>CM050164.1:378217939-378907939 GCA_027410445.1 Discoglossus pictus
AATTTAATAGCGAACAGTTACGGGCTAAACAGATCAAAGGATTTGCGGCCACGGAGTTCAAATTTTCAACATCCCGTAGGGTTTTTTCACCTGTAACCTTCAGATTGTTAGCGCGTTGCTTTACGGGGTCAATTTAAAAGTCTTGCGGGCTATGTTACGGGCTACGGTTTTACACGTTGAGGGAATTTAATAGGGCTCATATTTTACACACTAATTTGTTTTTTCATCATACAGTAGTTACATACATGATTATATAAGAATCAATAGAACAAATAAATGTGTATAATTGGGAGCTTTTCTGTGTCCATTTAAGGAAAGCAGAAATATCTCTGGCAAAGAGAGTTAGGAATCTGAAGGGGTAGATGATTATTAGAGGCTATGTTTAATTTTACTTGAGGCATTGTTTGTACGATGGAAGCCAATGTCGGGAGCAGCAGATCATGCATACCTCCCAACATTTGAAGTGATCAAAGACAAGCAAATATTTTTGAAGACTGACATATATTCTATAAGGGAACATAATTCTGATATATTTGCAAAATCAGATGGACATTATCTGAAGAAAGAGGAAAGAGACAGGGGTATGAATAGTCTGGCAGTAAAATGATTTGCCCTCAAATGCAGGACTATTTATTCAAAATTGGTACATTTTGGGTCCGGATGTGGGGCTCCGAGTGATTATATCCCTAAAGATTGATGATATCTCCAAAAAATGGACACTTGAGAGGTATGGTAAGGAGGATGGATCATATGCACTAAAGGGTGGATGACACATCTTATTACATATCTGCCATATGTTAACATAAAAATTGAAAAATTCTTGAATGCTTCATCACTTAGTACATCTGGCCAGATGAATGGAGAGTCAGCTGAATCAGCTGGAGTGCTACACATTGATTCTGAGAGAATTGAAAATAAGTGAAAGAGTGTAGGTTGTTACTTGCCTTAGAATAGTGATGATTATGTAAGTATTGTATAGGGGAAAGTCAACATTTTGTTGGCAACTGAACAGGGTATTCCACCTGCACACAGACTGTAGTGAACACTGGCAGAAGTAATATGTGTTTTGTTACACAGCAGTGTCATGACAGCTCCCCGTGGATGCCTCTTATACCACTGAGAAAATAAAATACTGAAATGTGCTCTTGGTAGCAGGATAGCAACATTTACCATCTGGATAATACAATAGATTTCAATAAAAATTAGAACATGAATGTTGTCATACTGTGCCTATATAGCATGTTCAATGTATATTCATAGAAACTCAAGCAGATACAATTAAATATACTCATCTTTCATGTTCCTAAAAAGGTAATGCTTAAATGACCATTGAAGTTAGTAATTATAGTACGCTCTTTTGGAAAGCTTGATAATAATGTTCAAAATGTATTAGCTAGTATATTCAATTTTACTTTACTGAGGCAAAGTTTTGTTTCCTCCCCTAACCTGCATAGTTACTTGAAATATGCCTTGGGTACAGATAAGATCTCTGTTTAGTTCTTTGGATGGCCACCATGATGTTGATGTAAGAATACATGGAAGTCCAAGTTATAATAGTTTCATATAGCCCAATTAAATTGTAACTGTTATCTTAGGGCTATTTGCGTGCCTCGTAACATTGCTCGCAGCGGACTTTGCATGTTAATACGCATGACGGCCAATAATAGGCTACGTGGAGAGCAACCTTGAACTTTGAGCATATAAATCCTTTCTGTCATGCCTGTAACCGCTAAAAGAGGTTGGAAAAAATAAATGTTAATAAAGCCCCGGGTCCTGATGGAATACATCCAAGGGTACTGAGGGAACTGGGTTCTGTAATAGCCAAACCATTATATTTAATTTTTCAAGATTCACTCAACACAGGGTCTCTACCAGATGACTGGAGAAAAGCAAATGTGATACCTATATTTAAAAAGGGAGCAAGAGCAAATCCAAGGAATTATAGACCAGTGAGCCTCACTTCTGTAGTGGGGAAGCTTTTAGAAGGGTTAATAATGGATAATATACAAGAATATGTCTATTTCAACAGGATTATAAGTAGGAGTCAACATGGATTTATGAGGGATAGGTCATGTCAAACAAATCTAGTTCGTTTCTATGAGGATGTTTAGTAGGAATCTGGAACAAGGCAACTGTTCAAACTACTTGATGTAGTCTTTTTGGATTTTACAAAGGCTTTTGATACAGTGCCACATGGGACACTATTGTGCAAACTAAGGGATACAGGGATTGCAGTAAATATCTACTCATGGATTGAGAGCTAGCTAAAAGACAGGAAGCAAAGAGTTGTTGTAAATGGTACATACTCCGATTGGACTAATGTTGTAAGTGGGGTTCCTCAGGGTTCAGTATTAGGTCCTCTCCTTTTTTACATATTTATTAATGGCTTAGAGGTAGGACTGGAAAGTAGTGTCTACATTTTCGCTGATGACACAAAGTTGTGCAAGGTAATTAAATCAGATAATGATTTGCTTTCCCTCCAAAGGGATTTACATAAAATTGAGGAATGGGCATCTAAATGGCAGATGAGATTTAATATGAATAAATGTAAAGTTATGCATCTGGGAAGGAAAAATAGCCATGCACTTTATAATCTTAATATAGGTTGTGGCAGAAGCAGCCACAAGAGACTTTTGCATTGATTTTTGCCTGTATTTGAACTGTATGTTATTTGAGCATAGTGGATTTTATTAGACTGGTTCTGGCCCTTTAAATGCTCTGACAAAGGATCTGCAGTTTTGCTATGCACTTTGGATGCAGAGTGTGAAGAAAAACCCTGTTTTATGGTTATTATATTCTTTTGGTAAAATATGATCACATTGCTATACTGTAGATATGTTGGTCTGCTAGCCTAAAAGTTAATCCTATCACGGGGGCTCCTGTGATAGGAAAGTCTATTGTGTAAAGTGTTTGTGAGAGATAGCACAAAGAGAAGGATAATCTAATCAATGTCTGTATTGTATAAAAGTAGCCAGGTAGCCTCCGGGAGGTGTGACCACACCTATTGTCTCTCTATGTGTATTGTGTGGCCAAAAAGGGGGATGTGTATTACCTGTGAGAAGAGATGTATATATACTTCTGGATCACAAAATAAAGACAGTATTCTTTGACTCCCAATTGAGTGTCGTCCAATATGGGAGGTTGGGGCTTGTGAGACTGCAGTGCTTCTTGGATATTTTACTGTATACCAGCGGAGATACTGGACTTCGTGTTCCAACTCCGTTACAATTGATGGCAGCGACGGGATTCAAACCTCACAGCAGACCGTTGTTCGGCAGTTACAGCCATTTAGGAAATTTGCTATTTCGCATGGAACCGAAAGGAAAGGATATGTGAATATACCCGAACGGATAGTGAATGGGGACAGACTATACCAACTTGAAACGGGCCACGCTAAAAGAGCTATTGGAAGCAAGGGGAATTATTGCCAGCAATAAAACCAAAGCTACCCTTATTGCTGAACTCATGGAGGGAGACCGGGCAGCTGCTACAGCACCTCTTACGGACAGCACACAGAATGATTTGGAAGAGAACTCCAAAGCAGACTGGCCTTTTTCCCTGGTACGCCTCCCACAGAAACCGTGGAAAGGATTATGGCAGATGTCCACGAATACATAATGGAAAAGCAGCGGGCAGACCGGAGGTCCGGAGAGGGGTCCCTAATCACACCACACATAGTACCGGGGAAGCCTAAAATCCTGAACCATGCTTTTAAAAACTATGTGGAGACCAAAGACATCGATGGCTACTTGCCAATTATGGTTATGCCAATTACATGAGATCAACGCCGCCGACCAGGTACCCCTGTTGGTGGGTAAGCTAGCGGGCCGGGCAGCAGAAGCCTACCGCACCATGCCAGACGAGGATAGCAGAGACTACCAGAAAGTAAAGCAGGCGATCCTGGACAGGTATGCAATTACCCCGGAGGCATACCGGCAGCGGTTCCGAGAAAGCCGAAAGACGGAGAAAGATACTCACATGGAGGGGGCACACCGCTTAACTAGGGCGGGCAAAGGTTGGGTGCAAGCCGCACAAGCAACCACAGTGGAGGACATGCTACAATTACTGCTACTGGAGCAATTCTTCCAGGGGTTAACCCCGGATTTACAAAACTGGCTGAGGGATCGGAAACCATGCATCTTAACTGACGCCGCCAGGTGGGCAGACGAGTACCAAGATGCCAGGAGGGCACAGCGGGCACAGGCACGGTCCATCTTGGGAGCTGCTAATCCACCTCCCACCATTAACCCCACCCCAGCACTGCGTCCGGGTGGTGGGAACTACCAAACCCCTCCACAGTACAACAATGCCTGATCTTTCATCAGGTGCCACACGTGTAACCAGCAGGGCCACATGCAGAGAGACTGTCCCAGAAACAGAAACCGCCCCACGTGGAATACTCCAACTAATTCCCCTGCAAACCGGGCAGCAGTACACTGCTACCAGAATGAGTCTCGACAACCTTTCTTCGGGACCCGGTCTGATAAAGATTCTTTGGGCACCCTCCACGAGGTTAACCCAGTACAAGCAGCTGCAGACAACCAACAGGGACACCGCCAAGGGGTACACGTAGAGGGAAAACGCCTTCAGGGTCTGCGCGATTCTGGGGCCACCATAACCCTGGTTCGCAATCACCTAGTCCCCAAGCACCAGCTCACTGGAGAATATGTGGCAGTCCGGGTGGCAGGGGGAGTGATTTACAAAATTCCCACTGCTAAAGTACATTTGGATTGGGGAGCGGGGTCGGGGAATGTGGAAGTGGGCCTCATGCAGGACTTACCAGCTGATGTCATCCTGGGTTACGACTTGGGGGAGCTGACCTCCGCTTTTGTTTCTCAGCACCTCACACAGGAAGCGCTACCCGTGGTAACACGGCAGTAGGCCCGCACCACTGCATCTTCTGAACACTCTGAGGCTCCGGTAAGTAATAGTACTGACCCACCTTTCGTCCCCTGGGCTCCCCCCTTAGAGTTTGGTACTGAAGTAGTCACTGACCCGTCCCTGCAGGTATACCGGGATAGGGTTACACAGAATCAGGCAGGGTTGGAGGTGGAAAGATACGCTTGGGAGAAAGGATTATTGTTTAGATATCCTGAGAAGGTAGTAGCAGGATCTGAACCCGTGACCCTCACACAATTAGTCGTGCCCGAAAGTACAGGCAAGAATTACTACGTATTGCCCATGACATCCCTTTATCAGGACATCTAGGCGTCAGTAGGACGAAGCATCGTTTGACCCAAAACTTCTTTTGGCCAGGGGTCTCCAAAGATATTCGGCAGTATTGCCAAACTTGTGACACATGCCAGAGAGTAGGGACGAGAGGGGACAGGTACAAGGCAAAAATGCACTCCCTACCCATAATAGATGAACCCTTCAGCAGAGTGGCAGTAGATATAATCGGACTCCTAGCAAAACCCAGCCCGTCAGGGAATAAGTATATACTAACCGTAGTAAACTATGCCACCCGGTACCCGGAGGCCGTAGCCCTAACTAATATCCATGCGCAGACTATAGTAGATGCCCTAATCCGGATATTCTACAGAATGGGGTTCCCCAAAGAGATTATCTCAGATTGGGGTACCCAATTCACAGCCGAAGTCACTCATCAGTTATGGAGAACATGTGGGGTAAAACCTATTGTAAACTCAGCGTATCACCCCCAGTCCAATGGGCTCTGTGAACGGTTCAACGGAACCTTAAAGCAAATGCTCCGTACCTTCATGGATACCCAGAAGGACTGGGAAAGGTTTCTTCCCCATCTGCTCTTCGCGTACCGAGAGGTACCCCAGGAGTCCACGGGGTTCTCACCATTCGAATTACTATTCGGAAGGAGAGTGCGGGTCCCTTAGACCTCACTAGGGAACACTGTGAGGGAACGGTCACCAGTAACGGTACCCCTATCGTCCCATATGTACTAGAGTTCAGGGAACGCTTGGAGACCCTAATACAGACGGTACGGTCTAATCTCCAGGCGGCCCAGCAATGACAGCGCAGATGGTACGATAGGGGAGGCAGAGACCGCAGTTTTCAAATAGGACAAAAGGTGTTAATCTTGAAGCCAGTCCAAAATGACAAACTGCAGGCCTCCTGGCAAGGCCCTTATAAGGTGGTGGAACAGGTATGTGACACCACCTATATAATTGCCCCATGTACAGGAGAAGGTGGTAGACGCATGCTCCATGTTAACATGTTTAAACCCTATCACAAGCGCACCGAAGAAGTAACTGCCATATGTGCCTCAGCCGCCGAGGACCCGGATAATCTACCCCTACCAGACCTATTAGCCCAAGGGGGGGGCCAACACCGAATTAGGGGAAGTACAGCTAGGAGACAGGCTGAGCACTAGAGAGCGAGCTCAAATACTAGAGCTGATCCGGGAAAAAGAGGATACCTTCTCTAACCAGCCCGGGTATACCCCGCTGGCTACCCACAGGGTAGAAACCCTAGGGCAACACCCTCTTCGACAGACCCCCTACCGCATACCAGAATCCGTAAAAGATCATATGCGGAAGGAGATTGGCGAAATGTTACAACTAGGAGTGATAGAACACTCAGATAGCCCATGGGCCTCTCCGGTAGTGCTGGTACCGAAGTGGGACGGAACCACCCGCTTCTGCGTTGACTACCGGAAACTTAATGATAAAACCATTTCAGATGCCTATCCCATGCCCTGAATCGATGAGCTCTTAGATAAAATGGCCAGGGGCCAGTACCTCACCACAATAGACTTGCGCAAAGGGTACTGGCAGATCCCACTAGCCGAGGATGCCATCCCAAAGTCCGCATTCGTCACCCCGTTTGGGCTATACCAATTCAAGGTGATGCCATTCGGGATGAAGAATGCGCCGGCTACGTTTCAGCGGATGGTGGACCGGTTACTGGACGGATCCCAGGAGTATGCTTGCGCCTATTTAGATGACATAGCAATCTTTAGCAACTCCTGGGACGAGCACTTGACCCATATAGGAGCCATCCTCGACCGCATCAGGGAGGCAGGTCTCACGTTAAAACCCAGCAAGTGCCACGTAGGGATGGCCGAAGTGCAGTACTTAGGCCACAGGGTGGGTAGTGGGCGGCAAAAGCCAGAACCCGCTAAGATAGAGGCCGTAGCTAAGTGGCCAACCCCTCGCACGAAAACTCAGGTTTTAGTTTTTCTAGGGACCGCCGGGTATTACCGTAAATTTGTACCTGATTATAGTGCCCTAGCCAAGCCCCTTACTGACCTCACCAAAGTAGTGACCTGGAGCCCAGAGTGTGAGAAGGCATTCCAAGAACTGAAAACTGCCCTAATTCATGCCCCTGTACTGGCCGCTCCCGATCCAACTAAACGCTTTTTCGTTCATACAGATGCTTCTATGTTTGGATTGGGAGCAGTTCTGAGCCAAGTTGGGGCTGATGGCGGCGAGCATCCAGTCGCTTACTTAAGTCGGAAACTACGACCCAGGGAAGTAAGCTATGCCGCCATCGAAAAGGAATGCCTTGCGGTGGTGTGGGCCCTCAAGAAACTACAGCCCTACTTATATGGACAACAATTTGCCTTGCTCACAGATCACAACCCGTTAGTGTGGCTAAACCGGGTGTCAGGGGACAACGCTAGACTACTGAGATGGAGCTTGGCACTACAACCATTTGATTTCACCATCCAGTATCGCCCATGGAAACAAAATAGTAACGCCGACGGATTGTCTAGACAGACAGAACTCAAGAAATGATTTGTGAGCACTCCTCCGGACATCCTCAAGCAGATCCGTTGGGATCAGACTGTGTATGCCGGCTTGGTTCTGGGGGAGCATTGTGGCAGAAGCAGCCACAAGAGACTTTTGCATTGATTATTGCCTGTATTTGAACTGTATGTTATTTGAGCATAGTGGATTTTATTAGACTGGTTCTGGCCCTTTAAATGCTCTGACAAAGGATCTGCAGTTTTGCTTTGCACTTCGGATGCAGAGTGTGAAGAAAACCCCTATTTTATGGTTATTTTATTCTTATGGGTAAAATATGATCACATTGCTATACTGTAGATATGTTGGTCTGCTCGCCTAAAAGATAATCCTATCACGGGGTCTCCTGTGATAGGAAAGTCTATTGTGTAAAGTGTTTGTGAGAGATAGCACAAAGAGAAGGATAATCTAATCAATGTCTGTATTGTATAAAAGTAGCCAGGTAGCCTCCGGGAGGTGTGACCACACCTATTGTCTCTCTATGTGTATTGTGTGGCCAAATAGGGGGATGTGTATTACCTGTGAGAAGAAATGTATATATACTTCTGGATCACAAAATAAAGGCAGTATTCTTTGACTCCCAATTGAGTGTCGTCCAATATGGGAGGTTGGGGCTTGTGAGACTGCAGTGCTTCTTGGATATTTTACTGTATACCAGCGGAGATACTGGACTTCGTGTTCCAACTCCGTTACATAGGGGTATCAGTTATTGAAAGGGATTTGGGAGTGCTTGTGGACAACCACCTAGGAAACAGTACTCAAAGCCAAGCAGCAGCTGCAAAGGCAAATAAAATATTAGCATGTATTAAGAAGGGTATAGAAGCAAGGGAAGCAAATATAATTCTGCCACTATACAAATCTCTAGTACGCCCTCATTTGGAATGTGGAGTACAATTTTGGGCGCCACTTCATAAAAAGGACATTTTAGAGCTTGAATATGTACAGAGGAGGGCAATAAAACTAATAAGGGGAACGGAGGGGCTAAGTTATGAAGAAAGACTAACCAAGTTAAAGGTATTTTATCTAGAAAAAATGCATCTAAGAGGAGATATGATTACCTTATATAAATATATCTAGGCTCAGTTTAAAGATTTGTCAAGGGAGCTTTTTGTGACAAAAAGTTTCCAACTGACAAGAGGACATCCCTTGAGGTTAGAAGTAAAAAGATCCCACCTTAAAGAAAGAAAAGGGTTCTTCACAGTAAGGGTGGTTAATCTGTGGAATTCTCTACCAGAGGAGGTGGTGATAGCGGATTCGATAGATAAAAAGGGGACTGGATTTATGTCTAATTAAAAAGGGAATTCAGGGTTATCCTGGATAATTAGAGAGACATTATTGATCCAGGGAGAAATCCGATCACCAGTACCTGGGGTCAGGAAGGAGTAAAACAATTATCCCCTTTGAGATGATTGGCTAAGTTTCACTTGTGTTTTTTTTCTGTTTGCCTTCCTTTGGATCAATTAATATAAAAAAAAAAAAAAAAAAGTTGATTAATAATTAGTTAACAATTAGTTAACAACGAATTAATTAATAACTAATCCGCATATTGCAGATCAGAGGAGATATTAAAAGGTTGAACTTAATGGACTGAAAGTCTTTTTTCAACCTTAATTACTATGAGCCTTATTAAATTGTGATTCGGCCAGTGGAATAGTGCTCTATATAAACACATAGCATATTTTTTTTGCAGAAGTTTTTAGTTAGTGAACTTCTATCCAAAAGCAAGGTCTTCACAAACTAAAAACTTCTGTAAAAAAATATGCTCTGTGCTTATATAGAGGCATTTTCAATTGGCTAAATCACAATTTAATAAGGCTGTTAGTAACTATGTAACTATGTAATTGTTTAATTCAGCTATTAAAGTGCAACTTGGTCTCTCGAGAGAGAGTAACACACAAATGAAGCCCAGAGGCCAATGTGTGCTCTATAGATCTTGTAATGTAACTAAAATCTCCCTTCAGATACATCTTAAAACCAAAAACAATAAAAATCATGTGGCCCTTCCGCCACCCAATTACTAAGGTTACCAACCCCCCAACATTCCTTCCTCTGAAATATATCTGGACTGGCATGTTTCTGTTATCATTGAGGGGGACATATTTCTCAAACACACACATCCAATCCAATAATGCTCCCAATGCTACATCAGCACCAGAAGTTTCTGCTTAACACAACCTGAACACAAAACATTATATAAAGAACTAGAAAATCGCCGGGAGTAAAATTGTAAGCCTGGCATTGCTGTTTGTCACACAATGCTAGGCTATGGCAATCATTGCAAGCCCCGCGCTGAGTTCCTTCGGGGCTTGTTGCGTGGCTCGCAAAGAGCATCTTTCAGTGCTCATTGCGAGCCGCAACTTTCATGCTTTTGAATGATCACCTTTGGTGCTCCTTGCGAGCCCCACGATGAGCGCCTTCCGCGCTCATTGCATGTCTCTCACCCTGTGTACTTTATAGGCGTTGTGCTTGAGTGTTACTGTCTTGGGTTGTGTTACTGCCTTGGGTTAAGTGTTACTGGCTTGCATTAAGTGTTACTGGCTTGCGTTAAGTGTTACTGCTTAGGGCTCGTTTTTACATCCTACGGGATAGTTTTATGTCCTTCGGGCGAGTTTTACGTCCTTCGGCCTCGTTTATGTTGTTTTCCATTTTTTCGGCAGACATTTTTTTTCTCGCTTACATGATTTTCGATCGTGAAAAAATGGCAAATATGGCTCAAATTAACTTGCAACCTCACCGACAGGCTCCCTGCCTCTCCCACTGTGTTGTGTGTGAGTGTGTAAGTTAATTTGAGGTTTTACGAGTTCCGTGGTTCGGCCGTTAAAATCGGGTTTGTGCGAGGCTCACAGTGCATGTACAGGTTTTGGTCCTAAGTTATATGGATCCTAAATCCCCCGTGCGCCGTTGGTGCTCATTACAGCCTAAGTCCTGCACCACTGGCCTAAGTCCCACAGGCCTCATGGTTGCGGCAATTAACGTCTCGCCTCGCTTAGTATACCACAAGCATTTTTTTTATTCTGTTACATATGGTATTACTAGTAGTAGTACTCCTGCAAATTATTTTCCTATGTTAAAGGGGCAAGATTGTATGTTAAAATAACCTTTTTATTTTATTACACTAATAACAGCTGAAAAAAGTTTTAAGTCTGTTTACATACAAAGTCTATCCTGACTACTGGCTGTTGCAAGAGTAATAGCAGTTAGCTGAGCTGGCTGAGTGATTATTAAAAATGTTTCCCTGAAATCAGGACTGTACTGACTTGTTTACCCATAACTGACCTGTTTAGGTGATTCCAGCATTCCATGCTCTGCACAGATCGGTTTCTTAAGGGTTAACTCTTTTTTTCATTTTGCTCACTACATGTAGCAGTAGCTGCAAGTCTGGCAGTGGACAGTCAGTGACACATGTAAACACAGATTTTACTTTAATAGATTTCTCAGTAAAAAAGGTGTGTATTTCAAGAATGCTAAAAGTATTTTAACATGCTTTTAGAAGATCTTTACTGTGATGTGATACAAACTGTACTGAATTAAGTGACCCTTTAAATTGAAGCATGCGAAAAAGTATAATGTTATTCAATATATATTTTAAGCAAGTATTTATATAAATGTAGGAAACTAAAAAATAATTGCCATAAATATTAACTATAACCAATGAACATTTGCCATAGTACGTTTTATATGCCATCATATGCTGTTTCTATGTGTGTGTATCCACGCATGAATTGTCTCTGTCTAATACACGACCACAAACATGTATCACTGCAATTTGAAGTAGAAGCAATTGCTAATTGCTTCAAATGGCACATTTTCCATCAAATATTGTATAAAACAGCAAGGATAAAGCAGTTTTAGCATAAATTACACACTTAGGGATTATTTCACAGTTGGGGGAAAGTATAAATAACAATGCACAGATTAAAAATATAGCCATATTTCTCTGCGATACCTGGCGAGGGGCTTCAGGTCACAAGTGATAATGATTTCTTCCTGGCTCTGTAATTCTACTTGTTGATGTGATAGCTATGTTGTTAAAATAAAAGCTTAAAAAAGCCATGTTCTGTTATATCCACAGAGCTCTTATCCTTTTTACAAAAGGATTGATAGGTGATGTTAAATCTCTGAATCTTGCCATTTTACCATTCCTCAGAAGTCAACATTAAAGAGACACAGATTTCCCAAAACGTGTCGTAGACATTACAAAGCTTTTTTTTCTGCTATAATAAATTTCTATGTTTGAAAGTTAATAATAAGGGTTTGTTTAATTAGCAATAGAATAAATTATTTAAAATATTTCAACATCTCTAATAAACTGGACTAAAATAAACAAAAGAGGAACAAAATGAAGAGGAATTCCTTCTTCCTCAATTTATTTGTATTGTTTCAAATGAGATATATCAAAATTCAGTAGCAATACATCTAACTTAATATTATGGTGTATCGTAATGTCATATTTTATATGTTTGAGATTTATGGTAAATATAGAAGTAACAGAAAAGTATTTCAGAGTTAAATATGTCATACACAATATGTGAAAATATGAAATGTAATAATATTAATTTTTTTGTTAAAAAATTCTCCTATTTATTTCTTCACAGCAACATTATATTTTAATTATATAGAACAAAGTAAAAGAAAAGTGTTTGAGAGTTAAATATATGTCATACATAACCGGTGAAAGTATGAAAAGAAATGCTTATTTTTTTGTTTCAAAATTCTCCTATTTTATTTCTTCTCAACAAACATTATATTTATATTATTTTTCTAACATGAATTTCAGAATTGTGTCTTATAATACTAAAGGGCTATATTGTAATATTAAAAGAAAAAATATATTAAGAATATTTGAAAATGTATTACTATTACAAGAAACACATTTAAAAAATATGTTCAACAATCTGATGAATTTATAAATCTAAAAAGAAAGGTGCATCAATTTTAATTAATTCCAGATTGACATTCATACAAGTAATTATTAATAATTCTGGTAGATACTAATATTATTTATCCTGCTAAGGAAAACCAACATATATTTTTGGGAAAAAGGTGGAGGTTTTAATACTACTTTCAATAATAAATTAGACAGATCCAATATCAAAAATGAATGCTGGATATTTACTAAGCCATAATAAAAGCTTGGATAAGGAGCGAGATTTAATAAGGATCACATTGGATATGTTGTGCATCCCTCTTCTTCAATATGCACTAGTTTTAAAGATTGCATGTCCAGGGGTCACAACCACATCAAAGCTTTAGTAAATCCCCTATCATCACAGCCTCTGTGAATACTTGTAGGACTCATTGAATTATTTGAATCTACTCCTTACACTGTAACAGGAGTGTTACAATTCCTATGGGATCCCGCCTTTACCACCAGTACCTTCAATCACTAGGAAAGCTCAACCACTTTATTTAAAGGGGAATATTACTCCATTTTATTTAAGGCTGAAAACCTAAAAGAAACATTTTGTTTTGATGGGCCTTCACGCCTCTCTTTGTCAGGTGTGACTCTACAGAACAAATATAACTTAAGTACACAAAACTTCACACACAGATTCACACACTTTCTGTCTCTTATCCCAGCAACATCTACTCTATTAAGTTAGCTGTTTTTTCAACTTGGTCATCTAGACACCAAGTACAAATTAAACAGCTCTAATAATGCAATTACGAGTGTCAGCAAATTAGCAAAACATATAATTATTTTCCCCATAGACCACAGCATGCCATGCACATCTTGTGTCTGGTTGTGCTTATCCATAAGGTTATCTTGGCAAAGATACTGGAGTGGGTTGCCAGTTCCTCCTCCAGTGGACCCTAATCTGTCTGACCGCTCTGCTATGACCTGCCCACCTTGGGTGACCCTACTTGGACCACCTAAGCTCACAGAGTCATTGAAGTACACAAGCCCTTTCATAAAGACAAGATAGTGATCCAGAAGGGGGATTTATGTTTAGCCTGTCTAATTTTCACAGCATGTGATGTATGTCCCATGCTCACCCCAGGATCATTTAATTAGATAAATAACATTAACTGTTTAACAGGTAAAGAAACCTATGATAAAAAAAAGCCTGATATGTGTTATTCGATTTACACTAATTATAGATCTGCAATGTTGGTACTGTAAACATGGATAAGGTTAGATTTTTTATATAGAATAAGCACTTATAAAATAAAAAATTCCACAATGTGCCAACTTCACAGACCAAACTACAATAAAATATTTTAGTAATTACTTTGAAGAGAGCTACTGTGATTGTCTGTGATATTCAGAGCTATTCTTTGTAATCATCCTCCATAGTTCATATTTAATATAAAATGTATTATATTTATAGGATATCCCTATTATCATTTGAATTAAAAGATAATATCCACAATTTCAAGAATATTTAGACACAGATCGAATGTATTGTTTTAAAACTCAAATTATGTACCATATTTATCGGCATATAACACGCACCGGCGTATAACACGCACCTCATTTTAAGAAGGAAATTTCAGGAAAAAAAAAAATTCAAATAAAGAACTTTGAAGCAAAATCCTCAACCTCAACCTCCCTCCTCATCCTCAACCCCTCCTCAACCTCCCTCCTCATCCTCCCTCCTCACCCCCCTCCTCAAACCCCCATCCTCAACCCCCTCCTCCACCCCCCTCCTCCACCCCCCATCCTCATCCTCCTTCCTCAACCCCCCTCCTCAACTTCAACCCACCTCCTCAACCTCCCTCCTCATCCTCAACCCCCCTCCTCATTCTCAACTTCCTCCTCATCCTCAACCCCCCTCCTCATCCTCAACCTCCCTTCACATCCTCAACCCCCTCCTCAACCTCCCTGCTCATCCTCCCTCCTCAACCCCCTCCTCAACCTCCCTCCTCAAACCCCCTCCTCAACCGCCCCATCCTCAAACCCCCTCAACCCCCCTCCTCAACCCCCATCCTCATCCTCCTTCCTCAACCCCCAATCCTCAACCCCCCTCATCAACCTCAACCCCCCTCCTCAACCCCCCTCCTCAACCCCCACCTCAACCTCAACCCCCTCCTCAACCTCCCTCCTCTTCCTCAAGCCCCCTCCTCATCCTCAACCGCCCTCCTCATCCTCAACCGCCTCCTCAACCTCCCTCCTCTTCCTCAAGCCCCCTCCTCATCCTCAACCCCCCTCCTCATCCTCAACCCCCTCCTCAACCTCCCTCCTCATCCTCCCTCCTCAACCCCCATCCTCAACCCCCTCCTCAACCTCCCCATCCTCCTTCCTCAACCCCCCGATCCTCAACCCCCCTATCCTCAACCTCAACCCCCCTCCTCAACCTCCCTCCTCATTCTAAACCCACCTCCGCATTCTAACCCCCCCACCTCATTCTAACCCCCCCTCCTCATCCTAAACCCCCCTCCTCAACCTAAACCCCCCTAAATACCTCCCCCTCACTTACCTGCTTCTGCTTCGGCCTCCGCTCTGCTCCTTGACCCGGCGCGCATGTGACGTCACATGAGAGCCACGTCATTAGCATATACCGGGTATATGCTAATGACGTGTGGTGAGCATGTGGCGTCATATGCGCTCCGGGTCAAGGAGCGGAGCGGTGGCCGGAGCAGAAGCAGGTAAGTGAGGGGTAGGTATTTAGGGGGGTTTAGGTTGAGGAGGGGGGTTTAGGTTGAGGATGGGGGGTTTAGAATGAGGAGGGGGGGTTAGAATGCGGAGGGGGGTTTAGAATGAGGAGGGAGGTTGAGGATGAGGAGGGGAGAGGGAATATCGGCGTATAACACGCACCTATCATTTGCTCCCTATTTTCAGGGAGAAAAAGTGCGTGTTATACGCCGATAAATACAGTATTTAAATTTAATATGTTTATCTACATCTATATTATATTTATTATTTATTTAAATTTAATATACTTATCTATACCTATATTATATTTATTGTTAACATTGTTATATTGATTTAATTTCCCTTATTCCTATCCGTGTTGTCTATTCTATTATTATTGTATTATTTCCCATTTGTGTCTATTGTAAACAAATTAAAGCTTTTTAAAATGTAAAATGAGAAAGCCAACAATAAAGCAACAAAGTATTAGTAGCCTAGAGGAGTGTCTACAATTTCCATAATCCGACAGGTTAAATTAAATAATGGTGGTTGCAAGTGGTGGTAAATGAATCAATGGTTTCTTCAGTCTATCAGGAATTCAAACTAATGTTATAATCCAGATCATTTGTAAGCAACGAACCACAGGAAACAATTTCTTCCTTTTTTCCACTTGCTACATTTCTTTAATAGTTATCATGAATCTTGAAATCATTTAAATTAATCAACTATCTGAAATCATT
Source organism: Discoglossus pictus (assembly GCA_027410445.1). NCBI lineage: Eukaryota > Metazoa > Chordata > Amphibia > Anura > Alytidae > Discoglossus > Discoglossus pictus. The sequence goes on from CM050164.1 coordinate 378,233,977, forward strand.
TTTAAATATCTCTACTATATTTGCAATACCTTCATTCTAGAATCTGGCTGCCTATGCTGTAAAAAGAAAGAAGTTACTTTCTGGAAATATCTGTAAAGATTCATTATATTATACAATTTTGTCATACTTTCATTCCTGCAGTACAGTGGTACCTCGGCACTTGTCTACCTCAAATCTCGTCGCCTTTGGTATTCCACACATTATGACAAGTACGAGTACCAGGTTGTGCTTGCTAAGACCTGTATGAGCCAAATTACTCCTTATGGGAACTTTGGTACTTGCTGTTTTATCGACACTCGGGTCCACTATTATTGAGTTTAGCTTGTGTGATCTGTTCATGGTGCCCTATGCCCACTCTGATGTGTGTGCCCCCTTTATTACTCCTTTCCCAGTAGATTAGAAATTATTAGTACAATACATTAGAATTGTCGCTGAATAAAGACATTTCAGTACATATGAACATACATCTCCATAACTCCTGTATCTGCAATGTGAGACAGACTTCTGCTCCTTGAAAATGTGCTGCCCTAGGCCTGGGCCTTGTAGGCCTAGGCAAAAACACACCACTGGACCTGTTTCTTGTTTTATAAAAGAACAGAACTGTTTAATCATAACATGTTCATAGATAAATTTATTGATATAGTGATTTCCCTGTGTTGTGTGCTGAATGGGTTATAAAAATAAAATGGCTGCCAAAATCATATGACATTTTAAAACACATGCCAATCAAAGGAAGCAGCATGAAAGCTAGATGGGTATCACAAAACTACATTTAAATAACTTCCCTTAATACACAACCAAAATAATCATATTTTGCACATAATTCTCACACTATTATAAAAGCATATTTTAAAAAATCCATACAGAACTAGAAGTGTTTACTCTTACTCCATATAGTCACTCAGCTCTAACAGTGATGTTGTCAGTGGATCTCTATCCACTATTTGAGTTCTCAGTAAATTGTGAACATATAAGGTTAAATATTTATAAATGTTTTTATTAAAATATTTAAATAAGCTACAGCATGACAATAAATATAGAAAAATGTACCCCGATTCTCTTGCTCAAGGAGAATTTGTTCAGTAGTATATTTTTAAACTTGCATGTGGCACGCACTAAATCTTCAGCCTCATGAATCATCCCTAAAATTTTAAACAGCTTATAAATGCTATGCACACATTAAATCATCCTTAAATAATTGATCCATATTTAGAATAAAACTTCTGCAACTATAAAAGCTATCAGCAGTTGAGTTGGGAAGGAACATCAGACACACATAGGTAGCAATAGAGATTGTATAATGCATGTTTAGTGTTGCAGAGGAGATAAGGAAAGATATATGGTTGAGTTGTTGCAAAGAAAATTCATATTGCAAGTAACCAAAAACAAATTCCTATTTTTTTGCAAGAAAGTGATAAAATATGACATTTTGTCCTTACATTTTTCTTGCTATAGTCTAAGCCAGTGGTGGGCAACAACTGGATCTGGAGACACATGTAGCCATCAGGCACCTCCCATGCAGCCTCCAGCCTGTTCTTTGGAATGAGAGGGCAAGACAATGTTCAATAATATATACTCCATTATACCTCTCTAAAACTAGCAAATAATATCCAATTGTACTCCTAAATAATTCAAATTTTGCTATACTTCTATTACCAAATAATTATTTTCCAAAAGCTCTTTTACCACATTGCTTTGAGTAAATTAAAAAGGCTTCCTGTGAGGCCCATTTAAGGACTCAGGGGCCGTTTATTAATTTTAATTCTATAGAGCTTTTTTTCTTGCACGTTTAAGTAGGCAAATCATTATTCAGCTATTGAAGGGACAATATACTGTAGAACAGCTAGGTCAGCTATCCTATATTGGCACTTTAGTTTACATTATTCTGCACATTCCAAGTCAGTTCTATCATGCACCCTTGTGAGTGTTTGCATTTCTCGCTTTTGTTTCCATATTTGGTGAGATACAATAGTAAAGTACAGTTTAATAAAAATACACAGCAGATAAAGAATTGCACAAGAGTTTCTCACACACTTTGGTGAAATATGTCCTTTGTGCAGTAACCCCCCCATCCCATTCATCTGTTGCTATACACTGTCTCTCGTAGACATAGGCTTCCTCCATGTCCCTTCTTTGTACAACACATAATTTAACTGTGAAATTGGAATTGTGAATTTGGATGTTAGCTTAGAGAAGATTTAATGAAAGGTGCAAAGTAAGGTGTGTAAAATGAGAGCAATAGAATGATGTTTTTATCTAAACCAATGCTCATTAATTATAAGGGGAACATATTTTATTAGTAGACACTCATTTAACATGAAGGTGTGCTATGAAAGACTTGAGAATTGGTGCAGGAAATGTATGTGTACTGACTTGTCACATTTTCTAATCTACAATTTTATCTCTGCAAATGCCTGATGTGTCCATTTACCTATTTATTTCTCTCTTTTGCTCAACTTTCTCTTTTGTAAATAACTAGCTTATTATCTGTTTGATCAGATCTGGCAGTAAAGGGTTTACAATTTGGGCACCATTACTATAAAATGTCCTTGTTCGCAGACGACATCTTGTCTACCCTAACGGACCCAGCCAACTCATTAAGGTCACTTATGGGCATTGTTCACGAATCTGGCCTAATTTCGGGCTTATGAATAAATGTAGATAAGACAGAGGCAATGGCTATTGCCATACCTGACCGTTTAAAGCCAACATTAAAAGAACAGTTTAGTTTTAATTGGGTTCCAGGGCATTTTCAATATCTGGGCATCAAAATTACCCCTTCTTTGAGCTCCTTATATAAGGAGAATTACCATACGATTTTTAAATCTTTAAGTCAAGATCTGACAAAATGGAATAAACTTCAGATATTTTGTTTAGGCAGAATAAATGCTTTCAAAATGAATGTGCTCCCTAAACTCTTGTACCTTTTCCAATCCCTTCCTTTACCCATCAATTTAACTAAACTTATGGGGTTCCAAAGGAAAGTCTCCAAATTTATTTGGCAGAACAAACCAGCGAGGATCAATAAGATGTTAACGTTTAAGCATAAATTGAAAGGAGAACTATCACTCCCTGATTTGAGAAAATATTACAGGGCCGCCCAACTTTCTTTCATTCCTATTATCCACTCGGCACAACATCAACCGGCATGGGTTTTTATGGAGGATCACTTATTAGCGCCATTCTCTTGGGACACACTTATTTGGCTAGATAAAATTCCAGATTGGGTCTATAAGATGAGACACCCAGTTATACATCATACAATACAATTCTGGAAAAGGACAAGGGTTCACCACACTTTGTTTTCATACCCTTACAGTCTAACCCCTACTCTTCATCACCCGCAATCTCCAAAGGGCTTTAGTGAAGATTCACTTTCTTATGGAAATCGAGGGGTTTGGACAGGTTAGGAACCTGAATCAAGGAATGAGAAGCTATTGAGCAATAAGGAAATCATAGACTCATAGAATGGGAGATAGATCTGGCGGAGAGTTGGGACATGGAAAAATGGGAAGTCTCCTGGGGGAGTATCTAGAGGGTATCTCTTAATCATAATATTCTTGAAACCGCTGTAAAAAAGTGCTACACTGTACTTATCTCACACCAGAAAAATTAGCGAAGTGGAAATGCTCCGCGGATCCAAACTGCTTTAGGGGCTGTAATTCCATTGGCTCATTTATTCATATATGGTGGGAGTGCCCGAGAGTGAGACTAATATGGGAAAGTATTTCTAAATTGGCATCTAAATTATTTAATGTCTCCATGCGAAAGACTATGGAAACGTGTTTATTGGGAATTCCGGTGACCTCGCTTTCACACACTCAAAATAAAATTTAACAATTTTTGTATTTGGCTACCAAAATTCATATAGCTAAACAGTGGAAGCGGGGGGACCTACATTTACAGGTAATCATAAATAAAATAGACTATATAGCTACAGATTAAAGAATTACACATTCTCTGGAAGACTCCATGAGTCTCTTTATGGAAGTATGGGGGCCCTGGTTGGTATACAGGGAACGGCAGATGGTTTAGAAATCTCCCCTATACACATACACAGAGGGGGTTGGGAAGGGGTCCCGGGTGGAGACCAGCTTCATAGGGATGCGCAGAGGCCCGGAAAGTGAAAGAACTGGCAAGACTACCAAACACTGGCAAAAGGTATTGATGGTGATCTGTACTGTTTAATATATATATATATATATTTTTCTCTTTGTTTCTCTGATTATTTGAAGTGTAAAAAGGAAAATAATTACTGCTAAATGTATAATACTTCAGATAACAGATTATTTGTTCTGGAAATATATATAATTATGATGTTAATGAGATGTATGCTATATCTTACCTGATATGTGATCCAATTCCCATCTAATGAAAAAATTATTGAATTAAAAATAAACATGTAAGCACATTTAAACACACTGGGAATGTACACTAAAACAAAATGTATTGGCCCAGAAAAAAAAAAATAACATATTCAGAGGAGTTAATAAAACATTGACATGCTTTCTGTATAAGACTGATCACTTGACTGTCCATCTGTAATTGTACAATGAATTAATAAAAATAAATCTGAACTGATGTATATGTCTGAAATGTTGATTTAAATAAAGCAATATTTATTATTAAGTTTACTTTCAAGCTTCAGGTTCTCAGTCTCTAGTTGAGCTAAGTGTCTCCACCCTGTTTGATGTGTGGGAGCAGATTTGGTTTGGAAGCAGAACTAAATAACTTGTAAAAGGACAGACTGTGGTATCTGCTGGTTGCCTCCTAGTCAAAGCTGATAAGCTATTTTTTTTTAACACAGCAAGTACCCAGCCAATGAAGAGCATTGACCTTTCAGCCCTTCACACTGGGCTCCAGCAATTCAAACCTGCCTCCTAACCAGAACTGCTCCCAGCTCCCTGACAATTTTGAATACTGTTTTTAAATCACGTGATAGTCTCAGTCACTGATTTATGGTTTGTAAACATTATGCATTTTTACCTAATTAAGAAGTTTTGAAGTGCAGTATTCCATGTTGGTGCTCTATACAAATTAAAGCACTCATATGGCATGGTTTATTCATGGTTTATTCTCCACCATCAATTGCAAGCCGTTAATACCGGCCGTAAGTCTGCGGGCTCGAAATTTGCAACAGTTACAGAGCGATTCAATTAATCAATCCTGCAACTACCTGGCAGAAAGTTTAAACCATATACCATGCACCCGGAAGTAGCATTTCAGACCATGATTATGATCAATTAAGCAAGGCCATAACTACCGATTTAGAAACAGCCAATAGTAAATGAAGTCCGATAAGTGATCGGAGTCGCCATCCGGCAATGTACAAAATAATACAAATTAATTTACTTCTTGTAAGTAAAGTGTGATTATTTGCTGAGTGCACCAATTGTGTCCAGGTGAGAAGGGTGTGGTTTGACTGAGTTAAACTTGCACAAAGGTTTGTGAGTTGTCTGGGCTGTTTGCAAGTTGAATTTACTTCTTGTAAGTAAAGTGTGATTATTTGATGAGTGCACTAATTGTGTCCAGGTGAGAGCGGTGTGGTTTGACTGTGTTAAACTTGCATAAAGGTTTGTGAGTTGTCTGGGCTGTTTGCAACTTGACTTTACTTCTTATAAGTAAAGTGTGATTATTTGCTGAGTGCACTAATTGTGTCCAGGTGAGTAGGCAGAAGTTAATATAAAGAGGAGAAGGGGTGAACTTGTGAGCTTGCGAATACTTCTAGTATAAGTGCAGTTCTAGTAAAAGTGTAGGAGTTTAAATAAAAGGAGGGAGTTCAAAGAAAAGGGGGGCAGACTTATAGTGCAAAAAAAGAAAGATCATTTTTTTAAATAAAACGTTATAAAATATATTAATTTTTATTCTTGTTTATTTTTCCGACTGAATTTTTGTAGACAATAATTATGAGTCAATCCTGTGGCAACCTCACTCAGTGTACATCCTGTCATATGTATGCACTACTGGAACAGATGATCAAGGGTCCATACCTCTGTGACATGTATGAGAATGTTGCCTCTCTGGAATCTCCAATTGGAGAACTGGAGAGGAGATTTGCAGCACTTACTGATATTCCACTGGAAAGGGAGTTGGTGCTCACTGAGCACAGTTTAGCTGGGCCTAGCATGGATGGTGGAGATGGGGCTAGTGAGAATGTCCAGGGAGGTAGCTGGGTTACAGTTAGAAGGGGAAGCAGGGGGAACAGAAGGAGGAGGCAGGCCAGTTCTGAGTTGGCAAACATCAACAGATTGCCAGATTTAGCGAAAATTTTGGGGATGTCCATTCAGGAATGGCAATGCCAGATAGAGCTGTTCCCTCTAACAGCTGGGAGAACAGTTCTACTGGAGGAGTGGGAGGGCAGCATAGGCAGAGCAACAGACAGGTTTTGGTGGTAGGGGACTCTGTTATTAGGAAGGTAGACAGGGTGATTTGTCACCCAGATCCCAGCAATCGAACAGTTTGCTGTCTCCCGGGTGCTCGGGTTCGGCATGTTGTGGATCAGGCAGATAAATTATTGGGAGGGGCTGGAAATGAGCCGGCGGCAAAGTAAGTGGAAGATGGAGCGTCCTAAAGAATGATTTTAGAGAACTAGGGAATAAGCTTAAAACAAGGACCTCCAAGGTAGTATTTTCTGAAATACTACCTGTGCCACGTGCTAGCCCAGGTAGATAGAAGGAGCTTAGGGAAGTTAATGCATGGCTAAAAATGTAGTGCACTAAGGAGGGATTTGGGTTTTTAGAGCACTGGGCTGACTTCTCACTTGGGTACAATCTCTATAGCAGGGATGTATTGCACCTTAGTGATGAGGGAGCTTTTATGCTAGGGGATAGGTTGGTAGAAAGGCTGGAGGAGTTTTTAAAATAGTCGGTGGGCAGGAAGGACAAGATGAATGTAATGGGATAGGAAGTGTAGAGGGGATAGGGGGTTAATTAACTACTCATGGGGGAGGAGATGGGAGGAGGGCTAGTATAGTCAATAGGGACGTATTACTAAGTAACTCAAGTACAATGGCAGGCACTTCAGAACTACAGACTCATAATATAAAATGTATGCTTGCTAATGCCAGAAGCTTGCCAGGAAAAATGGGGTTAGAATTATTAGCAGTTAATGAGAAATGGGATTTAAAAGGCATTACCAAAACATGGTGGGATGAATCCCATGACTGGACTGTTAATCTGGATGGTTATAACCTATTTAGGAAATATAGGGGCAATGGTAGAAGAGGGTGAGGGATTTGTCTCTATGTTAAGCCTGAATTTAAGCCTATAGTGAGAGAAGATATTTATGCTGGAACTATCAGTAATATTGATTGTTTGTGGGTAAATTTAAATGGCAGGGCAGCATTTCCAAAAGAATACTAGTTGGAGTATGCTATAAACCCCCAAATATAAATGAAAGCGAGGAAATACAATTATTGTTACAGATTGGAAATGCAGCTAAGCATGGGCAAGTTCTAACAAGGGGAGACTTTAATTGCCCTGAAATAAACTGGATACATGGAACAGCAGTTCAGCTATGCGGGCTTCAGGAATTGAAGCAATTGAATATCGATTAGCGATTTTAGCGATTGTAACTTTTGCAGGCTTGAAAGATCAAAGGCTTAGATGGGTTGTAAGTTACAATTTTGACATCAGCAGGGAATTTAAGTCTGTAACCCATAGATCATTTGTGGCTTGCTAAAAGACGCCCATTGAATAGCAAATTAGTTAATAGGCCACATTATGGACTCCAGTAAACAACAATTGCTCAACTGAATAGGGATCTATATTTGTAAATAAAAAGACTATAACAGAGGAGATGGGTATGTCCAAAATTGAAATCAGGTGAATGCTAAAACATTTGTGAGGGCATCAAAAAAGAGGCCATCAGGCACTAGAAAAATAAATCTAGAAAATCTCACTGAATAATCATAATACTTTTTGATGAGCAATATAGCAAATCATTATTATGTCTAATTCATAATGCATCAATGATTACAATTGTCTGAAAATTGCATATGTAAATGGAGACCCCTAGGTCATGAGTTAAACTTCATATAAATTATAATGGATATAATTAAATGCAAGGTTAGCAATCTTCTAGATATTTCATATTTGTTATATTAGTTACAGAGAAAATGTTAAGCATAATATCTAATGTAAATATTGTCAGTGTACTTCAGTAGTCCTAAAAGTGAAAATTATGACGCATGAATCAAATGTAAGATCTCAACTAAATATTAGAAGGCTCATAAAAATAAAGATAAAAAAATAATATTTAAGACATATTTATGTTATATAATTACATAGTTACATATTAATTGAAGTTGAAAAAATACTTTTAGTCCATCAAGTTCAACCTCTTTAGATCTCCCCTGATCATTGTAATGTGCAGATTAATAGTTAATTGATGCAGAGGAAGACAAACAGAAAAAAAAACATTGAAACTTTGCCAATAGTTTAAGAAGAAAATAAATAAATTCCTTCCTGATCCCAGATACTGGCAATCAGATTCCTCCCTGGACCAATAATCCTTCTCTAGTTATCCAGGATAACCCTAAATGTTTTTTTTATTAAAAACTATCCAACCCCTTTTTAAAGTTATTCACTGTATCCACTGGCACCACCTCCTTTTCTTAGAGAATTCAACAGTTTAACCACCCTTACTGCAAAGAACCATTTTTTTTCTTTAAGGTGAAATCTTTTTCCTTCTAATCAGCTGAAAATCTCTTGGCACAAAATGTTCACTTGACAATTCCTTTTACTGACCCTGCATTTATTTATAAAAGGTAATCATATCCCCTCTTGGACATCTGTTTTCTAGAGAAAATAAGTTAAATTTGGTTAGTATTTCTTTATAACTTAGCCCCTCCTTCCCCTTATTGGTTTTGTTGCCCTCCTCTATACCTTTTCCAGCTCTAAAATTTAATTTTTTATGAAGTGGTGCCCACAATTGTACTCCATATTGCAAATGAGGGGTGTACCAGAGATTTGTAAAGTGGCATAGTTAGATTTGCTTTCCTTTCTTCTATACCATTTTTAAAGCATGCTAATATTAACCATGCCTTTGCAGATGCTGCTTGGCATTGAGCACTGTTACGTTGGTGGTTGTCCACAAGTTCTTTCTATCTCTGATATGCAGAGATTTGCTCCATTAAGATTGTACATTGCATGGCTATTTTTCCTTCAAAAAAGCATAACTTTGCATTTATTTGTATCAAATCTCATCTGCCATTTAATCATCATTCCTCTAATTTATGTAAATCTCATTGGTGGGAAGCACATAATTTTCCGACTAAATAACCTTACTTAACTTAGTGTCATCAGCAAAACTGGAGAAAATACTTTCCAGTCCTACTTTCACCCTCCAGTACCACACCCAAACTCATTAGATTGTAAGTTTGCTAGTTTTCAATCTTGTAAGTTACTTTAGGGCAGCGACTCTCAACCCTTCCAGTGCCACGACCCCCAGACAAAACCTCCCAAGCCGTGGCGAACCCAACAGTAAAACTACAGACCAGAATAGACAAAAAAACACATCCCCGATGGCTCCAGGTGACCCCCGGCAAATCGTCATTCAACCCCTGACAGGGTCGCGACCCACGGCTTGAGAACCACTGCTTTAGGGAAATCACTATGGACAATAGATTCTAAACACCAATACAGGGCTCTCCACTCTTTGCAATGTTTCAATTTGTTTTGATTTTTACTTAACCCTTGTACAGCGCTACAAATAAAAATAATAATAATAGATGTTAAAAATGAAAGGACCTACTACTGAACCCTGATGACCCCCACTTACCACATTAGTCCAATCTGAGTATGTTCCATTTACAACAACCTTTTGCTTCCTGTCTTTTAGCCAGCTCTGAAACCATGAGCAGATATTTACTGAAGATCGTGGATCCCTTGGTTTGCACAATTATCTTCTATGTGGCACTGTATCAAAATCCTTTGCAAGATCCAAATAGATTATATCCACTGAGTTGCCTTGATCCAAGTTCCTACTTATCTTCTTATAGAAATGAATTTAATTTTTTGACCTATCCCTCAAAAATCTGTGTTGCCTTCTACTAAAATTTTGTTGGCCCTTTGTTTTTAGAATTCAATCTCAAATGAGACTGTGATCATTGTTTCCCAAAGGTTTCCCTATTTCAACATTTGATACCATATACACATTATTTGTGATGACTAAATCCAAGATAGCCTCATTTCTATAAGTTTCTTGTATAACCTGGGCCAGATAAAGATCTCTGAGTGTACCCAAGAACCTGCACCCCTTAGCTGGTCTCATTCATCCAGTTTATTTATGGGTAGTTAAAATCCCCAAATTTTTAACTCAACCCATGAGGATTCAACATTACACTAGTTCCACCTCTAACTATAGGTTTTATAACTTGGTTATAACCATCCAAATTAACCATCCAGTCATGAGTGTCATCCCATCATTTTTCAGTAATGCCTATCAAGCTTCACAATTCATTCAATGCTAAAAACTCTAACATGTTCATTTTCTCTGGCAAGCTTTTTGCATTAGAAAGCGCACACTTTATGTTGCTATGACTGCAGTTTTGAGGCACTTGCCACTGTATTTGAGTTAATTAGCAATATATACCCTCTTAGCAATATCTCTGCCTCTGATGTCCCCTTATGTGTGCCTTCAATATTTCCCAGGCATCAGAATCTCCTCTAGGGAATCCTAGAACCTTAGCCTAGTCTTCTCATTATATGGACAAAATATTTGAGCTTTAGCCTCATGATCAAACGTTCCAGCAAATGGTTTTGCTTGCTTTCCTGTAGTATGAATTGAGTGGACCCTATTGCAGTTTAAGAGATTTTAAACAGTTTTCTCCAGCACCACAATTGAAAGGTGTCGATTCTAGCCTTTTTATTGTCTAGCTCTCACATCCGTACATTACTACAGGGAATACCACAGATATAACTATGCAGACCTTTGTTGGTAGTATAATATCTTTACTTTTAAATAGCTTGTACAGACCTGCCATAGCTTTCCTTCCCAGAAGGATGGCTGCAGTCACCATGTGCAGAGATGAGATTTTGCAGCCTCCACTTCTCCATATATTGGCAATACCTGAGATTATATTTGCCATAATGTTTGTCTTTTTAAAGTTGAGCAGCAGGCCAGCTTTTGCATTTCCCTCATTTCACCCTCATCAGTAGGCTATATTTCTCTCAGCAGTATTATTCCAGATTTGAATTTGACCACCTCTTACGCTTGATATATTCAATGTATAAGTACGTTGAATAAATAAGATAATAATATACAACCTTGTCACACTCCTTCCTAATCTTGAACCATCAGTTGTTCCATGTTCAGTTGGAACCTTGGCTTCTTGGTCCACTTACAGATATCTCAGGAGTCGGATGAGATAGTGTGGAACTTGCCACATTTAGTTGTTAACCACACAGACAAAGGTAGTCTATGAAGCTGAAGTAAATGTTTTAATGAATTTTTCTTGCTTTCTTTATTTTTGAAGCAGAGCTTTGCAGGACCTTAAGCATTATCTTGCTGGCATTTAAAATGCATATGATCATTAAATAATTGTAGCACTCTTTTGCACTGCCTTTCTGTTGGGATTGCAATGTATACTGTTCTTTTCCAGTCCATTGGCCACTTTTGAGTTTTCCAAATTTATTGGCATAATGCAAGCAACACTTTCACATCATTATCATGTACGATTTTGAGCAGTTCAGCTGGGATTCTATCAACTCCTACAGCCTTGTTATGTCATTTCAGTCTCCAAGATGTCTAGCTTCAGCTCATTGGACACACTGTTGTGGTTATCAATGCTGTTAAGATATTTCCTGTATAGATATTCTATATATTCCTGTCACCTCTTCTTTAATTGACCTGCTTTTGTTAAGCCCCTACCATTTTTATCATTTATCATGCCACGTTGTCATGAAAGGTTCCTTTTAGATACCCAATTATTTTGCAGATAATGGTTATCTTCTTCTCCCTCCTTTTCCTTGTGTCTTCTTGCTAACCTCTGTAGTTCTGCATGCAGTTAGACAAATATTTTTCTATCTCCATTACTATTCGCTTTCCTTCTTAACTGGGCTACTTTCAAAGCATCATCAGACAGCCAGTTTGCCTTCTTAGTTTTCCTTCTTTTTGGGATATTCTTTGTTGCTGTTTTTTGAATAAATTCATAAAATGATGACCAAATTTCATCTACAATGTTTATTCCCTTAAATCTAATTTTTACCTCCACTGAATATTCACAGGGGATATTATTTACTTTTGTCTGCTTGGTCTGATGTCATGTTTTTGCACTGAAAGTTGTGTTAAACTACTCCTGTTTTGACTTTCACAATGATCCATAAAGGAAATACAGAGTTCGTTTAGGACTGGAATATCAAAACTTCTCTCTAAGTGACTAAATTGTGCTGGCAATCTATGCACTTCTCTTTTGGCATGTTGTAAACTGTAGTCTTCTCTTCATGTCAACAATTCCAAGGGTTCACTCTGAGGTTAGTCACTAAGTGATTGTAAGTTAACTAGTTTTCAATCTAGTACAGTCGAAACAAGCACTATGTACGTTTTATTTTAAGCTCATAGACAGGGCCCTCCATTCTTTTGCAATGTGTTAATATTGTTTTTGCCGTGTATGTAAGCCCTGTATAGTGCTGCAGAATATGTTGGTGCATTACAAATAAAGGATAATAATCATAAAAAAATGTTCTGGGGAGGTTTGATATTTTCCATTTGAGACTACGACGTATGAGCAGTAAAATTGTGCAGAAGTTAAAGGTTGGATCAAGCAAAGTTGCAGAATGTGGTAAAGTATTTACATGATATTGTTTGCCCCTGAATCCAATCAATTTGAGTTCAAACAACAGAATAGCTTGGGTAATGAGAAGCTGAATAGAGCTACACACTCCAAATGTGAGCCTTTGAATCTCCACAGTGTATTATAGTCCAGAATGTAATTAACATTTCATACTATAGCTGAATCCTAACATTGACTCCACTCGGACAAGACACCCCACTGCTACAAACCCTGATCAAACATATACATGCCCTAACCACTTCCTTCTACATCCCAATGGAACTAAACATCCCACTGCATCCCACTAAATCCTAGCCCTCAAGACATACAGAGATCACACACACACATTGTCCCACTTTTTCCTGAAACACCCCACTGGAACAAGATACTCCACTGGAATAAGATATGAAAAAGCCATCTACTGGCAGCCATTTTGATCTTGTTATTTTCTTGCCAAAGCTGTCTATGTTTAGTCTTTTTAACAATTTCTCATGTGTCTGTCTTATCCAATGCTTCTATCGCTTGTTACCTTCTCCAGTTCCCTCTCCCATATAGTTGCCCCTTTATTTATTTCATTTTCTTTTCAAGCATAGGTTTCAAACACACAGATTCTCCCACCTTTGCCTGGTACACCCCAATGGAACACACCTGAAATGAATAAAACACATATTCCCTACTGCGCTACAGAGTCTTCTAAAATTCATAAAAATGTTTTATGTCCATTGCTTTCACAGCTGCTTGTATTGTTAGTTTGGTACATATTTGCCAAACATTATATCTAGTGGTACTTTAAAATGTGAAGGTGTGTGTGTCTATCTGTATATAATGGCCAGAAAACCTCTTTGTAGCACAGAATATTACCAAATAAACTGTTTCCATTGTACTCCAAGAATATGTGTTGTCAAAATATGCATGTATATTATGATGTATGTATATTATGCACTATCAGCTAAATATAAAGATTATATTATGTATAGATATATAGTCTGCCTAGAGCTCGCATCTAGCATTTTCGAGACTTATTTAAAAACATTAGTATTAAAATACACATGCGTGTGTAGTAGGTTTGGGGATCACCTGAATCTTTACATAGGGGCACCTCAGATGTACATCTAACCCTGGTAGTACCATATTTACAATAAAAAAGTACAGGGTTGTATGACCCTGTAATACTCTGTGGCACTCCTCAGATGATCTAGTTCTTAGGGGAATTGTTATCAATCCGATCTTTAGATTGCCCTCATTTGTCTCTGAATTTAGTTGGTGTATTCTCAAGTCCAATGTGATGGTTATAGCTAGGTGTGCTGCTTCTCTCGGAACACAGTTCACTGATGTGTCTGTATGGTATGCAACAAAGAGAAGAGGAGTGGGGAGAGATAGCACACCAGTTCCTAGTGCAAAATAACCGATATATTGTAATCCCATACCCTTGTTCACAGAGAACAGTAGGTAAAGCTCTCACCTTTTCTAACCTCAGTCTATGAGGTATATTATAGACTTCCCAACACCTGTTGGCTTGTAGGTTGGTACTTCTTTCCTCCGTGAATGTCTTATCTCTTCCAATAGAGTGTGGGTATTAGGGTAATGTATCTGTGTACTTTTCAGAGCATGGGGAATGTTACAACACTATCAATACATAGTGGTGCCCGAATATAAATATTTTGGCCAGGTTTAATATATCCCCTTTGAAGTAATAGGTGTCTTTAATCAAAATACTATATAAAACATGGTTTTGATATAAATATTACATTTATTCAATGTTTCTAAAAAAAAAAGTAAATATAATAAGATATGTTCAATAGCGAAAAATAAGAATAAAAATGTAACTTATACAGTGACTCTAATATTATAAAAAAATAAATAAATAGATAAGAAAAATACTGATCAGACACGTTTCGTCACTTTTATCCTATGGCTTTTTCAATTATCAAAAATACCTCAATGATATGAATTTCAAATGCAGAGTGTAAAGCTCAGTGCTTCTCTCTATCACAAATCAATACACGGATACATCACCCTAATACTCACACTCTATTGGAAGAGATAAGACGTTCACGGAGGAAAGAAGTACCAACCTACAAGCAAACAAGTGTTGGGAAGTCTATAATATGCGTCATAGACTGAGGTTAGAAAAGATGAGAGCTTTACCTACTGATCTCTGTGAACAAGGGTTTGGGATTACAATATATCGGTAATCTTGCACTAGGAATTGGTGCACTATCTCTCCCCATCCCTCTTCTCTTTGTTGAGTACCATATTTAGAATGTAGTCTTTTGAAGAACTTCGCTTGATCAAAGGCCCAAGTAAAACAATTTATTTTAATTTCTAAAAGCTGCCATGCTCATTGCTGTTTATCTGTTTCTGACAGTGTGAGGTGACCTAGAATACACAGAAACATTCAACTGCTTGAAATTAAATGTGGCAATCCTTAGTGACAATGCTTCATTAAACTAATGGCAGATTAATCATCTTCACAACTTCTCTCCTTGTTGAGAAAAAATAGTGCCAACAATAGCTGCCCCCCAGTAAAGATAAATTGTATGTAAGGCTAGTTCTTCATAACCATATTCTATGAAGAAGAAGTTATAATGACCCTTTAATATTTTTTCAAGTTCACCCCTTTTGCTCAACATCGGCAATGTAAAAATAAAATAGTTGTGACAAAACTACTGCATTTGAAAAAAAAGCATATAAAAGAAAATACATTACAACTCCTTCATTAAGATCAATTTGCTCCATCTGGTTCATTTGCTTGTCGTGATTTTTGACTTATATATAAACCCATATTTATTTTATAAAATGCCGGTGTAATTGCTCTTGAAAGCTTCTCCAACAATTGAATCTCTTAGGCTATATTTGCTTTTAGTGGAGACAGAACAAACATCTTAACTTTTTCGTAAAATAAAATAAGGAACAATAGTGAAATAAATAGATGAAATATGATTGTCAAATTGACCCACTCCCAGGATGCTTTGTGAAATTGGGGGCTTAGAAGTTAACGTGTATTCATTTATTTGCTCTTATTCTGCATGTTATTATCTTTATTATATTTTGTATGTGGATTATTATTTTAGCGAAACTACAATATACTATACAATATTGCAGAGAATATGTATAAGCAACCAAAGTGTACTAATTAAATAACCTTGTATTTGGAAAAAGTCCAAGAGCATAATTAGGCAAGGAATTTTTTTAAAAAGCTAATTTGTCTCTAGATGCATCCATGATACTTTGGTGAAAACTATGTGTGTTTGAGGGGCATTTACTTCTCTGCAGGAGCAAGGTTTGCAGCTCAAACTGAAACAGCATGATTATGAGCGCATGCATGTGTCATTTATTAAAATAGCCCCACTATAAGTTAATTCCCATTCTTGCTCTTTCCGCTCCCATATCCTCCCACCCCCTCCCCTGTTCAAAAGAAAGAAGCACACACACCCTCAGGCTACAAGTTAGCATGAAGTAACATAATCAGAAATATGTATTCTTCTATAAACAAGCACAGTCTTTTAAAATTAAGGTTTTCTTTAGACTAATTGTTTGCTCATGGTTTACATAGTTCCTAATGCTCTCAGCTAGTTACATACTTTATAAACAAGTGAAGAGTTTCCTTATCTACAAAGTGAACATAGTATATTTGTTTGTCACCCACTCTACTTTGAACTCATCAAAATATGATGTTCATTTCCACAGTACAAGTTGTTCTTAATGCCCTATCCAAATTGTGAATGTCGTCACTTCATATACAAAAAGGAAATAGCAATGCAGTGCAACAGGCCAGCATTTGAGGAACTGAGGAGTTTTAAGGATATCTGTTTAATCCCTTGTGTAGGAATCAGTAGCCCAGTCAATCTGTGCCACCTGCGCTAAGATAGAGACATTCTCAAATCAGTTTATTTAGTTCAGTTTCAAAACCAATTAATGTAGAAATACAATTATACATAGACTGTTAATGATACATTTGCTGTCATGGATTATTTTGAAAACACAAGATGATGAATGTCATGACATCCAGCCAGATGGACCGGCTACCGAGAGGAATCCCCATTATTCCCGATGATTAAAGTACAAAATCTACTTAGGAGCATTTAAGTAGACTGCCCCAATTAGTATTTTTGGAACTTAAATGTAATATTAAGGATAGTCCACCTTTTTTACCACCAAAAGTAGAAGTTTTACCTTATGAGACAGCTCAAATATTACATGATTTGTTGACAGCTAGAACATTAATCTAAGCAATATAAACAATTCAATGTACTAACAAAATAAAATGGCAAAACCACACAAGTGGCTCCACAATTGTTAGTGCACCTAAGTTGAACAACACTGTAGTAACGCAATGCCTTTGTTCAGGTATATAAATACAATAGGGTGAATCATTACATTGTGTCATGTCCATCGTTGATGCCTGAAGTCTAGAGCTGGCACATTAAAGCAGTCTTCTCTGAATTACACAGAAGGCTTCCTTTATTTGTCAGAAATTGTATACAGTTTCTATGTGTTATAGGTATTTAAAAAAAAACATCATGCAATGCCAAATAAGATTGCAAACACCACTGAAATGCATGTATTTTTGTAATTCTTAAAATGAATCCTTATGGTCAAATTTCTGCTATAGAGGGCATATATTATATAAAACAGGGCACAATGAAAACAGGATAAACAGGATACCAACAGAAAAATCATCTAGCTTTTTTGGTAAATGAGGAGTTGTGTGCTGTATTGTCATGGAGGCTTACTATCTACAAGGTATTGTCATGGTAGATAGAGACTTATTTCTTGGTTTACTGCTCTAGATCTGATCGCCATCATCCGAAATTACTAGTCCTCCTTTCCTTTTTCCCTGCTCTCATTTGATGATTACTAAATATATAGAATTTTTTTTTGTACATATCAGTGACTAAACAAGAAGGCTGCAGCTGTCTCAATATGGCGACACTAGTGGAGCGTGGGTTGGTGACTAGAATTTAGAGACTGTACAGTTATTATCATTACTTTGATGATATCATGCTTACTGGTGACACTGAAGAACAGGTGAAGCATGCTCTGGAGATGTTGATTTCGACAATGAGGCAGAGATGATGGTTAATCAATTAAAATAACATACAAGGACAGGCTAAATCTGTGAAGTTTCTCTGTGTGATGTGGTATGGGCCAGTCAAGATGATATCCCAATCATGCTGGATTAGATAGTACAGTTAAATAAATCCTGCCACAGTGAAGGAGGCACAGAACCGTGATGGCTTCTTGCTTCTTAGGATTTCTTCTCAGAAAATATATAAAATGACACTAGAAACTATCTTTGAGTGGGGAACAGAACAAACATAAGCTTTACAGGCTGCTAAAGATGCTATAAGCCAGAACAACTCATTGGGCCCTATCCAATCAGACTGCCCTTTCTATTTTAAAGTCCACAACTTGGTGGAAAAAAAGGTCTAGTGACTTGCCCGTCAATAAATGACGGAAATTAAATTGTAAGGCTGGTAATGCTGTTTGCCACACAAAGTAAGTGTTTTAGTCGTCTGAGTACCTTCAGAGCTCATTGTGAGCTTCTTGGTTGGTGTATTTTTGGTTATCAGAGCTCCTTCGGCACTCAATGCAAGGTCCGTGCTGATCGCCTTTTGGCGCTCATTGCGAGTCTCTACCCTGGTGTACTTTTGGTCCTCTGAGCACCCTTGGCACTCATAGTGAGCTACTCACTGAACGCCTTCAGCGTTTATTGTGGTAGTTTTTTTTTTTTGTCTATATGTATTTTTTAATCATAATGAATGAATTAATACAATCATAAATTAATATACATTACCTATTTGTAATTAATATATGCAGCACGCAATGTTCTGAAGAGCTAACAATCTGTTTTGATGTTCCTGCAGCATACAATGTACATTTGCACTCTTGCTGAGCTGAGTTGTAAGTGTCAGCAATGTGTGAAGTGTGCAGTGTAAATAGGCTGCGTGAGCGAGGGGAAACCGTTTGTTTAGCTGTGTAATTCTGCATTTTGTAATAGTACTGTTTTTAGTGGCAAGTTAGTGGTGCCGATTGTCTATGTGTTACGCGGGTGTGGATCATTTTGCGTCCTCCCTAATAGTGTCTTTTATAGCTCGTACGGTCTTGTGTAAAAGTCTTATGTGTCTGGCATTTTTTTTGCATGTGTATTGGTTGTGTAGCCTGTGTAGGATAAGTAGGCTGCTTGCGCAAGCGCAAAGCGTTTGTTTAGGTGTGTAATTCTGCATTTTGGATTGATAATGTTATTAGTTGCATGTTAGTGTTGGTAAATAGCGGCGATTGTCTAGGTGTTAGGTGGTTGTGGAGCATTTAGCGTCCTCCCTAATAGTTTATTTTTTACCCCGTACGGTCTTGTGTAGAAGCATTATGTATCTGGCGGGTTTTTGCGTGTTTATTGGTCATGTAGCCTCGTTTTAGTTTTTTTTGCCCACCATTTTTTTTTTTACGCTTAGGTGATTTTCGTGTGTATAAACTCTGCAAATTGTGGTTCAATTGTCGTGCAACCTGACTCCAAGACGTCGTGGCTGTCCCCCCGTGCTGTGAGTGATGTTTTTTTGTATTTTTGTTAATTTTGGTGGTGTTATTGTCATTTTTGTATGTGTGCGGTTCGGCCGTTAAGTTTGTATTTTTTGGACCTCATATTTGTATTTGTCGAATTTTTCTTTTGTAAGTCTCGCTTTCCTTGTTGCAATTTTTTAGGGCTATTTTTTCAAACAAATTGTGTAATTGAGTTTTGTGTTGATGTGTAGTTCCGGGGTTCGTAGGGATGAACGCCTATGGCGCTCATCTCCACCAGTGCAGTGAGCGCCTTTGCCGCTCCCTGCCTAAGTCGTGCAGGGTCGTAGGGATGAGCACCTATGGCGCTCATCTCCACCAGTGCAGTGAGCACCTTCGGCGCTCCTTGCCTAAGTCATCCAGGGTCGGAGGGGTGAACGCCTATGGCGCTCATCTCCACCAGCGCAAGGAACGCCTTTGGAGCTCCTTGCCAGCAACTGCAAGCATTAGCAACAACCCATATTGCTGAGAACTATATATGTGACTAGCGAATTGCCCGTCAAAAAATGACGGCAATGAAATTGTAAGTGAGCTAATGCTGTTTGGTGTATAATAATGAAATAAATAATACATTAATAAATTAATATACTTTACCTATTTTGAAGTAATATATGCAGGAAGCATTCTGTTGAAGAGCTAACAATCTGTTTTGATGTTGCTGCAGCATTAGTGCTGTGGAGCTGCTGTGTAAGCGTGATGAATCTGTGCAGTGTAATAGTGTGCATGCGCGAGACCAAACCGTTAGCGTAGCTGTGTACTTCTGCATTAAAATGGCGGCAAATGTGTGGTATGCGTCTGTAGCGGAATATCCGTAGGTGTTTTGTGGAGTTTTGCGTGTTTCTTGTGGTGTTTTGCGTGTTTAGAGTGCTGTAGCCTCGTTTTCGTTTTGTTCGGCGGCCATTTTTTCTCTAGCTTAGAGAATTTTTTTGTGTCTAAACTCTTTTATTTTGAGTTAAATTAAGGTGTAACTTAATTTTTTGAGGTCCTGGATGCTCCCTCTTGCTGTAGGTAAGCTTTCTATGTATGTGTTGTGTGTATTTATTGTGTTTTTAATTTTTTCATGTCCGCGGGTTGCGGACGTTTTTTGCGAGTCCGTAATTGGTGTTAACGTGTCTCGTATGTTGTTTGCGTTGCGACGTAAAGTTTGCGAGGGTCGCAGTTGCTGGCAAGGAGCGCCTACGACGCTCCTTGCCAGCAACTGCGTCCCTCGCTTCGCGAGCCCGCAAGCGTGAGCAACGCAAGCGTGAGCAACGCAAGCGTGAGCAACGGCTCGAGCGGGCTCGCATGACACAACTATATATGTGATAGAAAAGCTGCACAAAGACACTCCTGAAACCTAGTTGGATAGTATTTTTGAATGGATGATGTCCAGTGCACATATTCTATGGTAAAATTACCCTAGTATGCATTTATGTTTGATTGAAATTTGCAATTTATATGTAACAACTTCTTGGACATGATAATGCCTGTTAGCTGTGACCGTGAAACTGCCATTCTGCTGATCTGAAGAATGTGGGAGAGTCCTTCAGCTGTGATCGTTAAGTGAAGCTGAGTATACTCAAATAAATGATTGCTTATTTTATTAACCTTAACAGCCCTCATTTTGTAATTCTCAGATATATAACACTGAGAGCCAAGAACAAGCATTTTTTGTATAGTAATACAAAATCACTATGTGGGCCCCGGTGACTTGAAAATCTGTTACCATATGCTTGTTGGCCTAGGCAGAAAAACTTTGCTGCTGGTAGATAGTACTTGAAAGACATAACAACAGTGAAGATGCACCTAACCTCTTCTTGCCTTGGCAGCATTTGCCGCAACCTATTGTGGACTGCATCATTTCTGTGAGAACTGGGCAAGCTATATCTAACACCAGAGTGATGCATGACTCTAGTGACAAGGGTGATGGTTGTGCGGATGCCCGATATGCATCCATAAACTCTGCAACATATTTAAAGATGCCAGCTGAGCAACAAGTGTCAGAGCAAGGTTTTGTCTGTATCAAGCATGCACTATTTTGATTTCTCAATTTTGGCACTGACTTGCAAACTCTACTCTTCTGATTCTTCCTGCCTCAATCTTCTACCAGTAGCCCAGACCATTTTTATTTCTGTCTACTCCTTAACCTGTATATACTCAAGGACCTCGGTTATAGGGACATTCTTACCAGTCTACCTCAGGCTAGTGTGTCCCTCACTTGAGCAATAGCCAGCATCACAGGGTTGAAAGGGCAGCCTGGAGAACAGTGTATCTGAAGACAAGGTCTGATACATGGGGGGACTGTGTTGAAGGCAGTCAATATAATAACCTTGACTGTAAATGTTGTAAATATGATGAAAACCCTCCAATGTGGGGTTATAACAGTAATCTGCTTGTTCAAGTACTGTCTCATGAGAACTGCCCAAATATCTTCTGTATCTTTTCTTATGTTTCCTTAAATAAACAAGGACTCCTATTTCTGCTTAAACCCAAGGTACCTAATTAATTTTTCAACCAGGACAACATCCTGAGGCCGTGTGCACAAGCACCAGAACAACAATACATCAGCCCTCAGAGGAAAGGCATTATTTTTAGTTGTAAGCTTAGATGTAGTTTGTTATAGCTAGTGTTCATATAGTATAACTTTATATAGGTTAGTTACCCGTTTTCATTCAGGATTCTTTAATGTCTATTTTTTATTGTTTACAGAGTATATTCTTAGAACTAAAAAGTAGCTAATGACACACATGCAACTACTTGCTGACGCAAGTATTAGACTAAAGTAATGTTATCTTGAAAAGCTAGTTCTTGAGATGCAAAAATAGCAGTTAAGTTGTGCACTTATTTCTAGGACTGTGCTAGGTAAAACAATTTTATAGTGATTCTGTGATAAACTTCTTTCCTTGTCAGAAAGGTATATCACAGTAACTATGTTAATACTGAAATTGTCAAGTTCAGCTTTAAAATAGTAACGCAGTAATTGAGGTTTGAGTCTATCAAATACAACAGTTTTAGCTCTGATCCTTTTTTTAATGTGAATTGTGAACTTATCCAGAGGAAAGCAAACAACAACACGATTCACACATTCTCAATTCTCTCTTTTTTTTGGGGGGGGGGGGGGGGCGGGGTAAGTTAACTTTTTCCAACCTCATAGCTCAATTGCCCCACATTCCTGTAATTCTTTTTTCCTCCTTCTCTGAGTCCTACAATTTAATTTTAGGAAGTGGTGTCCAAAATGAGACCATTCTTATTTATATTTGTTTCCCCTCTTCGCATCTTACTGCACGCTAATATTTTACTTGCATTTCCAGTAGCTTCCTGGCATTGAGCACTGTTATAAAGGTGTTATAAAGGTGGTTGTCCAAAAGCACTCCTAAATCACTTTGATGCCCGATACCCCTAGATTTGTTTGATTCAGATTATGAATTACAGGTTTATTTTTCTTTCCTAAATGTACACTTTTCCAGTTCTCTGTGTTATGTTTCATTCATCATTTAGCTGCCTATTCTACTAGATTATATAATTCCCTTTGCAGGGAAAGCACATTCAGGTCTGATTTAATTACCTTGCACAATTTAGTGTCATTAGCAATTTTTCAGCATTATTGCTGCGACCCTTACCTGTCTATAATTTCCTGGAACTGTGCAGCAACAGACACCAGATCATAATAACTTGTCCAATAACATTTACTTACCTATAAATAAATACATGTTGGGGGTGAGAGAAATTTAAGTGAGTTTGCCTTTGGCCACAGAAATGTTAACTTTGTCAGACTAACTTATAATGTCACAAAGCCCTGTTAGCTAATTGTTTTTTTTTAAATGTACATTTTAATTTGAAGTTGTTATAAAAATACCTATTAACTTACCTGTTAGATAACTTAATCCGATTATAGTGATCTACCCAGAGTAAGTTATAGTTAAATCACAGACCTAAATGAATATGAATCTGATAAAAAATGGTCCGTAAAACTATAACATGCAAGTTTGCTTATACTTTTTTATTCATGAAGAGGATGCCCAGTCAAATTGTAAATAAAGATATACGATGATCAAATGTGTTTCGCTGATGCCTGAGCAGCTTTATCAATGATCAAGATTTATTTTCTCCATAGACAGAAGCAATTTAAGGCATCTTGATCATTGACAAAGCTGCTCAGCAAACAGAGAAATGCGTTTGACATTGCATATTTGCATTTACAATTTGGCAATTATTAGTTTGTATTCATATAGTTTTTGTCATATTTTATACTGTTGGTCTGATTATGAACTATTTATTCCTTAATTACCAGTACATTTTTAATATGGAAATAACATTCTAGCTATGATTGGCTGTTTGTTTTTATACCAAGAGTGGGGTATTGTATATCCAGATATAGACACATACTTTCACTAAACAGTGTTGGTGTGTTAACAGCACAGGCGATGTGATAATATTATATGTAAGAGCTACTAAATTAATCCTGTATTAAACAACCTCACAGTAGCAATAAGGGTGGCAAATTTAGAAAGGTTGATACAGGAACTTAGTCTTACACATTTTAGTTTGGTTCTATAAAGTGTACCTTACCAATCTTCTCTATCAAACCCAGATTATCTTTAAGGTGACATAGGGATTTAGTTTGACACAAATGAGAGGACTTGAGGTATTTAATTTGGAACAAAAGATAGGACTTGTCAATACCTTCCCAATTTCCCTAGACCATTTCCAAGGGGATACAGGGATTCAGTTTGGCAAAACATACGTAGTCGTGTACTTCCGCATTGTCGTAAAATGGCGGGTAATGTGTGGTATGCGTCTTAGCGGAATATCCGTAGGTCGTTTGTGGTGTTTTGCGAGTTTCTTGTGGTGTTTTGCGTGTTTAGAGTGCTGTAGCCTCGTTTGTTTTTGTTCGGCGGCCA
Source organism: Discoglossus pictus (assembly GCA_027410445.1). Lineage (NCBI taxonomy): Eukaryota > Metazoa > Chordata > Amphibia > Anura > Alytidae > Discoglossus > Discoglossus pictus. Next base: position 378,258,187 of record CM050164.1, read on the forward strand.
TTTTTTCTCTCACTTAGAGATTTTTTTAGTGTCTAAACTCTTTTATTTTGAGTTAAATTAAGGTGTAAGTTGCTTTTTTGAGGTCCTGGATGCTTCCTCTTGCTGTAGGTAAGCTTTTTATGTATGTGCTGTGTGTATTTATTGTGTTTTGATTTTTTTCATGTTCGCGAGTGGCGGGGTCGTAATGAGTGTTAAGGTGTCTCGTATGTTGTTTGCGTTGCAAGGTAAACTTTGCGAGGGTCGCAGTTGGTGTGTCGTGTTGTTTGCATTACAACGTAAAGTTTGCTAGGGTCGCAGTTGCTGGCAAGTAGCCGCGAGGGCCGCGGCTCACTGCGCGAGCCGCAAGCGTTAGCAACAACTCGTACGCTCACAACTATATATGTGATTATCATTTCTGTTATCTGATTGATCTGTACTAGGAGGTGGTGCACTCTCTCTCCCCTATCCATTTTGTATTTTGTATTATTTAGACGCTTTGTGGACAGTGTCCAACAAGTAAGCAGCAAGCCTTCTTTTACCTGGATTATTGAACCCATTATAAGAACTTAGGACAGTTCCAGTATAATCGTGATCTCCGAGATTTACTGGCAACATTCCTTTAGCCCACACAAGCTTCATTCCACAAGAGAACTTTGATATAGAAATGTCTTCTATTGCCTGAATCCCATTCACAAATCATTAAAAAAATATTCTTTCACGAATAACCAAAAAGTTAAATTTGGAAAGTATCCCAAAAGAGTGCTTCAGTTTATCTACTTAGAGTGAAACACTTAAGTGGAATCTTTGTACAAATTATTATATAGTTTATCTCTTTGTCTAAAACAGTGACACAGAAAGATGGAGATACAGAGAGCACAAGGCCTAGGGAGAGTCACACGCAGATAATCAGACACACCGAGAGCACAGAGCAAAAAACATATAAAACACATATAAATTAAAACAGCATAGTAATGGCCTACAGTTCTCCTTTCTGTCCTCATATTATTAATTTTTCAAACATAATGGGTTTGATATTCAATGTTTCTCTTTCTGTTTTGCATCTTCTGGTTCTTGATCTATATGTGTGGACAATAATCAAGGTTTATCATTCAGTAGATTCAAGTTTTTGAACTTTCTCTTGTTCATAACATGTATTTCTATATATTGACAATTCACTTATACATAGACATAGATCAGTGCTGTCCCACTTCTTAAATGTTGGGACCAGATTATAATTGGCCAGTGAGCTGGTGGGCTGGTTTTATTTGCATGTGAGCTGGCTGCCAAAATTAAAAAAATAAAATAAAATATGTATTTAAGTAAAATAAGATTACAAGAAAGAAACACATTTAACAGACCCATGGCTTATTAATATATTTCTTAGAACTATTCCTCAAGCATCAAAAACATGAAATACCTACATTAGTGTGCATCACTAAAATGTAAGTTGCCATAATTACTTAAATTAACTTTATAAACCCAAAGGAATTTCTCACACTTCTACTGTAGACAATTTAATTAACTTAAGTAGAGTTAATGGCTTTACCTCAATACTTTCCGTTTACTTACTGCATTTAACTACTTCTTTTCTTTTCAGATGTTGCATTTGAGTATTATTCAAATACAATAGGACTAACTTCATACAAAATATTTTATTGGAGACTTGATAGCAGACAAATGCAAAATAAATAGAGAAATGTTAAATTGCAAAGTCATTATGTTTAAAAGATGTTCATATTAAAATGAGTGCAGAAAGCCAAACTGCAGTTTTACTGTACACTTTACTGCATATAAAGACATTTAGAAATAAATTGATTATATATTATAATTCAAAGTCCAAAAATTAGTGGTAACACATAACAATATATAAACTTTCTATTCACTACACTTTTAGGGGACTGCAAAGGATGAGCATCAATATCACTACCTCAGATGAAATGAAGCAATGTATTATTTGATTTTATGGAAAGAATACATCTCTACCTGTATGTGCATATCACTATCTCTGTCTCTATCTGTAAGGCCCCTTCTATATGTGCATCTCTCTCTCTCTCTCTCTCTCTCTCTCTCTCTCTGTGTATATATATATATATATATATATATATATATATATATAAGTGTGCTTCTCTCTATTTGCTGCTCTCTCTGTTTCTATTTGTATATGGGTGTGTCTCTCCCAATCTATGTGTGTGTGTGTTTTTCTATCTGTGTGTGTGTGTATCTCTCTCAGTTTGTGTCTCTCTCAGTATGTGTTTCTATCTGTGTATGTGCCTCTCTTTTGCTTTTTACCTCATCCTCTTGCATTTTGCGTGTCCCTCTGTCTATCTGTGTTTCTCAGTCTGTCTCTCTATATAACTACCAACATATTCCTTAGTGCTATATAGGGGTTAAGCACAAGTAAAAACAATATGAACACAATGCAAAATAATACAGGGCCCTGTTATTGAGTTTACAATCAAACACACATAGTGCTTTCCCTAAAGGGAAGAAAATGATTGAACATTTGCAAACTTACAATCTAAAGTGTGTGGGTGAGGTATAGGAGTGCATATAGGAGATACATTACACTGTGCATATTTTTAGCAAGGTTTTGAAGGATTTAAGGCTGGAAGATAGTCTAGTGGAGTGAGGCAAGGAGTTCTAGAGAACAGGGGCAGCACAAGAAAAGTCCTGAAGGTGGGAGTCAGAGGAGGTGATGAATAGAAGAAGGTCATTAGCAGAGCTAAGAGGGCGGGTAGTAGAGTATTTAGAGATAAGAGAAGATATAAGAGGGTGTATTGATCTTGAGGGCTTTATACATTAGGGTCATGATTTTACATTTTATTCTGGAGGCTAAAAGAAGTCAATGGAGTGACTTACAGAGAGGAGCTGCAGACTGAGGGTTGATTGTTGATTGTGGTATATGAGTCTGGCGGATGAGTTCAATATGAATTGGAGTGGAGACAGACGGGGATAAGGAGGCCAGTAAGGAGAGAGTTGTAGTAGTCAAGGCTAGATATAATGTGAGAGTGAATTAGAATTTTAGTTTTGTCTTGTGGAAGGTAGTGATATATTTTAGAGATATTTTTTAGGTAAAAGTGACAAGATTTTATGAGTGAATGAATGTGAGGAGTGAAAAAGAGAGCAGAATCCAGTAGACAGGAAGCCTGAGAGGTGGTAGTGATGATGGCATTGTCAACAGTGAGAGAGATGTGAGGAGTGGAAGCTGAGGAAGAGGGTGGGAATATAAGGAGCTCAGTCTTTGACATGTTGAGTTTGAGCTGATGGGCGGACATCCAGGAGGATATCATAACAAGATAAAAGATATTACCTTATTAACTACAATATTATATCATTGTATATGTTACCTCTCACTATATATGTATACACATATACACATTTTAAGAGCATAGTGGTGCTCTAGTAGTTAAGATTCAGTTGAACTTCCCATTATAAATACATTTTTCATGAGCATATAACTTTGTGTTGGTTTGACAAATCTATTTAAAAAATTTCATTTTTGGAGGGATCAGGGATCTGAAATATTTTGCCATCCCAAAAAAATGATTTATGTTGAATTTTGGAGTGATGCAATGGTTTTATTCCCATAGATAATTTTGCTCCCTTGTAGGGAAATATTGACTGAATGGCAAGCCATTTTTGAGATACAAAAGGTAACATTTTTAATATAATGAGCATGCTCAGTAGAGACTTGTGCAGGTGAGCTTCTGTCATGCATTTTGGTCAATTATTGTCAGGTGACGTTTTTAGTGGTTTTCAGTGAACACATCAAATATGTATTGCATTATACTGGTGAGAGAGATAGTGAGAGAGAGAGAGAGAGAGAGCACTCTTAATGAGTAGTACAGACTGAAGTATCTACCAGGAGTGGTGTTTAAGGAAAGGGAGAGCTCAAAAGGAGTAGTAGGCAACTGCATGTTCATACATACATTGACTCAATTAATTGTTCACAATATTATCATTCCTTTAATAACACTGCAATTTGGTACAAGTAAATTATCACATGGTTTACTTTTAAACATTTTAAACATTACAGTGGAGTTATTTAAGAGAGATCTAAAGGAGTAGTACAGAACTGCCTTTTAGTAAAGATGGCAGGGTCAAACAACTTTATGAAATTTAAGGCTGCCTGTCATAATGTTATCCTCAGGCTAAATTAACCAAAGTACATACATCAGATGGAAATTGTGATTGTTATATGCATTTAAATATATTTGTCTATATATTAAACAAAATATACACATTCATTAGGCAGCAGTCGTCACCAATGTATCTTGTTAAAAAAAGTGTAATTAAACAACACATTTAATTTGTATAACAATGCATATTACTAAATAAATATAGTGATTTATAATTAACTAGATTTATTTTAAAGCAGCAAATATACTGTTCTATGTATGAAGCTATGTCTGTGTTTGTACAGGTTCTTATAGGACCTTGAAAGGTGTTGGTTTATATGTGCAAGTATATATCTTAATATTTCAGTTTGTTAGTAAATGTAAAAGTTTTTTAAATTTAATTTGGATATTGAATAATACAAAAATATATTGATAAAAATTAGTTGTATATTTTTTTACATTACAAGAGAATAAAGTTAGCTAATTAAAAATATATAATTATAATACAACTGAGAAAAGCACTGGAAATGTATTTGCAAAATCTGTGATAAAGTTTAGTTAAGCTTGCAGCGCAGGATGAAGCATCTTAAGACTGGAAAAATGCAGGAAATTGGGGTGTTTAGTTTGCGCGTAAACTTAATGTTCCTCCCTCCCCAAATAAAGTTTTTTTTGGTGACATCATTCATGATATCATCTGTGACATTAGGTGACATCATTCATGACAGTATATAAATGGCATCAATGATGACATCACTCATATGACATTACATATTATATGAAAAATGATATCATCCATGATATTACTGATGAAATCACACTAGACCCCCTAAGGACATCCCATTGATGTTCTTTTAGAGGGTGGATAAGTATTTTGGCTGCTAATATTTGAAAGTAAGTTTCATTTTAATAATTGTTTTGTAACATTATACAATAGGAATCTTATTAATAAACAGTGCCTAATTAAAACATGTATCTCTAAGTGTAGGGGCATTAAATTACAAACCTGCATACAGAAATATACTGGCATTGTGTAAAAACACCTGCATCTATATGATTTTTTATTCCTTGTAGCTCATTGTATTAGACACCAGGGGCCTCATTCTATTATCGGCCGTAAAACGGCCGCAAAGCTGCGATTCCTTGCGGGGCTCCCGTTACCTTGCAATTCAAATAGACGGCGCCACAAGGATATCCACTTACGGCCGGCCGCATTTTTGCAACCGGCCGCAAGGTCTGAAAACTTTAGAAGCAAATATAAATTCAAGACGGCACTGTAAAGCTCTGTAAATGCTAGGGATCATAATGGGGGACATGAGGATTAATAGCAACCCCCTCTCAAGCTTGCACATCAGCCCAAATCCGAGATTTCATTAACTGTTTATTTTCCAGCCGCAGCGTGGGCGGGTCTGAGGTGCTCCAAGCCCTCTGGACTTTGTCCACGGATATTTGACATAAATTAAAATAAAAATTATTTAGGGATTTGAGTGTAGGGGAATGTTGTGCTATGAATGCTAATACCTACAATCACTTTATCGTCTCATCAGAGTGCAGGATGGCTTTATTATGGCTTTATTATGTGCTTAATTGTGTGCTTGCGGGACCTTTTTGCTGCAAGTAAGCTGCAGCTCGGTTTTAGCCTTGCAGAGAGGGTTCCCGGAGCAATTAATGAGCAACCGGGATTTTCTTGCGGCCGAAACTCTTGCGGCCATTTAAGATCAAAGGCTTTCCTCCGACCGCAAGGGATAACAAGGCGCCGGCCGCAAGCCTGCCTGAGCCCCCGGCCGGAAGGGAATAGAATAGGCAAATAGCCTGCGGCCGGTCCTTGCGGCCCCGCATCTCCTACGGCCGATAATAGAATGAGGCCCTATGTATATGAACACAAATTTTAACTGCTGACCAGACAATAAAAATGAGAAAGAAACCATACTTTACTGTCATGTAGAAACATTGAGTTTTCATTTATATATGCAGAAGTCATCTTTCATTCTATGAAAGATTAGGAAAGTAATATATTTATTAGTAAATAAAGTCAAGGCAGCAACAATGACATAAAAAAAGAACATATTTACAGCCACAAAACCACAATCTGTCAGGGCATGTCATTGGGGGACCAATCAATAGGCATCCAACTCCAGAGACCACTTTGCTCCCTGATGACTGGTTTGGAGCTGACATCTATAATCAGATAATGATGTGACTATTTTTGACTTTTGTAGCAGTAGCTTGGAAGGAACAAAGGACATTTTGACAATCAAATTAACTATATCAAAAAGGACCAGGCTTCCAAACATAGCACAACATGGCACTGGCTATCAGAGCTCCAATTCTGGCAGTATATAACTATATGACGCAAACTGAATACAATGCATGGTTGTGAATGAAGAACAATGTCATCAGTACTGACATCACTGACTCTCTCTCTCTCTGCTCCTTGCTCCTCCTGGTATTTTACGCTGTCACATTTATTTTCTTTTATTCACTAACACTATCCTGCACCTATTTTACATTCTCTCCAACTTCTCTTCCTGCTCACTGATTTGTTTCTCCTCTTTTTGCTCCTGTTTCATGTTCCTCTCCTGCATCTCATTTACTTTTCATATCCCAGTACTGTTCTATTACTTTTGCACTATTCTGCACCAGCAATTCTTTTCTCTCTGTGTTCTTTTGCCCCTCTTTCATGCAGCATCAGCTCTCTCAACTACTCGCACTTACTGTCTCCTCTACTCTTCAAGTCTTCCTTTTTTTTTTTCATGGTTTAGACTCTGCTCCCTTTCCTATTCATTTTCCTTTAATAATGCACCCACTTCTTACTTTAATCCCTCTTCTCCTTTACTATACTCTTTGAGTCTTACTGTTCCACATCCCCTCCATCACCCCTATCTGCTCTGTCCCCCTTCTCTTTCCTTCATTTTCCTAGTTGTAGGCATCATTGACTTTGTCACACTGAACCTAATTCAAAAGGTAAATAAAAGTTTTAATATTAGAAGCTTCCTCTTGTGCATAGAAGTTCCATCTTGCCTGGCTTCAGAACTTCGTGCCAGTTTGGAGTCTAAGGGCAAATGCTTATCTACAGAGCAGTGGTGGGAGAGGCACAGGAAGAATGGGACGCAGAGGTGGAGAGGCACCTAAGGGAGCTCAGATATACCTGGCATGCTGCTGTCTATAAGGTCTTGTAGAGTTAAATATGACTGAAGAGCTTGAATATTTAGTTGCCAGTTATGCAGACTATGGGCCATATTGTATTAGCTGCTTGCAATTGCCTTGAGCTCACAAATTTGGCTGGGGTGTTTTTTTAAATAAATCTTTAGATCTATTCTATTGACTCCAGCTTGCAAAAATCAGACCTCCAGGCTGAACTCATAAACCCTGCCATTTTAAGTCGGATTTCCGGGAGTGTGATCATATGATCTGACAATATTTAAGCAAGCCCGTAATTTTAAACACTCGCAATACCTCTTAGACACAGCCAATAGTAAATGATGTTACAAAGGGGGTGAATACATACGCACATGACAATTTTCTGTTTTCAATTTCTAAAAAAAAGGTTTTATGTATAAATTTTTCTCATTTCACTTCACCAACTTAGACTATTGTGTTCTGATCCATCACATAAAATTCAGAATAACACAAAATTTAAGGCAGTAATGTAACAAAATAGATAAAAAGTCAATGGGGGGTGAATACAGTATGTCAGAAAGTGTCAAGCACACTTACAGATAGAAATGCCACTGCATACATACATTTATATGCATATACACACACATTATTGCATGGCACTGTACCAGCTTTTTCAGGCAGCCTGCTGTCCATTGAAAATGTGCTACCGTGTGTGACTAGGCAGAAACACACCACAGCTATTAGAGAAAACAGTCCCCGTTGAATTGTATCACATCCATGGCTGGACAAACTATAGATAGTCTTGTTAATCTTAGACAAAAATTTAAGAAGTCTTGAAATCCAGTAAAGAGAAGACGGAACACGCAGTTTCTCAAACTGCAGCCTCTTAATAGATGAAGACACTGTGAGAGAAACGGATCCTTGGGGCAAGTAAAGTCAAATGTATTATTAATAATCTAAGAACCTCCAAAACACATTTTTTCATATGAACTTTCTTATGCCCAAAGTAAAAATGCTCCAAGGCCATTGCATTTTTTCACAAGAATAGTAGATCCTGCTTTACATCTACTGAGCCCAGATTTCAAACTGTGAGAGATGCAGAAGTTAAAACAAGATATTTTGCGGTCTTGAAACAAGCAGATAAGGTAATGTCAGGAGCAGTTCAAACTGTAAAGGAACATGAATGTGCTTCCCATTGAAAGGAACTGTCAAGAAATTGTAAGCAGACATAGACTGTTGCCCAGAAAAAAAACACTTAAAAAAGTATTAAAATACTTGCAATGCTGCAAAAATAAAGTATATCAGGAGTTCTGGATGACTTCATTACCATCTGTAGAACTTTTCTAAAGTTGACATGAACATGTTTTGGTGAGCAAGTATAGCACATGATTATTCATCAGTTCTAAAGCAACTTGTAACTGGCCCATCATAAATGTTATGTTCAATTGTCTGTTCTGTCTCTTTCTCTCTCTCTCTGTGTGTGCTGTCTCTCTCTCTGTGTACCCTCTCTCTCTGAGTTCTGTGTGCTCTCTGCCTCTCTCCTTCGCCCTGCTTCTCTCTCCTCTCTATCCTGTATCAATTGCACGGCAATCCTATCCCCTCTCTCTCACCTGCTCCTCTCTCTCACCCCCTATTTGTCCCTCCCCTCTCTATCCATCCCTCACTTTCTCTCTCTCCCTCCTCTGTCTCTGCCTCCTCTCTCTACCTCCCTCTCTCTCCCTCCCGCACTTTCCCTCTCCCCACCTTCTCTCTTTCTGCATTCTCTCTCCTCATACTCTTTCTCTCCTTCTCTCCCGCATATCTCCTAATCCTTCTCTCTCTGCCTCCTTTCTCTCTCTCCCCCTCCTTCTTTCTCTCCCCCTTCTCTCTCTGCCTCCTCTCTCTCCTTCTCTCCTATCTCTTTCCCTCTCTCTCCCCTCCCACTCTGCCTCCTCTCTCTGCCTCCTCTCTCCCCTCCCTCTCTCTGCCTCCTCTTTCCCCTCCCTCTCTCTATCTCCCTCTCTCTATCTCCCTTTCTCTCTCCCCTCCCTCTCTCCCCTTCCTTCTCTCTCTGCCTCCTTCCTCTCCCTCCATCTCTTCCTCCCCACCCTCTCTCCCTCCCCTTCCTCTCTCCCCCTGCCCTTCTACCTCCCTCCCCCTCCATCTCTGTCTCCCCTCCCCCCTCTCTCTCCCTCCAATCCCCCTCTCTCTCTCTCCCCTCCCTCTCTCTCTCTGCCTCCTTTCTCCCATTCCCCCCCCCTCTCTCCCCCCCTCTGTCTGCCTTCCTTCTCCCAACCTCCCTCCCAGCGGCGTTGCTCTGTTGCATCTGTGCACTACGCACAGATGGGCCTCGGATGCGCAAATCAAGAGCATGCGCAGTTGCCCGATTCTCCCACACTTTAGCAATAGCAGTTGTGAATAACGCCTGCGCAGAACGCATCTTGTTGTGTTACTCACAACCGTAAACGCACCTCATTGTGTTACTCACAACTGTAAACTAACATAGGTGATAATAAGTAATATAATACACTGATTTTAATTTAAGATAGCGGTTTCACTGATGACGCAAGGGATCTATGCGGAATGGAATGTAAATTGCTACGGCACTGGATCTTAAACACGGGTTCATTACTGAAAACTAAGCCACATCTTTTGAGTCACTAAGGACTTGCAGGATCATTATTGTTCATTTAATGGTAGCACAATTACATTTGTTTGCAGTCAGGAGGATACTTATGGTTTGGATGACCTCTTTAAGACAGGACAGAGTTGGACTGCTCTACCTGGTACCTCTATGTCCATAAAGAGCCACTGTAGTGCTTTACAAGTCTGCTTGCAGCCCACTCATATCCCCCGCCCATGACCGAATTGCCAAGCCTCCTTTACCAAATATGCTCAGTCTGAACCAGAGTCTGACTTATCAGCTTTTTTTTTTAGTCCTGCTTTTAGTCAAAGCTGCCTACGCCACCTGATAAGCACAGGTAGGGGGAGATAAGCAGCTCAGCGTAAGGGAAAATGTTCAAAATGCTGTCAAAACGCTCTTTGCACTTCCTGTTAGTGTCATTGAATTTTTTTAAACAGGTTTTACTTAATATTTTTATCATGCAGAACACAACTTTGGTAATGTGTTAATTGAGCTTCATTCAAAAACATTTAAGACTTTGCATTTTAACCATAACCTTCAAATGATTTACTAATTTCACTCGATATACAATATCTCACACAAGTGAGTACACGCCTCACATTTTTGTAAATATTTTATTATATCTTTTCATGTGACAACACTGAAGAAATGACACTCTCCTGCAATGTAAAGTAGTAAGTGTACAGCCTGTGTAACAGTGTAAATTTGCTGTCCCCTCAAAATAACTCAACACACAGCCATTAATGTCTAAACCGTTGGCAACAAAAGTGAGTACAGTTCTAAATTAGGCCCAAAGTGTCAATATTTTCCAGCACTGCCTTAACCCTCATGGAGTTCACCAGAGCTTCGCAGGTTACCACTGGAGTCCTCTTTCACTCATCCATGATGACATCACGGAGCTGATGGATGTTAGAGACCTTCCGTTTGAGGATGCCCCACAGATGTTCAATAGGGTTTAGGTCTGGAGACATGATTGGCCATTCCATCACTTTTACCTTCAGCTTCTATAGCAAGGCAGTAGCTCCACAGTGCCGGCAGAACCCATGCAGGCCCAAACCATGACACTTCCACCACCATGCTTGACTGTAGGCATGACACACTTATCTTTGTACTGCTCACCTGGTTGCCGCCAGACACACACGCTTGACACCATCTGAACCAAATAAGTTTATCTTGGTCTCATCAGAACCAAAGGACATGATTCCAGTAATCCATGTCCTTAGTCTGCTTGTCTTCAGGAAACTGTTTGCTGGCTTTCTTGTGCATCATCTTTAGAAGAGGCTTTCTTCTGGGACGACAGCCATGCAGACCAATTTGATGCAGTGTGCGGCATATGGTCTGAGCACTGACAGTCTAATCCCCCACCCCTTCAACCTCTGCAGCAATGCTGACAGCACTCATACGTCTATTTCCCAAAGACAACCTCTGAATATGACGCTGAGTAGTGCACTCAGCTTCTTTGGTCGACCATGGCGAGGCCTGTTCTGAGTGGAACCTGTCCTGTGAAACCGCTGTACAGTCTTGCCCACATGCTGCAGCTCAGTTTCAGGGTCTTGGGAATCTTCTTATAGCCTAGGCCATCTTTATATAGAGCAATAATAATTTTTTTCAGATCCTCAGAAAGTTCTTTGCCATGAGGTGCCATGTTGAACTTCCGGTGACCAGTATGAGTATGTGTGAGAGCAATAACACCAAATTTAACAAACCTGCTCCCCACACACACCTAAGACGTTGTAACACTAACGAGTCACATGACACCAGGGAGGGAAAATGGCTAATTTGGCCCAATTTGGACATTTCCACTTAGGGGTGTACTCACTTTGTAGCCAACGGTTTAGACATTAATGGCTGTGTGTTGAGTAGGGAAGACACATAGGGGAGGGATAGGGCTAAAAAGAGACACGGGGAGGGAGGGGGAAGGAGACAGAGGGGGGAGAGTTACAGGGGAAAAGGCACAGGGGTGGGTGTGGGGTAAAAAGAGACAAAGGAGAGGGAGTGGGGGAAAGAGACACAGGGGAGGGGGAAAGAGACACAAGGGAGGGAAAGGGGGGAAGGAGACACAAAGAAGGGAGAGGGGGGAAGAGACACAGGGGAGGGGGTAGAGACACATGGGAGGGAGAGGGGGAAAAGAGACACAGGGGAAGGGGAAAGAGACACAGGGGAGGAAGAGGGCTAAAAAGAGACACAGGGGAGGAAGGGGGAAGGAGACAGAGGGGGAGAGTCACAGGGGAAGGGAGAAAGGGGGAAGAGACACAGGGGTGGAAGTGGGCTAAAAAGAGACAAAGGAGAGGGAGAGGGGGAAAGAGACACAGGGCAGGGGGGAAAGAGACACAAGGGAGGGAGAGGGCGGAAAGAGACACAAGGAAGGGAGAGGGGGAAAGAGACACAGGGGAGGGGGGAAAGAGACACAGGGGATGGAGAGGGGGAAAAGAGACACAGGGAGGGGGAAAGAGACACAGGGGAGAGAGAGGGCTAAAAAGAGACACTGGGGAGGGAGGGGTGAAGGAGACAGAGGGGGAGATTCACAGGGGAAGGGAGAAAGGGGGAAGAGACACAGAGGTAGGATTGGGGAAAAAGAGACAAAGGAGAGGGAGAGGGGGGAAAGAGATACAGGGGAGGGGGAAAGAGACACAAGGAAGGGAGAGGGGGGGGAGAGACACAGGGGAGGGGTGAAAAAGACACAGGGGAGGGGGCAAAGAGACACAGGGGAGGGAGAGGGGCAAAAGAGACACAGGGGAGGGAGAAAGAGACACAGGGGAGGGACAGGGTGAAAGAGACATAGGGGAGGGGTGAAAGAGACACAGGGGAGGGGGCAAAGAGACACAGGGGAGGGAGAGGGGGAAAAGAAACACAGGGGAGGGAGAAAGAGACACAGTGGAGGGACAGGGGGAAAGAGACATAGGGGAGAGAGGAGGAAAGAGACACAGGGGAGGGGAAGAGACACAGGGGAGGGAGGAAAGAGACAAGGGGAGGGGGTGAAAGACACAGGGGAGGGGGAAGAGACACATGGCAGGGAGAGGGGGTAAAAACACAGGGGAGGGGGAAATGAGACACAAGGGAGGAAGTAGACACGGGGAGAGACTCGCAACGAGCGCCATTGGGTGGCAAAAAGCATTGCCAGCCTTAACATTTTATTGCCGTCATTTTTGATGGGTAAGTCGCTAGCAATATTTACAAAAATGTGAGGGGTGTACTCACTTTTGTGAGATACTGTATATACATATGAATGTATTGTGAACTCAAAAATTGCATCTCTATAGAGTGGAATTGGTTTGTAGTTCTACCCTTAGCAAGGAAAGAAGCGTAATGGATCTTATTTTGGAAGTTTCAGTTTGGATCTGTGGATCTGCTATCCTTAATAAGATTATGGAGTTTATTTAAAAACCTACTTTAGTAGTGTTAGGAACCTTATAAAGAATCCCAGTTAAACCATCAGATTAAAACTTTAACATACATGGACCTACTTACAAAGTCAAGACATACTGTAAGTGGGAATCTATTCTTCTTACTGCACACCCTCATAACTCTCTTATTTAGCTAAATAGAAATGTAATGTTAAAGGAGTCAATTATTTTGAAAAAAGTATTCTTTTATCACTTATAATAGTTATAATGTTCTATACAAATAAAAACATTCTCAAGTTATCCTCATATAACCCAGTTACAAACTTGCACTAGAGTAGGAAGATCATTTTTTTTTTTGGAGAGAGGTAGATGGTATGTGGCACTCCACTGAGACAATGGGTGAGATTTACTAAGGGTTCCAGCATCTTCAGTGCTCTTTGCAAAAAGGCTGCAGTGTCTATTTCCTATGATGAGAATTACCATCACAACCTTTCTCGCCTCTTCACAGCCTCTGAGATAGCTTACCTAACCTACGTCACAAGCATGAGGAGGATGAAAGTAAGAAACCCCCACTGTGGCAGAAAGCATCGACTGAAGAGAGCAAGAGAGTGTGAGAGACCAATTTGTGAGGAAAGACAAATGCTATTATCTGCAAGAAAAATGTGAATTTACAAGTGGCATTTCCTTTTTACATACTGGTGTGACACGTAGTTTTCTTTGGGGGAACAAGTATATTGCATAGCTTTATATTTCATAGCATTATGGGTTTAGGTTATTAGACCTCAGAGTGTGTCAAATTTGGGAGGGATATGAAGATGCTTAACTTTAGAGAAATGTTACAGTTAGTGTGAGTTTTATTGGGTTTTGACATGAAAAATATGCTATGCCCTCACTTAAATGAGAAGTAAAATAAATAATAGATTTATGTTAAAAACTAGCAGCCTTATTAAATTGGGGCTACGTTGTAAAACGTAGCCCGTAACTCCAGATTTACGTGTTACAGCTATTAAATTAGCCCTGTAGCGTTGCTCGTAGCGATGTGTGTTAACCCAGGACCGCCGAGAATAGGCTACGTGTTTAGCAACGTTGAACTTCGCGCAAGTAAATCCTGTCATGCCCGTAACCGCTACTTGTTCAATTCAGCTATTAAATTGCAACGTGGTTAAACGCGAGCGAGCACGTAACATGCAAACGGAGCCCAAAGGCCAACGTGTGCTCGACAGCAACCGCAATACATAGCACTTGTAATGCAAATAAAATCACTCTACTGTACATTTATTATAAGGTAAAGCGATGTTAGGTCTTAGAATTAATAGCACAAAATGTTTAAGCCCGCAAATCGCCCCACGAAAATACTTTATTTCATGTATATATTTTGTGTTATATCAATCCCTGCAATCAATGTGTTAATACATATACCGTAACTTGCATGTAACAGAATATTTACTGCTTTATTAATATTGCATTATATCTGGACTGTGGGTCCGATCACAAACTGGAATTGAAGCATGTAGGACTTTGAAATCTACCCTCCCATTTTTCAGAGACGTAACGCCAACTATCTCTTTTTTAATTGGCTCCATCTGAACCCGTAACTACGTAATTGCTTAATTGTTTGCATTCGAGTACGCAACCCCAATGGCCACGAACTGGTTTATGAAAGACCCTCTCCGGCTCGTAGCTCGCAGCCCTTTCTAATTTAATAGCCACGTAAAACGGCCAAATTTGAAGCACGCAGCCCTTATGTGCTACATGTTGGACTTACGAGGCTGGAATTTAATGGGGCTGTAGATGTTCTGAGATTAAATATATCAGTCCCATAGTTATTTGTACACAAATCAGTTGAGAAATCTGTAACCACCCACGCATCTAAAAGAAGATTTCATTTAGCCAGGTCAGATCAGCGAGTGTGATCAGATCTACATAGGATTTATTTTAAGCAGTTAACAGTCAGACAAATACAAATTAGTAGATAGTGGTAGTTCTATTTTGCTGCTGACCTGGGGTCCCATCAAAATCTTTTAGGCATGTTGCCCCATAACTTAGTAATGTATTTATCCAAAATACAAAAATGTACAGCTCTGCGTCAAATCACCACTGAATGAGCAAACATGATCAGTTTTTTCAAGTCACAGTGACTTGCCCCATTTACATTTCCCTCCAAGCCATCGAAATCTCTTTTAACGTGTCTATAAGCAATTAACATACTATGTATAGGCCCTTTTTTACTACCTAAACTTACGCATACTGAACACCACCCAGACAAGTAAAGAGCTGTGGATGGGGCTTAGTGGTCCTACATATTCCTCAGCAGTGTACACTATCATGAGTGAAACAACATACAAAACATATTCCTGGAGTTTAACACAGTAGCATATTCATACATTTTAGACAATGGGAGATGTGTATGATATCTATATGGGGCCTCATACTTTTACAATCCTCGAACTCCCATGAAGACAGCATTGATTACAGTGTAAAATAAGAATAACCATACTAAATTGTATTTGCATATTGACTGATTGCATATTGACTTTGCATATTGACTTAAAGTGGTCTTTGGCTTCCTTGGCAGAGCTGGAAAGTTGGCACAGAATATAGATATTATGTCCAGCAGCAAAGATAATAAGACTTAAAGCAAAATAGCAGAGGTTAAAATATGGTATAATTTAAATCTATAGTGAATTGCTGATATTATAAAACATGCATTTTTTTTTACAGGAAACTTACATTGACATTTGCAATATTTACAAATGTCGATCAGCTTTTTGATCTACCATAAGCATAATATGTTATCGCATTCTCATGTTTGATTATTGCTTTGATTATTGCCAATAAATGCTAATTACTCCTCCACCTTCAGATGTATGGCCATAGTGTTTTTAGTATAAATCCATATGACACTGAGAAGAAATAAGAGTGTGAGGACCCCAATGACTAGGTAGGTTATTTAGGCAAATTACTGCCTGGGGTCTTCAAGTACCTATTTTTCTCATTTGTCTGAGAGACCGGAAAGACTGATTGACAGGTCAAAATTGCAAACTGCGGTGTAAGTTTACTGTAAAGAAATGCATATTTTTTAAATGACTTTCAGCTGCTAAAATATTAACATATTTAAATCACATTCATAAATTAATATCACGATTAATTAACCATATCACAATATCTTTAAACAATTTTTGGTCCACTTACAATTTATTTCCATATATTATAAAATGTGCTAGCCATATGGAGAAACTTGAGAAATCTGTTCTTTTAACTTTATTCACAATAGATGTGATGGCAAGTGGTCCAATGAAGTACAAGTGTCCTACCTTGAGTGGTGACCCTGACCCCTGGGCCTCCTGTGGCTCTCCGCAGTTTCCACGGCAGGTCTTTACCACCATCAGGAAAAGGATTGCGAGGCCAACAGTGGAACTCCTCATTCTGTCACTGGAGCTAAAAGGCTGATAATGCTCACTTTGTCCTTTTTTATCGAAAGGAACTGGCAGTCACTGTGGGATAATAGAAATACAAATTTTGAGTGACCAACATTTAGACATAATCCACAAACAAAAGCCTGACTTATGCAAGATTCATGGTAAAGAATCCATATATAAGAAAATATATGTGCTAGTATCAAAACGAGCCATATCGGTTTATTGTAATGTTGGAAAAAAGCCTTATTAATACAAATTACATTAAGTTGCTGTTTTCTTAAACGTGCCTTTTGAAGTAGTTGTTGGCAAAACAACTCTTGTATAATTTACTAAGGACCCTATTTTATTAGCTACTTGCAAATGCCTTGAACTCATACATTTGGCTTTGGGTGTTTTTTTTAAATAAATGTTTATATGCATTCTATTGACTTAAGAATTCATTAGAGCCAATAAGTAATATTTGCCAAATATGTAGCAATATTAAGAGTGATTTTAATGACTGAGATGAGGGAGAAGATCTGTGATCCCAAATTTTCATTATAGGAAACAGTGCATAGCAACTACAGGGATGCACATCTCTGCCTCCTGAGATGCTTAGTAAAATATCCCACGGCCTAAATCACTGAATGGTCACTGAATGGTATGAGTCCTTGATATCAGATTACACATTATCATATATAACTCACACATTGTGATTCTATGTGCATGTAATCATAACGGCTTTATATAGGACACACACAAAAATATTTGTAATAAACTCTGCATGTTGTGAGTACTTTCCTCACATCTGTGTACTGTCAGTGTGTAAAGCTGGATTTATACAGTACCTGAGTGATATATATATAGATAGTATAAAGTATCCAAGCTAAAATATAAATATATTTTCCAACATTTTGTAAATATGCAGGTACAATAAATTAATACTAGTAATCAGGAAATTTACTCTAACTGTTACTATGGAAGCTTTACAGTTTTTATCTTAGTTTAATGAGTATATATCTCATTATATGAAAATAAATAGCAGACATCATGTGAGGGGACAATGCTGTAATTAAAATGTAGCTTAACAAAATTCTGGAAATTTAAAGTGAATGTGGGCTGACATTAGAATAGGGCAAGAAACATGTCATGGCAAAACAGCACAGAATATCACCCTGTGCAAGACCTCTTTCCTTTCTAAATAAAACATTTTCTGTCATTCTTTCTTTTTTTCTCATTTAGTTGCATGGTTTGAATTTTTTTTTTTTTTTCTCTTAATCCTAATATCAGGGTAGAAAAACCCCAGTTATTACACAATATCAGTGAACACTGTATACAAATTCGATGGTAAATGTTTCAAAATGAAAATATTTTTGAAAAGGTTCAGTAATGTCTTATTTGAAAGAATTAAAAGAATTGACTCTGAAGATTTTTCTGGCAAACTTAGTATTACAATGTTATATTTCTTCCCTCTATTCATCTCTTACTCTTTCTCTCACTCTCTGTTGCTCCAGCTCAATCTCTTACTGTTCCTGCTTCCCACATCACTAACATTCTAACATTTCTCTATATATTGTTATCTCTATCCCTGACATATGTGTCAACCACATCTCCATTTAATTTTCCCAATCTACGGACATCTGCAATTATCATTGTAGCCCAGTGAACTTACCCCCTTGTGTCTCCCTTGTATAATACCTCTTTTTTCTCTCCCTCTTTCCTACTTCTCTTTCAGCTATTCATTCTTTCTCTCATCCCCATTTGTGTGTGTATATATATATATATATATATATATATATATACAGTTAGCTAGATAGATAAATAGATAGAAAACATATTTAGGTCAATATATATACACACACACACACATATATATATTGTATTGCTTGAGACTTGATAAAGGGAGGTTAAGCCTCTCGAAAGCTCGTCATTATAAATATAACGTTTGTCCAATACAAAAGGTATCAAATTATATTGCAATACTCATTATTAATCTATATTTATATGGATTAATAATTACTAAATTACTATATATATATATATATATATACATATATATATATATATATATATATATATATATATATATGTGTGTATATATATATATATATATATATATATATATATATATATATGTACATATATATATATATGTACATATATATATATATGTACATATATATATATGTATATATATATATATATATATATGTATATATATATATATATGTATATGTATATATATATATGTATATATATATATATATATATATATATATATGTATATATATATATATATATATATATATATATATATATATATATATTTATATATATATGTACTCCCTCCTATTTCAGCCTCTCTCCCAGTCCTATGCATCGCTATACTTTTTTTTTCATTCACTGTTTCTTATTTGTTCTCCATTTACTTATATCTATTATATGTCACTGGCTTATTAAAATCGTATTGCTTTATTTAAAAAAAAAAAAATAAGCATACATTTTAATCTAGCATGTTCAAATTCAATAGCTAATATTATTAACTTTGAACTCATTTTGACATTGTTACTGTTTAGGTCCTTTAGATATAATTTATCTCTGTGATATTCCACAGTGTGATACATTTCCTTTGAAAGATTTTTAAACGAAATGCAAATACAGTTTTTTTTTACTTAAACACAGTGTAGAATAGACAATTTCGAATTTAGAAAAATAAGTAAATGATATACTTGAACCCATTGCAATGAAAGAATGATAAAACATATTCTTAATACACCCACATTAGCTTGAGCTTTGTGACTCTGTCACATCGTTTTTGTGTAAACACATGAAGAGATAATTTACTTGTTATTATTTACAAATGTATGATCAGCATTACATAAAGCACAGTGAATGCATTTTATGTACTCCTCTTCAAAGCATTTAAATAAATAATAATATTATAACCTTAAATTCCTCCGATACGACAGCAAATGCCTTTATTATTGGCTTTCAGTATATAGGGAACTAATCAGCAAGTTACTACAGCAATAAGGCACCAAAGGAAAGAGGGGTCTTAAGTCCTACTGCATGATCAGGTAGACCCTCATGTGATCATTGGGTTCTGTACCTGTATGTATGATAAGGATGCTGACATTGGTCCTCTGACTGTACAGGTATGCTAGTCTGGGATTGGGTCAGTAGTGTACCTATGTGTACTTTAATTAGGTGTAACTATGTATTGTTCTGTGTGCTGGTGTCAGTCTGGGATTGGGTCAGTAGTGTACCTATGTGTACTTTAATTAGGTGTAACTATGTATTGTTCTTTGTGCTGGTGTCAGTCTGGGATTGGGTCAGTAGTGTACCTATGTATGGCAATGCCTGCATGTTGTGTGTCCTTTAGTACATGTGTGTGCTGTCAGAGAGTAAAGCTGCCCTGTACCTGTGTGCTGCCAGGGAGTGATATGGGGTATATACTGTATAAAAATGTACTGTACATGTGTGTTGTGTCTGGGTGTATGAGAATTATATCACGTATGCACTAAACTACATAAAGAAACAGTCTGAAGTACATGTGTGTGCTATCAGTGTTAAATAGAGTCTAGCCTGTATCAGTGTAAGGATGATATAGATTTGTACTGCACTACATCTTTGTGTGTCAGAGAATGATATAAAGATATAAGGTATGTATTGTACTATATGTTGTCACAGAGTTAAAAAGTTATGCACTTTACCTATGTGCTAATAGTAATATATATATATACATTTCACTGTACCTGTGTGATAATGTAATGAGAATTATGTAAAGTTTGCACTGTTTCTGTGTCAGTGAGTGATATGGAGTATGTACAGTACCTGTGTGCTATTATTGAGTGATATGGAGTATGTACAGTACCTGTGTGCTATTATTGAGTGATATGGAGTATGTACAGTACCTGTGTGCTATTAGTGAGTGATATGGAGTATGTACAGTACCTGTGCACTGTCAGTGAGTGATAAGGAGTATGCACAGTACCTGTGTGCTGTCAGTGAGTGATAAGGAGTATGCACAGTACCTGTGTGCTGTCAGTGAGTGATAAGGAGTATGCACAGTACCTGTGTGCTGTCAGTGAGTGATATGGAGTATGTACAGTATCTGTGTGCTATTAGTGAGTGATATGGAGTATGTACAGTACCTGTGCACTGTCAGTGAGTGATAAGGAGTATGCACAGTACCTGTGTGCTATTAGTGAGTGATATGGAGTATGTACAGTACCTGTGTGCTATTAGTGAGTGATATGGAGTATGTACAGTACCTGTATGCTATTATTGAGTGATATGGAGTATGTACAGTACCTGTATGCTATTAGTGAGTGATATGGAGTATGTACAGTACCTGTGCACTGTCAGTGAGTGATATGGAGTATGTACAGTACCTGTGCACTGTCAGTGAGTGATATGGAGTATGTACAGTACCTGTGTGCTATTAGTGAGCGATATAGTGTAAGTACAGTACCTGTGCACTGTCAGTGAGTGATATGGAGTATGTTCAGTACCTGTGCACTGTCAGTGAGTGATAAGGAGCATGTACAGTACCTGTGTGCTATCAGTGAGTGATATGGAGTATGTACAGTATCTGTGTGCTATTAGTGAGTGATATGGAGTATGTACAGTATCTGTGCACTGTCAGTGAGTGATAAGGAGTATGTACAGTACCTGTGCACTGTCAGTGAGTGATAAGGAGTATGTACAGTACCTGTGTCCTGGTGTCAGGCTGCTCCTCTCTTCCTCAGTGCTCCTGCTGAAGACCTGTGTGCTGCCTTCAGGAGTCTGCTCTGCGATCCCAGTCCTTAAATACAGACAGTGCTCCTGGCTGATGAGATATTCCTGTCACTCATCCCCTCTCTCCCTCTCTGTTTTAGCACATGCTATTTATCATACTCCCTCCCACCCTTGCTCCTGATCTCTCTCTTCTCCTACCATCTCTTCCTTTCTTTTACCATTGTATCTTTCTTCAATATTAACCTTTTAGTTCCATCCCAAATGTACATATTTATCTCTCACTTATCAGACATATACCTTGTATACCTTGTATCAGCCTTGTTATAATAATCTGTTTACTTTATACACACAAACACACACACACACACACACACACACACACATATATATATATATATATATATATATATATATATATATATATATATATATATATATATATATATATATATATATATATATATATATATATATATATATATTCTCCAGCAGCCACGAACTGTGCCACAACCAATTTGTTTCATCCCCCAGATTTAAATTTGCTTTGATGGAACAATTAATGGCTCTGGATGGAATGTAAGGAGGGATAATGAGAAATGATGCTTCTCAAGTATCAGTGCCAAAATATAATGCTGTGCAATTTTACATCATCTTATTTACACAAAAATATGTTCCAGTCAATGAAAATGCATTTTTCTAAGAAAATGTGGAGTTACTTTTATTGTTCCTCCATATATTATACAATATACACTTATATTGGTGACACCTGCTGTAGAATTTAAACAGTGTTCAAATACTGTTCTGTAGAAAGACCTGCTTAACTGTATTTAAGTTGTCCTATAATAATTGTAAATAGTATTGTAGGCAAATATAAAGTTAAAAAAATAAAATAAACCTAAAATAAAATAATAATATATATATCACTAATATATATATATATATATATATATATATATATATATATATATATATATATTTATATTTTTGTTTTAATGTTTTAATGCAGGTAATGTGAAGTGCCTTGTTAGCAGTTGAACAACAGAAAACAATTTTAGTGGAGATGATACCTTTTAATCTTTTAATGACTACACAGTTAGCCATTAAAAGGTATCACATCCACTAAATTAGTTTTCAGCGGTTGGAAAGTGTTTTTTTTTTGGAGCTACAATTGTTTTCTCTGGAAAAGTGAATAGAAAGGTTTTGTGAATATTACTGCATCTGTTCCATTGTGACAAATGGAGTGGGTAAAAAAAACTGTTTTATTGGTACTTCAAATCACCGTATTTTGTTGAATAACAAAAAAGGGATCATTACCATTAATTAGCCAGAATAAACGTACACTTGAAACTATTACAGTATATTTTATAAGCTATATTTTTTAGCAGCAAAAAGCCCAAATTACAATATTTTACATATAAGTATGAGTACTTGCAATTAACAACACAGTTCTATATATCTAGAAATAATTACATTAGTCTTAAGCATATGTTGGCCATTTATTTCAGGTAACACAAGCATGGTGGAGAGAAGAGCATGATTTGATATCCCCAAATGGTCAAAAAGTCTCCTACCTCCCTTTTCCCAATATTCCTTTCCCGTTGCTCTTTTTATCATTCAACCTTTAGCTCTCTGTTATAGGTAACCCCCACCCCCCATATGATGCAATTTTACTCCTTTTTATATTTCTTTTGCATTCTCTTGTATAAAGCTACTGGATTTCTCTCTCCCAAATTATCAGCCCTCACAATCTCCCATATGGTGACCCTGCATTTGGCCTAGAGTGGCTGAGTGGTTAAACATAAGGAAACATAAGTACCCCCAACCCTGTGGGATTTATAGTATCTTTTATCCCTGTTAAGGGAATCTGGAATTCATGGTTGTGTTAGTAAGAGCTTACAGAGTGGAAGATACAACATCTTCCTCTTTCTGATCTTTAATCAACTATTTGAGTCATTATGAGTTGTCGCTTTTATCTTGCTTATATTTTAAATTAGTTGTTTTTAATATTTTCCAGCACTAAGTATACATGTACAATCACAGCAATTTATCTCTGATAACAAGACCAATTAGCAAGAACATTTTAGCACTGTGGGACAGTCCACCATAAACCCAGTCTTTGTAGAGTTCTGTTTTACTCATCTTATCTTGATAATTGTTCAAACAAAGAAAAGACCCCTATAGCCTTGGTAAGGCTTGAATAAAACTATTTTTGTTGACATCTTCCACTTCATTTCAGTAGTATTAAGGACAATGACAGAGACTAAAACTTTGATTTGCTGCTGTTTGCACATGTATTTTTATGATCATTAATGGTGAATTAAAAAATAGATTCAATATGAGAAATTCTCACACTAGCCCTTTAACAACATGTAATATTTCTGTCAAGTTATATTATTTTATTGTAATTATATTAATCTCTTGGTATCCCTACAGACTCTATAGTGTACAACTGTGTTTTAATAACCACACCAATTATCCCTTGTGGGGGTCTCCAATGCTCCAATCTTCTCAGTGTTTCAAATTAACCCAGTCTGTTAGCAGTTCCAAATATCTAGAGCAGGGACGGGCAAATCAGTCCTACAAGAGCCACCAACAGTCCAGGATTTCAGTTTCTATCTGCATGAGTCCAGATGGAACAATCAGAATAAAACAATGTTACTAAGATGTGCTAAAGAAGAGAGAAATGGACTAAAGGGAGATATTCAAACCAAGGAATGTTAGCGGTTCTCGTAGGACTGAGCTGTTAACCACTAGCGCATATTTAAACTAGGGTGAGATAAAGAAGTTTTACATCATGCACATAAACAAGGCTCCAAGTCTATAGTCAGCAGTTGGATGTTCCAGTTGCAGCTTCCCACTTAGCATTTCTGTTCCTTGGTGATATTTTAGACAATGTGCCCTATGCTTTTCTACTTGCAGACTTCAAATCCCCTTTGAATCTCTGCAAGAACTGTGGTAATGGTGGACTGTCACATAGCACCGACATGTTTTTAAAAATAAATAAACCGTACTTAATAAAGGCTGGTCATTGGATTGTCAGGGCTACTTACAAAGCATTTCACTCACAATATTACGCTATTAAGCCGACATCCATAAACCATGCTCTACAATGCGACTGTCACGATTTACGTCAATATATAACCTTACACGCAATTAAAGACGATTATGAAACAGCCATAGCAACCAATGTAAAATGCCAAAAGGCTAGTTTTTTTTTATAGGAACAGGCCTTAAAAGCCCTGTGCAAAGGCCCAGAATTTGACTGTGTTGTAGCTGAATAAGGGGACATGTAAGTCATAGGAGTTGGGGGGATTTTGAGCTTGTGAAAGAGAGAGTAGGAACTTTATTTCTGGTTGGTATCCTTTTTATATCAAGTTAATTCAGCACAATTTGGACCACTCCACTGTAAAGATCTCCTAAATTCATGTGGAAATACTCTTTGAATGTTTGAAATATGTGCATTTTATACTGAGATAACAACACATTATACTTTTAGTGGATTTATCTGTCTACATTTGTTTGCCAGCCTACTTCCTGACTCAGAGCTCAGAGGTGAGTGGTGTTCAACCTCCTTGAATTACTTCAACCAATCAGGTTGCAGGGGTGTCTATGAGAAGTAAAACACTGAGAGCAGTTCAATTAATAAATGTATCTGTATTGCTTTTTTAGTTTGCGGTTTATAAGGTTTTTCAAAACATAACACTAACAAATCAGCAGACATCCCTGAAGGAGGGGATGAGGGTTTTTTGATCCCAACTCACTGCCTTAGACAGCATCTTTAGGATGACATTTAAGGAGATTAGTAGACACATTACAACAGAAAAAAGAGACTTGTAGCATTAATATGCACTTACTGGCTTTAAATGTCAAATAAAACAATTCATTTTGTCATCCAAATATGTTAAAATATAACATTTATTATAATTGTTTAAGATGAAATAGATGAAAATCAATTTATGATAATTAGGACACACAGACACCAAGTGGAAAGGTATTTGGACATGATGTTCAGTGAAATGCAGGACCAGAGTGTACTTGTAAACACTCTGATTGACATAGCATGGCTCCCTCTGGATGCTGTCACTTCATCATCTAACCATCTCTAACCATCCCACTGCTCTAACCATCTCTAACCATCTCTAACCATCTGACTGCTGCATGGCCCCTCCTTATCTCCCTATATGCCTCTAACACCTGCTGCTACCCATTCACCAGCAGATTTTATACCACTCTCTCAAACCCCTCCTCATCATGGGAAAGGGAGAAGGCGTGGTGGCACTGGGGGTGGGAACGCTGAGAATAGGAAGAGGAGAAAATAGGTGGCTGCATTATGTTATTTTCTTCAAGATTATAAAAAGCACTCCTCAGTGAGTATATTCATCAATATGTTTAAATAGCCGTGCTTGTTAACAGAGTAGATGATCATGACCAATGTGATGTTGACAATTTGAAACCAGGTGGCTATCAACCATCAAATAGTCCATAATCCTCTTCCCTGTGGACATGTATGGTTATGTTTAACATTTCAACAATTGATGATCACTGAGGAATGCCTTACAGAAGATATTGTGCAGACTTGCAGAATTTTGTTTTTAAATATATCCCTTTGTTTATCAACCTGATATTGCATAGTTTTCAGGCAAATCAAACACCCATTTAGGCTTTTACATCATCTGCAAGCAGTGCCTAAATAATGTAACATATTTACACAATTACTACCAATGCTGAAATGGCTGTTGACTTGCATAGTCATATTAACATATTAACATATATTAATAAAACCCTGCAGTTATACATGCGTTAGTGAAGCATGTCATCCTCTTAACATTCTGTGTACAGATTCATTTGTCTGATATCATTTTCAGACATTGAGAATGTTGACCACCATTTGACTTTAGTATTAATTGGTACCTGGTACTGGTAATTGGTTTACATGTCATTATATCATTATCATCAGTTATCATCAGATGACACCTGTATACCTATGAAATGTGATCTCACTTTGGCTTATCAATATACTATAGAGGTAATGATAATACTCTTGGTACACTGAATGTGTTCATAGCCAAACATTCCTTGTGAGATCCCATATCATCATCAGGTGATTTACCATGACAGATACAGTATGGTTACCACTGCTTATCAATGAATATCAGTTACGTTTCCTCTCTTTTTCAAGTTCTACATTTGGTAACACACTGTATGTTGTTGAATATTAGGCACTTAATTGATTTGGATTACACAATCCATCAGTAGAGATGTCGCGAACATCAAATTTTCTGTTCGCGAACAGCGGACACGAACTTCCAGCAAATGTTCGCGAACGGGCGAACCCGGCGAACCGCCATAGACTTCAATGGGCAGGCGAATTTCAAAACCCACAGGGACTCTTTCTGGCCACAATAATGATGGGAAAGTTGTTTCAAGGGGACTAACACCTGGACTGTGGCATGCCGGAGGGGGATCCATGGCAAAACTACCATGGAAAATTACATAGTTGATGCAGAGTCTGGTTTTAAGCCATAAAGGGCATAAACCACCTAACATTCCTAAATTGTTTGGAATAACATGCTTTAAAACATCAGGTATTATGTTGTATCGATCAGGTAGTGTAAGGGTTACACCCGCTTCACAGTAACAGACCAATCTCCCCGTTTAATGCACCGCATTAAACAACCGCAAACAGTCCCTTTGCACAACTGCAAACTCCCCTTTTGCACAAGGTTGGATACCAAGCTATCCATGTCCCGTTCCTTGTCCTCACTGATGTCATTGAAGGTCTCTTCCTCCACCAAGCCACCAAGGGTCCCCGAAAGGTGACAACAAGCCCCCTGGGACGCCTGCTGTGTTTGGTCTTCCACCTCCTCAAAGCCACCTTCCTCCTCTGACTCCTCTTCTTCAGACTCCTCTCTCTGCGTTGCCTCTGTCTGCGTTATTATAAGATGTGTACTGTTAAGTAGTACTATTCCTATCAGTTTAATCCCTGTTAAGTCCACTATTAGGGGACGTGTATATTGCATTGATTTTTGGAACAGGGAGATGGAAAAAGATGCTTGGTCGGACCTCCTACTTCAAATTTGGGGCACTGCGCGTGCAATCTAAGGTGTCACTGTGCACTGGCAAAAGTTGGCAGAGTAGGCGCTGTAGGCCTCTCACACGCCTGTAGGCAGGCAATTGCTATTCAATCTATTACAGTCAAAAAAGTGTTGTTTTATGTCACTGTACACTACGGTTGCACCAGATATGACGTATCACTGTGCACTGGCAAAAGTTGGCAGAGTAGATGCAATAGGCTTCACACACACGCCTGTAGGCAGGCAATTGCCATTCAATCTATTACAGTCAAAAAAGTGTTGTTTTATGTCACTGTACACTACGGTTGCACCAGATATGACGTATCACTGTGCACTGGCAAAAGTTGGCAGAGTAGATGCAATAGGCTTCACACACACGCCTGTAGGCAGGCAATTGCTATTCAATCTATTACAGTCAAAAAAGTGTTGTTTTATTTCACTGAGCACAATATAAGCTGTGAGCCTGACACAGGCAGGCAACTGAAATTAGATTAAAGGAAAAAAGGGTTGTTTTTTTTCAATGTATGGTACACCAACTATGACTGGTGAAACAGAGCAGAATATTAGCCTGTCCTTCAGATGGAAGGCTCTGGAAGGGAGTGTGTGCTGCTGATTGGCTGTAATGTGAGGTGCAGGGTCAAAGTTTCCTCAATGATAAAGTACAACAAAAAACAAAAAACACCTGCACCCAAATATATGAGTTTGAGGCATTTACAGGCTTTTAAAATAACAAAGCCCATTGTACTTTGTCCAGAACACAATGATCCATTCTCCAAACTTGACTACAATAAACTGTGTAGATCATGGCCAGCTGCTTCCACCAATTTGCTTTTTGTCATTTTACTTGGTATAAGTGAAATCACGAGCTATTTAGACTATCACAAGTAATAAATATGATTTGCTTTGGTTTTAAGTATTTAATGTAATGTGTTACTTGGATAATACACCTCTACTACCTCTGTATGTCAAATGAGTCAACAAGTGATGTGTGACACAGATTATTTATTTGCATCTATAATTTTTGCCAAAACTAAATGAAAATGCTGTGAACAGCTTTTGTAAAGCAGTAGGTGGTGCAGCTGCAGATGTTCCTTATCAGATGCCACTGTCTCAGGAACCAAGGGATTCCTCAGTTGTTTTCCCTGCAGCCTCTAACCAGAAGATGTTAATCAGGCAACATCTGTACATGTAATCATTTCTTTGTCCTAGACACACATTTACACTATTAAGCAATATACGGTACAGCAGAGATTTCACTGGTTTAATTAAACAGAGACTGAAAAATCACTTCATTAGGCAAACACACTCACTTAAAGGGCCAGTGTATGCACTTTTCAGATTAAACTAACTTTAGTTCACCATTAATTAACATTAAAAATACAAGTGCAAAAAACTACAAAGCAAATCTTTAGGCAGAAAATATAGTTTTAAAACACAATTTAACTTATCAATGGCCACTGCTGTACTCCTCCCCACCCTGTTTTACTCCCCTCTCCTTGTCCTGAATGCTACTGAAAGATAATGATTTCAACTGAAATAATTTTATTCAAGCCTTACCAAGACAGCCTCAATTCTATACAGAATCAATATTAAATCTTTCACTTCCTTTCAATAGTGTTCAGGACAATGCGAGAGGCTAACACTTTGATTTGTTGCTGTTTGAACATGTATTTTTATGTTTGTTATTGGTTAACTAAAAATAGGTTTAATGAAAAGTGCTCCCAATGGCTCTTTAGCAGCATGTAATATTTCTGTCATGTTATATTATTGTATATTAATTACATATAGTTACATAGTTACATATGCCCTCATTCAATTGCAATTTGGCCAATTGAATAGGGCTCTAAATAAGCACATAACATATATTTTTTAAAGAAGTTTTTAGTTAGTGAAAACCTTGCTTTTGGATAGATGTTTACTAAGTAAAAACTTCTTTAAAAATATATGCTATGTGGTTATTTAGAGTCCGATTCAATTAGCCAAATCGCAATTGAATGAGGCCCATAGTAATTAAGGTTGAAAAAAGACTTTCTGTCCATCAAGTTCAACCTTTTAAGATCTCCTCTGATCTGCAATATGCAATTAGTTATTAATTAATTAGTTGTTAATTAATTATTAATAGTATAGTATTTGAGGATGAATACCGTATTTTTCGCCGTATAAGACGCACTTTTTCTTCCCCAAAACTGGGGGAGGAAAGTTGGTGCGTCTTATACGGCAAATATACCTTTTCAAACTGCCTCTGTCCTCTTGATTTCACCCCAGCGCTTCCTACCAGCATCGCGTCGGCCGGTGCGTCCTAGTGACGTCACACATGCAACGCTGCAGTACACGTGGAGTGCTGGTAGGAAGCGCTGGGGTGAGATCAAGATGGCAGAGATCAGAAGGAAGGTGAGGATCAGGGGGATCAGGGGGGTCAGGGAGGATCAGGGGGGTCAGGGAGGGTCAAGGGCTCCCAAATGCTGCAGTATATGGATATGTATGTGTGTATGTGTGCATGTATGTGTGTGTATATATGTATGTATGTGTATGTATATTTATGTGTGTATGTATATGTATGTATGTGTATCTATAAAGGTGAGGATCAGGACGGTCAGGGAGGATCAGGACGGTCAGGGAGGATCAGGAGGGTCAGGGAGGATCAGGAGGGTCAGGGAGGGTCAATGGCTCCCAAATGCTGCAGTATATGGATATGTATGTGTATGTGTGTGTGTGTGTATGTGTGTGTATGTGTGTGTATGTGTGTGTATGTGTGTGTATGTGTGTGTATATATGTATGTATGTGTATGTATATTTATGTGTGTATGTATGTATATGTATGTATGTGTATCTATATATATATATATATATATATATATATATATATATATATATATTTGTGTGTAATGTAGGTGTGTATCTGTGTGTAAAGTGTATTTGTGTTTGAGTGTATTTGTGTTTGATTCAGATTTTTTTCTTCCTTGTTTTCCTCCTCTAAAAACTAGGTGCGTCTTATCTGCCGGTGCGTCTTATAGGGCGAAAAATACGGTAAAGAATTAGTCCATCAAGTTCAACCTTTTTAGATCTCTCTTGATCTTTTTAATATGTGGACTATTTGTTATTAATTGTTAATTGATCCAGAGGAAGGCAAACAGAAAAAAAAACATTGAAACTTTGCCAATTGTCTCATAAGGGGAAAAAAAAGCAAAATTCCTTCCTGACCTCAGAAACTGGCGATCAAATTTCTCCCTGGATCAATATTCCTTCGCTAGTTATCTAGGATAGCCTTGAATGCCCTCTTTATTCAAAATATATCTAACCCCTTTTTGAAGTTATCTATCGAATTCGCTGTCACCACCTCCTTTGGTAGAGAATTCCACAGTTTAACCACCCTAAAGAAGAACCCTTTTCTTTGTTTAAGGTGAAATCTGTTTTCCTCTAACTTCAAAGGATGTCCTCTTGTCAGTTGAAAATCTCTTGCTACAAAAAGTTCACTTGACAAAGCCTTATATATATATTTTTTTTTTTTTATTGATCATAAAACAAACATACAACATAGATTTTCCCAACAGATACAAACACATAAATATAGCATAGTGAACCGAAGTAGAAAGAGATACATCCATAGACACAATGGACCATATCTTTGATTCTAAAAAATAACAAATTAAAAACAATTTTTTTCATCTATCTCTGGACTAAATCAGCAGCATTTATAAATCTATCCATCGTCAATAAACAACCACTTCGATTAATTCCACTAGTGTATATGGATTTTTTTTTTCCCTCTCACTTCCATATTCCCCATTTAGTATTCATCCATATACTGCTCCCAGATAGTCCAATTAAGAGTATTTATTTTCATGGACTGTTCATTAATATTTTCTTTCATCAGATCTTTATTATAATTGATTTTATTAATCACTTCTTTCCAAGTAGGAATTTCAAATTTATTCCAATATTTAACTACCATCGCTTTAATGATCAATAATATGTGAGATATCAATAATTTATTTCTGGGAAAAAGTTTGTCTATCCCTATATGGAACAATATTAATTCCGGGGAACACGGACATCTTGTCCCAGTGATTATGGTCAAATATCCACAACATTCTTCCCAAAACTTTCTTATCTTATCACATTCCCACCACATATGTTGTGCATTGCCTTCTTTGCCACATCCTTTCCAGCATAATGACGATTTTTGGGAATCAATCTTTTTCATAATCGCTGGAACTATATATCACTTTTGTGTTAATTTAAAATACAACTCTCTATACATGGTATTAATAGAAGATTTCTTTATTAACCTTAAGGCCCTTAGCCATTCTTGCTTATTGTAATCCTAATTAAGATTGTGTTCCCAATCTTTTATACTCTTAGTTTTCCCAAATTTCATAAGTTTAGTCCTACTTTTGCTAATCTTTGATACCAGATGATTCACCTGACCTTTAATCAAGAATGCTTCTAAATCATACATTTTATCCATTTTATCATATATAAATCCCTTTTGTTTCATTTTTTCTAACAATATACCATATTTCATCCATGAAAAAGATTTTAGGGCTCCTTTCTTCTGAAGTTCCCCTTGCTTTATTAACCAACCTGCTGGGTATAAATCAGCTATATACAGAATTGATGCTTTCTTCAATAGATTCACTTCTATATTAAATGATTCATCTCTTAATATATCTATAGGTGTGGAATCGGAAGGTATATGGATTAGCTCTGCTCTAGTTTTGCTTTTCCCCCAGAATTTTATTATAGATCTAATACCTTCTGGTAGTTTATCCCATATTGCTTCTTTTCCATAAAATTTCCCCAGCAATGTTCTTATTGGAGTAACTCCCAGGAGATCTTCCTCATTTTCCATCCTATTATCCTATGTTGTATGTTCATATTAATTATATGAGATATTGCTATATTTTCAAAGATCACTTTCATATCTGGAGATCCCATACCTCCCAGATCAAACTTTCTATTTGTTATTGTTTTTTTAACTCTCACTTTTTTGCCTGCACATATAAATTTGTCTATTGTTTGCTGAATAGATTTAATAATGTATTCCGGAACTTTTTCCGGGACACATCTAAGTAAATATGTTATTTTGGGGACGATGCTCATATTAACTATAGCTATTCTAGCCGACCATGAGAATCTTATTGTATTCCAATCATATAGTAATATTCTAATCTGTTTTAATATTTCTGTTATATTTTCTACTATAATTTTATTATTCTGGAAGCTAAATGTGATGCCTAAATGAGTAATATACTTAGTATTCCAATTAAATGTATATAATTTTTAAAATTTATTTAATGAATCTGACTCTATGTAGTTATGAATAATATCTGATTTCAGAGAATTTATTTTAAAATAAGATACTCTACCAAAATCTGTTAACAAAAGTTGTAGATTAGCACATGAATCTATTGGGTCTGTTAGTGTTAACATGATATAGTCCGCAAATAACATTATTTTATAATCATTATTACCTATTTTTATACCTTTGATGTTTTCAGCTTTCCTTATTAATGAGGCTAATGGTTCCATTAATAACAGAAACAACAATGGGGAAAGGGGACAACCCTGTAGTGTACCATTACTAATCCCAAACTTCTCTGTTTCGAAGTTTGTGCCTTTAATGTATGCTGTTGTATCCTTATAAATAGCTTTAATTGTTTTGGAGGCAAAGTTAATAAGCCCAAACTTCTGTAGTACTGCATCCAAGAATTCCCAACTAACCCTGTCAAATGCTTTTTCTGCATCTAGTGACAGGATTAGTGTGGGGATCCTTCTTTTCCTTATGGTAAACATTAAGTCAGTTAAACGTCTGGTATTGTCTGATGCCTGCGTCCTTGAACAAAACCAGATTGATCTAAATGTATCAACTTTGGAATAATTATATTCAATCTGTTAGCCAGGATTTTTGTATATAGTTTTAGATCAATATTAATAAGTGAAATAGGACGATAACTAGTTACTTCTTCTGGATTTTTCCCCGGTTTTAGAATATTAATTATTTTACCTTCTGATAATTCTGACGGCATTTTTCCATGATTTTTAATCTCATTAAACATGTTTTGTAAATGTTCACTAATTTCTTTTTGAAAAATGTTATAATATAGATGATCAAAGCCGTCTGGACCTGGGGCTTTATTAGCTTTTGCTTTATTGATTACTTCCTCTATTTCTCCCAAAGAGATATCTTGATCTAATAATCTTTGATCTTCTTCTTGTAATTTTGGTAAACTTACTTTACTCAAAAATGTATTTATCTCTTCTTTACTAGGTTTTTTAAATATAGGATTACTATTTAAATTATATAATGAACTGTGGAACGTCTTCATAATCTCACCTATTTTGTCAGGATGGGTATACAGAACATTATCTGGTCCTCTTAAGCTATATATTTTATTTTTATTTTTTTGTCTTTTTATTTTATTAGCCAAATATTTACCCATTTTATTACCCATTAAAAAATGGGATTGTTGAAATTTCCATATCAGAGAGTCAACCTGGTATTGTAATATTTTATTTATTTGGGCTTTCTTTTTAGCAATCTGCGCTGATCTCTCCTCCAATGGGTTCGCTCTATTTTCTCTTATTTGTTTCTCCAATTCTATGTACAGTGATCTCAAGGGTTTCCCCCTTTCCCCATGTATCCTAGCCATCTGTGAAATCATTTGACCTCTTATAACTGATTTATATGCACACCAGAGCATGGAGGCTGAGTCTACTGTATTTTTATTAGTTTTAAAAAATTCCTTTGTTTCCTTTTTTAGGAATTTCAAGGTTTGTTCATTCTTAAATAGGATTGGGTCAAACTTCCATTTTTTAAAATTTTTACTTATCTGTTCTTCTATTAGGTTTATATATACCATTGAGTGATCTGACCATGTAGCAGTACTTATTTCTATATCCTAATTAGTCTTAATGTATGTATATCTGTTAAAAAGTAGTCTAGTCTTGAGAAGGAATTAAAACGATTTGAGAAAAATGTATATTCCCTCTCATCAGGATGTAGTAATCTCCATGCATCCAAAAGGTCATCATTAGATGTTATTTTTTCAAAATCTTTAGATGTCTTTTTAATCTGATTTTCAGATTTTTTTTTCATTGTTCCTATTCTGTCTTTTACCGGATCCATCAACATATTGAAATCCCCTCCAATTATTAATTGTCCCTTTCTAATTTTTTTTATTTCTTTAAGTATCTTTTTAAAGTATCTAATTTGTTTTACATTGGGGAGATATATATTAGCTATTGTCATATTTACTCCATTTATTGTGCCACACCATATTATATATCTTCCTAAGGGATCAATTATTTTGACGTCCTCATGGACTTTTATATTATGACTAAAAAGGATTGATACTCCTCTGGATCTTTTATTATATGTTGAATCTATTTTAATATTAAAGTTTTTGTTATTTACATATCTTAAGGTATCTTTACCCCAATGAGTCTCTTGTAGTAGGAGAATATCTGCTTTATTTTTTATATAATTATTATAAGCTATTCTCCTTTTTGATGGTGAATTTAATCCATTAACATTATGGGATATTATTTTAACCATTGTTTACGATTACTACAGTTACCTTCTTCATTTGTATCTTATTGCCCTTGTTTTGTATTTTTGGTCTCTTTCTAATATATCTGATTCTACCCCGCAGCTCCCCATTAATTTTACCCGTGTAATCTGCACCGTTGGGAAATTAATTCATTCGTACTCTCTTACAATCCTTGGACATGTTCTTCATTGGGCTTAATCTAGGTCCAAGTTTACTTATTTTTTTTAGGGCTATTATGCCAATTTTAGGAAATGCTAGGAGTTTTAATAAACTTACTAGTTTATTAGTTGGGAGGTCATGTATTCTTATTTCCCTATTATTTTCCATTCTTAATTATAACATCTTTTTATAATAGTTGTAATTTCCATTTGCTCTCATTCTCCCCTCTTTTCTTCCTTTAATCTTTTACCGGGCATCAACTCCACGGGGGGAGAGTGCAAAATAGGAAAAAAAGAGAAATAAGTCCTCAGCCCCAGAAACCGTGGCTTGTTCCCCTATAGTATATTTTATATGATACCAACCTTCAATTATATATACTGAATTTATAGATATGTTTTGTACTATATTCAACTAGAATTACATTTATCCATATTTTCTTTTTTCTCTTTTTTTTTTTTTCTTTTTTCTTTCCCTTTATTTTCCTGATTTGCTTATCCTTCACATACTATTACCTCTCTCCACCTCTTTTCCCTCACCCTCTCTCCCATGGAACTAGACCCAAACATCCTTACTTTTCCAACATCGTCCTTTTCATATCCCTCAAAAATAAATACCTTTACACTTTTTCTTTGATTGATTACTACCACTTCTTTAAACAATTGAAGTGGTTTAAACTTTTATAAATTTCCCATAGAACAATACACCATAGAAAAACAAAGTGCTTAAATTTCCCCCAATATAACCGTACCAAAAAGGAGGTCTATACCATTTTCTCTAAGTATTGTAAACATCTCTACCTGGGACTTTATTGTTATCAGTAATTCAAATAATAATATCTTCATTACAATTTTTTGATTTAGGTAGTAATGTACACAATTACTCACTCCCCCCCCTCCCCCTTTTCCCCTTTCTTTTTTTTCTTATCTTTTTCCTTCCTTTCCCCTTTCTTAGTCTCTTAGTCCCCCTCTTACCTCTCCCTTTTCCTTTGTTTTTCCTTCCCTTTTCCTCCTTTTCTCCCACAGCAATGGTATAGTCCCCCTTATCTACAGATAGCTTCCAATATACAAGTATAAATATATAAAAAGTGCTTATATTTCCATAAAGTGCTAGTTATCCAATCTTCGGTTCTTACTCCTTTATGAGTTTTAAGGTGCTTCATAATCTATTTAAAAATTTCTATATGTCTATAAAGTGCATACAAATAATGTGCTTACGTTTCCCCACTATAGCATCAGTGTTCTCTTAAGAAATGTTTATATCCTTTTCACTATATAGTATTAACATCATAACTATCATATTATAATAACAGTAATCCTAATTTTACAAGACAATAATAATTCATTCCAAATTCTAAAATTCCTATTATTATTCTTTCTACAACATTTTTGTGTACCACTAGTGATCCAATCCAATCTTCGATTTTTACTCCTTTATGTGTTTAAGGTGCTTCATAATCTATTTAAAACTTCTATATTTCTGTAAAGTGCATACAAATAAAGTGCTTAAGTTTCCCCACCATAATATCAGTAATCTCTTAGGAAATGTTTATATCCTTTCCCCTGTATACTATACCAAAGCCTTATATTGATCCTGGATGTATTTAAATAGGGTAATCATATCCCCTCGTAGACGCCTTTTTTCTAGCCAAAATAACTTTAATTCGTTAGTCTTTCTTCATAACTTAGCCCCTCCATTCCCCTTATTAGTTTTGTTGCCCTTCTCTGTACTTTTTCCAGCTCTAAAATGTCCTTTTTATGAAGTGGTGCCCAAAATTGTACTCTATATTCCAAATGAGGGCAGAGTAGGGATTTGTATAGTCGTAGAATTATATTTGCTTCCCTTGCTTCTATACCCTTCTTAATACATGCTAATATTTTATTTGCCTTTGCAGCTGCTGCTTGGCATTGAGCACTGCTACCTAGGTGGTTGTCCACTAGTACTCCCAAATCGCTTTCAATATCTGATACCCCTAGATTTGCTCCATTAAGATTATAAATTGCATGGCTATTTTTCCTTCCAAAATGCATAACCTTACATTTATTTGTATTAAATCTCATCTGCCATTTAGCCGCCCATTTCTCTAATTTATGCAAACCCCTCTGTAGGGAATGTACATCATTATCTGATTTAATTACCTTGCACAACTTAGTGTCATCAGCAAAAATGGAGACACTACTTTCGAGTCTTACTTCTACGTCATTAATAAATATGTTAAAAAGGAGAGGACCTAATACTGAACCTTGAGGAACCCCACTTACCACATTAGTCCAATCGAAGTATGTTCCATTTACAACAACCCTTTGCTTCCTGTCTTTTAGCCAGCTCTCGATCCATGAGCAGATATTTACTGCAATTCCTGTATCCCTTAGTTTGCGCAAAAGTCTCCCATGAGGCACTGTATCAAAAGCCTTTGCAAAATCCCAAAATACTACATCCACTGAGTTGCCCTGATCCAAGTTCCTACTAACCTCCTCATAGAAACTCATTAGATTGGTCTGACATGACCTATCCTTCATAAATCCTTCATAAATCCGCGTTGACTGCTACCTATGATCTTGTTCAAATAGACAAATTCTTGTATTCTGTCCCTCATTAACCCTTCTAAAAGCTTACGAACTACAGCTGTGAGGCTCACTGATCTATAAATCCCAGGATTTGCTCTTGCTCCCTTTTAAAATATAGGTATCACTTCTGCTTTTCTCCAGTCATCTGGTAGACCCTGTGGTGAGTGAGTCTTGAAAGATTAGATATAATGGTTTGGCTATTACAGAACCCAGCTCCCTCAGTACGCTTGGATGTATTCCATCAGGACCCGGGTCTTTATTAACATTTACTTTCTCCAATCTCTTTGGGATTTCTTCCTGCTTTAACCAATTATTTAGTGATGGTAGTGTTGCCCCATTATGTTGCAGTAACCCAACCACTGGTACCTCCCTTGTGTATACCGACAAAAATAACCTATTTAGCTCATCTGCCTTTTCCTGGTCACTAATTATCAGATGGCCTGTGTCACATTGTAATGTTCCTATAGCTTCCTTCCTCACCTTCTTCCCGTTAGTATATTTAAAAAATATTTTAGGGTTAGTCTTACTTTCCTTTGCAACTGACTTCTCATTTTCTATTTTAGCCAGTCTAATAGCCCTTTTGCAAGCCTTGTTGATTTCCTTATAGTCACATAAAGCTGCCTCTGTTCCCTCCTTCTTGTATAATTTAAATGCATGTTTATTTTTCCTTATCATGATCTTTAAGTCATTGTTAAGCCACATGGGATGTGATTTACTCCTATTAATTTTATTTCCACATGGTACATGCCGATGAGTATGCTTATTTAGTAAGGATTTAAATGTTGTCCATTTATTTTCAGTATTTTTCCCTGTAAGTTCTTTGTCCCAGTTAGCCCTTTTAAAATTTAGAGTTTTTGTTGGCCACTTTTTTCCGTGTATAATACGTTATTTTTTACCAATTTTTTTAAGTCTAAATTAGGGGGTTCGTCTTATACACAGAATGTTGCAATTTGATACCCTGGTCTGGTACTGTAATGCTGCATCTGGCCACTAGTTTTAAGGCAGTAGAAAAGACACACATGTGGAAATGCATTGGTGCCAATTAGATTGCATTACACTGCAAGTGTGCATAAAAATGTGTTACACATATATTTAAGGGCACTTTGTGTCATGATTTTCACTGATTTCCATTTCAGCTCAATATACTTGTGATCACATCACTTATTACTCATTCACGATGTGCAATTGCATTTTTCCGATTTAACACAAGGATAACAAAGATATTGATCTGGAATGAAAATCAGTGAAAATCATGACAGAAAGTGCAGTTAAATGTATGTGTAACACAATAAAAACGTATAAAATACACATTTATATACACACTTGCAGTGTAATGCGATCTAATTTGAACCATTGCATTTCCAATACGTGTGATATTTTCTCCTGCCTTAAAACAGCGTTATCTAGGGGCCAGATGCAACATTACAGTGTGATCCCTGTGTGAAACTTACACATTGCGAATGAGCTGTGCAGCTTGTGTGTGGCATATGTGTGGTGCTTGTGTGCATATAAATATATACATTAAACCACTGGCCTCTGTCCAAGCAACAGTTTGGCACAACACACCGGCAACACTCCGTTCCCACTTTGTACAACCAAATCTCCATTCCCTTTCCAGCCTTATCTGACTTGGATTTCCTTAACCAGATCACCAATCCTTAATACTGCAGGTTTACATCCTCCACCTGTATACCACCATCCCCATGCCTATTGGCAGCTACCAGCTCTCCAATCCGAAAGGCACCGAAGAAAGGCTATGGAAAAAGCTGTATGGAATTACAAAAACCTTGTATCCTGTGTAACCAACTTCTTTCGCCGCCATCACCACGTCCCTGTGCTAACTCACATAGTACCCGTCATACCAGAAATCCTTAGTCAGGTCCTTTTGCTCGGCTAGCTTAAACATAAGAGCTAGAGCCATAACCTGCCTGCCCAATGACGCGGCTGACATGCCATCATCCATAGACCTCAGGATGAACCATAGCAGAATTCCTAGCCTCTGCCCCTCCAAATCATCAACCCCCAGCCATGTCCACCATATCCGACCATTTCTACCACACTTTCTAGTCGGTTGTCCAAGTGGCTGGTGCTAACCACCTCCGTATCCGGGCCACTACCTCTCCGCTCCAAGCTCCTAAAGCTACAGCAAGAACTGCTCCCCTACCGCCCCTACTGCATACTTGAAGCTGTAGACAGTGTAATACTAGATGCCGAATTAGCCTGATGACTGGCACGAACAAAGACGTGGTATTATTAAATGGCATGTACCACTGCAACATTATCTGTTATCTCTAGAGAACATCACTTGCGCTGTTGGCTGCCATTCCACCTCCCATCATTTTACCACCAAAAAAAGGCTTCCAAACCATGCGCACCCAATGCGTCTGTGAAGAATTCCAGGTCCACCTGGTCAGTAAATGAGGGTGTATTATCGAGTGCCTGTTAAATGCGTTAAACTCAAACCAAACTTTGGCGTCATACTTCATATGTGCTCTCACGCTGACGAAGTGATGCACC
This sequence comes from Discoglossus pictus, assembly GCA_027410445.1. Classification (NCBI taxonomy): domain Eukaryota; kingdom Metazoa; phylum Chordata; class Amphibia; order Anura; family Alytidae; genus Discoglossus; species Discoglossus pictus. The sequence continues at coordinate 378,298,373 of CM050164.1, forward strand.
TTGCAAATGCCCTCTGTAGCTAGCAACAAGTGCCGACAAAATATTCTACCCATGGGGATGACCCTGCAGGCAAACTTCAATTTGCCCAGCAGTGATTGCAACCGTCCGGTTAAAATTCTACTTGCCGCGCCCACCTCAGCCAACTCATCCTTGAACACCGACACTATCTTGCGCAGCAGGCCACGCTCTAGTCTGACTCAATGGTGATACCCAAACCGTTGAGATGCGTCGTCTGCCCCTCCGTCTGTCCATGCCCATGTTGGCACGAGTTCACTGGCACTTGTCCCAGGGTCCAGCTCCCCCGCCATCCCAACTGCACCATCAGCTATCATAGTGGCGGCAAGCGTGCGAGTAGGCATAGCAGGCTGTTTACCCCTCCTCCGTGCCTCTCTGTGCCCAGAGCACCTGTAGCTGCTCCCTCCCTGATGGGTTTGCCAGAAAGTGGGTGAAAAATTGTCAGAGTTTGGCCTGTGGCCCTCAATTTTCTCTCTCCCTGCTGGTTCCTAGGAACCCTAAGCGCACCTAGTGAAGGCTGTGGATCAAATTCCCCACTAGTGGGCTACAGGCATTTTTTCTGTTGCTTCAAGTTGCCAGCTACCACATCTTTCTTGCTGGCATCCTCAGTAGATGGGTCAAACCTGCTGCCACAGGGCCAGTTCCCCTGCACTAGGGGTGAGAGGGCTATCCCCTAATGATGACTGGCTACCTCCCAAAACAGGTCTCTAGCCACCTGACCACATTACTGAGGGTCCCTAGCCCTAACCTGAGCTAATATCCTGAAAGAAGTAGAAACAAAAAGCATACATAGAGGGGGCAGAATGAAAAGAGCCAAAAAACAACCCCAAGACAGGACAGCACAACCAGACAGGAAGACAATCACACTGCAGCACAGAGAAAAAAAACACACACACACAAACCGAAAAGCTAGTGGCAGAACTTGAACACCCAACTCCTACTTCATAGTACTGTCACTTAATTGCTGGACTAAGCACCAGTGTCCCAACAAACAGCCCAGCTAATAGGTAGTAGATAGGGGGGGGGGGGGGCACAGGGGATTCCCAGGCTCATAAGGTCAGGAGTAGGCAGTATTAACCCCTTAATTATGTTGGTTTTGTACTAACGTGCCTCAAATCAGACATAATTAAGGTGTTAGTTCTTTCATAATATCAGACCTGAGGCTTATTGGAGGTGTAATGTGGAAAGGGATGTGCATGTAGTTACATGTAATTTCTGCAGCAAAAACATTTTGGCACATCATATATATAGTTGTCAGTGTTCTGAACGTTTGCTAAGTTGGTCACGCTTTTGTATCCCTCGCACAGCCTTTCGAGGCGAGCTGTTGAGTTACGTGGGACTTAGGCTGCGATGAGCCCCAAAGGCGCTCATTGCACTGCGAGCCTCGCGAAGCAAGGCAAGCTGTTGAGGCACCCGGGACTTAGGCTGCAATGATCACGGGGCACGCAGTTGGTTCAAACACGTAACTCAAAAACACTGAAAAACCACCAAAAACATTTTTCAAAAATAATAACACACTCACAACACAGCACAGGGGGAGAGCCAGGAAGCCTGGGAGTAAATTTGCAAACTAACTTGACCCATATTTTGCGTTTTTTGACGCTCGAAAATCGGCTCAACAATGGAAAAAATGACGGCTCAGCAATGCCAGGCACGTAGAACTTACAAAATACACGACACCGAATACAGCAACATTTACACGAATAACGCCAGGCACGCAGGACTTTGAAAATAAAACCAACGGCTGTCAGCGCACGCCAAGCAAATGGTGCTCAGAGGAGCAAAAGCCTCACATTGTGTGGCAAACAGCATTGTCAGCCTTTACATTTTATTCATAACTAGCGACTTGCCCGTCAAAAAATGACGGCAATGTGATGTATATGTTTCTGAAGTTGTTTAGTTATTTAAATATATTTTTGACCCTTGTAAGTATTGTGATATGAACATGTATTTTTGGAAAACGTTGATGTAATGGTTTTTTTAAATGAAATTTGTATCTGAAGAATTGTTCACTTCAATATACATAGAATCCAGAGAAAAGTAAAAAGTAAAAAGACTTTTTGAAACGTGCCGAATTTTAACATGAAGTTTAAAATATATGTAAGCAATAACCTTGAAAGTATATATTTTAAAAATTGAACTTTATTTTTTATGTAACTTTGGAATTTTTGCAAAACATTTGTCTAATTTTGAACATTATAAACAGGAACATAGTAAATACATTTTGTAACATAATTTTGAATTAAAAGTATTAACATTTGAATGTAAAAACAGTTTAACTTTAAATTAATCAGTATTAACATGCAATTTGTATCAGAATAATTGTTAAGTTTAATATACATTGAATGTAGAGGAAGGCATACAGTAAAAACTCTCCTTAAACCGTACGTAATTAAAGTAATTCATTACTGAGCACATAAACTGGCGATAAACATTAATGTAGGTAGTAATCTTAAGATAACAGAGAATATTTACATTGTGACTTAAAAGGTGCTTGAGCTCTTAACATGAACTTTGTAATATGTTGAATGAAATAACTTGAAAATATTGTTTTTAAACTTGTAACATTAGAAACATTAACATAGTGACTTAACATTTTAACATAATTTTTCATAGAAATGCAAGGCAAGTATTTTGTGAGGCGAATTATCCATAAACATGACTTCCATTAATTATGACTGAATTAAACAACCAATTGTTTTGTATTTTTGAATGTTTTTCCAAAATGTTTGCATGGCTTTATTTTGTATCCTGCAAAGTTATAGTACTTCATAGTAGACAATGTTTTTAGTAAAAATACGTCCATCTTCTAATAAATCACCTTGACTTTCATTGTTTTCAATGTAAACTTTAATAGCCTGTGGATTTTTGCAGCGTGACAACGCAACGTACAATTGACCATGTGCAAAAACTGGTTCTTCCAAGTAAATACCCACAGATTTGAAAGTTTGACCTTGTGATTTATTAATGGTCATGGCAAATGCCATAATAATGGGAAATTGTCTTCTTTGAAGTATAAAAGGGAGACTACTTTCACTTGGTGCTAAATCTATTCTTGGTATGAAAACTCTCTCTCCTTTATGGGTCCCAGTTAAAATTTCAGCATCTATAAAATGGTCCTTTAATTGTTGAACAATTAATCTTGTGCCATTGCATAGGCCTTTTTTGGGGTTCATATTTTGCAGTAACATGATAATTGCACCTTTCTTTAGCTGCAAAATATGTGGTGGCATTCCAGAAGGAGTTAAAGAGTTAATGAATTCAGTTGAAAAGTTTGCCTGACTTTCATTGTCATCAGCAAGTACAGAATCAGCACTGTGATAATTTCTTTGTGGTGCATTAATTTTTTTTAAGATTTCATTATTGAGTATTAATGCATCTTTATTTTTACACGTCAGTAAAACTTGGTTGGCAAGCTCGGAATATTCTTCGTTATTTATGCTCCCTTCAAATATAGCCGATATAATATCTTGTTGACAAATCATATGAGGTGGGATCTCTACAGTGTCGTCACGTAAATGTAGTATTTTTTCTGTTCTGCCTTCTCCAATTTTAATAAGCCAATCATTGAAATCAGTTTGGCCTTCTGATCTCATATTTTGTTGCCGTTGAAGATGGGTAAAATGTTTCCATACTGTACTTGACTTTTTACATGTTTCAATAATGTCTGTTCGATTTCCATGTACAACGACAGGTAATGTTTGTCTAAAATCGCCACCCAACAACATTACCTTTCCACCAAATGGAAAAATATTATCCATGACTTCACGAAGCAAACGGTCAATACATTGGAGGGCATAGCATGACATCATTGTGGCCTCATCTATTATAATTAATTTACATTTCTTCAATTTCTTTGCTTGTAAGGATGTCATGCGAATATCTGACACAGAATTTTCTAAAATAGGCACTGGCAGTTTAAATCCACTATGAACAGTTCTTCCACCTTCTAATAAAAGTGCAGCAATTCCAGTAGTGGCAAACGCCATTGCTATTTTTCCTTGTGCTCGTACTGAACTCATTAATAAATTGTACAAATATGTTTTCCCTGATCCGCTAGGTCCATCAAGATAGAAATAACGCTCTGTCACCATGTCATCATCTATAGCATTTTTAATGGCATGAAATGCTTGCAATTGTAGTGTATTTAAAGTTGCAAGTCTTTCTTCTGTTCTTTCTGCTTGTAGTTGAATGTCATAGTCTTCAAAGTTAATGTCATCTATAAGACCTGGATCAGGCAAATTAAAACTTGCACAACTTAATCCATGAGTTAAAAAGACTTCTTGAATTTCCATTAACACTTTTAAGTGTGCAATGGGTTCATTGTATCGTCGCATAAAGTCTTCAGCCATATTACTTTTAAAAGTCTCCCACAAAGCTAATGCATTTGGAGCATTTGAGAAGATACAAATAAAAGCAAATTGTTCTCTCATCTGTCGTGGCATTTGACATTGTGCTGCTTCTTCTAAACATCTTTCCCACTCTGTATCATCAGCGAGTAAGTTTCTATGTCTTGCAGCTAAATGGAAGGATTCATATACAATGTCATTAACAGTTCTTAATTGTTCAAAACTTTGTGCTCCTGGAACATTTAAAAGTAATATCCGTAAGCAAAAACGTTCAACATCTCTTGGACTGACTGTGTAAATTCGTGGAATTATTTTATTGCCTCTGGTTTTTCTTGCTCTCCATAATCCATTCACAAAAACATAGTGATATGGAATTTCAATATATAAGTATTGTGTTGCTTCAGCATCAGTGGAATTTAATGCAAACCATGCAGTTAGTGTAGTGTGACGATCTTCACTTTGGGCCAATGCATTCATTTCATTTCCAGCATGGAAATAGACTAAATGTCGTTGTGGCAAATGTACTGCTAACCTATATACTGCATGTGATCTATCATGCATTTCAAATTTTAAAAGCCGCCACATAGCTTCTGGCGCACTGACATAGAGAGCATCTACATGAGATGCAAGTTCATCATGTACTAACTCACTACTTTCAGGGTTGTCTGCACTTTTGACGACTACAGTAGCTGCATCGTAACCTTTGTAAATATATTTGTAGACATATTTAATGGATTTGATGGAAGTGCAGGCTTCTACGTTGATGTGGGCGTTGTACTTCATGAGTAAATGTGGATTGTAGGGTACTACATATCTATTGTCCACTTTTTTTCCAAGAATAATGGCACTATCTCCTTCTCTTCTTTTATAAAGTGGATATCCATCACAATTTGCATATGTTTTGTCTCTATAATCTTTTGGAAAATCTTTTGAACATTGATTATTTTCCATACATGGTGATTGTGGATTAAGGTCTCCACAGGGTCCATGAATCATGCGATGAGTAACAATCTCATATAGTCTACCATATTGTTCTGGATCTGGTAGTTCAGCAACTATGACTGCATCCACTTTGTCCGAAGTATCTAATGTATCTTTCTCTTGAAGTATTATGAGAAGATGTGCATGTGGAAGGCCTCTTTTTTGAAATTCAATGGTATATACATAAGCAAGACATTTGCCAAATAACTGATTTATAGTGAAGTCACGTATTAATTCATTTAATTTGATCTTAAAAACTCTGGCTACTAAATCTGGTCGATCTGAAGCACTTTGTCCAAGAAGTAGATTTTGATTAATTTCTGGCCATTGTGGATTACATGTAAATGTCACAAATAAATCTGGTTTTCCAAATTTTGTCACAATAGCCATAGCATCATTGTATCTTTCTCTCATATTTCGAGGAGATCCTTGAAAGGAAGATGGTAAAATGATGGCTTTGCCAGCTGTCATGTCTCTGCTTGTAGCCACGTCAGCAACATAGTCCATGAGTCCACAATATTGTTCTACACGTAGCTTATCTTGTTGATATTTTATAAAGTTTAAATTATTTGCCTCAACTTGCAAATATGAATCAATAATCCATTGTTGTGTTAGTTTCCCACCACATAAAATTGGATTAAATTCATCTCTAATGGCAATTTGAGCAACTTTAAATTCAAGCATAGAAACATTATTTCGGATTCTGGCTTTAGCATTTGGGTAACTGGGAAGGGTTAATTTTGGTTGCCAACCTGCTTCTCCATGTGGGAAAAAGATGGGATATGTCATTGGATCTAAATTTGGACTTAAGATATTAATATTAATAAATGGTTGCTCCTCATTTCTGGGATATACTCTAATGTCTCTTTGAAATGGTGGTTCTCCTTCATCATTCTAAAAGACCATTGCAACCTCATTTGATGTTGGCAAGTTATAACGACGTTTATCAGTATGTCTGTCTCTTGTAAGCACCATATTAACCTTTGGCATGGGTAATTGATGTCTTTGTGCATGAAGTAGTTGTTCATTTTCTACTTCTGCCAATTTTTTGTAAGCTTTACTGTAGGGATTGTTGTCCATAATGTTATTTAGCTCTATAAAAACACTGGGTAAGCATTTTTTATTTTCTTCCATCTGCATACGTTGGTCAACAGCTTCCATTGTATCTAGGACATATAGTTGAGCGAATTTTCTTTGCTCTCCTTCCTCTGGATGTAAATGTGAAGTCCGATGATAAATTTGTCCTTGGACTTTAAAACAGTAAGGACCATGTCCTGGTACATTAGCAGCCAATGTTGCCCCCATAGATGCAAATGATATGGCACTATTGTAGGATCTTATGTTTGTCTTAAATTTTTTGTAATTTGGAAAAGTAGGTTCAGTCATAATATTTTGTAAATAGGTTGGAAATTGTTTCCTTTCTGGAAGTTTGAACTTTCCTTTTTGACAACAACTAATAAATTGTCCATCTCTGGGTCTCTCCTGTTTAAAATAATAAGCCTCACAAAATTGACATTGAGTACTCATGTCCCCACAACTATGAACCTCTACTGCTAAAGAGTTCAGTAAAGGACAATTTGCAAAGCATATCGGATGTTGACTTTCATATTCATCAGATGAAAAGTCATGAAATGTTTCAACAACAGGTTCTAAATGTTTAGTTTTTTTTCGTGGATTTTCTTGGTATATGTTGTCCTTGTTTGGTTGAAATGTCCTGTAAGTTTTTAGTAAGAGTTTGTAAATGCTTTGTTTTTGTAGTTGCTTTTTTTGGTCTGTCTTGACTGGTATCTTGTAAAATGTCATCTGATGTTTTAGGAACAGTTTGTAAATGCTTTATTATCTTTTTATTTTTTTTGGTTGTATCTTTCATTTTTGCAGCTGATATTCTTTTATTTGCAAGTCTTTTGCGTTCTTTTTCTTGTCGAATTTCTTTCTCCTCCGGTGTCTGCTGGGCGGCCCATCTCTCTTGTCTTTCTCTAGTTTGACGTCTTTTCTTCTCTTCTTTGGTCTTGTTATCAGCCATATTAATCTGTAAAGGAAAAAAAATAAATGTAATTGTGTATATTTTAATTTGTAATTCCTGTTAAATATTCTTGTGCACAATTGGTGAAATAAAAGGCAAATCATTAATGTATCATTTATATTTAGTTAAATTTATAATTCCTGTCCTCACTGGCTTAGAATTTGGCCAATGGAATACTGCTGTAAATAAGCATGTAACATATTTTTTTAAAATAATGGTTTTATTTATTAAAAACGTTGTTTGTGGATAGATATTTACCAGTGCAAAACTTCTTTGCTAAAAAAAAAAGTGATGTGGTTATTGAGCTATGTATTGCATAGTAGCAATTTAAATAGAATAAGGGAGATAGTAAAATATTTATTTTATTTTTCTGTTGACACGGATGCAACTGAAAGCAGTTTCTTTAGTTTTATACTTTAGTACTTATTATACTGTACCTTGGTTGAAGTGTGATTTAAATCCGAATGTTTGTTGGTCCTCGGTTCAAAATCGTTGTCCAATGGTGTGGTCCTCTGTTGGAAGTCCTCGTCCGATGGTGTGGTCCTGTGGCGATAGCCCTCGTCCGATGTTGTGGTCCTGTGGCGATAGCCCTCGTCCGATGGTGTGGTCCTGTGGCGATAGCCCTCGTCCGATGTTGTGGTCCTTTGCCGAAAGTCCTCGTCCGATGGTCTGGTCCTGTGTTGAAATTCCTCGTCTGCTGGGCTGGTCCTGTGTTGAAATTCCTCGTCTGCTGGGCTGGTCCTGTGTTGAAATTCCTCGTCTGCTGGTCTGGTCCGAGTCCTCGTCCGATGGTCCGGTCCTGTGGAGAAAGTCCTCGTCCGATTGTCTTCACGCAGTATCTGTTGTAATATAAAATAGAAAATGTTGTTTGAGTGAAATGTCTTTTAAATAAGTAAAAAATTTATGAATTTGGCTGTATTGTATCAGTTATGGTTATTTTTTTCTATATTTTTTTTTTACTTTCTGTACCATCCCATGACTTTTGTTATTCTTATTTAAGGTTCTTAGTAAGGCTTGTGGGTTGTGATATATTAAATAAGAATATAAATTTATTTTGCTATGTGTTTATGTCATTTTTTGTACAATCCTGTTTTGTGCGCACCACTTGTGGTATACTTATTTAACCTTTATTGGGATGGTTATAGTTAGTGAAACATGAAATAATATAATTAATGTAGTTTGCTATGTGTTTGTGTTAGTTTTTGACAATCCTGTTTTGTGCGCACCACTTGTGCAAAAGTTATTTATTCTTGATTGTACTGGTTATAGGTTGTTAAACATTAAAGAAGAATGTTAATGTAGTTTCCTTTGTGTTTGTGTGATTTTTTGTACAATGCTATTAGGTGCGCAACACTTTTGTTATTCTTATTTTTGCTTCTTTGTAAGGCTTATAGGTTGTTAAACATTGAATAAGAAATTCTGTTTTGTGTGTAGCAGTTTGTGTCTCATTCAATTGCGATTTGGCTAATTGAATTGTGCCCTAAATAAGCACATAGCATATTTTTTTAAAGAAGTTTTTAGTCAGTGAAAAACTTTCTTTTGGATAGATTTTTAGTAACTAAAAACTTCTTTTAAAAAAAATGTTATGTTGTTATTTAGAGCCCTATTCAATTGAGGAAGTCGCAATTGAAGAGGGCTCTATATAATCACATAACATATTTATTGAGCAAAGTTTTTAGTTATTGAAAACCTTGATTGTGGTTAGAAGTTCAGTAACTAAAAAGTTCTGTATAAAAAATATGTTATGTGCTTATATATAGCCCTATTCAATTGAGGAAGTCGCAATTGAATAAGGCTCATGGTTCTTTCTTGTTTATACTTAATACTTAACCTTGATTGAAGTTTGGAATGACAGACGGTCCCCTCCTGCCAATCTTAATCCGCCGGTCTTCTTGTAGTGTCTGTTTGAAAAAGAAAGTGAAATAGTTATTTGTATATTTATAATTTTTCATCTAGCAAAGCATGGCCTTTTCAGCATGTAATGTCTTGTTGTATCTTACCTCTTCTTCTTTGTTGGTGTTCTTTAAAAGGGATTGTGCTTCACAGTGCACGGTGCAAATTGTTGAGAGACGCTGTTGATGCAGAGTCTGTTTGAATATTAAAAGAAATAGAAAGATTCAGCTTTATATGATCTATTGAATTGCAGTAAATTAATGTCATTTAAATATAGTTCTGTAATTATTTTCAATTGACCTTATTTTTTGTTGGGGGCTACACACATATGTCACATACATGAAGCACATTCCATAGTTTAATGTAATTATTTTGTGTACGTGTGACATATCAGTATACATGACTCATATTTAAATGGTTAAATTAACCTTATATTTTTTTTTCCAACACACATAAATGTGTGTGTGTGAGATGTAACTATAGATGATACACATATATGTGCGTGTGACATATCAGTATACATGACATATAATGTCATTTAAATGTAGTTGTTTACTGATTTTGTTTTAAGCTAATTTTGTTGCAGTGGCAATACACATAAATGTGCGTGTCACATGTCACTATGAAGGGGCAATACACAGAAATGTGCGTGTCACATGTCACTATACATGATACACATATATGTCCGTGTCACATGTCACTATGCAGGGGCATTACACATAAATGTGCGTGTCACATGTCACTATACATTCTATACAAATATGTGCGTGTCAGATGTCACTATACATTATAGACATATATGTGCATGTCAGATGTCACTATACATTATAGACATATATGTGCGTGTCACATGTCACTATACATAAACCTCTGTTTAATATTGAATTATGTTTTTTTGTTGTTTTGTTAAATGAACCGTATTTTTCTTTTTGAGCCTATACACATAAATGTGCCATATATGTCACTACATAAATCCTATTTTTTTTTTTTATTTGTTTGACCTGTCCTGATAATAAAATGTAATATATTATAGCTTACCTCTCAGTTGTAATTTGCAATGCAAAGTAGTAAATTAGTAAAGAATTGTCTTCTGAAGTAAAAGCAGCAGTTATCTCAGAAGTCACTCCGTTGATCACCTGAGGAGAAATGTATTTTTTTGTTTGAAATAGGCAGTATTTATAAACTTGTAGAAAGTTCTGGAAAGTGAGACCGTTAGAACGCAATACGCATGCGCTATTTGCGTTCCAGCTTACAATTTGCGTTCCATCCGCCATTTACTGCGTATTACTGTTCAAAATGGTGTTTAATATGATTGTGATACGTTCCGCATAGTATGTGTTTCATTATTGCGAGTAAGTGTAGTGTAGTTACGTCTGAAGCCTCGTTTTCGTTTTGTTCGTCGGCCATTTTTTCTGTCGCTTAGCGATGGTATTAGTGTCTAAAGTGTTTTATTTTGATTTAAATGTAGGTGTAACTTGTTTTTTTGAGGTGCTGGCTGGTTCCTCTTGCTGTAGGTAAGCTTTTTATGTGTTTGTTGTGTGTCTTTCTTAAGTTTTAAATGTTTGTATGTCGGCGTGTTGCGTCCGATGTTTGCGAAGTCGTAATGTGTGGTAACGTGTCTCGTATGGTGTTTGCGTGTGTAGCCTCGTTTTCGTTTTATTCGTCGGCCATTTTTTGTGTCGCTTAACAAACTATTTAGTGTCTAAACTCTTTTATTTTGAGTGCAATTAAGTTGTAAGTTGCATTTTTGAGGTCCTGGGTGCTTCCTGTTTGTGTAGGTAAGGTTTTTATGTATGTGCTGTGTGTATGTATTGTGTTTTTAATTTTGTAATGTTCGCGAATTGCGTCCGAGTGTTGCGAGGCCGTAATGTGTGTGAACGTGTGTCATATGTTGTTTGCGAGTGTCGTAATGTGTGTGAACGTGTGTCGTATGTTGTTTGCGAGTGTCGTAATGTGTTGCGACGTGAACTTTTTTTGAAATTTTGCAAGGGTCGCAGTTGCTGCAACTGAAGACCTCGCTTTGCGAGGTCCTCAGGTGCTGGCATGGAGCGCCTGCGGCGCTCCAAGCCAGCAACTGAGGCCCTCGCTTCGCGAAGGTCCTCAGTTGCTGGCAAGGAGCGCCTTCGGCGCTCCATGCCAGCAACTGAGAACCTGGCACAGTGCCCTCGCTTTGCGAGGGCCGCGGGCTCGCTATGCGAGCCCGCAGCGTTAGCAACAACTCGTACACTCACAACTATATATGTGATTTTTGACGGGCAATTTCCTAGTTTAAATATATTACTGAGCAAGATAATATAGAGGTCCCATAAACATAATTGGCAGAGCATCTAAATACATTTGTCATGGAGCCTTAAGATTTTGCACAGTGCCCCGGCATTTTATGTTGCAATACTATACAAATATCTTTATTTTTTGCTGGTCATTTTTGTTATGTAAACACCAACTAGTATGCAAAAACCGCAAGGAAAGTTTTTATTTCCACAATATTAAAGAAATAGTCATAATATATAAAGATATCTAAATATTTTTCTCTCCTGGCTCAAAAAGAAATGCCTGGTTAGTGTTAGTAAGTAGAAGAGATAAACGTGAAATACAATAACTAAGTAGCGTAAAACTGATCATATAGAAAATTATATATTACTGAACATAAAGGGATCTCCTTTCATCAAGGTTTGTAAACTCTTGCCTGAAAAGCTACCTTAATGACGTGAAACCTTAAGCCTTTCCCCCCTCTGTGTTAGCCACTACCAGTATTATATTTATAATAGTTTTATATCAGTATTATAATTAAGTAAAATACATTTGTTTTGTTTTTGATAAGTGTAAGCACTTTTCTGAAAAGTAAAAAGCAAGGCAATTACACAATTTAGGGAAAAGAAGGGAAATAAGTAGAAATGAAATAAATAGAAATGAAATAAGGTGTACATAAATGTGATGTAAACTTAGTGAGATCAAAGCAGTGAATACATACATTACATGCATGTGTCCATTAGATTGGCTATTTGATACATCAGAGGATTTTCTGCATGATATTACAGGTGCAAGACTAATGCAGGCCATAATGGAATATGAAGATCATACCTAAGTTTAGACCCAGGCTTAAAGAGACAGTGAGTTTCCAATTATATTTTTTAGATGACAAATGAGTGCCTCCCTGATCCTTCTGGCATGTTATTTGTTATACATATCTTCCAGAGTGAGTTATGGAGGCCGATGCATAGCATGCACATTGCATTATATCAGCAGGACCAGAATTACCATTAGGTAAGGCATTTGCATAGGTTCATCATGTTTTTGCCCTATAGAAAATATAAAAAACTGTTTTTATATGTATTAGCACAACTGTATTATCATAACCAATTCAAATGTTATTGTATATAATGTTCCTTTATTCAGTAATAACTCACTGTCAGACCAGATTCAAATAGTTTGTACATAGCTTTAGGGGAGAATACAGGCTTGAATATCTTGGACATCTGAACCATTTAACAGCACTTGTTATAACATTTTTTTAAGTGGTAATCTTGGAAAATAATATCTATCTATCTATCTCTATCTATCTATCTATCTATCTATCTATCTATTTACTGTATCTATCTATCTATCTCTGTCTGTCTATCGATCTATCGATCTATCTATCTATCTATCTATCTATCTATCTATCTATCTATCTATCTATCTATCTCTGTCTGTCTATCTATCTATCTATCTATCTATCTATCTATCTATCTATCTATCTATCTATCTATCCATAAGGGGTGAGCTGAAATATCAGTGAATACAACTTATTTTTATTTTTTTCTTTATTATGTTCGGAGGCTAAAAACATGATTAATACAATCAGTGTTAAAGTGATATGTACGTTTGCTGGATTATGAATACATCTGATAAAGGATAATTATTAGTGTATGCAAACATTTTTTAGCATAAATAAATCCCAAAATAAACATCTAAACACTTACATTGAAGTCAGCAAAATCTCTTGTAATTTTCTGACAGTTGAACGTTAGGGTTAACACCCTCCAAACCCAGGCTAAATTAGCATCAAATGTAAAATGATTTGTTTTGGCCAATCAGGTTAGCTGAAACTTTTGAATTAACTCTGGTTTCCTGTTTGTGCTGAAAAGCAGCATGGGATATGTAGTATATCTCTGATATGTGCTTTGTATTGCTGCTGACATGACAGACAGGAAGTTGCAAGGAGATTTGCTGAACAAGCAACAGTAGGTAAATAGTGGGTTAATATTGCTCCTCTGATGCTGCATGCTGATTGGGGGGGGATCAACTCATGGAGGTGTCAACATACTCATTAGAGGGAGTTTTAGATATTAATAAAAAATAAAATGTTTTATGAGATGTGCTGCATACACATAGGCTGCTTTTTGTCTAAAGATTGCAGAAATGTATTAATACATGAAACTTTTAAAACCCCTTTAAAAACAACCTGAAGTGAAAATATTGTTTTACCCAGTGTGTATTTCTACAGAAAAATTTGACAGTAGCCATTGATAAGGAAAACAAGACAAAAAAGGCAGTGACAAAGAATGTTCCAATTATGGAAAAATTGCACTAATTTCACATGCCAGCAAGTTAATGCTTAAGATCCTAAAAATTTGGCTCCAACAATATAGGGAAAAACCAGCAACTACTAGATGTGAAACCCGGAGGAAGAGGTACATGAGATCAAATTGCCAATGTCAGATGTATAATAGAGAAAGCAAGAGCATTCCAGAAAAACATTTACTTCTGCTTCATAGACTATTCTAAAGCCTTTAACTCTGTAGAGCACAACAAAATGTGGCATGTCCTTAAAGAGATGGGGATACCAGACCATCTCATCCGCCTCCTGAAGAATCTGTATGTGGACCAAGAAGCCACAGTCAGAACCGAATATGGAACAACAGAATGGTTCAAGATCCGTAAAGGAGTACAACAAGGTTGTATATTGTCACATTATTTATTTAACTTAAACGCAGAGAACATCCTGCTTGCAAGGCCCGGCTGGGTGAATCCTAAGTCAGAATCGATATTGCTGGAAGAAATACCAATAACCTCAAATAGGTGGATGATACTACTCCGATGGCTGAAAGTGAGGAGGTACTAAAAGCACCATTAATGAGGGTTAAAGAAGAAAGTGCAAAAGCTGGCCTGTTGCTCAACATTAAAAAAACAAAGATCATGGCAAACAGCAATCTCACTCCTTGGCAAACAGATGGGTAGTAGTGGAGCCAGTGACAGATTTTATTTTCCTGATATCCACGATATCTTCAGATGTTTGCTTCTGGGGAGGTGTTAGGACAAGAAACACTTTGCTAGAGATAACCACTCGGCCCAGGAGATCCTTTTACTCACTCTTCCATGCAGTCAGAGTGTCTAATTTTAATAAATGTAAGGCCTGACATTATATAGACCATAACCCTACCCCTATATAATTTTGTGTAAGTGCAAAATTACGCATAGCACAGTAACCTTGCAGAATGAGCAAAGGTCACATGTGTTCACAGGCCAAGCAGTTGGTTAATCATAAATACACTAGTATCACCCTCTCAGTGCACCCTCTCTTTCTTTGTGAGCACTTAGTCTCTCTGTGCCCTCTCTCTCTCTCTCTCTCTGTGCACTGTTTTCTCTCTGTGCGCACCCTCTCTTTGTGCCCTCTGTCTCTCTCTGTTTCCTCTCACTGCGCTCTCTATGCTCTCTCCCCCCTCTCCCTCTCCTCTCTCTTCATTCCTTTCTCTCTTCTTTCCTCTTCCCCTTTCCCTCTCTCACTCTCCCTCTCTGCCTCCCTCTCTCTCCCTCCATCTCTGCCTCCCTCCCTCTCCTCCCTCCCACCCCCTAACTCTCCTCTCTCCCTCTCTCTCTCCCTCCCAATCTCTCTCCCTCTCTCTGCTTCCCTCTCTCCCTCTGCCTCTCTCTCTGTCCCCTCTCTCTCTCCCTCCATCCCTATGTCTATCTCTCTCTCCCCCTGATGTGCAGGGAAGCACATGGGGCCAGGCTATGCCCCGCATGCGTGTCTGCACAGTAGTGCAATTCTCCTGTAGTGCTGGTCAATCAGCATGTGAGTAACACTTGCGCAGAATGCATGGGTCAGGCATTACTCACATCTGTTAACTATTATAGTGGATTCAATTCTTTCCTTGTAATTCTTCACAAATAGAAGAAGTGACAGACAGTGAAACAAGCAAACTGAAACATTATAGAACAGCAAATATTTAATAATAATTGTTTCCTTAAGGTAGTTAACATAGTATGAAGATAACCCATTATTATACACGAATAACCCCTGCTCTTGTTCTGAAAGAATGATACTCAGGAGAGGAACATTTCCAGGGGAGAAAACTCTGGGGAACCATGTTCATTCTCAATCACCTGTTCCTGCCTCAGGTGATCTCTGAATATAGTTTGAGAGTTCTGAGAAGGGGTTTATTAAGGTTTCTGTATTTGTTACTTAGAGCCTCATTCAATTGTGAGTTGGCCAATTGAATAGGGCTCTATATAAGCACATAACATATTTTTTATACAGAAATTTTTAGTTAATGAACTTCGATACAAAATCAAGGTCTTCACTAACTAAAAACTTAGGTCAAAAAATATGTTATGTGCTTATATAGAGCCCTCTTCAATTGGCAAAATTGCAATTGAATGAGGACCTAAGTATATAATCTAAAACATTGCATGTTCCGTTTTTGTAACATTATGCTAACAGGCCAAAACAATGGGTTTTATGCTGACAAGGTGGGAAAACAGAATGGTGTATCTTTTACTCTACATATTATCCCCTATGACACTAAAAAGTGTTGCAAATGCTAGAGAAATACAACAGGTGTATCCTTACACTATTATCATTACAAGCATTGCAATTAGAACAAAATAATTCAAGAGTCATAATAAGAAAGGCAAGGTGTCATTGTCAAACTGACTCCAAAAGAGAATAGTGTTCCAAAAGGAGAAAGCTCACTGGGAAACAGAATATGGCACCGATCATTATGCCTGTAGAGTCACAGAGCTGTTAACCCAGTATGTTCTATGTATCCTGTGATATTACTACAACAAAACTGAAAGTTTTCAATAATGGAGTCTTTTGCACAACGTTCACAGTGCAGATGTTAAAAGCACGTTGGATGAGAGCCTTACAACTGGTGATTATAAAACACAAGACTCATATGATCATGGTTAGTCCAGATTGTTGTGCAATGGTTATCAATGTAAGTGCAACTTGATCATGGAGCCAATTTGCTTTATACCTGTTTTCATATATATAATAGGCATTGCAATGATGGATGTGATTAATAGCCAATAGTAATAATCGTTATCTGCAGCTAGAAAATAGATACAACAATTATCATAAAGCATTGCACAACATTTATTAAAATACAATTTAGCAATAATATTATGGAAAACCCAGAGTTTATGCAAAATAATCAGATGTTAGTACATTCTATATCCTAGCAAGTTGACAGAACAAAGTGCAAAAGGGTTAGAAGCTAAAAGGCAGTGCAAAAGGAAGACAGGGCTAAAAAAGAATAGAAAAAGTGAAAACTGACAAAACAATGAGATTATTATTATTATTATTACTATTCTCTTTATTTGTGGCGCTGAACAAGGGTTAAGTACAAGGCAAAACAACATTGACACATTGGAATGAGTGGAGAGCCCTGTCTTTGAGTTTAGAATCTGGTGAGCTTAAGCACCTAACAATACTCTAATTACTTAGGGTGTGGTACAGGAGGGTGAAAGTTGTGTTGTGCATCTTAAGGCTGAAGGTGATAAGTTTATTTGAACAGATGTGCTTTTAGTGAGGTTTTAAAGGGTTTGAAGCATGAGGATAGTTTAGTGGAGTGAGACAAGAGTTGCAGGGGCAGGGCAAGAAAAGCCCTGAAGGCCAGAGTGAGAGGAGGTGATAAGAGAGAAGAAGATCATTAGCAGAACAAAGAGGGCGGGTGAGGGAGTATTTTGACATTAGAGCAGAGATATTTTGTTGTTGATAGCTTTGTAAGTTAGGGTCACGATATAACATTTTATTCTGGAGGTTATGGGAACGTTGAGTATGGTAGATGAGATTGGAGTGGGGACAGATAGGTGATGGGGAGGCCAGCAAGGAGCAATTTGCTGTAGTCAAGGTGGGATATGATGAGAGCATGTATTAGAATTTTAGTTGTGTGTTGTTTAAGGTAGTGACATATTTTGGAGATGTTTCTTGGATGGTAGAGACAAAATTTAGTTAATGATTGTAAATGAGGAATGAAGGAGAGGGCATGGTCTAAAGATGTGTGAGAGCTGCGATGAGTGTAGCAGAGAGGGGAGGGATAAACTGTGATGCCAGAGGATCCAAAGGACAGGTATAAATTCGGGAGGTTGAAAGTAGACTGGAGACTTCATCTTCTGTTACAGGGTCAAAAGAGTGCTATTGGATTGGGGAATGGTGAAGGCTGGGTGTTGTCAGTTAGTGGAGAGGAGGGAGTGTGTGAGACATGGTGAGTGGAGAGTTCATTGCAAATGTTTTCAATTATATTTTTAAAATGTCTGGCAAGTCTTCAAATGGGAGACAGGAATGGGTGGGAGGTGGTGGTGGGTGGAGAAGAATGTTGAATGTGACGAACAAATGTTTAGGTTTAGAGAACAGAGATGTTATTAATGAAGTGAGTGTCAATGGCAATGTTGAAATCTCCAAGGGCGAGTAAAGGAATGATGGAGGAGGGAAAGTGAGGGAGCCAGACGTTGAAATGATTGAGAAATTGAGAGGGTGGTCCAGGTGGAAGATAGATCACAGCAACACAACGAGATATAGGTGAGAAGAGGCAGAAGTGTAAACTTCAAAATATGAGAATTGCAGGAAGGGAACCTGGGGGAATGGAGCTAAAAGAGCGGCAAGAAGAAAGTAAGACACTTACACCTCCACCTTGCTTATTCATGGGACTGGGTATATGGCTAAAGTAAAGACCACCATCCGATAGTGACACAGCGGAGGCAGTATTAGATGGAGTGAGCCAAGGTTCAATGATAGCCATGGGATTGAGGGAGTTGAAAGTAAATAGGTCATGAATATAAGTGAGTTTATTACAAACAGACTTTGCGTTCCATTAACCCTATAAGTCCCATAGGTGTCTGTATAAACCCGTATGGGATAAATATTAATCCTATAAGTGGAAGGATTGTAGCAAGTGATGGGTTTTAAGTTACGAGTGTTACCAGAGTCTGCAGCCTTGGGGCTGAACATGGCAGATAAAGGGTGGATATAAACAAAGTGGCCTGGGTTAGGAAATATATCACCAGCTGCCAGCAGAAGAAGTAATGAGAGTTAGAGAAGATGAGAGTGGGACTTATAGAAACATTTGTGCTTGTGAATTTTATATGTTGGAGGAGATAGTGACTTGATGAAGAAGAGGCGCTAGAACATAAACTCAAACAGTCTGCATGCAAACCTATTCTAACTCATCATACAAAGCCATGCTCCATCGAGGTCCTAGATTGCTTCTGATATGAGATCCTCTGGTCAATCAATAGTCCACCATGTGCAGATTTCTAGGCACAGAACAAGGATTATGTGACTTTCTCACAGTTCTTGAATCTTTTTTCTTGCTAGCAGATACATGCATGTTTACATTTCCAGGACAATGATCGAGAGTTTGGTCCATCCCCTTCTTTGGTCTGGAATCACAGCAAGTCTTATGCCTGGGTTTTGTTTTTTTCATCAGTACTCAGGATAGACACCTGGTAGAGACTTTTTCTCAACATAAATCAGGGCAAGCTTGTGGAATAGTTGTTACTTTCTTTATTTTTTCTTCCTCATTACAGGCACTCATTGTTGTCTTCTTCTTGTGGGGGTAAGCAAGTGTGACAAAAGGAAAAAGGAAAACAAATCCAAACATTCAAGATCTGTCTTCAAGACCTTACATACATCTTTCAAATGTACGTCCTCTCATCATACAAAACCTATGCTAGACTCCTCCCTAACTGCATATGAAATTTACATAAGCATAACTCTGTAATGAACCAGGCATGGTATATAAATAAGAATCAATCAAATCAATTATGTAATTTATGCAGGGGCTAGTACGATATATGGATATGTAAAATGCATTCATTTTTTACTCCTGCTAAAGCAGCAAGTTTGTCTTTGGACAGGTTCAATACTACTATATTATGTCTCTATATGTGACTCGATCAATATTTAAATTATCGTATAATATCATATAATATCATTTTCATAGGATATATATTGGAGAATAAACTACAAATTATTTTACTAATGGTACTTTTATACTAATAAGATTTGCATGCTCCTTTCTTGGAGACCTAGTAGTATTTATCAATTTACATCATGGCAATAAGGATAAACCTTGAGGAGTGGCTGTCATATTTTGACAAAATGTAACCAGTAAGGGAAAACAAAAACATAGCACCCAAAACATGAGAGTCACTATTATCACAAAGGTTCTTTATCCATTCCACATTAGGGCACTCAGCCCACAATCGTAACTCCTTGCCTTGTCCACATGATATTTTAGTGTGGCAGGCACCCAAACTAAGCTTGAGTAATGAGAAACAGCTCTAGAAGCTAATAGAAAGTCCTAACATCATGCCCTTGGGATTCCTTCCATTTAAATCCCCGCTTGAGGGAAACCCTGGGCATCCCCTACCCTGCTCACTGCCCGATCTCTGTCTTGCCTGTTTAAAACCCATCTACATTGCCATGGGGGTCTATACAGACCATCATGGACACTAATCAGTTAACCCCTGCACAGTGATTCTTATCTATAATTAGTCTCGCATTAACCCATTCAGGGCTCCCACCACTTGGATCCTATAAGACCTTACAGACCCCTATGGGACACCGATTAGCCCCTAACATACCATGGGGGGTCTATACGGGCCCCCATGGAAAAATGAACACCCTAAGTGCCATGATAGGCCACAGGACCCCCATGACACTGTAAGTTTAAAAACTACAATAAACTAAAAAAGAAATTAAAATAAATCTAAATTATTACAAAATTAGCCAACTATTAAATAAAAAAAATAATAACAAAATAATTTAACCCCACTGTTAAATAAATTAAATCCAAATAATATATAACTGAACCCCCACTAATGCCTTTTAAAAAATGATATTTAACTAAACCCACTAATTAACTAATTCCCACTAATTCAATAAAAACAAACCCACTAATCAATAAAAAAAAACACTTATTAAATACATTTTTTAAAAATGCCAATTATCAAAAAAAACTTACATTACAGAAAATAAAAAACCCAAATTACAGAAAATAAGAAAACCTAGATTACAGAAAATAATATAAGCTACATTACAAAAAATAATTACATTAAAAATAATAAAAGACTTACATTAAAACAAAAATAATTACCAAAAAAAATAAACAATAAAAAATATACAATATAAAAAAAAAAAAAAAAAAAAAGGTTAATAATTTTACTTACCTCCCCAAAATTATCCTCCGGCTAAGATCCACAATGCTCAGGTGCTCACTCTGCTACCCTGGACTAGGCAGGTTCTCCATTTTTATGAAGAAGGTCCAATTCTCTTCTTTCTTGCCTGAAGTCCATGTCTTCATCTTCTGGGCCAGGAAAAGGCCCTCCAAAAAACAACCGGATGATGATGAACCTAAGGTTGGAGGGCTGAGGAAGGTAGCCTGACAAGCTCAAATTGTCTCAGAGATTGACCAAGAGTTACACAGATTGGCTCAGATAGCAGCTGACACCAACCCCCATCTGTTTCTCTACCAGACACCAACCACCATCTGTTTGTGTTGAAAGAGCAACTGAGTAACGTGGAAGTGTTAGCAAGAGAAAGAAGCTAAACTTCATAAGATGGAGAGTGCCCTCAGCAGTGTGAGGCAGGAGCTGGAGTTGCTAAACGTAGAGAGTGAGAACAGAGATGCAAAAGAACAAGTCAAGGTGCAGAAGCTTCACAGCACCATAGTAAATCAGGAAGGCCCAGATCACTAATATAACACAGTTGAAGAAGAAGAGATCCTCTACCAGATTGCCTTAGTTCAAAGCTTCACAGAGAGTCTCACAGAGATGAGAACCTGTGACTTCCCTGAAATAGTCAGGAAACAGAATCTTCAATTGAGAATGGACATTTGGTAAAGAGCTATAAGATTATTACACTATCTGAGCACACTAGGGATAACAAGATATCTTCCCCAGAGGAAGCTCTTATTGAGAGCGAAATGGACAATCGGGACCAGGAGAAGGAGATATGCAGAGCTTATCCTATGCAGGACTCAATTATACTGGCTATTTTATTTCAACTGCAATTATTGGGCACTCAGTGGCTTTTATATACATGTATATGTGCTCTACACTACCCACTAAAATCTTATTACAGGTTTAATGATGGACTAAATACAGGTTGTGCACTTAATGTGTTTTGCCCTTATCAGCCCCCTTTTTGCTGTCATTAGCTTTTCCACTATATATAGTTGGTTATAGTGCCAGTTTACCTACAATATCTGCACATCATCCCTCCCCTTCTTTTTGTTTTCAATCTATATAGTGTGATCTATTTTTAAACTTTTTCCATTCTAGTACCATTCTATAGTGATTCTGGAGTGACCCTGTGATTAACAGTTTTACAAGAATAAATATCTATTCAGCTTTTGAAATTATATATATTGGACACTTATATTTTCACTCATTTATACTAACACTATGGACTAGGATGGTATTTTGAATTATTTATTACTACCCACTATGGCGTTTTTTTCAAGTTTTACTATTCATATTCCCTCATTAAATTGCATCCTTATATATAAATATTAGTGTTAACCATTAAGGAAATTATCAGGTCATACAACCTACTTCCCAAGACTATCAGCAGAAGCTGAATCTACAAAATGCCACCCAGTCACTATAGAATGCGTTAATGCAGATGGCACAAAAGAAGAAAAAGGATGTGCATGATACTGGAGAGGACTTGAGAGGTGAGTTGTCACACAGTGTGCAGGGGTTACTGGAAAGTGAATGGCAGTATCTACACCTAGAACAAAAGACACATCTCTGCTACCATGTTTTTGAAAACCAGAGATGCCTTCTAAAAATAATGGAGAAGGTAGTGAAAGAGCAAAAGCTTTAGCAACTGCAAGAGAGTCTCACAACATCAAAGTTGAAAAGAAGAATTCACAAAGATGGCAGTCAGCATGTTACAGCAGATGTGTTGGCTTGCACACACAGACTCATGGCATTGGTCATGCAACCCCATAGTGTCAAGCTGGGGAGGTCGATGTGTAACTGAGTAAAACCAGAGATTAGTATGGGTTGGAGAAGTGAAAGAGTTAACTAATGGAGAAGTTTAATCAGATTTCACTGATCATAGACTTTAAAAGACTGGGACAGAGAAATGGGTGGGCTGTTTTATGCACTGCAATCAGCAGTGTGGCAGGCCCATTTATGCACTGCAGTCTGAGAGGGAGGGGCTGTAATTGAGGCAGGCTTGGTTTGGGGTCTTCAGCCTTGGAAAGGCTGTGAAAGCAAACTGTGGAAAGTTTGCTTAAAGCAGAATACAAACCCCTAGAAGTGTACACTGTTTTTGAGCCCTACAAGGAGAGAAACACAGATTGGGGTTTATTGTGAATGCAAGAGACACCCAAAGATAAAATATTTTTTCTATGTAACTGGAGAAAAGACACAGATATACAGAAGTGTGGAGCAGATAAGCAAGCCACAGAAAAAAAGTGAACAACCGGACTTCTAAGTATATAGGACACTATTGTAATATAAACTAATGGACTGTGTGTTTGTTTTTTTATCCATCTAGGTAGGGATCTATTTAACAGTGAAGGCAGTGATGGGAGCTGTGCCTGTTTTTTTTTATTTTATTTGTTTTTGATGCATCATGTATTTCTGGTGAAATATATGAAAGTAAAGATTGGAAAAAGCATTTAAAGCCCCCTGTAATTGCGTTCCCCCATCAAAAGTGCCAGAAACAAGGGCATAGAATTAGGGGTGACAGAAAGCTTGTCACACAAAAAACAACTCCTCTTTGCAGATCCTCTCCAAGTCATTAAGGTTTTGAGGCTGATGTTTGTCAACTTGAACCTACAGCTCCCTCCTCGGATTTTCTATGGGATTAAGGTCTGGAGACTAGCTAGGCCACTCCAGGACCTTAATGTGCTTCTTCTTGAGCTACTCCTTTGTTGCCTGTGTGTTTTGAGTTATTGTTATGCTGTAATACCCATCCACAACCCATTTTCAATTCCCTGGCTGAGGAAAGGAGGTACTCACCCAAGTTTTGACAGCACATGGCCCCATCCATCGTTCCTTTGATGCGGTGCAGTTGTCCTGTCCCCTTAGCAGAAAAACACCTCCAAAGCATAATGTTTCCACCTCCATGTTTGACAGTGGGGATGGTGTTCTTGGGGTCAGAGGGCAGCATTCCTCATCCCCCAAACACGGCGAGTTGAGCTGATGCCAAAGAGCTTGATTCTGGTCTCATCTGACCACAACACTTTCACCCAGTTCTTCTCTGAATCATTCCGTTGTTCATTGGCAAACTTCAGATGGGCCTGTACAGAAATCTTGCTGATTGATATGGGATCAAATACTTATTTCACTCATTGACCTGCAAATCAATTTATAACTTTTTTGACATGCATTTTTCTTTTTTTCTTTTTTTTGGTTATTCTGTCTCTCACTGTTAAAATACACATACCATTAAAATTATAGACTGATCATTTCTTTGTCAGTGGACAAACCTTCAAAATCAGTAGGGGATCAAATACAGTGGATTGCAAAAGTATTCACCCCCTTTACTTTTTACCTATTTTTTTACATTACAGCCTTAAGTTCAATGTTTTGTTAATCTGAATTTTATGTTATGGATCAGAACACAATATTCTAAGTTGGTAAAGTGAAATGAGAAACATATATACATAAAACTATTTTTTAGAAATAGTAAACAGAAAATTGGTATGTATTCACCCCCTTTGTTATGAAGCCCATAAAAAGCTCTGGTGCAACCAATTACCTTCAGAAGTCACATAATTAGTGAAATAATGTCCACCCGTGTGCAATCAAAGTGTCACATGATCTGTCATTACATATTCACACCTTTTTTGAAAGGCCCCAGAGGCTGCAAAACCTAAGCAAGAGGCACCACTAACCAAACACTGCCATTAAGACCAAGGAACTATCCAAACATGTAAGGGACAATGTTGTTGAGAAGTACAAGTCAGGGTTAGGTTATAAAAAAATATCCAAATCTTTGAGGATCCCCAGGAGCACCATCAATTGATCATAACCAATTGGAAAGAACATGGCACAACAGCAGATCTGCAAAGAGACGGCCGCCCACCAAAACGCACGGACTGGGCAAGGAGGGAATTAATCAGATAGGCAGCACAGAGACCTAAGATAACCCTGGAGGAGCTGCAGAGTTCCACAGCAGAGACTGGAGTATCTGTACATAGGACGACAATAAGCCGTTCTCTCCATAGAGTTGGGCTTTATGGCAGAGTGGCTAGAAGAAAGCCATTACATTCAGCAAAAAAGAAAATGTGACGTTTTGAGTTTGCGAAAAGGCATGTGGGGGACTCCCAAAATGTATGGAGGAAGGTGCTCTGGTCTGATGAGACAAAAATTTTACTTTTCGGCCATCAAAGAAAACGCTATGTCTGGCGCAAAACCTGGTGGTGGCAGCATCATGCTGTGTGGATGTTTTCCAGCAGCCGGGACTGGGAAAGTGGTCAGAGTTGAGGGAAAGATGGATGGTGCTAAATACAGGGATATTCTTGAGCAAAACGTGTACCACTCTGTGCGGGATTTGATGCTAGGACGGAGGTTCACCTTCCAGCAGGACAATGACCCCAAACACACTGCTAAAGCAACACTTGAGTGGTTTAAGAGGAAACATGTAAATGTGTTGGAATGGCCTAGTCATAGCCCAGACCTCAATCCAAAAGAAAATCTGTGGTCAGACTTAAAGATTGTTGTTCACAGGCACAAACCATCCAACTTGAAGGAGCTGGAGCAGTTTTGCAAGTAGAAATGGGCAACAATCCCAGTGGTAAGATGTGGCAAGCTCATAGAGACTTATCCAAAGCGACTTGGAGCTGTGATTGCCTCAAAAGGTGGCTTTACAATGTATTGACATTAGGGGGTGAATAGTTATGCACATTGACTTTTTCTGTTATTTTGTCCTATTTGTTGTTTGCTTCACAATTATAAAAAAAAAAAAAACATCTTCAAAGTTGTGGGCATGTTCTGTAAATTAAATGATGCAAATCCTCAAACAATTAATGATAATTCTGTATTTCTCAGAATTCTGGGCATGAAACAAATGTTTTTTACGTGTTTTAGATATTCAAATGAGAACACAAATTTACTATATATATATATATATATATATATATATATATATATATATATATAGTACATTTGTTTTTACATTTGAACGTCTAAAACATGTTAAAAAAAAACTTGTTTCATGCCCAGAATTCTGAGAAATACAGTTATTACTTCACTCTGGGAACCTTGGCAGGAACATGCAAATGTGCCAACAAAGACTTTGCTCTTGAAGTCCATAACCATAATAAATATGGCTTCACTTAAGCATATAACAACTGTATCAAACAGCTTTTCGAAAATCTAGGGTTGTAATATACCAGCCAGGAATCCCACCCACGTACAGCCGGTACTGCCTATTATCACTGTGAGGCCGGATCCTTGGCTTGTGTAGTGGATATTTAAAGAAAATACATCATTAGAAGTAGGAAGATGTCCACCAATATATCAGTAGTACAATGTACTATCAAGGAACCATTAGACTAATTGTGCATCTCTCAGAAGCCTCCTGGTTTAAAAAAAGCAGTTAGCGTTAAGTGATTGCTGTCTGTAAATAATGCTTACACAACTTACAGGCAAGTTTCAGTCTCAATTAGATTTAATTACTCTCATTTGCATATTTAGTGCTGGCACATGAAGATTCACTTAAACCTGTTTTAACTCTTTGTCTTCTTCTGTACTCAAAAAGTTTGTCCGTGTTTTTCTCATATAAAAAATATTGAATTTTTATGATTAATAGATATTTAAAAGTTCACAATATTTACAGAGCCTAAAGAAGGTGACAGCAAATGCGAACCTTCATAGGAGTATTAGATTTTTTATATTGGTTTGCTGCCAACAGAGTGAATTTAACCATTATCATATCTAAACAGTCTCTTGTTATCCTCAAAATCATGTTGTTTTAAGGTTATTGTTAAAGAGTGTAACATATTGGAAATCTTAATGGAGCAAATATAGGGGTATCAGATATTGAGAGGGATTTGGGAGTGCTTGTGGACAACCACCTAGTTAAAAGTGCTCAATGCCAAGCAGCATCTGCAAAGGTAGGTAAAATATTAGTATGTATTAAAAAGGGTATAGAAGCCAGTGAAGCAAATATAATTCTGCCACTATACAAATCTCTATTACGCCCTCATTTGGAATATGGAGTACAATTTTGGGCACCACTTCATAAAAAGGACATTTTAGAGCTGGAAAAGGTACAGAGAAGGGCAACAAAGCTAATAAGGGGAATGGGGGGGCTAAGTTATGAAGAAAGACTAACCAAATTAAACTTATTTTCTCTAGAAAAAAAGGCATCTAAGAGGAGATATGATTACCTTATATAAATATATCCAATATATATTTGCTGCAGAGAAAATTGCTATTGCAATGTATACTACTATATCTTTTTTCCCCTAATTTTATTGAGAATAGAGACATAACATGGTATACATATCTAGAGTATTATTATTACATCATCCATTTTTTAAGTTCTAAATAAAATTGTGTTGCAGTGACAGTGTTCAGTTCTGCATTTAAAAGTACAAGTGTATTGCATGTTAAATACTGTATGCCGTATCATATTATTTGCTTTAAGTGAACTGCAGAATTATAATGAAAATAGTTTCATGTGCTACCATGAATCTGTTTATGCTGATATTTAACAGACATATAATAATATTTAAATGTAATTTATCATAAAATGGTATTAATTATTACAACTAGTCAAAATCCAAACATGCATGAACATAGGCTCAGAAAGAGCAAGGCACAGGCCTTAATTATGGGTATCTGGCATCATCCCTCTTTGCTCATCTTTTACTCCTTCTCATCCTACTTTTTAAATCTAAGTGCCTATCTTCCCACTCTCACTAAACTCCAAAATTACATAGCTCATCTTAGTCTTTCCTATCTCATCCTTCATCCAGGTCCCTCCTAGTTTAGTATTTTTTAATCCTTGAGTAATGGGTCACCATAGATCTCCATTATCTTAAAATTATGTATAAGATTATATTATACTCATTGCGAGCCCCTCCCCCCGTCTACTTTACGGGCCTTGCGTTGAGCGCCTTTGTTGCTCATCGCAAGCCCCGCAATTAGCTTTGCCGCTCATTGCGGGCCTCAGCCCACTTGCCATTTTCATGCTTCATAATAAGCAACTTCGGCGCTCATCGCGAGTCCCTCAATGAGCAGCTTATGTTTTTACACTTTATTTTCATCTCAGCTTTGTTGAGCATTCAGAAGTAAAGCTTTTTGTAGCTAGAGTAAGTTGTATTATGATTTGACGAGACGCTGTGAAAGTCATTCATGACTGTAATTGTAGTTGAACTTTTGCAACCTCATACATTTCTATACTATAGATCTGCTGTGACATTTGATGGAAACACTTTGAAGCTCTCAGGTACAATTATATCTAAGGAGGAGTGTTAAGCTGACCCATATCAAGATGTCAATTTTTATCTTGCAATTGATTAGCACTCTTTCAATTCAGACCTCCTTGGATGACCATTCAGTGCTACAGAATCTGAAAAACCTGCAATACATACGTTTACACCCTTATATTACTTTGCATTATCAAACACATAATTGCAGACTGAGTTCTATGAAAATAATAGAAATTGAGGTATGAATGACAGGATTATGGTCATGGAACTCCATATTTCCTGTTATCAGTTAGAAAAGAATCATAAAATCTTTTTCAGTATGTCAAACAAGTGGAGACAAATGACTTGCTATCATGCAGTATAAATATGGTTTAGCTGTAACTTGCAAGGATTTCTCCAGTTTACAATGGGCGCTTGGCATCTGTACATGGTTGGCTCAAAATGTAACCTTTACATTTTTTGTGCCATGATACAGTATTACAATCTGATATGTCCATTGACTTGAATTGAAAGAAGATTTAACTTAGTAAGAAAAGTCCAAGAATTCAAAGAAACATTTTAATAATAACCTGTAAATTTAATGCCATCTAATATATATATATATATATATATATATATATATATATATATTTGTGACGAGATCAGTCTCGTCACTGCCAATTGGATGAGCCTGGTTTCCCCGAATTCTACCTTTTGATTACGGCCCATGTTGATACGCTTGATTTTCCCCCTACAAAGACATGGTAGCCATGCTTCATTTGGTCAGAAAGGACTATGATCTATCTTTTGAACCACTGGACCAATTTATATGATTTGGACATATGGTTGTATTTGGAGTATGCTGATTCTGAAAATGTAAGTTATGTGAATGTGATGCATACTTTTAAAGTTATGAATAATGTGGAAAATGTGTAGAAATGTGTTACAGATTCTGACCACCCCCCATCTATGAGTGGTGAGTCACTAAGGCCAGATGGTTGAGAGCAAAGGTTATCTACATGCACAACAGGGGAGATAGCAGAACAAAGAGAGTTTCCAGACATACAGGCTCCATAACCCCATGGGGTCTACAGGTTTTCCCCCACAGGTCCAGGCAGCCACACCTAGTGGGCAGACCTGGGAGGAGTCTCATGTTTCCCACGGTGTGACGCTATGTGATAGGCCAGAGGCCATTAGGGGCTAACCTCAGGTAGCCCCTCCCTCTACTGTGTATGTGAAATGGTTTAATATGTCTTGTAATTAATAAAGAAGGGAGTTGACTGCTTGACCCTCAAACACAGAGCTTATGTCTCGTTCTTGGGGGGATTCATGGTATGCTGTTACAGACTGACTGCCAGGAGTGTAAGCATCTTGGGGTGCTTTTCCTGTTCAGCTGCTAGCAGCTATTCGTGAGGTTCTAGTTCCAGGCTTGGAGCATTTTCCCCTTGGATCCAGTTTGGGGGAATGGATGTCCGAGGGTAGCTGTCCCTATATCACTGGACAGGCAGATCAACTAAAACGGCATTGGCACCCCCTTATATGTGTGGGGGTACCATTACAACATTATACAAAGGGAAAATATTCAGTGAATACAGAAGATATATGTGACACCTAACTGTATACATATTGATACAAAATCAGTACAGATCCCTGATACAGGCAGCCTACATTCTAAAGGGGATGGTTAGACGAGTAATACAGAAGAGGTGGGAAGATGAATAATCAATAGTGGTTAATTTAGCTGTGTGTCATGGTGGAGAATGAACCAGCAGGTCAGTTGATATCTGTAAGTCATAGATGTGAGGGCTATAAGTGACAGGTAAAACGTTCTGAAGCTAGGAAAGTCTGACAGAACGAAATAAGGAGCCCCAAAGGGCAGGAGCACAACAAAAGAATGGAGATAATTAGAGATAGAGATGAGAGCAGAGATGTGGGGGGATGTGGACATATTGAGAGCTTTATATGTAAGTGTCAGGCATTTTATTCTAGAGGGAGCCAAAGGAAAGACCGAGAAAGAGATGTCACGGAGGAGTGTTGCTTAAGGTAAATGAGTATTGCAGATCAGAGGCTTAGCTGGGTCGGACTTATGATTTTGGCACACGCTGTGTTTATCAGCCTGTAACGCGCAGATTGTTTGGCGGTAGATAAAAGAGGTCAATTTAATAGCCGTAGCTTTTTGCGGGCTCCGTTACGGGTTTCAGGAACTACAATTTAGGGAGTTTAATAGGGCCCATATTGCTTTACCCAAAGCATCAAAAGATTTAAAACTCACAAACTTACAGTCTAAAGATTTAAATGTAAAAGCCACACTGAATTAATTTTCTTCAAATTCCGATTTTCTTGCTAACTAGTTAATAAATAAATAAAGGACCTCTATTATATGAGCACAACATTGGCCTTTATAAATAAACATGTATACTTATTTTTGCAGCACATCTAGTAATAGAAATTATTATTACTATATGCTCTGTAATAACCATACAGCCAAAGCAATAAGACATTTTATTATTTCCTACTGAAAGATTATTACAAGCCGGCAGTTACTAGTCTGCAATGAGTTCCAAAGGTCGCTCATTGCAGTCCTCGCGATGAGCGCTCATCGCGAGGCCCGTGGGACTTAGGTTGCAATAAGCAGCAAAGGTGCTTATTGCAGGGCTCGCGATAAGCGATGCGAGGAAAGTAAAGTATACAGAATGAGAGGTGATCATTGCGAAGAATGAAGGTGATCATTGCGAAGCCCGAAAGTTGTGAGTTGACAAGGCCTGCAATGAGTGGTGAAGCCACTCATCGTGAGGCCCGTACAGTAGACAAAGGGAGAGCTTCGCAATGAGCGCTGAAGGTGCTCAGCGTGGGGCTCGCGATGAGCGCCGAAGGTACAGCATTCCCAGCCTTAAAATGTTATTCCCATCATTTTTGGCAGGTAGCTAGTTGCTTATAATGCAGAGATACATACCCTGCAAGCATTGCAACTACATTTTGCTTTTCTTGATAGACTGTCTTCTATTTTCTTGAATTTGCAGTTGTTGTATATGCTGCAGAGTAAATCTGTAGACAGGAAGCTGTGAGTACACAGTGAATGCCCACCAGATGTCCCAATTTTACCTTAAGTAAAACATCCTCTAATTCTCAAAAGACCACTGCATAATGAAAAAAACTTTGAGTCTGACTAAGATAATTAAGCAGGAAAAAAGTCACAAAGCTAATTTTAAAAATAATTAAGCTTTGATTCCTCTGTTGGACTTTGGATGCATTCATCATACATTAGAGGAAGTTGTGTGAATGTGTGAGGGTGTTTAGATTTCTGGAGAGCTGTACAGTAGATGCATTCCTGAAACAGTTACTTCTGTAACTGCTTCTGGACCAGTGAGGGTGTTGGGATGTCATATCAATTTTAATTTTATCCAACCATCTGGACATCTCCCAGTCCCCTCTGTCCCCATCACTCCTTCCATTTATCTCTACAAACATACACCAAAAAAAATGGATTCAAAAATATCAATGGAACACACAAATACTAATATTGTTAGTTTGGTACATTCTTGCCAAACAAGTGTCTTTTTCTTCCTTGAATCACAGTTGTCCTTAAATAAGTCAGGAAATTAAATAACTAGATGCAGTCAATCCAGCTGACTTTAAGACTATAGCCACAATTCGTTATGAGTAAGTCTTCACATGCCTATGCTCTGGCTGATTATTGGTATTTGAGACAAAAAACTTTTTTATTATTCAAGCACAAAAGAAAAATATAAAACACAAGTTCCGTTTTTTATTACAGTCAACCCTTAGCTTGCTGTGTCTGCTTGGACCTTCCTTGTATTCCCTTTTTTGGCTGGGATCCTGCCAATGCTCCTACCAGGTTAACTTCTGACCTTTGCTTCTG
This sequence comes from Discoglossus pictus, assembly GCA_027410445.1. Taxonomy (NCBI): domain Eukaryota; kingdom Metazoa; phylum Chordata; class Amphibia; order Anura; family Alytidae; genus Discoglossus; species Discoglossus pictus. The sequence goes on from CM050164.1 coordinate 378,330,161, forward strand.
AATCTATTCTCTTTGCCTTGGACTTTTTGTCAGGACTCTAGCCTGGTGCCCGGACCTTGAATATTCATGCCACTCGATTATCCAAACCCCAGGTTAAAAGTTGTTTTATACTTCCCAAATACTACCTTGTGGTTCATCTCTTGCGTCGTATAATGTTTTGCTCTAGAGTGCTTATTAAAATATAATGCACTAGATCAGTGCTGCAATGTCACAATTGCAGGTATATATTATGATCACTTGACTCTGTGTGAGGAAAAATTACATCAATTACATGTGATTCCTTAATTTTAATCTTTTAATACACTCAGCACATAATATGCTCATAGCATTGTTATGTAAATACCCAATTCACTTAAAATATAGCAAGCTGATAGTACAGTATCAAAAATACTGACAGAAAATAAGATTAACAATGTTAGGTGGTTATTATTACCCCTGGAAGTTTCTAATCTTATTATGGGAAAATATTCAGTGCAGTCGGGTACAGCAGAAGAAAAGCTGCTGGATTTGGATAAATGAGAGAATATGAAAGGGAAGTGCTGCTAGAATGGTGTATAGTTTGTAATATATTTTAGTGACGATATATTTCAGAAGAAAAACATGTATAATATTAAGATACATATAGTGAAGACATCTGGCAAAGTGCAGATGTAGTGGCAGATTTGGGGAATAATTGTTTCCTTAAAGTGTTCGATGAATCATAAAATCAGCCTCCACTGAAACACTACAAGTCAACAGAACTGCATTTTTTTCCTTATATTAAATATGCACGTTATTAAAGTGACACTGTAAAGAATGATTTATTTGCAGTCATCTACGGATGATATTTAAAAATAAAAGGATCATTGCAGAAAACTACAGTTGTTTAACTCTGGATCATGGTTCTACTGTTTTTTTTCCTCCTCCAGCATTTCCTTATGTATACCCTTAATCACATGCAGCACCATTAAATTCCCCCAACGCGTAAAACAGTAGCCCTAATGGAGCCCGCAAGACTTAAGGTTATTAAATCGGCCTCTTAAGGCTACCCACAAACAATCTGCTGGTTACAGGTGGAAATACCCTATGGGATGATAAAATCTGAACTCAGTTGCGGCAAAACCTGATCTGTCAAGACTGTAACTGTTACGTTCGAAAATCGCTATTAAATTACTACAAGTTCCCAAAGACGCCCTGGTGTTCAAACCTGCTACCCGCAAATGGAGACAAAAATATTACAGGCTCCAAATAGGTCCCGCAAAGGGTTTACAGACAAGTTCTCAACACTGTAAAAGACAATATAAACACACTTTAAAATATGGGGAAAGCATGGAAATGCATAATAATCCCCAAATTAAAAATATTTTATTTCATCATATGGTAGAATGGTTGTGCATATGCCAAAAGCTGCCACATGCATAAAGCATTTAAAGACTATTACTACCTGATTAAACAGCAACACAAAAACATGAAACTGATGCCATATTAACCCTTCCTCACTCACAGAGGCTCTAATGTGGACCCTGGAATATATATATATATATATATATATATATATATATATATATATAAACTGTATATATATATATATATAATTGCATATACATCCCGTTCATCACATGTACATTGGGAAAACAAATAGTGGCCAAGATACACCACCACATCACATAGATCAAGTACAAGGGGAACATTCTATTTGTTGTTCAGTCCTTTAGTCGTGTCCGACACTATGTGACCCTATTGTCAGGGTTTTTACCTATTAAATATATATGTGAGTATACTCCTATATATATATACCATTTCATTATATATTTCTGAGTAAATATATCCTCTTAATATTTTAATTAATACACATATAGAAATTCCTCAAACATAACGGTGTTTGATATCATCGGATAGGAAATATCTTAAACTTTTCATATCTATGTGTTATGTTATACCTATATTGCACATCATCATTTTATTTTGAGTTTTTTATACACATATTCCATTTTTTCTGAGCTTCACTAAATGTGTACATTGTAATGAGAATGTAAACAGTGAAACCACCAAAAGGCTAGTCATTAGTATTCATACTAGATTCTTTTGATCCTCAAATGTCATGAAATAGTCACACCTCAAATTGGAGACGAGAAATCCACCATTTGGCTCTGATACTGACTATTTGTTTGACTGTGCATTTGATATTCATGTATCCCCACTTAGCACAATAGTGAGAAATAATTCCAGGATGTGATCAACGTGAAGATCTAGATAAGAATGGGTATTTAAAATAGGCCTAGGACAAAAAAAAAAAGAAAAAAAGGAAAAACAGAGAAGGAAAGGCTGAGAGACACACATGCAAGACATTGAGAAAGAGAGGACCTATTTTTGATTCCTGAGATAATAATCGATTTGGTATTATCCAGGCTGACTCTACGTGATATTGGGTTGATTCTGGTATCTGGTAATGTATAGATTTAATTTCAAACTTCTGTGATATAATAGATAAATTGATATTAATTATTCCACTAAATTAATTATATCACAGAAGCCACCAATATATCTACTGTAGGTATTATTCAAATTGTGATATATTTTCCTTTGTTCCAATAGTATTTCTGTATTTCAATATATGGTTATTATTATAGCATCACCCCATTATTAGTTATATAGTTCTATTGGGGTATACTATATATTCTGCCAACAATATTATTGTGACTTACTATATTAATAAGATTGATTCTCGTGTTTATTATAAATAGCTAAAATAAGAAATATTGATTAATAGTAATTTATTGTTATTTTCTATAACCCTAAAAGATCTTGTTGATAAAGAAGTTAGAAGGTTTTTCTTGTTTTATTAACATTTTATCGTATTTATATTGCAATAGACTTAATTGGGTTATTGACATCTGAAAATCATATAGTACTGTTTAGAACTTTTTATTTACTTTAGAATTCGATTGTGTTATCTGATAATAAACGCTGTTTTGTTTAAAAGCTATATTTTCCTATAAATTGACGTTATAATCGGACAATAAGTTGAATTGACTATTTCAAATATCATTTTACTATAAATACCACAACATAATTTGGAGGCACTGCTTGAGATAACGTCTTTATAGATAAGTGAATTGATATTTATCAATTTAAAACTTTTTAATACAACAGCGTTTATTAAAATAAAAACAAAATGGCAGAAGGCCGATCCAGTTCAGAAAGGACAGGGGTGTTGTCATTGGATAAGATATTGAAACTAGATGCAATGGGATGTGAAACATTGATCAAAAGTTTAATAAGCAATGTGTATCCTCTGTGTGAATACCCATCAAGATTGTCAGAATATTTTAGTAACATCAAACCGATAATTGATGGAAATGCCATAGACAATTGGAGTCAGGAGACAGAATTATTACCAAATATTAATGGTGTCATAAATGCAGTTCAGGATAACTTTGAACGTAAAAAGAATCTTGCCGTGTAGCGATTAGCTGGATGGAAGTCGCCAGATACTGGAAAGGCCAGACTATTGAAAAGGAGGTGGTCATAACTGGTTTAAATAAGACAATTAATGAGATATCTGAGGCGTGCAACCATTTGAGAGACTTACACGAAGGTAGGATAAAAATGTCAGAACATCAAGTAGTTAAAATGGGTGAGTTAGAAAAGGAATGAGAAGATGCTAAGGAAAGATTACAAGGATATGAGGGATTAACAGCAATGTGTGATAAATTAATGAGGAAATTAGGGGATTTTCAAATAAAATGGGATGAGTTATCTGAAGACAGAGATAGAAAAACTGGCCAAATTGAAGAGTTGTCTGGGCAATGTGATCATTTAGCTCAAAAAGTAAATCAGGCTGAGGGACTGTCTCAAAAATACTTACAAGACTGTGAGGGGTTAAAAAGAGAAAAATCAAGTTTAGAAGATAAATTTACCACCCTTACTAATGAAATAAATAAAAGAACAATAAGAGAAGCTGAAAATTACCAGGGAGCTAGAAAGATTCAACATTTACTTGATAATGCCCAAAAGGAGATTAAAAATTACCAGCAGAATATTGGCAGGTTAAAAAACAGATCTAGATAAGGCCCAAAATCATGTACCAGACATAACGATTGCCAGGCATCCTAGAGATTTTGATGAGGAGTTTGATTCATCCCCTTCCAGGGATACTCATAATAAGAAATTATCTTTCCATGAGACAGCGCAGGCTATCAGAAAATTGGTAAAGCCCTACACTAAAGGATCTAAATTATCCATTGAGGATCACCTAGATACTGTGGAGAGAATCATGCTTGAATTAAATGTACGGGGATCTCATGCAAAGATATCATTCCTCCCTTGGTCATTTGATAGTTCATATACATCATTCTTTATTTCCCTTCAAGATAGCGATATAACTGATTGGGATCAATACAGAGCAGAGGTGAGAAGGTACTTTTCTGAATTTCGTAACCCCCAAGCAGCTTTAAGGGCCTTGCACAATCTCAAATGCCAGCCTGACGAAAGTCCAAAAGAATTCTTAGTCACATTAAAACATGCATATCGGCAGACAGATAAAAGAGCAGATATAGAATCCGCAGAGTTCAAGAGGATATATTTTCATGCCTTACCATCATTTATGAAAAGAAATATAATCAGAGATTATGATGACTCTAAACCACTCAGCTGGTTGGTAAACGAATGTTCCAAGATATATGAGATTCAACAGGATGAGGAAAATAGTTTTAAACGTCAAGAAAAGGGCCAAATCCATAAAATAGCGGAAATCTCTATCCTACCAGAACTACCTTTTGAAACAAATACTAAATCCTATGCTGATGTGGTTAAAAGTCAAAATAAAGCAAAATACATACCACCCAAACTTAGACCTATAAAAGTTACCCCTGAAAGGCCCCAAAATAGAAACAATAACTCTTTTTATGTAAGCCCAAATTACAAAGGAAATAATCCTATTAGAGATTATTGGTGGCAACCTAAAAGCCCCAATGTAGAAAGAAGATTGAGCTCTCCAAGGCCCAGTACTTCAGAAAATTCAGAAAGCCAAAGAGTTACGAATAGGTATAACCAAAACCAATATGTAGAACAAAACTCTAACCAGGAGGAACAAGTTAAATTACTGACCCAGCAAATGACTGCCCTCATGGCAGGAATGAATATGCCGGGAAATCAAACACTGAGAGCCCAGCCAGTCCAAAGGGGACAAAATTCTGAAAACCAAAACCAGTGACTGAATGGCGTTTGCAAAACTGTAATGGATAATCCTGAAACAAATGATAATAAGATGTTTCTTCCTTCTGTCCCTAAGATTTCTTTGTACACAGGAACTCCCACAGAGCAAGAAGGAGGTATCAATGAAGTCAGAGGGAACGGTATAAACAATATACAGGTTAAACCTTTTTGTTTACAGGATGCATCACTGACCAAGCCACAAATCACTGAAACAGGGTTAATAACTAGTCAAGATAATAAACAATATAATACAGGTAAAATTGAAGATATACCTGACCTGACCAATAACTCCCCCGAAATTACCATAAATTGGTTAAATAATACCCCCCAGTCTGGCTCTCTAAATAAGAACGAAGAATGGAAGAAGTCAGATATGTTAAAACATTCCCATTTCCTATGTGAGATGGAGGAATGTCAGGGGAGATACTATATCCCTGCCAGCTTACAAAATGTAGACTCCATGGACATTAAAGGGTTAATAGACACAGGCTCCCAAGTAACTGTTCTTTCCCAAGATATGTATCAAGAAATAGAACGTAGATCTAATAAGAAAACTATTCTAAAATCATTCATCGGAATTGTAAAGAATTTTGATGGAATTACCATAAAGACCAAAGGTAGTGTATGGTTCAGTATTAAAATAGGAAATAAACAGGTAAAACATCCAGTGATAGTCGTAGATGTTCCTGAGTCTCAATTTTTAATTGGGACAGATCTACTGAGGCGATTAAGTCCAATAATAGACTGTATAGATGGAGTAATATGGTCACAAGTTAGCTTTCCCATAAACTATGAAAAGGTTAAACAATCCAATATGCCGAGAAATTGTCATGTAATAGAAACAAAAGAAAATTCGGTGGAAATTCATGATGAAAATGTGATCCAAATTAATCAGGCCCACATAGATAACACTCATGTAGAAGGAAATGTCCTAACTATTTCACTAAATAGGAAAACCTCTAAACCTTTTGAAATAACTAGACATTCCAAAATTATGGCTAACATAGAAATAAGAGATAAGGGTTTAGTTATCCCCATAAATATTATAGGTATGAGATATCCTAAACAAGCCAAAATAGCCTTAACCCATGAACATAGTTACATTAATGAAAGTCTATTAAAACGAATAAAGAATCAAAGATTAATTCGTAATTCCCAACCATATGACCAATACATATGTAAAATAGATCATGAAACCTCAACCCATCCTATTATAGCGAGATGTTTAATACCCCTTTCAATAGGAGATAAAAAGGTTGTGCACTTGTTCCAGGTGATAGAGGATTCCCAATATCCAATATATATTGGTAATGATTTGTTACATCGGTTTGCTTTTCAAATTGATTTAATCCATAACGTTCTATGGTCCCGGTTGAATGAGTCACCATTAGACTTCAGTAATGACTCAGAAGCCTTGAAATATGCCCAACAGACGCCTTATGCAATAACCATACAGATGGAACGAACTGTCATTATACCAGAAGGAGTAGCCCAATTCCCTCTACCCTTGCAAGTAAAAAGAGGGCAGATGATCCAAGGCAAAGATGCTTATGTTAATCTTAGCTATCAAACCCAACAAAAAGGCCTTAACACCACCCACACTCCTTTAATTGCTATTATTTGCTAGATGTGATCTATTTTTTGGATCTTGGTCTTGATTGTTCTTGGCTCCTAACGCTATCTTTATTCCGGCTGCAGTCTGTAACTGCATAGGCTGCAGTGGGCACACCAATACATGGATTATCTATTGATTGATTACTGTGTTGTGCTCAGGAATGACAGCTACATGGAATTAATGACACATCCATCAATAACTTGTTAATTCCATAGAGCTGACATGTCAGTGTCCTTGTTGGTCATCATGTACATGTGTAGTGTATGTGATGTACATGTGGTGGCATGTTGGTGTATGTGATATTCACCTGACATCAGGACCATGGAGGCCGGGTACTGCTGGGACACCAGGCCTGAAGCTCCAGCGGCAGGCACCTGTCTCAGAAGGTCCTTGGCGACCCTCTCTCCTCCTCGCCTCTCCTCTTCTCCTCCTCCCCACCACTCCACTCCTCTCCCCTCCTCTCTCCTCCATCCATATCATTCCAAAAAATAATAGAATGATAAATGAAAATAAGTGTTACTGGAAATATATGATGGAAAAAAATGTTTTTTATTATGTGTAATTATTAACTGTTGGGGGTTGGTGTGTGGGGGAAAGGATGTAGAGGAGTGTGTATGGAGTGTGTCTCTGTGTGTTGTTTGAATTATGTGTATTGTTGTTTGAATCATGTGTATTGAACTAATGCAGGGGTCACCAAACTCGGTCCTGGAGGGCCGCACCCAGGCCTGGATTTGAGGATATCCTTGCTGCAAGCAGGTGAGACTATTGCTTCTTCAGTCATCCTGATTGACTCACCTGTGCACAGAAAGGAAATCATCAAATCCAGGCCTGAGTGCGGCCCTCCAGGACCGAGTTACCCCTGAACTAATGTGTAATCTGTAAATATGTGTAATCAAGGATTAAGTGTAAAATAGTAAATAGTATAAAGCAACAAGATAAATCAGCAAAACCCCAAATTACTGCTCTCAAAATACTCTTGCTCTCTCAAAAACCTCCAACTCCGGGACCTGCGTGCTACTTCCTCAGAAAATACAACACAGTCAACACATTGGCGGGTGGAACGGACATCTATAATCTCACTCTGTCAATCATCTGCCGCTAGAACGCTTTTTATTGGCTGAAGGCCTGTGTCACACTAAGTTATACCTCGATTGGATAGTAATGGCCGAACGTGGCTCGGCCAGCCCATTAACAGCTTGCGTGCACAGAAAGGGTTTACGGGCTTTTGTCTACATCAAGTCCATCAAGTTCAACCTTTTTAGATCTCCTTTGATCTGCAATATATAATAACTTTGCCAATTGCCTCAAAAAGGGAAAAAATATATAAAATTCCTTCCTGACCCAAGATACTGGCAATTGAATTCCTCCCTGGATCTATACTCCCTCTCTAATTATCTAGGATAGCCCTGAATGTCCTTTTTATTTAAAAATATATTCAACCCCTTTTTAAAGTTATCTATCGAATCCGCTGTCACCACAGATCAACCACAAATTAACCACCCTTACTGTGTAGAACTTTTCTTTCTTTAAGGTGAAATCTTTTTACTTCTAATCTCAAAGGGTGTCCTCTTGTCAGTTGAAAACCTCTTGGCACAAAGAGCTCACTTGACAAAGCCTTGTATTGACCCTGGATATATTTATATAAGGTAATCATTTCCCCTTTTAGGTGCCTTTTTTTCTAGAGAAAATAAGTTTAATTTGGTTAGGCTTTCTTCATAAGTTAGCCCCTCCATTCCCCTTATTAGTTTTGTTGCTCTTCTCTGTACTTTTTACAGCTCTAAAATGTCCTTTTTATGTAGTGGTGCCCAAAATTGTACTCCATATTCCAAATGAGGGCGTACTAGAGATTTGTATAGTGGCAGAATTATATTTGCTTCCCTTGCTTCTATACCCTTCTTAATACATGCTAATATTTTACTTGTCTTTGCAGCTGCTGCTTGGCATTGAGCACTGTTACCTAGGTGGTTGCCCACAAACACTCCCAAATCCCTTTCAATATCTGATACCCCAGATTTGTTCCATTAAGATTATTAATTGCATGGCTAGTTTTCCTTCCCAGATGCATAACTTTACATTTATTCGTATTAAATCTCATCTGCCATTTAGTTGCCAATTTTTCTAATTTATGCAAATCCCTAGTCACCTAGACTAAACAATCAGAGAAAACATCCCAGGATGTTTTTTCCCATGATACCACTTTCTTTCTCCATCATAGGAAACACTCTCAACTGTGATGGGTTGAACAAAACAAGTTATTATTGAGATAGAGAGCAGTTGCTAGCGTTTGCAGGCATTTTACTTATATGCAACATCCTTATACTTTAAACTATTATCTGCAGATGAAAACATAGGGGGGGGGGGGGGGGGGGAGCCTTTTCATTGTTCCTTTAATATTTTCCAACAGGGTAAATATACAAACAAGTGTGCTTAATAAATATAGAATATCTTTTGTAAAGCTCTTAAGCATCTTTATGTTTGATGTCCCTTTGCATACACTGATCTGTCTCCCTGGTATAGACTACTTAGGTGCAATCTGGTTACAGTTTGCAGAAACAACAGCATAAAACGAATGGCTTCCACATACTTTGCTTTGACAATAAAAGTAATATTGTATGGGTTCCAAAACTGAAACACTATTCTTTCTACTTGCATTATGTTATGTGTTCAAGTATTGATGACCTGAGAGTAGATTTAGAGGCGTCCCTGTTATTGTGCGATTTAGATTTCTCAAACCTCTATTTATGATTTTAAGATATACAAAGCTACATTTTCCTGGCACTTCATCAAACTGATATGTCAACAATTATACAGTAAATTCAGCCCAGGATATCCATATCTTTTACACTGTGGACATTTGTACTAGTACTATTTGTTTACTGCTGGGGAATATTAATTGTGGAAGGTGATACACTTCAGGTGATGAAATTATTTGTAGGTGGAATACAAATCTTTCAAGGCCCAATTTTAAGTTGATGCAAGATAAAGAAACCATGCTGGTGTACACTTGCATAAACAAATTGATATATACTTAAATTTAGTCGTAGACACTAGAAGAAACAATCTTGGGAGTAGATACTTGCAGGAGGAATTGTTGGGTTTTTAAACCTCTATAATCCATCTAAGAAGACTTTTATAGTAGTTTGTACTTGTTTATATCTATGATAAACACTTTATCCTTTTTACTTTGCTGCTGGGTGAATCTGATGTAATTTCCATAGCTGACCCGTGTGAATTGGAGTGATGTACAGCAAAACAAGATATAAGACATATCTGTTATGACTTTAAATGGATTATGTCACCTAAAATCATTTTTTAAGGTATTTCTTTAAAGAGCATGAAAAATTAGCTATGCATTGCACTAGACATTTTTTATGAATTGAAATATTTCTGAATTAAACAGCATTGTTGCTGCTGTATTTAAATGAATAATACTTAGCTGTCTTGATGTATTGGACAAAACAATCGCCCCTAAAGTTATCATGCAGTTAAATCCCCTCACTACACTTACAAAACTTCAAACTAGGATAACTGACTTAATATAGCAGTCCTGAACATCTCAAGAATGATTTACTAAAGAGAAAAAAATGTTGAGTACAGTATTTTAATGCTCTTTAAAATGAAACCAACTAGTTGCTGGGGGACAGAGGACCATTAAGGAATACTGTTGAAATACTAAGCACTAGTTATTAATCTAAATTGACATATGACAACTAGTTGAGTGTGCTATTTAAGGCTTAATGGAAATACGGCAAGAGAGAGAGAGAGGGTATTTGGGATATCCCTACAATGACTGAGAATATCCCACAAAAACAGTGGAGGGTTAAAAGAAGCAAATGCTGGAGAGTTAAATGAGATTATTATAAGTGGAGCACAGACTGAACATATGTGACTATATCTCCACACCCTGCTTTCTCATTAATCCATTATTACTAAAGATCCTTCTGTATTGGATGGATAAAATAACAAAACAGAGAATGGATACAGAACTGATTGACCCTTTTGTACATAGTTATTTTCAAGTCCATGCCCTACCTCTTGCCTTTGTTTCCTTTTATCTAATATAATTCTATTTTTGCACATTTCATTTTATGATCCTTTTTGTATGAAGCAGCACAGTGTGTCTCAAAAGTGAGAAGTGGCTAGAAGCAGAGGAAATAATAACAGGGCAACATCTGTGATTGCCAGAGCATTAATTACAGTCAAAAGGTGCCGGCGAGAAGAGAGCATTAATTAAGAACATGATGTTTCACACATATTTGTTTGAGGATAATGTCTGCTATTGGCTTCGCCCTGCTGCTTGAAAACTTTCACAGTTATTCATGTTTTGGGCTGTAATCTGGTGTCACAAAGATTAGTGAATGCATCAAAGATAGATGCCTTACACTTTTTATGCTCCTGAACATCTAGATATAGATCTTTATTTACTTCATCCAATTCCATAGAAAGTAAAAATGTTTCCAGGATCTGACTTATCTTCAACTACTGCATCCAAGATCGACTTGGATTGATTTTGCCCATCGCTTGCTCCAAAGGGAGTCACACTGGCAGCTAAAAGGTCTCTCCGCGGAAGACTCCAAAATAAAGTTATCCGCCATTAGACTCCGTATACGATATATTAATCATATACAGAAAAATGTAGCTCACATAATGTGATAATAATACAGTAAAACAAAGGGCTTAATTCTACTGCTAGCCATGCTGTCTTTAATCTAAAGAATAAGTAAGCAATCTCTGACCGGTACATAGAAAATACGAATTCCAATATGAAAAGCACACACAAATAAACATGCTTACTCAAAGTTGGGGGTATAACTGGCCACAGCCTGTTATTAAATTATAAACTTCTTTAGAAAATACGGAGAGATGCTTGCCCACAACTGACTGACTAAAGGGAACCCTGTGCCCCTTGGGTCCTGATAATACAAAGAGCCACTAGCGCAAATGAACTATATATTTGCGCATCTCACACAGGCCAGAACCACCCCTAGAAAACGAAACCCTAAACAACTCAACTATCCCCCGCGGATGCACTCCTCTAACCCTGTGCTCTTAGCCCCAACCCTAGAACTCTCCCACTTTCCTCCAGATTCTACACCAAGCAGACACACACTTCTAACACTGTGCAATCCGCCCCACACGCCTATAACACTGTGTACACAACCCCTCCCTCACAACTATTGCCTTACTGATCCCTTCTTCCAAACCAAGATTAAATATCCTCAAACCAATTTTGTTAAGGTGAACCCTATCCTATTATTATTATTATCTATATTTATATCGCGCCAACATATTCTGTAGTGTTGTACAGGGGTTTAGTACATGGCAAAAAACAAACTTAATACCTTAAAAACAATGGAGGGCCCTGTTTTTGAGCTTAGAATCAAATGTACATAGAGCTCATTTCCAAGGCACGGACACAAGATTGAAAACTCGCAAACTTACAAGCTAACAAATGCAAGGTGACAAATGCAAGATGGCAACGTGAAAGCAATTTGTTTAGTCAAGTGGATGTGTCTGTGTGTTGTACTGTAGATTGTGGGTGAAGGTATTATTAAGCTGTGGAGTGTGCAGTTGTTCATATTAAGGCTGAAGGTGATAAGATTTTTTAAACAGGTGTGTTTTTAGTAATTTTTTTAAGGTTTTGAGGCAGGAACACAATCTAATGGAGTAGGGGAAGGAGTTCCAAATAGTAGGGGCAGCACGAGAAAAGTCTTGAAGACAGGAGTGAGAGGAGGTGATGAGAGAGGAGGAAAGAAGAAGGTCAATAGCAGAACAAAGGGGGGCGGTTGGGAGAGTATTTTGAAACAAGAGCAGAGATATAAGGGGGTGCACTGTTGTTGAGGGCTTTATATGTTAGGGTCATAATTTTAAATTTGATTCAGGAATCTATGGGAAGCCAGTGGCGTGACAGAGAGGCTATTAATTGGAGGGGAGACAAACGAGAGATGGGTAGGCCAGCAAGGAGTGAATTTAAGTAGTCGAGTCAAGATATGATGAGAGAGTGTATTAGAATTTTAGCTGTGTTTTAGTCTTAGACATGTTGAGTTTGAGTTGACGGACAGACATCCAGGAGGATATGCCAGAGAGGCAGTTGGAAACTTGTGATAAAAGAGAGGGGATAGATCGGGTGCAGAGAGGTAGATTTGTGTATCATCTGCATAGAGATGTTACTGAAATCCAAAGGATTTTATGAGGGTGCCAAGGGAGGAGGTGTAGATGGAGAAGATTTAGTTTACCTAACAAAGACTGCAAGTCCCGTTGGGTAACTTTCCTGCTAGCCGCTACCTTGTCAATGTCACACAAGTCATCCACCTTGCCGCTGGGTAAAGCAAACTCAAATCTGACCGAATCTAGAGAAATCCTCCAAAAATGGAATGGTCCTTACTGATCCCAGCCTCTTGAACTGTGTGAGTGATATACCAAAATACTGTGCTACCTTTACTAAACACTTCACATGTTGGCAAAGCTCAAAGGAAGGAGCAACGATTAAGAAATCATCAAGGTAATGAATACAGAACTTACCCCCAGACTCTTGTTCAACCGCCCACAGTATGAATGTGCGGAATGTCACTAAACTAATCACTTGATCAAAGGATGCATAGTGCACCGATGATAGGGACTTTTCTATACCATAATTTCCTGAACTGCCCTTGGGGTATGACAAGTATAAGCCGGAATGACTCAACTTTGTTCTTTGGAGAAAACTCCTAATGGCGAAATGCGCAGATCGGGCAATGGGGGATGCTTGAAGGGGCCAGCCATCCTTCCCATGCTAATTTCTTTTTTGATCCTTTCCTTTATCACCCCAGCATGCTCCCTAGCAGAAACCAAATTATCTGGGCTCATACCACTGGAACCTAATTTAGCTGGAATAAAAAATCCAGAACTGAACCCACATAACAACAAGTTAGCTTTTTTGAAACATCCAGGCTGCCTAGAGTACTGCCTTAGCCAAGGTACCATCCTTTCAACCAGAACCGTTGTCAAACCCGTTTTGAGAAGCATCTGATCGTCCCCTATATTTTCTGTGGCATCTGAATGCAGCTACCACATTCCCTGCATGACAGGCCCCATTTGCACACCCCTTCATTGTATTGAAAGCAATATCCCTTTCTAATTGCTCCTGACTGGTTGTTAAGACCCGGTTTTCCCCCAACATTCTGAAAGGACACCACTGCACTAGCAGGCATGACAATTCTCATCCAAAAGTCCATGTCGCGATCATCCCACCTCATATCCCTATTGACGGCTAACTTCTGATGAAAATGTTCATCGTTTAGCCACCATGCCATACCCCATACGTTCTGTGTATATTCTCTCATCTAGATAGCAAAATAGGGAAGAACAATTGTCAGGGAACTTTTCCCCAATAATGCTGGCCATGATCACAAAGGCATGTAACCAATTATTGAATGTTTTGGGTACACTCCTGAACCACTTTTTCCTCTCTTTCTCCTCTTTTTTTGGTTTCATGTTTCCTCTCTTTAACCTCAAAATATTTGCCCAGTGGGAGGAGTGAAAACATCTCTATGAATTCTTTCCTCCAAATCTTTTCCCTTACTTCCAGTGGGACATGCAACCCTATTGGACCGAACAGACAAAGGGAAGGCCTACCCTTTGCCGTATCAGCCAAGACCATAACTTCGTCCTTCTTCGTATCCCCTACTCTCGCTGTGACTCGTCCCCCTCTGCCCCTCATACTGCCACATTAGGGTTAACAGCTGTGTCCATGTGACCATGTGTAGGGACCTATGCATTAGCTACACTGCCCTGCTGACCCTACAACGGCATAAGCATACTTCTAAGGTATGATATCATTGACTGGTTAGGATTACCTGATGCCCAATTACTAGACTCACCTGAAATATGTGCTATCAGATTTGGCGTTGCTTTGTCCATTACTTGACCAGTCTCCTGCTCTTCAGCATCTTAATGACTCACTACCACGCTGTCTAGCTGCTGTCCGAGCTGCACACAAGGGTTATTCAGGATATCATAATAATGTGACTGGACTTTGTAGTTTAAAACGAACATCCAAACATCAAACGCATCTGTTACCTCTGTCAGGAAAACTGGCATTATGTTATAACCTATACATTATGTTCTTTTGTTCTATTCCTATGTGCTTATTAATCATGTGACTATGACTGGGATGAAAGAGAAAACCTACATCTGTAGCTGACATCATACTCTGAACAGCTAGGAACCTTCCAGCTGAGCTCACACCAAAATCCTTACAAATGTCACCTAACATACTGTATTAATAAATGGATATATATATGGTAAACTTACTGGGGAAGGTAGAGTGAGCTATTTGGTAATAGAGTTATAAATAATGAGTATGGCCGTTTTGGCGCATGAGAGAGTGATTTGCTGAAAGTCACATGGGAAGTGTCTGAGGGCCACATGACCCTGGCACGCCTGTTGCTCACCATTGATGTATTGTGTATATAGGACTCCAAGTCTTGGAATACCATGCAGCGAGAACACAATGCAAGTGAAATCCTGAGTCTCCGAATACAAATCTGACAGTTCTCAGGTCATATGATCCTCTATCAGTAGTATATAATTGCATGGTTCCAAAGGGGGCATGATCTTGAACTGGCAAAACGACCAGGATGCTGAAGTGCTTAATGATATATCTGCAGTGTCCATTTGCTTCATTATCCCAGGCATTGAACTTTCAGAAAGGAAAGCGAGAGATAAAAATAATCTTTTCTGTCTTAATAAGTGTTTAAAAGTCTATTAACATATAATGTTCTACAATGATTACCATTTCTTTTACCAACATTAATTCATTTCAGGGCTCCCTTTTACAGAGTGGTTAATAAGAACTCTTGTAATATTAAAACTCAAGAACAGACAAGTAAAATGAAAATTGTGTATGTGTGAGCAAGCAGAGACACTTATTATACTCATATCTGCTCAACCTAAAATGTGCCACAGTACACAGTATATTGGAATTTCAATATAATTGATTTAGCAGAGATTTTCCAATCTAAGTTCCCAAGAAACATCTTCTTTCTACATAATGATAAACATAAAGATAGGGTTCTTTACCGTTTTCCAGACATCTAAAAAATGGAGCAAAGTACAAAACTATGGTATGTATTAAAACACTCGGAACAACAGCATAATAATAAAATTATCACAATATACTCATAATACACAATGCATGTAATCTTAGACATGACATTAGCACAATATATCTTTTAGGGTTCCTTCCCCATATTTATGTTAAATCTAGAGAGTATAGGAATTAAATAAAGCATACAAGGTGATTATAGCATACATGTGGAGCACCAAACTGCTCCACTACTGACAAATCAAAAGCCACGTGCATTGTTTTTTATCTGCCTGAACTGACAATACACTGCAAATATCTTTTCTTGTGATTTTGTATATTGCTATATACAGTAAATTAAGTGCTAATCAATTCACATTTGAGACTGTGCCGATTCAAATTTTGGAGGCAAGCCTGCTAATTCAGACCAACCCTGACTTTAATTTATATACTGTACACATACAATGGTGTGTGGGGGGGGGGGGGAGTATTTGATCCCCTGCTGATTTTGAACATTTGTCCACTGACAAAGAAATGATCAGTCTATAATTTTTATGGTAGGTGTATTTTAACAGTGAGAGACAGAATAACAAAAAACAAAACAAGAAAAAAGCATGTCAAAAAAGTTCTAAATTGTACAGTCAGTAAGGGAAATAAGTATTTGATCCCCTATCAATCAGCAAACTTTCTGGCTCCCAGGTGTCTTTTATACAGGTAATGAGCTCAGATTAGGAGCCCTCTCTTAAAGGGAGTGCTCCTAATCTCTGCTTGTTACCTGTATAGAAGACACCTGTCCACAGAAACAATCAATCAGATTCCAAACTCTCCACCGTAGCCAAGACCAAAAAGCTGTCCAAGGATGTCAGTGACAAGATTGTAGACCTACTCAAGGCTGGAATGGGCTGCAAGACCATCGCCAAGCAGCTTGGTGAGAAGGTGACAACAGTTGGTGTGATTATTCGCAAATGGAAGAAACACTAAATATCTGTCAGCCTCCCTCGGTCTGATGCTCCAAGCAAGATCCCACCTCGTGGAGTTTCAATGACCATCAGAAGGGTGAGGAATCAGTCCAGAACTACACTGGAGGATCGTGTCAATGATCTCAAGGCAGCTGGGATGTGTGCAAACCTGGTGGCCAACTACAAGAAACGTCTGACCTCTGTTATTGCCAACAGGGGTTTTGCCACCAAGTACTAAGATGAAGGGGTCAAATACTTATTTCCCTCATTGACCTGCAAATCAATTTCTAACTTTTTTGATATGCGTTTTTCTTGTTTTGTTTTTTGCTATTCTGTCTCTGACTGTTAAAATACACCTAACATTAAAATGATAGACTGATCATTTCTTTGTCAGTGGACAAACGTTCAAAATCAACAGGGAATCAAATACTTTTTCCCCCCACTGTATGTACATATTGGGGTCACCCAGTGGAGTGAACTGAATACACACACATTGGGTACACACAAAGGATTTGCTTGAGTATACACACTGAACCCACCATGTCACATGACAGCTGTGTTTGTGATCAGATGTCTGTCTCTCACTTTATGTTTTTGTATAGATTGGTCCATACACAGTGAACTGGTTTGAGAGATTGTCTCAATGTCTCAATCAGTGAAACTGGTCACCCTCATTTAGATAACAATTCATAGGCTAGCTTCCAGAACTTATTGCAAAGGAAAATACTTTAACACACACAAAAACAAAACATTTTTAAAATCCAAGAATTATTTCTTCACTTGACATGGAGACAATATATAATTGCTATAACATTTGGATTGTTTTGTGGTAAAATATGGTGTACTTGAAAACATAGTAATGGATTCACTTCTGAGAAAAAAGATAACTTCATATAATGGAGCACAAAATAAAGGTGGCTAATAAAGCTGTGCCAAAAAGAGTCTGCAATAATCCAATGTACACCCTGTCTGGACTGACACTTATAAATGTTTCCTGACCCAGCAGTGTGACAGGAAATACCTGCAGGTCAACAATGACAAAACAGTGGAAATAAGTGACAGTCATATCAGCATCCACCATCAATAGCAGGCTGCACCTGAATGATTCCTCCTCTTCCACAGTACTTATCCTCCCACACGTACAGCCTTCCTCCTGTGTCTCTGGGGAGAGAAAGATAACTAGATAATGTGGGACGAGTGGGAGGGTTTGCTACTAAAATGAACAGCTTAACCCATCTGACTGTTGTGTGTTTTAAACTTCTTATATAACAGAACATTTATGGAGACGATGCCTTTATCTATTACCATATGGTAGTGGTGTATGATATGTCTATTCCACTTTACATTCACATCTGACTGCTGAATAAGCTATTCAATAACATCCTAAATGACAAATTCCACTTAAGATTAATTTTCTTTTATGTTAAAGATTACTCTTAGAGAAGATTGAGTATCTATGAAAAAGTTATGGAATTTGCCTAGTTTGTCAGTTACTCCTCCATGGGCCCTATTCTATTAGAAGTCTGCAAATTCATCTAACCTGTCTCATAGCATTTTATTAAGGAATTCTGTATATTTGTAATTCAAAGTACATTTGAAATCTCTTTTGTGAGCTACACCACCAAGCCACCTATGTTGGCAGAGCGTCCTAGCCAATGAATGGTGTGGAGTTGTGACTGGCTACAACTAATTATGAATGTTATGCTAATTTAGCTTGGATTTTCAGGAAGTTCCTTATCAAAATAAACTATCTGAATACTGAAAGCATTTTGGAAACTTTAAGGTAAGTTTATTAATGTTTATTTTGGATTTTTTTCATGCAAAAAAAAATCATACATTACTGATTCTCCTCTATCAGATGTATTCATAATCCATGAAACTTCCATATACCTTTATAGTCACAGCATTGCACAAGCAGCTTTGGTTGTCAATCCACTCCTGTTCATGTGCTGTTAGATATGTTTCTAGTCGCAAAGTACAGTTGTCAATTGGTGAGGCTCAAATATGCATGAGGGACCGCATTGTGGTGTCCAGTACTTAGGTGGGAAGACTCTGCTCTACTTACATACAAGCATGTTAGCATCAAATTTAAAAGACTATTTTGGTCAAAATAGGCAACATTTATAATAAAAATTTAAAAAATAATACAGTTTCTAATGGAATTACTTTTATATATAAGTTTGCTACTGTGGAATCTACCATTTTACATTCCATTGATCAGCTATTAAGGTGGAAGGAGGCTTTGAATACACATGAAATTTATATCTGAACAATAGACATTTTCTCATATACATCTGCCAGTTTTCTTATGTGTAGTAGAATTCTCATCAGTTTACAAAGATATACCCTGTTGAGATAGATGCTGCAAGAAGCAGATTTAGTAAAAAAAATGCAGTAAAGAATAATTGCATTCTAAAATCAAAAAAGAAAAAAAAATATTTTAACTTTCGTAAAGGTTTGCCCATTTTCAAGTTTTGTTATTCAATATACCAAATAAAAATAAATTGCCACAGTATTCCCTTAATCAAACTGAGGTGACCAGACAGGTATCCAGCTAGACACACCTTCTCTTCTCACAGAGCTTGCTTTCACTGGGTAACAAACTGGAGCTATAGCCAGAAATATAGATGATGTTTACATACATCCCTAGAACACTGAAGTGGGAACATTTACATATCTTTTGTGATCAGTGAGCATTTTCAATGACTCACATCAACAAGCTTTCTGATGTAAACAGTCACTGAACACAAAATCTAAAATTACACAATTTAACATGTATTTGTTTCAACCGGTACATTTACTCTGGCTTGGAAATCATTATGCCCTGCGTATTCAACTTAGCACTTTAGGGATGTTCTTCAAATATATTTAATATGAACATAAGACAAGAGAAAAGTAATTGGAGATGATGTAAAAGATCAGGAAATGTAACAGTAAGAGATTTAAGAACCTTGCATGGGCTAACTTTATAGCCATAGTGCAAAGTGGCTCCAGATATCATCAATGCAATACCTGGAGTCTTCAGTTGGAAAAAAGAAACTGCCATAGCAAACGAGATAAATTGAGATAAACTAATGAGATAAACAGAAAAAACATTTATCCCACTAGATTAACAGGCTATATCTAACACATCGATAGCAAAACTTTTCAGGAGGCACTTCTGACAATGTTGCTATGCTGTATTTGCACTGTATTAAAATCCTGTTTTTTACACTTTTGCTCTTTATACATTTTTGAGTTATATGCCCATTTATTCTCATTTAGGATTACTTACTCAGAAAACAATTTGTGTCACTGTACTATCTCTGCTAATATATAATTTGCTAAACTGTTGTTGCCCAACTCTTCCTTTATATGCATTTGAAAATGACTTATTTTTTAAGAAAAATAAGCAAAAAATATAAACAGTGGGGACCAGTCTAATTAGTACCATCATCAAGAGGAAGACATTACCTTGTCATTTAGCATTCCAACAAAACTGAGTGTTATTGATAAGCTGTATGAGATAGTAGCTTTTATTTTTGCTTTACAAATTAACTGATTTAGAAATACCTAGGTTTACATAAATGTCTTTGTATTTATTCTTTTCACTGAGTGCTCCACATTTGGAACATCCCTTCACCTTTTCTATCTCTGCCATTTCAACATTGCTTAAAATGAAAGAGAAGGATCTCAAGACGAAAGGGCTTTTGCATGAATAATGGACCTTGATGAGCAATATCTAAAGGGAAAGGAGGGGGCAGCGCAAGAGTGAGAACAAGGAGGAAAGTGCATGTTGTGTAATTAACCAGTTCAAGAAATTCTCATTTTAAAGGGAAAAGTTACACTTCAGCTTTTTTTATCATCAATTAGCTGTAATTATTTTTTTCTATTATACAATATGTATACAAATATACCAAATATGATACAACAAACATTTTGTTACAGTATTTTTTCTGTGAGGACTACACATGCTCATTCTTTTCAGCATCACGTAGTTTGGAATGAAAACAATGCAGGCAGACCCCAGGGAGTATTTACATTGAAAGCAGCCCACACTTTATGAATGTGTCAGAAAGGCTGATTGAGATGTGAAAATTACCTTTTTCAATGTAAAGATACTGGCAAGGTTCCCAGGAAGCAGGACAATAACTGTATTTCTCAGAATTCCGGGCATGAAACAAGTTTTTTAACGTTCAAATGGGGAAACAAATGTACTATTTATTTACTGTACTACTGTACTACTGTACAGTGAAGGGCTTCTATCGTTCTTTTGGCCACCATAAATTAAATGATTGTTGTGGTAAACTACCTCCCATCAAAATCAACTACACAAACTAGGAAACTGCCCCTCACTGATGAGAGGCAGAAACCTTGAAACAGATGTACGTGGGTGGGATTCCTGGCTTGTGTATAGTCCATACTGAGCTTTGCTCAAGGCTGTGTGATATAGCAGGCACATGCTTAAAGGAAGCCATGTTTAAAATTATAATGGATAGCAAGAGCAATGCTTTTGTGGGCCCATTTGCATGTCCCAGAATACAGTGTAATAACTGTATATTTTGTAATTCTGTGCATGAAACAAGTTTTTTTTAACTTGTTTTAGATGTTCATATATGAACACAAATGTACTATTTATTATGTATATATTATGTCTACAGTTGGCCCTCAGTTGGTAACAGGTGATTGGGGTGTATCTGTTACTACTGAGTTTTCTAATTTAGCACAATAGGTTCAGCTAGAAACACTGCAATCTACAGTGGACTGTACACACTAGTGGTCCTAATCCAGCATAAGGCTGGGTTCCTCCTCCCCTTACTTCAGCATTATTGCATCTTCTACCTTAACATTCAGCTCATATTCCGCCTTCTGCTGTTAATCCCCTTCCCCATCATTGGTTAGTCATAGTCAACAAGTAGCGCCCACTAAAAGTCCAACAATCAAAGTACCCGGTAGGGCATTTGAAATGTCCTACTTATGTACTACCAGGGAGTTGGAACATCTGTCCAGTAATATAAAACAAATAATTTGGGAAAGGGAATTTTTAGAATTATTTTCTTTACTTTCAGTATATAGATATTCTGAAAGAAAAGATGATCCTTCAGCTGTGAAAAAGAGGGGGATGAAAAGCAAAAGCAGTATAGGAAAATTCCTAAACCATTTGAAAGCTGATTGCAAGCTTTTTGTACTCTAGCTAGAGTCATAGGAGAAAACTATCTTGATTATTTCTCTGCCCTTTTCACATATATTTAGAGAATTGCAGAGGTTCATAAAACTTATGGTGGTCTGGCTTGGTGGCGTTATGATGAGAAATTTCGCCAGAGCCTATCAGTAACTCTTGACATTTCCAGCCTGATTAGAAATCCTGACTCCTATGAGATCATCCCCTCAGTAGTTCTGGATCAGTTGCAAACAAAAATACTTTATTATGTCTTCAATTAAACACATCTGTTCTAATTACTCTGCCCCCACCCTGCTGTTAAATGCATCAAAAAGAGATCTGGGACAACCTCTACTGAGTCGGCCACTATCAAGTCCCAAGACAGCAGTTCAAGTGGCCAAGCTTAGATGGCCAAGAAGGCATACTAATGTCCCAGGAAAAGCTGGCTTTAAACTGACTTTTCCTATCAGTGGAAAAATATTGAAAAAATAATTTGCATTAGGTCACAGATTATTTTAAATTGAATAATGTCAACATTGGGCCTAGTTCCCCAAGGTCAATTCTGGATGACCCACCATCTTTCTTACCCAAGAAAGATGCCAGGAGATGCTAACCTGGTGCCCTATTTAGACATGTTTTTTATTTGTTGTTCTAGCATCTTCCTTAGCCTGTAGTAGACTTCAAAAAACTTTCCAAGTTTTAGCATCATCTTTGGGGGTCCCATTATCTGCAGAAAAATCTGAGGGTTTAACCTGTTTACAGTTTTTAGGTATCACAATTGACATTAGTATAATGGAATGCAGGTTTAGATTGTAATAAGGTAAATGATTTACACTTACATTTGCCTGCACTACTCAATCACAACAAAATCACACTGCAAAATCTGCAATCACATTTGGACAAACTACAGTCTGCATGCCGAGTTATACCTGTGTGTAGGATTTTTTGCTGCATGTTTTCCCTAGCATAAAGTCAGACAGAAAGTCAAATATTGAACTTCAGCTTTTCACTGATGATTGTGGATCTGTTGGGCTTGGTATATATTTTCAGGGTTGCTGGTGTTCAGAGCTCTGACCTCAAAAGTGTTTTTTGGCAGGTTTGACTAAGAATTTAACATTTCTTGAACAATTTCCTATAGTTCTTGCCCTGTTCCTTTGGGAAGACTTCTCTGTAGTCCAAGTCATAAATTTTCAGTCTGCATCATTCACTCTAGTAGTTAGGCTCTTGAGGCATCTTATGCTGAGCAGTTTGAAACTCAACCTTTGGCATGGACCTGGGGTGTACAGTTCCATCCCTGACTCTTTGTCTCGCTTTCAGTTGGAAAAATGCAGACAGTTGGCTCTGGAAGCAGCAGAGAAGGTGTGATGACCCAGAGATGAGGGGCCACATGCACCCCAAGAATCTCCCTCTACATCATGCCTTTCTGTGTTCAATCTCGCATGGCACACTTCCTAGGAAAACTCAGGAACACACAGTTTGCAAGCTCAGCCCTAAGGTTACTGATTTATTAAAAATAATAAACATCCCTTTGGTTTGGATTAGAACATATAAAAGGTTACCAGTGCTAATCCATATTCAATTACAACAATTCAACAAGCTCGCAATTTCCTTCAAACCTGTAAATTGCAAATGTATCAAACATTTCTATGAGTACTAGATAGGACTTGCAAGAGGGTTAAACACCTGTTCGTAACACTGTAAAAGCAAATATAAACACACTACTGTGCTTTAAAATACAGGAAAAGCAATGAAAGTCATTCAAATTAATTACATAAAATTCTCAAGCTCGCAAATCTGCACTAAAAAATATTTTTTTACCTTTTATTTCCATGTTATATTGATCCTAGGAATCAAGGAGTTAATATATATCAGGCCACCCAAAGGGACTAGAATAGTTTATTTAATGTTTTTTATTGATTTCTACAGTTCTGGATTGCGAGTTCGATTGCAGATCGGACTTCTGAACACTAATTTATTGTAGTTTAAACTTCATGTTTTACTGACGTCATGATGATGGTCTCATTTACTATTAGCTCTGTCTAAATTGTAACTTACGGACTTGCTTAATTGATCATGATCATACCCTGAATTGCTACTTACATGTTCATGGATTACGTTTTAAGGCTTTAGCACTGTAATTACGGGCTTGAGTCAATTGAATATAGACAGAATTTTAACAAATTTCTAACCCACAGACATGTGGCCTGTATGAAGGTAATTACGGGCTTGCAATTGAATGGGGACCTTAGACTGCCAGTTTCTTTTTTACATAAATGGTTTTCACAGCACCACAAGAATTCACCCACATGACCCTCATAATCCCCTCCCTGTATCTGGGGTCTGGTTTCTTACTGTGACCTCCCCACCAAATTACCACGTTTACAATACCCTCACTGGTCTCCAAATAAGGGCCTAGAAATGTTTATCTTGTTAGGATTCCACACTTCTTACCAACACTCTTTATCTGTGTTTATCAACTATCAGATCCCAGGCCTAGGTTTTCCTGTTAGTTGAAGCGTATCACTTATGACTATACTTTGATCACACAGGTGATGCTAGGGAGTAGAGTAATATCTGGGGGCCATATACTCTTTCAAATACCTGCAGAGTTAACTCTTGTCACACTAACAAACGTGGCAAAAAGTGTATCTCTGTTTCAGATAACATAACACTACTACAGTGCACAAAACACCATATAGCAACCCCAACATTAATTATTGTGGTCCACACTACACTACACACAAAAACAACATGTCACAGTCCCCACAACAAGTCTCATGTACATTTTAACCCCCTTTGTTAATAACAATTACACGGGCTGGGGTTACAGTTAACATAGTCCATGATTCAGGTACCAGGCTCCCATCAGGTCTGACACAGTCCATAGTTCCCAAAAATCCTGTTGGGCCCTCCTGGACTTGCAGAAGAATGCTCTCATTCCCCATCAAATTTGGAACCTCGACTTCCAGAAATAGCCAGGCATTGGCTGCATCCACCTGGGCAGTTATTCAAAGTAATGGTGGCAAGAACCCTAGGCTTTGGTATCACATCCAACATATCATAGAATCCTTCTGTTATTGTTGTTCCTGCTGTGTTGGCAGGAACAGTGTTTATCCTGTTCCTCTATAGATAAGCAAACCAAAGCCTTTTCTTTTTGTTTTAAGCTCCAAGTGTTAGTGTATATACCAAATCTCTTTTGGTAAAACAGGTAGTAAAGGGCCTAAACAGAAAAAAGTTAGCTTTATTCCAAGCAGCCAATTTCCTTCTTATTATTAAAGCTCATCTTGACCCTGTTGGCAGTTTGTTTTAACAAGTTTGAAGTGTGTTTATTCCTTACTGCTTCCTCTCTGGCTTTCTTTGGTGCATTTAGAATCAGAGAATTAGTGAGACCCAGTAAATATATTTCTGGCGGAATTCTCACAGGAATGGGATTGATGTGGGATCTCATTTAACTATCTTTATTCCCAAGTCAAAAACTGATCAAGAGGCTAAACGAAAACAACTTTTTATTTATCCTATTGGATGAGAAGCATGTCCTTGTCTCCTCCTTCGTTCATATATATCAATTCAGCCTGCCATTGAAGGCCCGTTCCTTGTTCATGCTGATGGCTCCCACCTAACCAAATTCTAGTTTATCAGGATATTAAAACTTTGTCTTGTTCATTTAAGTATGAATGGAGCCGATTTTGGCTGTCATTGATGCTGCCACGGAAGCAGCTAGATCGGGTCTTGATAAAACCATTATAAAAAACAATAGTAAGTGGGAGTCTCAACTGTTCCGTTCTTTAACAGTCGTCATCTGTTATTTTCTGTCTCACATCAGTCCTTCAATCTCCTCTTGTATATGGTGGCCAGCAAGGGTGTATGGGTCTTGATTCACTCATACATATTTTGGGCAAAGAAATTGGCTAAGGAGAAACCAAAAGGGCTGTCTTTGGGATTAGACAAGGAGGAATTTGAAGTCTGCTGGATGGAAATCAGATGCAGAATAAGATGGGTATAGCCATAGACTATATTTTAGTGTTACATGTTGGGGTTAAAGATTTGTGAATGTTACACAAATGTTTATAAAGATTTTAGCCAGATTCATACAGGTTAGAATAGTTTGGTTGGAAATGATTACGTGTCGCCAATTGCGGGCAGCTTTGGATATCACTAAGCTAGAAAATTGTAAGAAGATCAACAGGATGATGGCATCTCTTATTATAAATCTTGGTGGTGTATCTTTTAGGGACAGCAATTATGAATCCCTGAGTATGACTGCATATTTCTTAGAAATGGGGTTCTTCTTGATGCCATGGAGTTAAGCCTGTTTATACTCATCCTGCAGGAAAGAATCGTGGCTTTGGGTTGAGGCACAGGGAGTGAATCACATCCCGGATGATAGCTGTACGCTTGTGGTGGATGCTATGCTGCCAGGAGCTTTAGTTGTGGAGAGACCAGGGACCTGGATTAGGAGAGCCCCCTTTATGGGGTTTAACTCAGTCCATTTAAGGTTTGTAGGCGAAAGGATGCCTCTCGATGGTCAATGCATGGCAGGGCTTACCTGGCAAAAAAAGCTCTGGCGTCTGCACCTTATGGCTGGTCATGTGACCCAAAGGTGGTATGTTTTATTGAGTAAAGGGTAAAGGGAAAAGTGATGAGGTGACTCCAGTGACCTTCTCTACCATGCTTGGTCATGGCACTCATTAAACACATGAATCACATCAAGTCACATTGAGACACTAAAGACTGTGCCTTTTAGAAAGCTGAAGATAACAGTAGTTAAATGGCCATCAGATCTAGAGAGTGTACATCCTAGCATTGTGAGGTTCCCACAAGGGCAACCCAGTAAAAAGTATTTCTTAGAGAGGTCTGCTACAGCATGCAATATTCTAGGACAGTTACAAAGTGTATGGTCAAATATACAATTATTTACTTCTATCTCAGGGATCACTATTTTGGTTTTAAGTGTTTTTAAACATGGAGCCCTAGTACAATCTTATTTAGGCTGTATAGTGATTAACATAACACTTATGTCTTAACTATATTCACAAGCTTTCACCACATTAGGCTACCACGTTATTTCAAACAAAAGTGTCTGAAGTAAATGTAGTGAAGGAATAGAAAGATCTCCTTCATGTGTATGGTTAGAAGTGATGTCACTGTGGCAGCAGTGGAGAAATATAAATATTACCCTCATATTCATGGCCAGAAGTGAAGTGACTATGATAGCAGTGGAGGAATAGCAATACTCCGACCATTTTTATGGCTAGAAGTGAAACTATTGTGGTAGCTATTTGTTGGGTTCCCTATGCAGCCTAAGATTGGTAGAAGTACTTTTGAACTCCTGTATGTGTTTTAATTCTGCATTGATTTTTTTGAAGTCTCAATAAAGATTCCAGTTTTATTGATGGTCAATACACATTGAGACAATGGTGTATATATCAACAATCATCAATGTTAAATAGACTTGCACAGTTAGTTTTTAATGTTCAATTAAATAAACCCAATTTTGACATTTCTGTAGCAATCACTGCATTTTTATACCAAACAGGATATGCAGTTAAAATTGTGAGTTTTTGCCTTGATATTGTGTATTTTTGTAATTAGCTTAGTTTGATATTTTATGGGAATCTTCAGTTTTTTACGTATCTACTATTTAATTTAGACTTGTTTTTATGTTCTGTGTGTTATCCTAATGAATAATCTTTCACACTAACACTAATTATAATATAGTCTTAAATAAATACTTGTTAGAGCACACATCTTGCAGTACGTGACTAATGCAAAGAGTGTTTGTACACTGTAACTTCCCTAAAGAGTCACTAAGCATTGCATCTACCCCCTTCACCCGGATGCCACCTTCTGAGGTTGAGTAATTAAGAAGAGCAACAAAGTGTTTAATTTTTCATTGCAAGGCTCAGTGGGAAGTCATTATGACCCTCGCTGGCTGCTCCAGTGAATAGCATCTATGTTACAAACTGATTGACAGGATCAAAAACTGAGGTTGTTAGAATCATATGTCCTCAAGGCATTACATGTCTGAGTGGCATTCATAAATGTAAGTGTATATACCAACAGCAAAGTCATGTGCCTGGTATTTAGCTTAAAGGGACAACATAACAGTCTGAATGTAAAAAAAATTAAAGCCACATTAGCCCCACCCTCCCAAGAAATCATATCCTTTTATCCAACAAAGGCTATGGACTTCTGCATGTTCTGTACCCCCCCCCCCCACACACACACACACACACACACCTCCCTTCACTAATAACATCAAACACACACCATATTATTCTTGCTCTCAGATTTTTATGAATTAAATACAACATTGATTCCTGTACCCATAAACTGCTAATATTATTAGTTTGGTGCATACTGGACAAACAAGTGTTTGTTTGCTTTCTTGAATTGCAATAGTCCTTTGAGCTATTTTTGCATGTTCTCACTGCATCTCGCTATCAACTTGCCAAAAGTATGCCTCTTAGGATTTAAGATATAAATAAATGCAATTCCAGTAGTACAATTATGTAGATCAATCACCTTGTTACAAAAACAAATTTAAAGCAAGGGATTATTTATGTGTACTATCTATATAAAGATAGCTGGCCAAAGTTCTTTGGTGTCAATCAATGCATTTCAAAAATAATATTTGCTATATATATTTGTGCTAATTCCTACTGTCTGCACATTTACAAATCAAATTTAATATAACTTAAATGTAACTTAAAGGGCAATTGAAGGCATTTTCTTTCTTTGTAGCATCTGAAGGATGGTATTTGATAATGTTGAACAGTATGTTTCTTTTCTGAAAAGGAAGCTCCTGGAGCAGAATATACTGCTTTGAATGTATGAATGTATTTGGGGCTTGTCCCTGACAGCCAATGTGCAGCAAAATGAGTCATACATTTCTACCAATGAGATCTAGACTATTGCATACTCTACTCACACAAAGGCATTTCCTGTTAGATACTTATGTTTAAACAAACTTTGCTAAATATGTTTTTATTAAAAAAGTTTTAAACATTCTATGTCCCTTTAACTATAAACCAGAGTAGAATGGGCCAGTATAGAAGTCAAAAAGCATAAAGTTTTTATCTGATGTAAATTGTAGAAATGCTTATGAACGTGAAGTGGATACAAAGCATAATAATACATAAACAGAAAGCATAACTGAAGAAATCTTGATACTTCTCTATTGAGATAATGTAGCAATACATTTCTAGTTTTAGCAATTAGATAATCCATCATGTGCAGTAATGAGTTTATAGTCACAGTTGATCTCATCTCACAAATGAAAAATATTTTTAATTATCATTTATAGTTTTTCAAAGAATATTCAATTATTGGAAAAATCACATCATTGTGGCTTTATTCAATGTTTCTTCTGAGCAAACACATGAACGTGAAGATTGCACTATGGGTAAATTCCGTCAGAATATAAATTCACTTCTGAATCATCATGGGACAACAAAACTAGAAACATATAAATGCATTAAAATGAATTTGTAGCATCACTTTCCATCTCACCTCTTATGTTGTTTTGAAAAATCATTTTCTGTTAACTGCTAGTTAAGTAGAAGCTTCTAGCATGTATATATATACCGATATATAAATATATATATATATATATATATATATATATATATATATATATATATATAATTAGAGCAATTTAGATTGTTTATTCTTACTATAAATAGAGTTTCCAAAAACTAGGCGACATATAAATAAATTGTGTACTATAAAAATTCATAAGTGAAAGTTTAATATTGTCCAGTATTGCTAATGGAGGGTTTTGGTGACATTTATAAAACACAAAGTTAAATACTCAGTAGTTTGTGTCACAAGACCCCTGTTGTTTATTCTCTCTCTCATTCTCTTCTCTGTTTACATATATAAGGTTTTAACTTGGTCAAGATAAGCTTTGACTACTTATCATTGCAAATAATGAAATATGTAATTGCTTCACTTATGCAGCAAACTGAGAAAGAGATTAATCATAGAAGCCATTAAAACGGATTTAATTTTAGAAGGAAAATAATCAGACTTTCAGAATTGAGTTAAATGCATTGTGGTTTACTCAGTATGCTCTGAAGTCCATGACAGAAAAAATGGTTTGACAGCAGATAAGAACCAAAACATCCATCTAATATGCACATAGTATCTACTAAGTCAACCCTAAATGAGTTTAGTGTGTTTGTCCCCACAACTTCCACTAAACAATGTTCAGCTTATCTACAACATGTTATGTAAAGTACTACTTTTACACATTACCTAAATCTTCCACCCGTCAACTTCAGATCATAATGTCTTGCAAAACATTAAGCATTAGACTTGTAGGGTCAATGAAAAATATTAAATCCTTTGTTGAATCAGGGGCATAGCATAGGCATAATGCATATCGGCAGGATCTGACAAATTTCTATCAATTTGTGGCTGAAAACCAACAAATACTGTCCCAATCTGTACTCTGGCTATCTCTGACTTCCTCTCTTCTCCAGTTATGTCTTCTCTTACCATTTTTTTCATATAAAACTCAACATACTGACAAAATGAAAACGATGAAGACTGAAATAGAATGTGGTGGAAGTGAGGGAGAGACCAGTGAAAAAGACTGATTGATATCTGGACAGTTTTATAAATTATAGTGAGCAAATATAAAAATAATGAAGGGATATGTGAAAAACAATTTGTAGGTGGTGGTAGGGTGAGGGGAACTGACAGTTTTGATTATACCAGTAGACCTGTGATTCCTATATTTACTCTGTTGTATGTTCAGCAAAAAAATAAAATAAATAATACTCAAGTGACAATGTGTTGTAGATTTAAACTTCCAGTTTTTAAATCCCCCAGATAACCCTGATAAAAAAGATATATTTTTTTTCTGAAAGCCACAATGTACCTTGTTCAAACGGGGTTTCAGATGAATTGCAGTTGACTCTGCAATTTCATTTAGCATATATTAAACACAACCTTCAATAAAATGCAAACATTAATTTGTATATTTATTAACATTCTGGATCATAGTTTGAGAGTCTAACACTAGGAGGTAACACTCATATAAAATGTTCTCTCTCATGTAGGGGGAGGGACGAGATAAAAGTAATGGGGTAAAAAGTGTAGAGGGGGTAGTAGATGGGGAAAGGGTTAATAAAGTCAATAGGGAGGTATTACTAAGTAATTCAAGTACAGTGGCAGGCACTTCAGAACTACAGACTCATAACATAAGATGTATGCTTGCTAATGCCAGAAGCTTACCAGGAAAAATGGGAGAGTTAGAATTATTAGCAGTTAATGAGAAATGTAATAATAATAATAATAATAATAATAAACCAGAGTGAATTTGCACTGCTGAGGTGTTGTGAATGCAATTCTGAGTATCTCACAGATGTAGTAGGCCTTAAACCAGAGTGAATTTGCACTGCTGAGGTGTTGTGAATGCAATTCTGAGTATCTCACAGAGGTAGTAGGCCTTAAACCAGAGTGAATTTGCACTGCTGAGGTGTTGTGAATGCAATTCTGAGTATCTCACAGATGTAGTAGGCCTTAAACCAGAGTGAATTTGCACTGAAACAAAGAGAGAGAATGGATTGGGGTCAGACAGTACAGGAAGATAGGGGAGTTAGGAAGGAAGGCAGTAGTGGGAAAGCTTCGGTAGTGGGAAAGCTTTTATAAGGTTTAATAAGGGATAGTATACAACAATATGTATATTCAAACAGGATTTTAAGTAGGAGCCAACATGGATTTATGAAAGATAGGTCATGTCAAACAAACTTAATTAGTTTCTATGAGGAGGTTAGTAGGAACTTTGATTTTGCAAAGGCTTTGGATTTTGCAAAGGCTTTTGATACAGTGCCACGTGGGAGACTATTGAGCAAACTAAGGAATAGAGAAATTGCCATAAATATTTGCTTATGGATTGAGAGCTGGCTAAAAGACAGGAAGCAAAGGGTTGTGGTAAATGGAACATACTCAGATTGGACTAATGTGATAAGTGGGGTTCCTCAGTGTTCAGTATTAGGTCCCCTCATTTTTAATATATTTATTAATGACTTAGAAGTGGGATTGGAGTGTCATGTCTCCATTTTTGCTGATGACACAGAGTTGTGCAAGGTAATTCAATCAGAAAACGATGAACTTTCCCTCCAAAGGGATTTGCAAAAATTAGAGGAATGGGCATCTAAGTGGCAGATGAGATTTAATACAAATATATGCATCTGGGAAGGAAAATAGCCATGCAATTTATAATCTTAAAGGGTATCAGATATTGAAAGGGATTTGGGAGTACTTGTGGACAACCGCCTAGGTAACAGTGCTCAATGCCAAGCAGCATCTGCAAAGGCAAGTAAAATATTAGCGTGTATAAAGAAGGGTATAGAAGCAAAGGAAACAAATATAATTCTCCCACTATACAAATCCCTAGTACGCCCTCATTTGGAATATGGAGTACAATTTCGGGCACCACTACATAAAAAGGACATTTTAGAGCTGGAAAAAGTACAGAGAAGGGCAACAAAGCTAATAAAGGGAATGGAGGGGCTAAGTTATGAAGAAAGACTAAGCAAATTAAACTTATTTAATCTAGAAAAAAGGTGTCTACGAGGGGATACGATTACCTTATATAAATATATCCAGGGTAAATACAAGGCTTTGTCAAGGGAACTTTTTGTGTCAAGAGGTTTTCAACTGACAAGGGGACATGCTTTGAGATAAGAAGTAAAAAGATTTTACCTTAAAGAAAGAAAAGGGTTCTTCACAGTAAGGGTGGTTAATCTGTGGAATTCTCTACCAAAGGAGGTGGTGACAGCGGATTCGATAGATAACTTTAAAAAGGGATTGGATATATTTTTTAATAAAAAGGGCATTCAGGGTTATCCTGGATAAATAGAGAGGGAGTATTGATCCAGGGATGAACCTGATCGCCAGTAGGAATTTTATATTTTTTTCCCTGTTAAGACAATTGGCAAAGTTTCACTGTTTTTTATTTTCTGTTTGCCTTCCTCTGGATCAATTAACAAAAAATCTGCGTATTGCGGATCAGAGGAGATCTAAAAAGGTTGAAATTGATGGGCTAAAGTCTTTTTTCAAGCTAAATTACTATGTAACTATGTATTTTAAAAAGCAAGAGAGATTGTACATTTTCTAGACTCATTCAGTCAACTGCATAAAGGAAGCTAAAAACTACCCATAGATCACTTGTAACTAGAACCCCATGTTCTGCTTAAGTGAGAAAGGAAGGGAACACTAAAATGTTATATATAATCAGACTAGATTCAGAATCTTGGTAGAGCTGAAACTTCTTACAGGAGCTCTGCAGATCAAGAAAAAATATACTTGTATGTATCAAACTGACAATATTATCAGTTATGTAAGCAATGGACAGGTATTAATTCTGTGTTTGCTCCATCACTTTCTCAGAGATGAATCATGACTGGGTGTTTTGGCTACAGTGCAGGAAGGGGTTGGGTAGGAGTAATTAAATATTCTTTTTTAAGCTAATAACATATTGGGACCACACCCTTTCCCCCTCATTGGCCCAGAAGCAGGATGATACATCAGATGATGGAACAATAGCTCTCCAGATATGTAAATGTCCACTCACACAACTTCTACCAATATATCAAGAATTTCTCTAGGGTCCTTGAGAGGCAGCGCAATTTATTTTGCATAATTAAAAATTGGCTGTATAACTTGAACTGCTTAATTTTGCTCTTAAATTGATGCAACGTTTACATTGTGGAGCAGTCCTTTAAACAACCCATATGACTACAGTGGTTATATCCAATTTGAAGATGATGGAATCATTGAATACACACAGGCCTTCATTCCAATCACATTGATATGTGAATTTAAACACAAGGTTGTACATAAAATAATCCCAATTACTGTTTTTCATACATTTCCAATCTGTCACAATTTGCCTAATATCTGAGATTTTGAATATAATGTTTTCAGTGACCACTGATATTGAGGATTTCCGTGGCTGAGATTTGCATTTTGCATCTCTTGTAATGAGCAATAGTGAAACATTGTCGTATATATGAGGAGGTATTACTTAAATTCTTGTGGTTGCCTTATATTGCCATAATTAATCAGTAACTCATAACTATTTAATTACAGTATGTATTCACTTATCAAAAGTAAAACAAGTTGCAATAAAATCTTAAATGGCCAATGTAGCAGTCATGCAGTGGGTTTTGATTTGCTCATTTAGCAACTGATTAGATTCACTGTAACTTTTTAAACTTAAATTTGTACTTTAGTGTTTTGGCATTAGCAGAATTGCTTCTCTCCACACCTATTAACATGAGAAGTCTAGGTTTGCCCTGAGTGGCTACTGCAGGGAAGAAGGCAGATAAAGAATCCTATCAAAGAAAGTTCATATGCAAGTTTTAAAATTTACATTGATTTTCAAAACACTTATTAAATTGTTAATCAAATATAAAATAAAAAAATGTAAGCGCTACTGTGATCCTTTAATTCTTATATGTATTTTTTGCTGTTGACCTTAATTGAACTATCTTGACTAAATGAAAGAACTACGAATATCATAATTTAATTGATCCTATGCAGAAATTGCATAAAATCCAAAAATACACATACAAGCACACAGACCCTCCGTGATTCTCACGAGTTAGGTACCAACCTAATATATGTGCCACTTATACTTACAAACAGAAATGTCACTGCATATACACATTTCTGCATATTTTTGTCTGCTTGGTCTTGGAAGAAATATATCACTGTCACTGCCACATGCTCAGCTGGGAACTGTGACGTATTTATTGAGAATCTCTGTTCAAGAGTAATAAGGTGGAAGGCACAAATGACCCATGTTATGTTAATAATTCAGTATAAATATATCTAATAATCATCTAGGCAGATAAAAGCTGAGTTCTGTAAGATGTGTTTACGAGTTGAAGCTGTGAAGTCTTATTAGGCTTTAGATATTATTTATTTTAATGATACAAGATGGGAGGTAAAAGAGCAGCGCATAGTAAGTGTGTGACTCATCTGTGTCACTATTTTAAACCACAATCTTGCTCCCGAAGCAATCTATGGGGTGTCTATTTTAGATTTATAACCACTAAGTAGCCTAGTTGTAGAGGGTAAGTGAGGTGACATCAAACTTGCTTAGTTAATTATTTTGGATCTCAGTCATTTGCTGATCATTGCTATGCTAGAAGTTCTAGTGTAGAATGGGTTAAGAGAAGGGGACTGCCAGAGTGGTCTTTATGATTCCCTTGTTACAAAATCCTTCTGCCTGGTGCATAATTGACATGACTTCTCTCATGTACATTTCAAAACCTATTAAAAAAATGGGATGCAGACTTTAGTGGTTCAAGGAGGAATTCACAAGTCTGTCAGTGAATGGAGTCTAGGTTAACCTCTTCAGTAACACTGCAGTTTTGCTTGGTTTGTTTTAATACACACAACACAACTTTTGGTGTTACATAGTTACATAGTTACATAGTAATTAAGGTTGAAAAAAAGACTTTCAGTCGATCAAGTTCAACCTGTTAAGATCTCCTCTGATCTGCAATATGCAGATTAGTTATTAATTAAATTATTGATTAAATAATTATTAATAGTATAGTATTGGAGGATGAATAAAGAGTTACTCCATCAAGTTCAACCTTTTTAGATCTCTATTGATCTTTTTAATGTGGACTATTTATTATTATTGTTAATTGTTAATTGTCTGTAACATTAAGTTGTACTCTTGAATAATTGCTGGGTAGAATCCCATTGTCCTGCGTATTTCCCTTAATGAACAATGGAGGATACACAAAGACTATAAATGTGTCTAAAAAATTATATTAAAAATACAAAGAATAGTAATAATAATAATATACAATAATAACTTTGTAGACCTTCCTTGATCTTATGTTCAAACTTATACAACAACAAAAAAATGCTGCACAATGACAAATAATTCCTTTAATCCATTTTTAATTAATATTGTAAATGTATGGAAATCACAAGCATATTCCAAAACATTGTCTCTGATCTAGTGTGAACATGACATTTGAAAATGTCTCTCAGTGTCATGTGCAATGTTTCTGTAGCTTATTAAACTATTTATATAGTAGAGCGTTATATAAATCAGCTCCCTAATGAAATCACAGATAAGATTCTAAGTGAAAATCCATTCAAAATTTAGATTCCCAAAGTCTCTGCTCGGCTGCCACAATCTTTCTCCAGCTTGAATTTTTGTTTTCTGTCCTTTGCCCACTTAATATCTATCAATTTTATTTCAGTCATCATCTACTTCATCTTTTTGTATTTCCCTCTTTGTTTAATATCCTTCCTTATTCATTTTGGGGATCATGTCATATTATAGTACTTAAAAACTGGTTTAAAATTTGCCTTCATATTTCCAAATTTCCAGATGAGTGTAAGAATAGTATTCTTATATTTTTTGCTGTTAACCTTAACTGAACTGTCTTGACTAAATTGCAGAACTGTGGCCCAATTCAATTGAGCAATTGTAAGTTCCTGGAGCCCGTAAGCGAGGCCGTAAGATAATTTGCTATTCACCTGGCGTCTTTTTGCAGGCTCCAAACAGTTCATGGGTTACGGCCCTGAAAACCTTGCCTTTGATCTTTCCCATCTGCAAGAGTTACGAACGCTAAAATCGCTATTCAATTGTTACAATCCCAAAGCCGCAAATGTTTTCACACCCATAAATGGGAAATGTAGGAGAAAATCCTACGAGTACTAGAGAGGAACCACAAGGGGTTTTAACCCCTGTCTGCAGCACTATAAATGCAAATCAATACTTAATCAAAAAATAAATACTGCACTGTAAATGACGGGGAAAGCAATAAAAGATCTTAGAATTCATTTCAAAACAGTCTCAAGCCCGCAAATCGGCAATAAACAATCATATTTTTTTATGTGTCATGTCAGGGTTATATCGATCTCAGGAACAGTATTGGCATTCATTTTTATTATTTTGTATTTTGAGGATTTGCGAGGCCCATCACATATCGGACCCCTGAACCTAATTGCAACCTCCATGTTTTACAGCCGCAATGATGGCGGTCTCATTTTCTATTGGCTGTTTGGAAA
Source organism: Discoglossus pictus (assembly GCA_027410445.1). NCBI lineage: Eukaryota > Metazoa > Chordata > Amphibia > Anura > Alytidae > Discoglossus > Discoglossus pictus. Next base: position 378,367,195 of record CM050164.1, read on the forward strand.
TGGGTAGTTACGGCCTTGCATAATTGATCATGTTCCCGCCCTGAACTGCTATGGGCTTCTTCAATTGAATAGCAACGGAATCGGAGATGAACGGGAGCCCGCAGCACGCCCTCAGACATATGGCCTGCATGCCGAGAGATGCGCGCTTGCAATTGATTTGGGCTCTATGTGTATTATAATTTAATTGATACTATGCAAAAATTGCAGAAAATCTGAAAATACACACACATACACACAGAGCCAACATGACTCTCATGAGTTAGGTACCAGCCTAATATATGAGCCACTTATACTTACAAACAGAAATGTCACTGCATACACTGCATTCTTAGTAAATTTGTCTAAGAATAATGTTAATTTGGGGCATTTGCTGATGTCATTGTTTCCACCATCATTATAATTTATAAAGATAAAGGTAACCCTGAATGATATATGTAGAAAGTGAATTGTGTATTATAATTCACTGCAGTATCACATATATAGTTGTGAGCAGCAGAAAATGTTGCTAACGCTGACATCATAAAGGGGGCGTGGCTATGATGTAAGTGGGGGTGGGCCTAACAACTGATTTTAACAGAAGCGTGGCGGCCATTTGCATTTCAGAGAAAGACAGCAAAGTGAGAGAGGGAGACAGGTACAGAGAGAGAGGGAGACAGCTACAGAGAGAGAAGAAGACAGGTACAGAGAGAGAAGGAGACAGGTACAGAGAGAGAGGTAGACAGGTACAGAGAGAGAGGGAGACAGCTACAGAGAGAGAAGGAGACAGGTACAGAGAGAGAGGGAGACAGGTACAGAGATGGAGACAGGTACAGAGAGGGAGAGAGACAGGTACAGAGAGAGAGGGAGACAGGTACAGAGAGAGAGGGAGACAGGTACAGAGAGAGAGGGAGACAGGTACAGAGAGAGAGGGAGTCAGGTACAGAGAGAGAGGGAGACATAAAGAGAATTACAGAGCAAGAGCACACACAGACAGTGAGGGAGCACAAAGACAGCGCAGAGAGAGTTCACAGATAGAGAGCACAGAGAGTGCAGAGAGATTGACAAAGAGAGTGAGGGGTACAGAGACAGAGATTGCACACAGACAGCAGTGCACATAGGGTGCAGATAGAGAAAGCGTACACGCAGAGAGCATGCCCAGCCGGTACATCTACACATTATATAGTAATAATAATAATAATAATGCACAAGAGCATGCCCAGCCGGTACATCTACACATTATATAGTAATAATAATAATAATGCACAAGAGCATGCCCAGCCGGTACATCTACACATTATATAGTAATCACATATATAGTTGTGAGCGTACGAGTTGTTGCTAACGCTGCGGGCTCGAATAGCGAGCCAAGGCCCTCGCAAAGCGAGGGCCGCGGGCTCGCTACGCGAGTCGCGGCCCTTGCGTAGCGAGGGCCTTGGCTCGCGCAGCGAGCCAAGGCCCTCGCAAAGCGAGGGCACTGGGCAAGGGTCTCAGTTGCTGGCATGGAGCGCCGAAGGCGCTCCATGCCAGCAACTGAGACCCTCGCCCAGTGCCCTCGCAAAGCGAGGGCCGCGGGCTCGCTACGCGAGTCACGGCCCTCGCATAGCGAGGGCCTTGGCTCGCACAGCGAGCCAAGGCCCTCGCAAAGCGAGGGCACTGGGCGAAGGTCTCAGTTGCTGGCATGGTGCACCGAAGGTGCTCCTTGCCTGCAACTGAGGACCCTCGCGAAGCGAGGGCCTCAGTTGCTGGCATGGAGTGCCGTAGGCGCTCCATGCCAGCACCTGAGGACCTCGCAAAGAGAGGGCCGCAGTTGCTGGCATGGAGCGCCGAAGGCGCTCCATGCCAGCAACTGCGACCCTCGCAAAGTTCACGTCGCAACCCAAAGAGCACGACACACACATTACGGCCTCGCAACACTCGGACGCAACTCGCGAACATTACAAAATGTAAAACCCAATACATACACACAGCACATACATAAAAACCTTACCTACACCAAGAGGGAGCACCCAGGACCTCAAAAATGCCACTTAGACCTTCATTTTACTCGAAATAAAAGAGTTTAGAGACTAAAAAAAACTGTAAGCGAGAGAAAAAATGGCCGCCGAACAAAACGAAAACGAGGCTACAGCACTCTAAACTCGCAAAACAACACAAGAAACTCGCAAAACGCCACAAACGACCTACAGATATTCATACCACACACTGCACACATTCAGCATGCTTACACAGCAGCTCCACACCACTAATGCTCCAGCAACATCAAAACAGATTGCCAGCTCTTCAACACAATGCTTCAAAATAGGTAGAGTATATTCATTTAGTAATCTATTACATATTTCAGTATTATACACCAAACAGCATTAGCTACCTTACAATTTCATTGCCGTCATTTTTTGACGGGCAATATTCTAGTTAGAAATAATTGGAAGAAAAAGAGTGACAAATAAAATTAATACTGAATCAAAAAAGTGTAAGTTATTTGGGTGGAACCTAACACCACAAAAGCTGACCTGACTAAAAATGACCTGACTGCATCTCGGATTGTATAAAAATCCAACCTCCAAAACATATTCACTCGCCCCACAGAAAAACAAGAAGATTGTTGATCGATGAACCCTCCCCGCAAACTGGCAGAAAAGGGGAGTTTGCATGGTTTCTGTCTGCGCTTCTGTTCCATTAAAAATGGGGCAATTCATGGTGAGAGTACCAAAACACTTCAAAATGAAGTAAATGTAAGTTAGATTTAAGGAGTCAGCTTTTAAAATACAGATTTTTAATTGATTTCAATTGATAAAATTACAATTTTGCACAGGGGATCATTTTATTTTTGGAGTGATCTAAACATATACACCCTAATTAAATTGCAATTCAGCCAATTGAATAGGGCTGTATATAAGCACAGAGCATATTTTTTACAGAAGTTTTTAGTTAGTGAACTTCTATCCAAAAGCAAGGTCTTCACTAACTTAAAAACTTCTGTAACTAAATATATATGCTGTGTGCTTATATAGAGCCCTATTCAATTGGCTGAATCGCAATTTAATAAGGCTGAATATATATAAATGGGAACACTGTTCACTGGGAAATTTTGTAGACAGTGAACAGTGGGACATGTAGGTGCACTTAGAATGGTTTTTCAAATATCACTTATAAATTGAAACATAGAGACATAGATTGGATTAGAAGTTAACTAAAAAATCTTTATAGTCTGTCCATTTTATCTACCTGTATAACTAGTTTTTACTAAAAACTAGTACTAGCAGAAACATATACTAGAAGTATAATGTTAACCCAGTTGATCAATTACCGTACATTGTATTTCCCCCTCACTGTTCAGGATATTCCACTTCTGCTTATTATTCCCCCTGTGTTATCAATCACTTCACCCCATTATCATTTGTTTCCTTTTTTATCTCTTTTGGTATCTCTCTGTATCATATTTCCTCCAATTTTGTCTCTCTGACAGGATTATTTTATATCATGAGGGAATTCTGCCTCCTAGTTATCTAAACAAGACAAGTTGCAGGTGTATTTGTAATAAGATAAGATGGGGATTTGACAGATACAAGGGAGCTGCTTTTGGATCACACAGTAACTGAGGGGCCAACTGTCACTAGATAGCCTCATATCCCTACCAGCGATGCCAAACCATGCGCAGCTGGGGAATGCATTATATCTTGATTAGAGGCCAGAGCAGCAGGCGTGTTGTCATGTTGATTTAGCATGGCCATTTAACCCTTTCACTCTGAAATGCTTCCGTCTTAAAATGACAGAATTAAGGCAAGTCAAAATTCTGAATCAAAATTCCGAAAAATTTGAAATTAAAGATTCCCACTGACGTGAGTAATTAGTTTTTTTCATTTAATCTATATTCCTACTTTGGCTAGCAATATAATGCCATAACACTACTAAATTACTTTTTTTGCTGTATTTTTTCCTGCCCCATGAGGTCATTTTATAGCTCTAGTGAAGTTTGGTCACGTCCATCCCCAGATTCGTGTTCTGTGCCCTCACATGTCTGTGCCGGTCTTGTGCTTGTGTGATATCTTTGGTGGCATATGAAATCTCATCACTGTAACACAGGCACATAATACACAGAAGCTTGTTATTGCTCCATGAAATAAGATAGGGGTGGCACTCACTAATTTGAAACTGTAACCCTTTAGAATGTAAGTTTGCGAGTTTTCAATCGTGTGAGATGCTTTAGGGAAAGCACTGCGTATATCTGATTGAAAGCTCAATAACAGGGTCTTCAATTATTTTCATTGTGGGGAAATTGTTTATACCTGTACCTAACCCCTGTATAGCACTATGGAATTTGTTGGCGAGTTAAAAATAAAGGATAATAATAATAAAAACAACAGACACTATACAAGAAAAATAGTAGGGAAAAAAGTAAATTAATCATGTTATGGCTTTATATTGTTAATATTATATTTAAAAATGTGGTCGAAGAAAGGATATTGATAAAAGCAAACCATTGAACTCACTTCAGTTGTCTTTTAATCCCAATATACAGCATCTGCTTTGATTTAAAGCTTTAAAATGCAAAAAGGTAGTGTTTAGCTTTACAAACATATTGATATATAATCAGGCTAATAAATAAATTTTAATAGAAATGACTGAACTTAAATTTAAAGGTAACGTCTCTAAATGTGAAATGGTTCACAGATGTAATTTTGCCATCTTGCTCAGACCATATTATTCTTCTGATACAATACATTATTCTGTCATTGGGAATGCAAACTAAAGCAAGGAGTTAATAATATGTTAGTATTCATAAACCCTTCACATTTAGTCTGTTGTTTTCAACGAAAGGTTAACATTTCATGTGGTTAACATAATAAATAAGACCTTGGGTCAAACATTAGCAAATTCATTTCTCATTATACCTTTTTACAAATGCAAAAAAATCATCAAAATCTATGGAATAACTTTGTCTTTAATGAAAAATGATAGGAATTGACCAGACAATTATCTATTGCATTTATCTAGCATATCCAATTAAAACTTGATTTCACTAAAATAACCTATCAGCAATAAAAAGTTATGAAAATCCAACCAATGAAACATCATAGTTTATACTGTGTGTTATCAATACAGAAGACTCCCAAAAAAGTAAACATCCCAACGCATTTTGTGTTAATTGGCACTTCGTATATCTCAAATGCACTGAGATACCTTGTTGTGGTGAAGGGGATTTTGTACTTCAACAAAGTTGTGAGCTATACCATGTAAGGTCACCCAAGATGGGCAGGTCATAGCAGAGAGGTCAAAAAAATATCGGTCCACTGGAGAAGGAACTGGCAACCCACTCCAGTACCTTTGCTAAGAAAACCATATGGATAAGAACAACCAGAAACACAGACAGATCAGATGTGCCTGGAGTGCTGCATCCATATGGTCACCAAGAGTCGAACACAACTGAAGGACTGAACAACAACAGATATCTCAAATGCATTACTTATATTTATAGCATTTATTCTTTAAACACGTTGTACACACTGTGATGTGCACTAAAATTGTCATACAAACTGTATACATGAGATTTCATTGATTATTATACTGACGTGTTTGCATTTTCTCATATATTTGAATATAGTTACATAGTTACATAGTAATTGAGGTTGGAAAAACATTTAGTCCACCAAGTTCAACCTTATTAATTGTTCCAGAGCAAACAGTAAAAAAAACTCAGTGAAACTTTGCCAATTGTCTCAAAAAAGACCCCAGATACTGGCAATCGGACTCCCCCCTTGATTAATACTCCCTCTCTAATTATCCAGGATAACACTGAATGCCCTTTTTATTTAAACAAATATCTATTCCCTTTTTAAAGCTATCTTTCAAATCCACTGTCACCACCTCCTTTGGTAGAGAATTCCACAGATTACCACCCTTACTGTAAAGAACCATTTTCTTTCTTTAAGGTGACATCTTTTTACTTCTAATCTCAAGGAATGTGCCATTGTCAGTTGAAAACCTCTTGGCACAAAAAGCTTTTATATAAGGTAATCATATCCCCTCGTAGACGTCTTTTTTTCTAGAGAAAATAAGCTTAATTTGCTTAGTCTTTCTTCATAACTTAGGCCCTCCATTCCCCCTGTTAGTTTTGTTGCGATTCTCTGTACTTTTTCCAGCTCTAAGATGTCCCTTTTATGAAGTGGTGCCCAAAATTGTACTCCATATTCCAAATTAGGGCGTACTAGGGATTTGTATAGTGGCAGAATTATATTTGCTTCCCTTGCTTCTATACCCTTCTTAAAACATGCTAATATTTTACTTGCCTTTGCAGATGCTGCTTGGCATTGAGCACTGTTACCTAGGTGGTTGTCCACAAGTACTCCCAAATCCCTTTCAATATCTGATACCCCTAGATTTGCTCCATTAAGAATATAAATTACATGGCTATTTTTCCTTCCCAGATGCATAACTTTACATTTATTCTTATTATATCTCATCTGCCATTTAGATGTCCATTCCTCTAATTTACGTAAATCCCTTAGGAGGGAAAGTACATCATAATCTGATTTAATTACCTTGCACAACTTAGTGTCATCAGCAAAAATGCAGACAATACTTTCCAATCCTACTTCTAAGTCATTAATAAATATTTAAAAAAGGAGAGGACCAAATGCTGAGCCCTGAGGAACCCCACTTACCACATTAGTCCAATCTGAGTATGTTCCATTTGCGACAACCCTTTGCTTCCTGTCTTTTAGCCAGCTCTCAATCCATGAGCAGATATTTACTGGAATTCCTGTATCTGTTAGTTCGCTCAATTGTCTCCCATGTGTCACTGTACCAAAACCCTTTGCAAAATCAAAAAAGACTACATCCACTGAGTGGCCTTGATCCAAGTTCCTACTAACCTCTTCATAGAAACTAATTAGGTTTGTTTGACATGACCTATCCCTTTTAAATCTGTGTTGATTCCTACTTATAATCTTGTTTAAATAGACATATTGTTGTATACTATACCATATTAACTCTTCTAAAACTTTCCCACTATAGAAGTGAGGCTTACAGGTCTATAAATCCCCAGATTTGCTCTTGTTCCCTTCTTAAATATAGGTATCACCTCTGCTTTTCTCCAGTCATCTGGTAGAGACACTGTGTTGAGTGAATCTTGAAAAATTAGATATAATAGTTTGGCTATTACAGAGCCCAGTTCCCTCTGTACCCTTGGATGTATTCCATCAGGACCCGGGGCTTTAATAACATTTATTTTTCCCAACCTGTTTTGGATTTCTTCCTTTGTTAACCAGTTATTTGGTGAAGGTAGTGTAGCCCGATTTTGTTGCAGTGTCCCAACCACTGGTACCTTCCTTGTGTATACCAAAGAAAATAACCTATTTTGCTCATCTGCCTTTTCCTGGTCACTAATTGTCAGACAGCCTGTGTGACATTGTAATGTTCCTATAGCTTCCTTCCTGGCCTTCTTTCCGTGAATATATTTAAAAAATATATTTTAGGGTTAGTCTTACTGTTTTCAACTAACTTTACATTTCTATTTTAGCCGGTCTAATAGCCCTTTTGCAAGCCTTGTTGACTTCCTTCTACTCACGTAAAGCAGTCTTTGTCCCCTCTTTTTTGTAGAATTTAAATGCCTGTTTTATACTCCTTATCTTCATCTTTAAGTCATTGTTAAGCCACATGGGTTGTGATTTACTCCTACTTTTATTTCCACCTGGTATATGGTGATAAGTATGTATATTTAGTAAGGATTTGAACTTTGTCCATTTATGTTCAGTATTTTTACCTGTCAGCTCTTTATCCCAGTCTATACTTTGTATTGCTGCCCTTACACTGTTAAAATCTGCCCTTTTAAAATTAAGAGTTTTTGTTGGCTGCTTACAATTTTGTTTTTTTAATTAAATCTCAAATGGGACTGTGTTGTGCCCTATTCCAACATTTGATACTATATCAATATTATTTGTGATGACTAAATCCAAGATAATCTGTAACAATAATTGCAGTTCCTCACTTTCAATTATATTTGGGGGTTTATAGAATACTCAAACCAATATTATTTTAGAATTTGCTCCTCCGCTATTTAACTCTACTCACAAACATCCAGCATTATCGCTAGTTCCACCATAAATATCTTTTCTGACTATACGCTTAAATTCAGGCTTAACATACAGACAAATACCTCCTCCTCTTTTATCATTTCTCCTATCTTTCCTAAATAGGTTATAACCATCCAGATTACTAGTCCAGTCATGAGATTCATCCCACCAAGTTTCAGTAATGCCTATTAAATCCTGTTTCTCATTAACTCTATTTTTCCTGGCAAGCTTCTGGCACTAGCAAGCATACACTTTATGTTATGAGTCTGTAGTTCTGAAGTGCCTGCCACTGTACTTGAGTTACTTACCAATACCTCTATATTCACTATACTAACCCAACCCCATCTCCTCCCCCTTGACTTGTTTATTTGTTTCTTAACCTCTCTTTACTTTCGACCCCATTACTCATATCTAGTCCCTCACCCCACCAACTAGTTTAAAAACTCACCCAGCCGTTCTAACATCCTTTGCCCTAGGACAAAAGCTCCCTCATCATTAAGGTGCAATCTTGCAATAGAGATTGTACCAAAGTAAGAAGTCTGCCCAGTGCTGTAAAACCCCAAACCCCTCCGTAATGCACCACTTTTTTAGCCATGCATTAGCCTCCCTAAGCTCCTTCTGTATCCCTGGACTAGCACGTGGCACTGGTAGTATCTCGGAAAATACTACCTTGGAGGTCCTTGCCGTCAGCTTATTACCTAGTTCTATAAAATGGTTCTTTAGGACACTCCATCTTCCACTAACTTTGTCATTGGTATGAATATGTACCAAGGTCGCCAGTTCATTTCCAGCCCCTCCCAATAATTCATCTACCCTGTCCACAACATGCCGAACCTGAGCACCCGGGAGACAGCAAACTGTTTGATTGCTGGGATCTGGGTGACAAATCACCCTGTCTACCTTCCTAATAATAGAGTCTCCTACCACCGAAACCTTTCTCTTGCTCTGCCTATGCTGCCCTACCTAGAACTGTTCTCTCGGCTGTTACAGGGAACAGCTCGATCTGCCATTCCTGAGTGGAGATCCCCAACAGTTTCACTCAATCTGGCATATCTGTTGGTGTGTGCCTACTCAGAATTGGCCTGCCTTCTCCTGATCCCCCTGCTTCCCCTTGTAACTGTAACCCAGCTACCTCCCTGGAATTCCTCACTAGCCCCAACACCACCCTCCATGCTAGGCCCAGCTAAACTGTGCTCAGTTAGCACCAAATCACTTTCCAGTGGAGCAATACCATTAAGTGCTGCAATTCTCCTCTCCAGTTCTCCAATTTGAGCTCCAAGATAGGCAACATGCTCACACCTGCCACAAATGTATGGACTCTGGACCAGCTGCCCCAACAGTTCATACATGTGACAGGATGCGCACTGAGCGAGGTTGTCACTGGACTGACTAATAATTACTAATTACAGTGGGAAAACATTGTACAAAGCACTAGAATGTGATCCCCTTTTCTTTGAACTCCCTCCTTTTATTTAAACTTCTACACTTACACTAGAACTGCACTTATACTGGAAGTGTTCTCAAGCTCGCTCCTTCCCCTGTTTCTATTAGGTTCTTACTACTCACCTGCCCACTAATCACTGCATAAATACCCAAACTCACTTTACTGCTCATGAGAAATCACAGAACAGAGGCAAACAGACCACAAAAAGCAACACACCGATATAGCCTCACACAGGCAAAACTACACCCCCTCTCAGCTGCCCACTAATCAATGCACAAGAACCCACACACACTTTACTGTTCAGGAGAAAAACACAGAACAGAGGCCAAAATATAAATGAGGGATCTATACATCAGTACTTAACATTAAAATAATATAAAATAGGAAATATTTTATATGACTAACATTCATTTAACTGCACAACTGACTAAGCAAACACAATCATAGCTTAACAATGCTTTCAATTAACATACTAGGCTGGAGCAAGATTGCCACACTCAGTAACTACATTTATTGTTTTAATGTTACTTTTACTATTACAATACTTTAAAGCATTATTTTTTAGTTCTCTTTTTAAGTTTTTGATATAACATTCTGAATTACAGTGCCCATTTAAATATTTGCATAAATATTATTTTATTGTTGACACTGAATGTGGCAAGACAGAGACGCAAATTAAATCTAATTTTTCCATAGATTTTTTTCACAGCTGAAATATTTCGAGTGACTCCTTACTTTTACACTAAATCTATTTTCAATTTAGACTTTACTGAGCAATCGCAAATTAAGCCAGACCCGTAAATCAAATTTCTCACAGAAAATGTACAGGTACTAAAAACCGCTCGCAAAAAGTTTTAAAACCATTTCTAAGATCTGGAGCAGCACTTAAAGAGACAATAAAGCACTAAAAAAAAACAATTAAAAAAAGCATTGAAGTTCATCAGAATTTGAACCTTAACATTCCCATAGGCACATTTGCGGAATTTAAAAAATATCTATCAGGAAACCAGGTAGACTAGAAACAGATGCTTTAACGCCTTTTATTAAAGGGCTATCAGCAAATTTATTTCTAAATATTCTCAAAATGATTACACACATTGATAGGTGTTTATTCTTATTCATTGAACTTATATGTACAATATCATGACATTCTCATGTTCTAATGGTTCCTTGAATTGTGTCTCATCAACCAGTGTCTGGTTTGGTGTAATGTTATAAGTAAACAGGTAATTCTGCAGCTAGTATGTTACTGACAAGACATTTATTTACGGATGTCGGGTTAGATATGTAATATTGCGAGTGAACTGCATTGAATATGTGTGTAACATTACAGAACAAAGCAGCGACAGCCATGATTACGCTGAAAATTAGCTTACTTCTCTCAAATTTAATGAGAGTCTATAATTGAAATTAGGTGTGTTAATCTTAATTAATGTTTTTTACCATTTTGCTTTATATTAAAACATTTCTGTATTAAAAACATCAATATATCAATAAAGAAAACTGAATTTAAAAGTCAGATCATTTTCAGTTAATTGTTCTTCCGTAGTAAAGGGAAGGAAAAATCTATTGATTGTTGTGTTAATACATTTTTATTGCAATAGTGTTTCGGAATTATATATGTATGTGTGTTTATGAATGTATGAAACAAAAAGTATAGCCGTACTATCGTCCCAGTGCTTAACACTAGCAGTTAAATAGAACCACAAACTGTTTTTAAGTTTGTGTTTATGAATGTATACATGTTACAAATTCTCTGGTATACTAATTGATAGAAACGTCGCTGCATATGGACATTTATGTGCATATTTACCCATTTATACTTAAAGGCATCATATTCATGGGTTAATACATTTCTGTACACCTTAGGGATAAAGCATCCTTTATACATGCATTATAAAACGTTTTTATTAATATCTAAAAATCCCTGTAATGATTATCAACCAATAGGAGAGCACGGATGTCAGCCCCCAAGTAACTGCTGGGATGTGACAACCTGCCCCCCCCCCCCAAACTGTGTCTTCAGTGTCTCCTCTCTGCTGCTTCTGTGTGTGAGCTGTTCTGTGTGTGAGAGAGCTGTAGCTGTCACCAGAGAGAGTGAGAGGTGAGTGTGTGTGTGTGTGAAAGAGAGAGAGTAAGTGATGGGTGAGTGAGTGTGTGTGTGTGTGTGAGAGAGAGAGAGAGAGAGAGAGAGAGAGAGAGTAAGTGATGGGTGAGTGAGTGTGTGTGTGTGTGAGAGAGAGAGAAAGAAAAAAAACAGCAGCAGTAGTTGATACAGGGAATGGACAATCTGCAAGGTTGGTAATCAAGTGTGAATGTGCTGCACAGAGTGACTCATATGAAAATACATAACACTTTCTCACATTGTGCCACACTACATATCCCAGGCTACTTTGCAGCACAAACAAGAACCCCAAAGATTGATACAAATGTTTCAACTGCCTGAGGTTCCTCCTGATTAGCAAAAAATAATTATGAATGTTATGCTAATTTAGCCTGGGTATCTGTACCATCAAGAGTATCTCTAACAGTTTAAATATATTGAGATTTTAAGTAGGACCCAATTGTCACAGCACCCATACTCTACGCATACTCTACCCCAGGGGGTGTTTGCTCTAATCTCCAACTGTCAGAAATTACAAGACATTTTGCTAACTTCAAAGAAAGTTTTTAAATGTTCATTTTGGGGTTTTTTCATGCAAAAAAAAAAGTTTTAATACACTACTGATTCTCCTCTATTAGGTGCATTCATAATCAAGCAAATTTAGATATGCCTTTAACAGCTTCTATCATTTAATGCAATAAGCTAAGCAATAAGCTAAGCAGGCTGCCAAATGAATATTGAATGTCTTTATAATTTAGTTATATGTTTTACAGTAAAACAAAGATATGTTTCTTCTGTTTCACACAAAATAGTTCACTTTTATGAGAGTAAACTAATTTGCCGGAAGAGCAATGAAAGTTAATTGAGCAGCTGGCAGATTAAGGTGTGTACTTTATTTTTTATCATACCCACAAGTGTTAACCTTGGATATGTAGTATCTATGATGAGAAGACAGATAGATGACTTTGAAAGTGCTTCTCTTTGAAATGTTAATTAGAACATAGATAAAAATGAAGAGAAAATATCTACTGCCTTCTTCCCTATGGGCTACAGATTTAAAAATGGAGACTGAGACCAGTGTGACAGGACTGAAGAAGCAATGTTACCAAGAATCATCAGGTCATAATGAAGCAGAAATAGCTTTGTATGTCATGAGAGAACAGCAGTTGAACAAACTACATGGCTTGTATAACCATGTTTAAACTTGAATGAACTCTAATATAAAAACTCTAATAAAAAACAATTATGTCTAATTGGAACTTGTGCTTTAAATAAATAGTAAATGCAGATCAAGAGTCTGTGGAGAGATAAGATATATTATTTGCAGGTTGTAAGAAGCTTAATTAAATAAATGTTCATATCACAATGAGAGTGGAGCTGTATTAGAGATTGTTCTTTACCATGATTAAACCAAAACTGAATGGATGCTGTGAATGTCACCATGCAATAGAGAGCACAGAGATGGATATAATAATGCTCACAGGCAGCTGCAACAGTATCTTTGGAAGTAAAGATGTTAAGGCATTAACCCAACTTTGTCGTGAGTAAATGACAGCCTGTCTACGAGCTTGGAATCTTAAAGTCGGATCACTCTCGCAGTGTGTTTTCAATACTTTCTTTCAGTCTTCATTTGAGCAAATCACTGCAATTTGTTTAACCACTGTGCTACAGCAATGGCATACAAAGCATTGTGATATGATGCTCCACACGTACCTCTCTTGTAAAAAAAAAACTGGTTAAATAGTCTATTTCAACAAAGGAGCAAGAGAATTGGAAAGGGGAATTGAAATAGCTGTTGCTTCTTTAGTCAACCCCAATGTTATTTTCTCTCATGAATGTGTCTGGTTTTCTACACTGATTAAACCTATCAAATATTCAGGGTTTATTCCGCAAATGACAGAGTAAGAAGTCGACAGGGACGCAGCAATTTGAGCACATCTGGAGTTGATGAAAATATTAATAATGTGACTGTGTATGTAAAGCAGATAGAAGAGTAGGGACACCTGGGTTTATATCACCTCAGTGTGACTATATTTTACACATCTGTTGCTATACACCATACATATCCTTACAGTCCCAAAGAATGCCAACCCTCATAAAATATTATTTCCCATTAAAGATCATACAACGTGTTTATACTTTTACATCATAGAGAAATGATTGTATGCGGTGTTCTACGCACACATAAAATGGTTATGAGAACATACTAGTCATCAAAATGTAATGGTATACAGATATGTTCTTATTCATATTTTATAGTAAATGTACATTACATCCGTTCATTTGCTTCTCATAGCAGAATTAGAAATTCAAGTCTGCTTTGTTATACTGGCACACTACATCTGCACTTCCCGTATTGTGGAACAATGCACACATTATATGTAATGATGAATGTGTATTGTATTCAATTGCATAGCAGACAATAAACATTTTCATACTAGACAATATACACTTATTTTGGGCTTAAACTTGTGGAAAGACATCAGCGAAAGCATTCTGTTAAGGCCAATGTTAGTAGCTGTCACATTAATTACAGACTATCATTTTGCTTATATCCTATATAATAATTAACCATCATTTTGGCAAGCAAGGGTTACATGTTTTTTAATATTAAATTAGACTGTCTAAGTGTTTATTTGCGGATATAAAAAAATAATTTTACAAACAAGTGCTTACAAGTTCTGCTTTTACTCACTGCAATCTTCCAAACAGTCACTGCAAATACATAAATAAATAGTAATGCATACCTGAGCTCTGACTAATCAAACAAAAAAGTCAACTTCTACTGTAGTGTACTTTGAGCCCAATTCAATTGAGCTTTCGTATGTTACTGTAGCCGGTAAGTGAGGTCGCAAGTTAATTTGCCATTCAATTGGCGTCTTTTTGCGGGCTCCAAATGGGTTACAAGTTACTGCCTTGAAAACTTTTGATGGTTAAACCAGTAACTTACAGCCTCCCGAATCCTTTGATCTTTCACTTTCGAAAGAGTTAGAATGGCTGAAATCGCAAATCGCTATTCAATTGTTCCAATTCCCCAAGCCTGAAAATGTTTTCACACCCGTAAATGGCAAATGAAGGAAAAAATCCTACGAGTGATAGAGAGGACCCACAAAGAGGTTAAACACCTATTCATAGCACTGTAAATGCAAATAATAAATCAATACTGCACTGTAAATAACAGGGAAAGCGATGAAAGACATTAGAATTAATTGCACAACAGTCCAAAGCTTCCAAATGTTTCATTTCGGGTTAAATCGATTTTGGGTATCAATGAGTTTATATATATCAGGCCACCCACAGGGACTAGAACAGTATTGGCATTCGTCATAATTCTGTATTTTGAGGTTTTGTGAGTCTGATCGCATATCGGACCCCCGAATCTAAGTGATTGACATGTAACCTCCATGTTTTACTGCCATAATAATGACAGTCTCATTTTCTATTGGCTGATTCGAAATAAGAGGTTACGGTCTTGCTTAATTGATCATGTTCCTGCCCTAAACTGCTTTGAATCAGTGCATGGTTTACTGTTTCGGCTTTGGGCCAGTAACTTGCGGGCTTGAGCAATTGAATAGCTCTGGAATCGGAGATGAACGGAAGCCCGCAACACACCCGCAGGCATATGCATACATTGCGCGAGTTTCAGTCTTGCAATTGAATCGGGACCTTTATCTGCTACTGACATGAAAACAATGCTTATGAGGCAAATAAGTTTTATCCTTTTAGTTTCTATCAGGGCCTTCACATACTAGCACTGACATAAAACAGGGCTTATTTAACCATAATTACATAACTGGAGTCATGTTCAATTATCTCCTTTCTAAAGCAAGTGCTGGACTGGAATCTAGCTAGCTACAGGTTTTATGTAGTGAGACTGAGCACAGTCCTTCCATGGTCTCCTGTTATTCAACCCTAGAAATCCAAAATATACTTTACACAAGGAAAGCTAAAACATACTCTGGCACAAATAGTATCTCCTTGAGTATATCTTATTGAGATAACAGGAGTACTACTAAATGCTATGAATAGTCTATGTTACATTGTAAAAGGCATGGAGAGAGGTTGAAGGGGTTAACCAGTGTATATGAGATTGAGCTAACTACTGGTATCTGTGGATGAACATCTGTCCCGCAAGGAGGGAGAAGAATGGCCAATTTGGCTAAATAGTCCATGCTCCTCAGCACCAATCCAACAGGAAGGCTCTTTCATATACTGCTCACAGACATAGTGAAGCTACTCTTGGTAAAGGTTTCAAGTGATCTGAACATGGGACAACAGAATGGTTCAAGATCAGAAAAGGTGGGCGACAAGGATTTTTATTGTCACCCTATTTATTCAACGTATATGCTCATCATGCTTAAGGCCGGACTGCATACATCCAAAGCTGGAATCAATATTGCCGAAAGAAATATGTTTTTCTACTTTATGTTTGGGTTTTAATAGACTAGCAGCCCTATTAAATCCCCTCAAGGTGTAAAACCTTAGCCCGTAACATAGCCCGAAAGACTCACGGCTATTAAATTGGTCCCGTAAAAAACCCTATGGCATGTCGAAATGTGTGCTCCGCGGCCGCAAATCCTTTGTTCTGTCAAGCCTGTATTAAAATCGTTAAACCCCTTAACCCGCAAATGGAGACAAAAAGCCAATGTGTACTAGAGAGGACCCGCAAGTGGGTTAAAGTCCTATACGTAGCACTATAAATGCAAATATCAACACACTACTGTACTCATAATTAAAGGGAAAGTGATGTTAAGTATTCAAATTAATAGCACAACATTCTCAAGCTTGCAAATCTGCAATATAAAATACTTTATTTTCTGTTTAATTTCTGTGTTATATCGATCCTGGCAATCAATGTGTTAACACATATAATGGAACTTGCATGGACTAGGATATAATATTAATCAATATTGCATTATTTCTGGAATGCGGGTCCGATCGAAACTCGTAATGGAAACCCATAAGGCTTTGAAATCTAACCTGCATTTTTTAGCGACGTAATGGTAATGATCTCTTTTGCCATTGGCTCTGTCTAAACCATAACTACGGGTTCGACTAATTGATCATGTTCACAGCCGCACATGCGACGTGTGCCAGAATGGTTTACGGGCTTGCGTCTACTGCCCGTTACTCATGGCACGGTTGAATTTAATAGCTCTGTAACGCTGCCGAATTTCAAGCCTGCAGCCTTTGGGGGTGTGCCGATGCCGCTACGGGCTTCAAATTTAATAGGGCGAACAGTTTGGGATAACAGAAGACATCTCTAGCCAGCTGAAGCAGTCTTGATGATGGCAATGGATAATGTGATAATATTATGGGCAGTATTATACAGATTTTCTTGCCAGAAGTTGATTTTCCTTTTAACTTACACATATTTCACATGTACATCCAATTGACGTATGTGAAACCAGTCACCAATCTATTACTGCACACCATGTATCATAGTCATTCTGGGTAGTGAAGTCTATTGCTATGGCAATTGTCAAAATGCTCATGAATTGATATTTCAGTTATTCACAGGGGTATCAGCAGAGAGTCCTGTATATTTTTTAATATACCAGATGCAATCTAAAAAGTTCCTGGGTCAACTCAAGTTTGGTCCTAGAGCACCCCACAAAGGCCACACAGTCATTCTGATTGACTTAAGTGTGAACAATCAGTGAAGTATTGAAATGGAGAGCTGTGTGAACTCTCCAAGACCGAACTTGGGCACCCTTGTCCTATACTCTGAAAACTCTTTAAACCCTATTTGCATCTTAGCATCCAGCAGCTGGAAAGGGAATTGTTGGAATATATTCACACCAATGTAACAATATCAAAGTGTCTACAGATTTTGCAAGGAGAAATTACTGAAACTTATATCCACAGTGACATAATTTAGTCAACATTTGGTAAAGTGCAAATGTGTTTTTAGGAAGAAAAAAACATCTTATATCTAAATGCTATAATTAAATAAGAATGCATTTTGAATAAAAAAAAACAGGATGTAAAGCTTGGGAAGAGATTTGGGACACAATTGGAATATATCTCAGTGGTGTGATACTTTTTCCCTGGTACAACTCTTTACAAATTGTCTCATATGGAGAAACATATTTTAAAATAATACAAAAAATTGCACTTTTTTCAAGCCAAATGAGCTAAAATGAATTTATTCAGAAAAATGCTGGAGGAAATGTGGTCTTAAAGGTACCTATGTATACTGTATGTCTGATGGGAATGGGTCAGAATCCAAGAGTTCTGGTATATGTGTTTGCTCAAGATATCTGATATTACACAGTACACTAATGTTATGACCACCGGCTAATATCCCAAATAAGCACCATGTGCAGCACGGACAGCAGCTAGATGGCATGGTAGTGAGTCCAGAAGATGCTGGAAGGTTGGCAAGGGTATCTGGAGCCCTGCAGACTGCAGTGCATCTAACAGTTGCTGAAGAGTGGGTGGTGGAGGATCAATCCAGTGAACACGGCAGTAGAATAACTTTGAAAACCTAAGTACAGAGCTAGTCCATGGCTACTGGAAAAAAAGAAGCCAGTAAAACTAGCACCCAGGAGGATTTTTGCTAGAGCTCTCTAGACCTAACATGTGGAAGCACTCTGTTCGCAGTAGACTCAGAGTCTGAAACTCAGTAGTCTCCACAGCAATGTAGCAGTATGGTACCTACTACGTGAACACACTACTCTAGCACTACTAGCACTAACATCCTCCCTTGTCCCTATCTATCTATATAAACCATGGCAGAGACATGACTGAAAGTATATTTACAGTAACATGATTTAGTCCACAGTGAAAACAATGCAGTTTATTTCCAATGTCTTATGAAATAGCAATCATTTAGTTAAAAATGTATTTGTTTGTTTCATTGTGATACATACAAATAGATATATATTCCTGGTGTCAAAGTCATTACTAAAGAGCAAGTGTGTTGGTATATCATCGGGGTCCATGGAGAGCCCCTATGGAGTTAATGTTAGGTACCACAGGGGTCTGTGGAGACCCCCAACGTATAGGGGTTAATGCTAGGTGCCATAGTGGTCCATGGTTATACTTTAAATGGGGATACCCAAGGTCATAGTATGTAGTGGGTATTGAAAGGGGATCAACTAGATCCCCTGTCTCATGAGAGTAGCAATATTAACCCCTTAATTGTATAAGGTTTGAGAAATCAAGCCTCATATGCGACACAATTAAAGTTCTAGCTTGTTTATAGCATCAGATTTGAATCATCCACGTTTCTAGGAAGGCATATTTTTGCTTTTTTAATATTTGGCGCACTCAGAATCAGAAAGAGTTCTGGGTTACCTCAGAAATATTACATATCATTACTGGAGGCATATGATAGGAATTTGTTAAATAGTTATAGGACAGGCATTCACTTATAGGGATATTTGGAAAACTCGATTGGTATTTCTCGAAGGTTAGATTTAGGTATGTGATAGCTCGGAGGTGGGTTACGAGGGAATTCCTATGGGAGCAATGGACTAGAGGCCACAGTTGGTATACCCACATTGTTGGTGTAATAGTCATCACAGTAGCAGGCATTGTTGTGTCCAAGCCTGCTGAATAGGGTGTTTGCATCATTATTTTGGCTTAAATGTCTACGGAAGTCTTTGACAACAGTATATAGGACATAATATACTGGAGAAGTAAAAGGACGGAGGTGTTAAAGAGGACAGCAACAGAGGCTGTTTGAATTTAGAGTGGTATATAAGTGGAATAGCTCATGTGTGGTAGAGAGAAGGACAAATACAGTAAACAGTATTATGGGATATTCTTAAAACAGTAACAAAATGTATCCTTCTTGTAAATATAATTGTTATACTTATTGTCTGTTATCTGATTGTCAAAAATTCATCTTGTAACAGTCTCCTGGTTTATGTACAAAATATGTTCTTAATTATACATTATATGTCTGTTTGATTATTCCCCTGGCCAAAAGAATATCATAGTTGTAGAAATTATACATTAATTTAATTTCTTACAAATGTCAGTTGCCACACAAATATTCAAGAAGGCTTTATAAAATCAGTGACTCTACTTCATAAGAAAAAAAATATTTACAGGGAATGAAAAAGAAAATTAACAATATGACACAGTCAGACTTTTATTAGGGTGACAGAGGTTGAACAGAGGTAAATATACGCAAATTAAGTAACAAGATATTTACCACAATTTTTTAATTTTTACTGCTTTCAAACAAAATACATTTTTATTCAAATATTTTGTTTCAAATTTAATTTTATTGCATGATTTACATGTAATCCATGAGGCTTTAATGAACAACATTGTACAATATACTGATGCTTTATAAATAAATTATAAAATGTATAGGAAAGGCATATGACTCACTGACTAAGTAGAGATATATATCCATTTATATTTCTCAGTTCTTTAAGTGGAGATTCAGAAATGATGTATGAGCTGATGCAATATTATATAAAGTGTATGTTTATTGACTGAGCTCCGGGCAATTTACATGCGCAGAGACAAGCCAGGGATTAATGTATACAATGTATTACTCCTGTCAGGAGCTGGTGGGAGGGAGATGTGTTTAAGTTCTGATATTATAAGCCTCCCTCTTCTTTTCACAATCAGCACAAGATACGTCCAATTTGAAACAGACTGACGTTAAACCATTAACTGTGCTTATTCAGCTCACGGTCACAGAGGCTCCCAGTAGGGCAGGATGTGTAATGGCCCCATTATCAGCAAATGCGAGGAGTGGAGATGATGTGTCTTCTGCTTATGCTGTGAACAAAAAGCTTCAATTCAAATTCCCAACAAGCCTATAAGCAGGTGGGAGCTACCTACTCCATAAAGATGCTCAGCGTGACCGCCAAACATGTATACCATGACAGTGTCATTGAGACATTCCTGTATTCATGAGCTTTTGAGATGCAGCCATTAAATAAACTTTATGAAGGCTAACTCTCTCTATAATACATAACTTATTTATTCTGCACCACATATGATCTTGCTATTCTCTTGTACAAAGAATTCTATCCATATAATAGATCACTGAGCAATGCCTAGCAAATGCAAGCAAATGTACCAATATACAATATAAATGTGCAAGATCAATATTAACCATTGATTTGAAACCAGAAGAAGCATTATGGCAGACAGAAAAAACAACCCATTTCTTTAATATATATTGAAATATACTTAGGGCCTTGACTGAGAGCTGACTGATATTTCTGTCTCTTGTTTAAGAATTATAATAATCTACCTTGGGCCAAATCGAAATAATAAAACATAGTATCAAGGAACTTAAATACTGCTTGTTTATTTACTTTTATTAAACGTATTAATTTGTATTAATCATTGTTCAGAATTGTTTTGTTACCCCATATTACAACCTACAGTTGAGGGGCCACATACCACCTCACACCACCTGCCTTTAGCTTACAGGAATTGCTCTAGTTAGTGTATTTTGTGGCTTACTCTTAGTGCCCAGCCTCCATAGTCAGCCAATGAATAACCAGTCCTCATAAAACAGGAACACGGGAATCACTACTAATCCCAGTGGTTAGGAGCAGATTGCAGGCAGAGTCCACAACAATAATTTTAATGTTTAAAATTATTATATTCCCTCAGAATGGAACACACACCTCGATTTATGCATGTTCATAGTATTTATCCATACATAATCCGAGCATGTCCCCATCACCACACCTTCCCCTAAGGAGGGGTCAGCCCCTAGGCCTTTCCTCCCGCTCTGTGTACCTGGCAGGGGGTCTTTTGATGTCTGTTTGTCCAGGAAAAGAAACCATTCACACGTTATTGTTAAGAGTTGTCAGGGAGCCTTCCTCACAGGGAGGTTAGTATTGTCAACACCTGTTTGCAGACAAAGTGTCTATATACCCCCACTAGTCTGCTGGCTAATTTCTGCCTTCAGGACAGATAACCCTTATAAAAGGACTCCCCTCACCTCAGACCCCTTGGTAATGCACTACATCACACTCCCTGTGAAAATTGCCACATGTAGATATTAAACATGCCTGGGTACCACCTTTATATCAATAGATCTATACAATAATTAATCCTGCTGTTAAGTCCACCCACACACTGCCTGTGTATAACACACACTCACTGCCCTGTGCAAATAACACCATATAGTAACCCTAACATTAATTATTGGGGCATACATTATATTACACATAGCAACATCATGTCATATTCCTTAGCAAGTCCTATGTCCATTGAAATATTTAGCAATCACATGGACTGGGGTTACAAATGACAGAGTCCATGATTCAGGTACCAGGTTCCACTCAGGGCCCACAATAGTCCATAGTCCAAAAAGTTCAGTGGGGGCCCTTCTGGCATGACACCCCAGTTGTCTGGAATGAAAGAAGACCAAGGACCACTTTTAGTCCACTAAATTCTATTGGGAAATATCTTTCTAACAGAATCAGTTTAGACAAAAAGATTGTTGATGGTATTAGCCACCAACCTCTATCTCAGGGTTAGTCAATAGACGGGCCAACATCTGATTCAGGGCATTCAGCTCCATACTTTTGGACTTCCACTTCATTAAGTTAGTATGTGAAAATATGTGTGTGTGACTATAAAAAATATTGATTCAGGGCCTATATAATATTGTTTACTAAGCCTTCTAAAATAATTTGCGGAAAAATAAAACGTAATTCATAAATTCAAGAGCTGTGTAAAATCCAGACTTGCATGTAAGTTAATACATTTCTCATAAAAGAGCACTTTGCTGTAATGTTGGGTCTTGCCATAGTTCAGTGCAAATGCAGGCAATATGTTATGTTATCAGGCTACTGCAAGCATTTTTGTAATCAAGGCAAAAATACACTGTTACTTTTTTGGCAAAACAATTACCAACAAATAGACACTTCTGGGAGAATCCATTATATAAATATCTTATAATACAAATAATAGAAATACATTTTGAAAGAAGAATAATTAATTTTACATAAGATCTAGCAACATTAAAAAAATAATGAAAATTAAGGATGAAAGTGTTTACCCTTCAGCAGATGAACAGAGCTACTTACTGTAGGAGCAGATACACACACAGACACACACATATATATATATATATACACATATATATTTATATACATGCATACAGCTTTTCTATATACTCACCTAAGTACACTGATGCAGTAAATAGATATATGTGATATGTGCTGAGATGCCACCATTCAGGCTTTTACGTTTTAAGGTTTTGAAACAAGATGCCAGATTAGAAGACCAGACATCTACTATCAACTAATAGCAGACTTGGCGCTCAATGGCTCCAATAAGAACTGCAAGGCTGATACCTAGCTACAAGTATTTCTTCAGGAGAATGTAAGTAGCTATAACATGGCGCCCGCAGGCTGGTTCTTGTAAGAGCTTACTGATAAATAACGTGGGGTGTTTGTCACGTAAGGGAATTAGCTTGTTAGTGCTCGCAAAAGTCCTTACATGTTACATTAGCAACTTACTGATTGAATCTACGATTCAGGGCTATGGACCCACAGCATTTCCCATGGCAACTTCTGTAAAAAGGTTGAATGTCAGTAAATATTGCAACATAAAGGGACTCATTCAATTGAGCTATTGTTGTTTACAGGAGCCTGTATTGAAGCCTGTAAACTAATTTGATATTAAATTGACATCTTTTTGCGAGCCCCAAACGATCTACGGGTTAGAAGCTGAAAATCCCTGCCATTGTGTACAAGTGTAACTTACACCCCATATAAGCCTTTGATCTTTCAAGCCCATAAGAGTTGCGATCTGTAAAATCGCAAATCGCTATTCAATTACCCTATGCCGCAATTGTTTTCAAATCTGCAAACAGCAAATGTAGGCCTAAATCTTACGGGTTCCAAATGGGACCCACAAAGGGTTTACAGACTAGTTTGTAACACTGCAAAAGACAATAAAAACACACCAATGGACTTTAAAATATGGAAAAAGCAAGGGAAGGAATTATAATTCATCGCACAAAAATTCGCAACAAACAGCCCTTTAAAAAAAAATATTGTTCATATGTTGGAATGGTCATGCATATGCCAATATGAAAAGTCATGCTGCAAGATGCTGAAAGCAATTTAAGAGACACTACCTGATTAAATTGCAACACAAAAACATATTATCCTTTTCTCACTCACAAAGGCTCTAATGTGGACCCTAAAAATACAAAGATCGTCTTATATACATCTCACTCATCACATCTACATTGGGAAAACAAATAGTGGCCAAATTACACTGCCACATGACATATTTCAAGTACCAGGGGGACATTTTATTTTTGGTTGTTCAGTTCTTCAGTTGTGTCTGACTCTCTGTGACCCTATGGACTACAGCACACTTACTTATGTCTCTGTCTGTGCTTATCCACAAGGTTTGCATGGCAAAGATACTAGAGTGGGTTAACAGTAACTTGTGGACTGTGATTTGTCTGACCTCTCTGCTATGATCCGCCGACCTAGATTGGCCCTACATGGTATAGCTCACAGCTTCATTGAAGTACATAAGCCCCTTCACCACCACAAAGTAGCAATGCAGAAGGGGACCAGGGGAACATACGCCACACTAATCTACTCTAACCCACCAGGAAGGGCCAAAAACACACATGGAGGCTGTGCAGAGGCACGTGGAGCAACAGCCAACTCACCTCCATCAGGGATAATCTCAAAAATCCTGGAAAGTCCCACGCGAATGCTGGTGGCCATGTGCCAAGATGTATACCCATTATCATTTGGTGAAATCCCATTAAGTGTTTTGCTGTCAATCAATTCACATTATCACCTGTCATATTGTTATCAGACATTCAGGGGAAAGGTGAAATTTCACAGTATCACAAAGTGGACTTTGCATGTGTATTAAGCCTTTATTATTATATATCATATATATTATTATTATTATATGATATCTTATGATATTATTAGTAATAGTATTATTATATGTATTAATCTATTGCATAGTAACCAGGGCTCATTAGTTTACTGATATAGGAATGTGACACAAATGTTATTTATGTGGATGTCCCAAAACCCCAACTATTGAAAACACACTGACACAATGAGAACGGTATAACAAAGCCTTATTTCATACACAGAACACAATCGGAAATGTGCAAGATTGTGCATTTATATCAAGGGGGTGGGTGGATCCCTGAAGGGCAAGAGGCTTTTTTGGGAAAAAGGGGATACCTAAAGGGGGTAATGTCATAGTCTAGAATAAGCATGATGCATAGCACCTATCAGGGTCACATGTGGTCAATAAAATCACTGCAACTGGAATCTAATGAAAAAAGGATCATCAGAAATCAATACATTTAATCAAAATGCATAGCACTTACAACTTGTCTAATCAGCTCAATGAAACTATGTGAAAATTATAATATGAAATTATTATTATTATCTCTTATTTGTATCGTGCCAACATATTCCGTAGCACTGTACAGGGTAAAAAGGAAGAATATAATGATAAACTGCACAGAGTGGAGGGCCTTGTTTTGAGCCTAGAATCTTTGTAGAAAATGTTTTTTTCCAAAGCACCCTAAATGATTGAAAACTCGCTATTTACAATCTAAAGGGTATGGGAGAGGCAGAGACAGGGGAAGAGTAACAGATAAGGAATAGAAGTGGTCAGAAAGGAAATGAAAGGTTTTTTTGTTTCATGGGGAGGGAAGAGATCGCATGGAGAGTCAGTGTGAGGTGAATGGCTGTAGTGTGTAATATACTATCTGCCCCTAGTAGTCAGATAATATAATCTGCAAATGGGAAAGTCAGGTAATTTGAGTGCCATATAGCTGTAACGGCACACCAACTTTTGGGCGAAGGAGCCCTGCGTGATGTAATGCCCACACGCGTTCACCCTCTATCCATCTCTGTAAATCTCTAACTTCCCCCTGTACCAGGCCTTTCGCCTGCTGTGCCCACGCTCTAACCCCAGATCTCTCTCCCACCGCCATAGTGCTATTAGTCTATATTTAAGATAACGACAATCATGTCTTACATATCTGGACATATGGTAGCTTTAAGATTGTGGGAGCGACATGTTAAGGGGAGCTGTCATTGACGCAATGTCCATCTGAGAGGCACTAGAAAAATCTCACTTCATTTCATTCACAATGCTTGCAGATGCAGAAGATGCCTTCATGGACCTGAATAGTGCCTAAAACAAAACAAAAGAAAATAAACAACACCTGCAAAATAAGGCCTTAAAAAATATAGGGACTGCAACATCTCTTCTCAACAGCATTCCATGACCATCAATTGGTGAACCCTACGTGCCCACAAAGAAGAGGATCATGGACCATGTGATGGGAGGTAGCTATCTGCATACAAAATATCACCATCACATAGGCCATGATCCTATACTGTAGCCAGGCTAGATTAGGTTAACATTTGAACCAATAGATTGTCACTAAGGAGTGCTGTTAAGAAGGCACGAAATATATGTGCACCCCCTACATACTCGTCCGCCTAGCTCCAGGGCCCCAATACCCCATGGGCACCCACCGTCCCCTTGGTGGTGGTGTGGTGGGGGGCAGGGGGAGGCCTCCCCCCAAGAGGCAGCGGTATCAGCAGTGGCGGTGCTGGTGGCAGTGGTGGAGGCATGAGGGGAGGGGAGGAGCGGACAGGCTGCGAGTGAGCAGGGAATGCCTCCGGGGTGGAGGAGGCGGGGCTGGGGACCAGAGCACGGTGCAATGCATCTGTAGTCAGTTGCTGGAATGCGCTCTGGTACACCCCAATCCTGAGCAGCCTGGAAAGGTAGGGCTCTGTCATTATGTGGTGACTCCTCTCCTCCCTATTGTGCCTGGCCAGGCGGTGCATCACCTCAGCATAATTGGCGGAGATATGGGCCTGGATCCCCTGAAGACATTCCAGTTACTGGTGCATGATGGCTAGCATCTCTGCCTGAGCAGCCTGGCTTGGTGGTGGTGGGGATGGAGGTCCATGCTGAGTGAGGAGGTGGCGTTGGTGGCCCAGTGGTGGGGTCTGGGGCCCGGCTGGAGCCTGGCTCCACAAGGGTGGTATTTTTGGTGGGCCTAGTGGTGGTGGTGTCGGCTAGTCAGACGCACTGCTGATGGGAGGAGGAGGTGGGGACAAGCCCCACTCTTCCTTTCAGTAGGACGGCCCTGGTGATAAACTGAGTCTCTGAAGGAGGGGGACAGTGAGGTCAAATGCCGTAGGTGCAGCCGATGGTCGATCTAGTAACCCCACTGCACAGATGACGTCCTACTCGATCTCGTAACCAGGGCACTTGGCTCAGTCGCTGATGTCCTTCTCTGATGGAGCCAAATCCTGCGCTGCTGGCTCACCGCTGGACCCAGACCTCCTGAAAGCTGAAAAGTGAAATAAAAGGTATATGTTATAAGTATGATGAATAATACATTTGTGTGTGTTCATTCATCTGACATCTAGGCTTAAACCTGGATGATTCTCTTAATTGCAACTATGAGTAGCTATAATTTGCTAGATGTGATCTATTCTTCGGTTCTTAATCTTAATTGTTCTTGGCTCCTAACTCTATCTTGATTCTGGCTGCAGTCTGTAACTGCATAGGCTGCAGTGGGCACACCCATACATGGACTCTCTAATGGTTGATTACTGTTGTTGTGCCCACGAATCACGAATCTGTCAGCTTCATGGATTTAATGACACATCCATCTAACCCTTGTTAATGCCATAGAGCTGACATGTCAGTGTCCTTGTTGGTCATCATGTACATGTGTAGTGTGTGATGTACATGTGGTGGCATGTGGGTGTATGTGATATTAAACTGACATGGAGGCTGGATCCTGCTGGGCCTGGAGCTCCAGCGGGAGCCACCCTCTCCCAATCATATTATTGCACAGTGACTTGGGGGCCACCACTTGGTGCTGTAGCTTGACTGACCTCCTTGGCCATCATCCTCCTCACCTTGGCCCTGATGTCGTCAAACCTGTGCTTCACAGACTTCACATCCCTTTCTGCTATTTCTACTGTTGTTACTATGGCTGCTACCTCCTTCAATGCCTGGCCTAAGACCGCCCGCCCACCCCCTGCAAGGATAGTGGAGCATCCACGGATCTCACCAAGGAGGACCACAATCTCCATGGTGGTATAGTTCAGGGCCCTGTGCTTGCCTTTAGCCTCTTGCCCTCCTGACTGTGGAGGGGGATCCTGAGCTCCCTCATCTGACCATGAGGCATGTCCCTCCTCCATGCTATGGTGTATGGAGTCACCTAGCTCTATGTGTATCTTTGTTTGTTATTTAATATATGTGCATTTGTATTATGTGTAATCTGTAAATATGTGTAATCAAAGTTTAAGTGTAAAATCGTAATTAGAGTAATATAAAGGAATAAAAGAAGAAGATACAGCTCCCAAAAATCGCTTACTCTCTCTCGATAAATGCTGAAACCACCAACTCCTGGGCCTGCGTGCTACTTCGTAAAAATCTACAACATAGTCACAGCATGGGCGCGTGGAACGCAATTTATAATCTCTCTCTGTCAATCATCTTTGGCTAGCCCGCTTTCTATTGGCTGAGTGGCCTGTGTCCGTGATTACGGGATTGGATTGCGACTGTGGACCGCTTTAATTCCAGCCCACTAACAGCTTGTGGGAGCGGGAAGGGTTACGGTCTTGAGGCTTCAGTCCGTGACTTGTGGCCTTGTTCAATTGAATCGCTCCGTAATTGTATACAGTGAGTTGGGTCCTTGCAATTGAATGAAGCCCTAAGTCACTATAAGGCTTTAAATCCTGCTCTAACTTTGACTGTGCTGTGTTGCATAATGTAATTTACAAAACCCAGGAGGATAGTGTTTTTGTGAAAGAGTTGGAGCTTTCATTTAGAGAGTGGAGGAGGTTGGTGATTTTTTACTACATAATTTATTATACTTAAATTCAACAGCTTAATATTCGCTTCATCTACATACCCTCATTTAACTCAATAAATACACTTTTAGTAGGTCTTGCGATATCTCTGTAAACCCCATAAACACTCTTAAACATTCTCCTTACCCCAACAGATACCCCCATCCATACCCCTTTGTTGCATACCCCTTACCATATACAACATATATACCCCTAATGAATAATATATATGCACCACACATACCCCTTACTACATACAACATCCTAATACAATATTACCCATGTAACCTATACAATATAGTACAAATAAACAAAAATCGCACATCCATTTAATTTTTTTACAAGCATATTAACACATTTTTATTCAGTTATTCAGTGTGCAGTAATAATCTGCTGGTCTATGAGTGTATCTGTGACTGTATGACTGCATTTATTTGTCTAAGATAGAGGGAGGAATGAGGCAAGGACAGGTGTAGAGAGGAGGAGGGAGAGATGAAGAGAGGGGAGGAAGTGTGATGGGGGTGAGAGGAGAGCTGAAGAGAGGGGGAGTAGTGTGGTGAGAGGGAGCAGAGAGTGGAACTGAGGGCATGCATGTCAGACATGTTGAGAGTGTCAAACACTGTATGATGACTGCTGGGCTATTGTGAAGATAAAGAAGACAGATGAAGCAGTCAGCACAAGGACTACAGCTGTTGGTCCCCTAGCAGTCATGGGAGCTACTCCTGAGGGGCAGGATGTATACTTAAGTGAATCATAATTAAAATAATCATGAATAGTGTATCTTCTTCCAGAATAAAGGCCCCATTACAATCTACTTGAGCAGAATGGTGTAACAACACATACGCTGGAAAGTTACGTTTAGCTGTCCCATTTATTTTTTTCTCAAAGTATATGCCAATAGCAGATAATCACAGTTAAAGGTCTTCACGGAATGTGAATGTGGGCCTCTAATCCATTCTGGAATTGAAAATCTACAGCATATAAGGCACAACGACATGGAGATATAGGGCCAAATGAAGATCAGGAGGCTCATATTGATATGGTTTTAGATCTTGAGAAAGGTCAGCATAGTGTATAGGTCAAAGGAGCCACAGAAAACTTAATTCCATCAACAATAATCCTGTGTACACCTGTCCTGTTAAGTCCCGGCTGTTGTGCATGTAAGAATATGTATACATAAAATAAATATGTTAAATTCAATCTAGAGATTGCGTATTAATATATTATGAAAATAACATATGAATTGTTAAAAATCTGTTCAGTGGAAAAGTGATACAGAAAAGTCTATTGATATAATGATTTAGTATTATCACATCCACAAAGAAACATTACTACTGTTCATAAATAATGTAGAAATCCATGCTAAAACCATGAACAATGCATGAACACTCTTTGATCACACCAGTTCAACTTCATAACCATACCTGTGTCAATGATACAGCCTTTAGTGATCATATGAACACGTACTTGATAGAATATAAGCCTAATTATTTTTGTTTGAAGTCACGGTTAATGCATATTTTAGCTGTTGTTTGCACCAATATGTTAACTCATGTTAAATAATGTTACACATGGACATGTGGATTAAAGGTATAACACTAATATACATTTATTATATACAAACAGCACAGTCTTAAAGTGGCAGATCATGCATTGATATCATTGATGTGGTGCAAATACTACCCAAGAGGACAGGTGGCTGTATAAAAATGAGATCATATGTTGACTTAAAGATAACACTGTATAATAATAATAATGCATAGCATTTTCTAGAGTCACATGTGGTCATTATACCGCATTAATGACAATTAGATAAATAGGAATTTCAGCATCCATCACTTTATATAATAGAAGTAAACATTATTGCGCATAGCATTTACGTTGTTCGTTTATCTGATCAATGCAACTGATGCAATTCATTTTGGATTATGTACTCCAAATCAAGTACACACATAGTGTGATTAGGAAAAGCTTAAAATAGTATGACACCACTCTGAAATGATCAGTGTATGATCATATTCCAGAAATCTAAAGGGGAGAAAAATCTAGCAAGATCTATATGTACAGTAGAGTGCTTTATTCAGTTACTGTAACAATAAATTGACTTACCCGTTGTTCATCTGTATGCAGTGCAAACAAGGCTGTATCACCAATTGCAGATATTTAGCAATTATGTGGTATCTCACAAGAAATGCTTAGCTGTGACCTGGGGTGGTGTTGGCGGTGGCCCTGAAGTCATTGTGCTAGAGAAGGTGTTGGTGGAGGAGCTGTTGTTGGAGTTGGTGGAGGAGTTGATTGAGGAGGTGGCCACAATCTTGGATCTTACCAGTAGGAGGTCCCAGGTGGGATCAAACTCCACCCTGGAAGCTGATGAGCCTGCAGGTTCCCCCACTGATAACATATACTGATCCTCCTCCTCATAAGCTGGTTCGTCCTCTGGCTGATATTCCTCCACCTGGTACTGCTACTTCTCCTCCGCATATAGCTGCTCCTACTCATACCAGGGACCCTGCTGTGTCTCTCTCTCATAACCAAGCCCCAACTGTGAATTAGCCTTGGCCTGGGCCGTGGCCTAGGTCTCAGCCACCTCCATTGACACATCTTATGTCTTTTGAACTAAAATGAAATATCAATAGTATATCAGATAAACACATTGGTTGATCATGTGATCTTTGTGTGTTACTGTATATCTGACCTCATAATGTGTTGATCCAGGATGGGTAAATTACTTCCCATTGTAAAGAGTTTGTATTTGCTAGGAATTATTACTGATGTCAATGATTTGTATTACAAGTATATGTACAAAAGGTTCAATGAACATATTTGTAACATTACAGGTTAGAATAGTTACTGTTCTGTTACAGATGTTTTGATTTTGGATGATTTCAATATACATGTAGATGATATCATCACAACAATATCTAGAACATTTTCTAGCAATTGGAAGCAGTAATTTTTCATCCATTTGTTATAAATACTGTACATCTACTGAGGATGGTAAATGATAGTACAATGTATAGGAAAATAAAGTGAAGCACTCATCCAGCCACCTCCTGTTGGGGTGACAGAGACCATGTAATAGGCATATGTCACCACCCTGAATAGTAGTAGATATATTGTACCTGGGAATCTATTTATCTTATGTAGTTTGTTTTATTAAATGTTTAGGAGCTCTGCCTGTACTGCCTCTTATCAAACCAATATCCCCTGCTGCGGTATGCTTATGAAGACTCTGTACTTGCTGTGCAGTGTCTCATACTAACCAATCAGTGAGAATCTTTCACAACCTGTGTCTGTATACTCTGCAGTGGGCAGACCCATACAGGGACTATTTATTTGATGTTTGTGCAGTTAAATTAATTTTTTTAATTGATTCTAAATGAAACAAGGTACATCAAGGTAAATTGACACACATAAGTGATGCTCAACATTTACATTGGATGTGTGTAATGAATATGTCCTCCATTCAATTGCAACAGTTACAATTGAACAAGCCCGCAGCTACCTCGCCGAAAGCCTAAACCGTAAAACATGCACCCGTAAGTAGCATTTCAGAGCATGATTATGATCAATTAAGCAAGGCCGTAACTACTAATTCAGAAACAGCCAATAGTAAATGAGACTGTCATCATGACATCAGTAAAAAATGGAGGTTAAACGTCAATCAATTAACGTTTCATCACTTTCCCCGTCTATTAAAGTGCAGTATTGATTTTTTATTTGCATTTACAGTGCAATGAACGGCTGTTTAACCCCCTTGTAGGTACTTGTAGGATTTTCTACATTTTCCATTTACTGGTTTGAAGGCAATTGCGGGCTTGAGGAATTGTAGCAATTGAATAGCAATTCGCAATTCTAACATTTACGGGCATGAAAGATCAAAGGCTTAGATGGGTCGGAATTAAGATAGAATAGCAAATTATTTTACAGGCTCCATTATGGGCTCTTGTAACTACAATTTGCGCAATAGAATGGAGGCCTATGTGTAGTGTACATGTTTGAGTATGTGACAATATGATATGTGTTTATGATCACTTTCTATGATCCATGGCTGCAAGGTGTATACCGGACCCGGTATTCTGACCACAGTCCTGCAGCATCCTCTTCTACTCATTTAAATAGACTGTAGTGGGAGGGGCACCATCTGTTGCCCTGGCACTTGCTTTCTCCTATGACATCTTTCTCCTTACTTGGCACCTGCAGTCACCATGCTTGTGCTTGACAGGCCTCACATCCCTCATATAAACACCCAGGGCATAGACCTTGCTGGCAACCTCCTTACACATAAGGGCTTTCTGTCTCTGTCTCACATGCCTGCCCCCATGAAGTATACAGAGCGGGCACGGATGGCATGAAGAAGCACCATGAACTCTTCATGGGTGTAATTGAGGGTCATTTTTTGGGGGAACAGCTTACTGTTCCCCTGACTGTCCCTGGGATGACTGACCTCCCTGATCTGCCCCTGAGGCCTGCCTCTCCCCAGGCCCAGGCCAGTCGATCATGTCTGAACCTATGGACTACAGCACACCAAGCACATCTGTCATCCACTACACCTCTGAGTTCCCTCCAGCTCATGTTCATTACTTTATTGACCTCATCTATCCATCTTCGACTCTGCCATTCCCTTCTTCATGTGCCATCATTTTTTCCCAGCATCAGAGTCTTCTCTAGGGAATCCTGCCTTCTGGTGAAATAGCCAAATTATTTGAGCTTTAGCCTTATGATCATACCTTCCAGCAAACAGTTTGGCTTGATTTCCTGTAGTATTGATTTCTTAGATCTTCTTGCAGTCCAAGGAACTCCTTAGTTGTAGAAGGCAAAATAGCTGTACTTAACTAAAAACAAATATATTAGCTCCTGAGCAACAGAGGTCCTTAATGGACCCTCCTGGCACCTATTGTCAATCCCTTACCTTTAAACATAACAAGGGGGGTACCCATGGCACCCTACCTACCAGCACCCCATGAAAGCTACCCCTCATAGGGACCTCCATAGTTTCTATGACTAAGAATTACAAAAATAAAAGTACTTAAAAAAAGACATACAAACATTTTCAAAAATACTAAACCTGTAGATATTGATTGTTTAGAAATTGAACCCTGCTGAGCATGGTGACATCAAATACTTGATTCCAATTAACACATACTTCAGTCAAACCTTTAATTGACAAGGGAGCACCTCCTATGAGGTGGGAGTTTTAGGAGGAGACCAATTTCTACCGTCCAGAAGATGAGGATTGTGGGCTTCAAGCAAGATCCAGGATTCTTCAATTACCAGGATAGTCCACTTATTCAGGGCGGAAGGATGATTATTGCTGGAAGGCATCACAGAGTAGATAATTTACTTTTCCCTTCTGGGGTTAGTTTACATGGGGTCCGATAAGGACACATGTGGTGATAGATAGGGTTCTATGGGAGTCCGTGAGCACCCCAATAGCACAGGGTTTAATGTTAGGTGCCATGGAAGTCTTCTAAGGACCTACGTGGCATAGGCGATCATTTTAGATGCTACAGAGGTCCTTTAAGGAACTTCATGGCACAGGGGTTAATTAAAGATGCTATAGGGGTTCATTTTTAGATGCCACTGGAGTTTGATGTGGACTCATGAGGTATAGAGGGTTACATTTAGATGTCACAGAGGTCCCTGCAGACCTTAATGGTAAGGGGTCAAAATAGGTGCAATGGGGATCTATAGGAACAGCCATGGTTATAGTTAGAAATATGGTGGTATAACTACAATCGTTGGAGACCCCCATGGTATAATAATACATTTTTGGTGCTATGTTGGTCTATAGGGGATCCCCGGATCATATGGGATAGCTTGTGGGCATAGCTCATAGCGCGTATTGGGGGGAATCCTAGGGGATCGCTAGCTCATAATAGATAGGGGGATCTCAGGGATCATGGTGGTGGCTGTATTACCCCCTTAGCTGTTTAACTATGACGAATAAAGGCCTCAAATCTGACTACAATATGAATAGATGCAGTAGAAATTTAGCAATAAATGTATAGACTAATAGACAACAGAGAAGCAGCAAAGTACTGCATTATTAATTTATGAAAGCTACAAGAAACAGTATTGTATAAAGTGTAGTAGTGATATTTTGGAATTGGCATCTAAGAGTAGTGGAAAGGCATAGAAATACGGTTGCAACAGTGCATATAAATAAGAATAGCATTTGCACAGCCTAGAAGGGCCACAGCGACGATCTTGCAAGTAAATACAAACAAATATTATGGTACTAGAGTCTGCACCAGAGGCCTATGGGCGTGACCGGACATGTCTGTGTTGCCGCGTAATGCGGCTAGAGGCCAACTGAGGAGCTGAGGATTGAGTGCTGCAAACCCCTGTTATGTGTCTACCCGGGGCCTGTGATGCAGACTCTCTCCTGAGGTGCTGATTTCCCCTGACGCTGTGAGTGCCCTGGCCTCTGAAAGGACGGCGCTGTTGGTGTTCCCGTGAGTTCTGTGGGGACGGACTTCCGTTCCGTTGGTCGTGATGGTTCTAGCACTGAGATTGTGAGCAGCTGCTGTTTGGACTGCCAGGAGGGAGAGTGGCGTTTTCAGCGTGTGACTGGGCGGTAGGGCCTCAAACCGGATGGCTAGTGACTGGGCATGTTGTGCATAATGTGCATGCTGTAATACACTATGCACCAATGGCTGTGTTACATTCAATAGGAGGTCTGGCTTAGTCAAGTGCAGCTGGGGCTGCGTGAGAGCTGTGAACAAATTGTGGCGTTGTTCACCTGTGTATGGGACTTTTTCTACCGTAGTAAAGGTTGCCATGAGTAAAACTCTCTGGGCTATAAGCCTTACATTGCACTTCTCTAGTCTCAATTTACACTCAATATTCTATGCCGCCCAGCTTCCCACAGTGCATAATCCAATATACGGACATATAAATGATGCTATCATTAACTCATTTAACATTTCTCTTATGATGCATTTACTTTCCTCCAAACTGCTGCAGCATGCTCATTTACCCCACCTATCCGGTGGTATAACTCTGGATTAGTCTGGATAAGTCCTAACTGAAGATAATCCTAATAATAATATAAGCCTATAAGCCTCAGAGGTTTGCTGTTATTTGTCACATAAGGCCCATGCAAGGTGCATGGAAGTTTGTTTTACTTTGCCCCATAATAGTAATCCAACTTTTACTAGTTACATATAAAAACTCCAGCCTGGGACAAATTCTTATACAGTTTGAAATGTATTATCTTGAAGTTTTTTTTAAATAATCTCAGCTAAAATCTTCATCTCTGCAACAATTTATTGTTTATATATTGGGCTTATACTAGATTGTGTTTCTTGGAGAGGCCTTCTTAGAATACTGATTTATTTTCTGAAGAGTGCTATTAAAAAGTTTCTGTATATTAGCAAACATGCCGGCAAGGAATAAGGTGAAAGAAAAACCTCTCTCTTTTTCTTACCTAAAAGCTCCAATACATTACAAGATGCTTCACAACCAAACTCACCTGACAACAATAAAACATTAGAATCTAACAAAAATGAAAAATTTGAATGAAGATTTACTAACTCACTCTAAAATTAAGGAGATTTTGCATGATTTTCAGATTATCTTAATGGTGTAAAACACCAGATTATGGAGAACGCTCTAGCTATTATGGAGCTTAATTCTACAACATCACAGCATGGATGACAGAATGAGGAGAACTAACCTCAGAATTAGGAGCATTTCTGAAACCATCCTAAATGAAGATCTTGATTCATATCTTAACAAATTGTTCAACATACTTGCCCCTGCACTCTCTCAACATGATCTTAGACTTGACTCTTATCATAGAATTCCTAGACCATCACATTTTGACAACTCCCAGCCTAGGGATGTGATAGTCAAGTTTCATTATTTTACATCTAAACAAGTAATAAGCAAAGCCTGTTATACACTGAAAACGTTTTCTGCCCCTTATCAGGACATACATTTTTTTCAGGTTTTTTCAGCAGCAACATTGCTTAAATGCAGATAATTTTTAGCTATTACTCAGGCTTTGAGGTCAGAGAATCTGTCTTATAAGTGGACATTCCCTGTTGGTTTATTGGTTTTAAAAGATTCAAGATGGCTTAAAATTAAGTCACCAGTAGATGGGCGAAATTCACTAACCAAACTGGGTATTACCATCGAATTCTACTGGAGGAGTTGAAGCATTAAGACCGCTGAGAGTGGCAGAAGAAATAGGATTTTTTTTCCCTGAAAGGCAGTACCTTTTTTGGCATCCTTTACAAAGGGGTTCTGCTTGTCCTTTTTTTAACTTTTTTAGTCTTTTTTTTTTTTTATAACTGTAAAGTATATAGTTGTATAATGTGAAATCCAGTTAGAATCAATTTCTCATTAATTCTACCATCGAATTCTACTGGAGGAGTTGAAGCATTAAGACCGCTGAGAGTGGCAGAAGAAATAGGATTTTTTTCCCTGAAAGACTGTACCTTTTTTGGCATCCTTTACAAAGGGGTTCTGCTTGTCCTTTTTTAACTTTTTTAGTCTTTTTTTTTTATAACTGTAAAGTATATAGTTGTATAATGTGAAATCCAGTTAGAATCAATTTCTCATTAATTCTAGCATTTGCAACTCACTGCAGTATTTTTTAAGCGCTCAGACACGAAATTCTTAAATTCTTAAGTGTTAAATTCTTTATTATCTTGTTTATCACCTTGCACTTTATAATTATATCATGGAATACTTGTATACACCTGTTTCCACTACAATTCACTAATTGACACTATTTGAATGGTAGGTGGACATGATATTTAAAATATCATTAATTTACTTTTTCAAATAGTCTATCTTACACTATATAGATTATGATATGCTCTATTTGTAAGGAGTTTATATATTTCACAACTCCCTTAACAAATAGATAACTTAGACTATCATGGTTAAATTTGGTCTACTTTCACTATATATTTAAAATATTATTAGTATTAAATTAGCCTGTTAAAAAGTCTACTTTGCACTATGTAAATTATGATATGCTCTCCTTGTAAGGAGTTGATATATTTCACAACTATTTTAACAATTAGATTATTTAGAATATCACGTTTAAAGTTGGACTACCTTCACTATTCAAGTAATTTATAATTAGAGTATTGATTAGATTTCAGTAACAAAACAAAGAAGTTCTTATTTACATTTTTAATTTTTCTTTAGAATGACTATTAACAGTTTTTCAGGACAATATATTTCGATGGAACGCACATTTCCAGACAACACAAACACTTATATCCTCACCTCCCGCGGTCGATATCGGCCTTTTACATCAGCATAGAACCTAGCAACAAGTCTAAAATTTTGTTTTTTAACGTTTTCACAAGTATATATGTTAGTATGAATGGTTATGTAGTCATAACATCAAATATCCAAGTAAAGGCACTTAAGCAAGGTCTAAGGGCTTGATTTTTCCAGACTCAACCCTTTGTTAGTCATGTGTTTGTATTGGACAGAAAGACATATACATACAATTTTATTAAAATGATGTTTAAAAATGTCAGTTAAATGTTTTACCTTCAATGTAAAAGGACTTCATTCCCCCAGCAAGAGGAACTCTACATTGAGATGGAGGAATAAAATGTCACAACTCTGTTGTTTCATCAAAGAAACACATTGGGATGGGAACAAAATTCCAAATTTTTGTTCGACTGATTTTGACAGAGGAATCTCAGTACTATTTAGCAGAAAACGTATAATTAAGGAGGAGCTAGTTAAAATAGATACCTCTTGCAGATACATCTTCTGGATGGGCGAGATAAACAATCAGAGGTTTACTTTGGTAAATCTATATTCTCCAAACGCAAAACAAGTGCATTTCATAAAAAAATGTACTAATAATATTAACAAATACAATTATGGACGCGTAATTGTGTCTTTTGATTTTAATCTTACAATCAATCCTGACCTTGACAGGAAAACTTACAAACATCTTAAAAACCAGACCAAGATTCAGAATGATTCACATTTATTACATAAGTTAATTACTGATAACAATCCCAATCAGATTGACTTCTCTTTTTTCTCGCCGTTCGATTTTTTCCTGGTGGATAAACTTATTATGAATTTAAGATCCCAGGCCGAAATAGGTCCTATCAATATTTCAGATCACACTTATGTATCATTGAAGATCAAACTAGATTCAGATAAAAAGCTAAAGCCATCTAGGAAATTAGATGATTAACTAATTATTATTGATAACAACAAAAAGTATCTCATTTCCCAAAAATAATTCTCAAAACTCAGTCTCATCTAAAAGCTTTTTGTCGACCACTCAAAAGGCATTTTCCAGAGGTATTTTGATTAAAATGAAAGGTAATTTAATAAAACAAAGAGGTATTTCCGTAATTTATTGATCCAACTGTTCAATTTGGGGAAAGTTAACAAACTAAACCCATCTGAAAGAATTTCTAGCAAAATTAAAAATATACAAAAACAAATAAATAGAATTAATCAGTTGATCTCCGACAAGGCCCTATGGCGCCTACAACAAACATTTTACCAGTAATAAAACAAGTAAATTATTAGCAAATAAAATTAAAGGAAAAAAACAACACTCCAGAACCGAGGGTGGTTTTAGTCAAGGAAAATGGGTTACGAAACCCATTGATATTGCTAAAGCTTTTGCCTCGTACTACTGAAGACTACAGGGAGTGCAGAATTATTAGGCAAGTTGTATTTTTGAGGATTAATTTTATTATTGAACAACAACCATGTTCTCAATGAACCCAAAAAACTCATTAATATCAAAGCTGAATATTTTTGGAAGTAGTTTTTAGTTTGTTTTTAGTTTTAGCTATTTTGGGGGGATATCTGTGTGTGCAGGTGACTATTACTGTGCATAATTATTAGGCAACTTAACAAAAAACAAATATATACCCATTTCAATTATTTATTTTTACCAGTGAAACCAATATAACATCTCAACATTCACAAATATACATTTCTGACATTCAAAAACAAAACAAAAACAAATCAGTGACCAATATAGCCACCTTTCTTTGCAAGGACACTCAAAAGCCTGCCATCCATGGATTCTGTCAGTGTTTTGATCTGTTCACCATCAACATTGCGTGCAGCAGCAACCACAGCCTCCCAGACACTGTTCAGAGAGGTGTACTGTTTTCCCTCCTTGTAAATCTCCCATTTGATGATGGACCACAGGTTCTCAATGGGGTTCAGATCAGGTGAACAAGGAGGCCATGTCATTAGATTTTCTTCTTTTATACCCTTTCTTGCCAGCCACGCTGTGGAGTACTTGGACGCGTGTGATGGAGCATTGTCCTGCATGAAAATCATGTTTTTCTTGAAGGATGCAGACTTCTTCCTGTACCACTGCTTGAAGAAGGTGTCTTCCAGGAACTGGCAGTAGGACTGGGAGTTGAGCTTGACTCCATCCTCAATCCGAAAAGGCCCCACAAGCTCATCTTTGATGATACCAGCCCAAACCAGTACTCCACCTCCACCTTGCTGGCGTCTGAGTCGGACTGGAGCTCTCTGCCCTTTACCAATCCACCCACGGGCCCATCCATCTGGCCCATCAAGACTCACTCTCATTTCATCAGTCCATAAAACCTTAGAAAAATCAGTCTTGAGATATTTCTTGGCCCAGTCTTGACGTTTCAGCTTGTGTGTCTTGTTCAGTGGTGGTCGTCTTTCAGCCTTTCTTACCTTGGCCATGTCTCTGAGTATTGCACACCTTGTGCTTTTGGGCACTCCAGTGATGTTGCAGCTCTGAAATATGGCCAAACTGGTGGCAAGTGGCATCGTGGCAGCTGCACGCATGACTTTTCTCAGTTCATGGGCAGTTATTTTGCGCCTTGGTTTTTCCACACTCTTCTTGCGACCCTGTTGACTATTTTGAATGAAACGCTTGATTGTTCGATGATCACGCTTCAGAAGCTTTGCAATTTTAAGAGTGCTGCATCCATCTGCAAGATATCTCACTATTTTTGACTTTTCTGAGCCTGTCAAGTCCTTCTTTTGACCCATTTTGCCAAAGGAAAGGAAGTTGCCTAATAATTATGCACACCTGAAATAGGGTGTTGATGTCATTAGACCACACCCCTTCTCATTAAAGAGATGCACATCACCTAATATGCTTAATTGGTAGTAGGCTTTCGAGCCTATACAGCTTGGAGTAAGACAACATGCATAAAGAGGATGATGTGGTCAAAATACTCATTTGCCTAATAATTCTGCACTCCCTGTATATAACCTTTCACAACACTCAGACTTTAAATCTCCTTCAATGGAAGATATAAAAAACAATTTAAAGAAATATAATCTTCCAAAAATTAGTCCATTCCAACTGGAGGTGTTGAATGAACCTATCTCTGAACTATAAATTAGTAATACTATCAAACAGTTAAAAAACTATACTACTCCTGGTCCAGACGGCTATAGTAATTTATTTTACAAACAGTGTAGCTCAGTTCTAAATCCATTTGTAAAAGAACTATTTAACGAAATTATTTGTCTAGGTAAAATCCCACAGGAAATGTTAAAAGCTACAATTATTTTTATTCCAAGAAAAGACCAAGACCTTCATAGGTGTGCTAGTAACAGACCTATTTCGTTAATGAATGCAAACCTGAAACTGTATTCTAAAATTCTGGCCACCAGATTAGGAATAGTGGATACCTTGATATCCAGTGATCAAGCTGGTTTCATTCCTGGAAGACAGGGTTCGGAAATTGTCAAAAAGCTCATGAACTTAATATCTATTTCCAAAAACTTGTGTGCTCCCATCCTATTCATCTCTTTAGATGCTGAAAAAGCTTTTGACAGGGTGGGGTGGGAGTACATGACACTGACACTTTCCAAAATGGGTCTTGGAAGTTTTAACTTCCACGCAATCTGGGCTCTTTACTCTGTCCCTTCGGCTTCGGTAGCTGGCATCAACTTTGTTTCCCAGAGTTTTGAAATAATGAATGGCCCCAGGCAGGGTGTCCTCTCTCTCCCATCCTCTTTACCCTTCTGATTGAACCATTCGCATTAGCGATTAGAACAACATCTAGTACGGGGGGGGGGGGGGGGGGTGGTTGAGCACAAGACCACCATATTTGCCAATGATATTATTTTGTCTCTTACTTCCCCCAGTCAATCCTTAAGTCAATTAGATCAAATTATTTCTAGATTCATCTTAATTTCTAAATAAAAACGAAATGCTTTAAAATCTGAAATTTTGACGATTACCGTCCCTAATAAAATTAAGGAAGAACTAGAGATAACATTTCCATATAAGTGGCATTCAAAATCTGGGAATTACATTTTGTGAAGAAATCAGTAAGATGCCTTCTATTAACTTTGGTAAAATATTTCTTAAATGTGACAAATCCATAAAATCTTGGAGTGGTCTTCGTTTATCCTTCTCAGGTAGAGGGGCCAGTATTAAAATGGCCATTCTGCAGAGAATTAACTATATTCTACAATCTATTCCTATTTGCTTTCCAACGGCTTTGATCACACGTTTTCAATGTCTAATTGATACATTTATACATGCTGGTAAACACATAAGGCTGAATAGATCAATTATAGCTAGAAAATGTAGCAATCGTGGTATTGGTTATCCAGTAATCCAACTTTACTACGCCATTAGGTTATC
The DNA here is from genome assembly GCA_027410445.1 of Discoglossus pictus. Lineage (NCBI taxonomy): Eukaryota > Metazoa > Chordata > Amphibia > Anura > Alytidae > Discoglossus > Discoglossus pictus. Next base: position 378,409,235 of record CM050164.1, read on the forward strand.
ACATATCCTGAAATGGCTTGATCATAGTAATAAGTATCCATGGCAACAAATTGAATGTTTGCTTATTATGAAATATGATTTGTTTTTATTGTTTTTTTATTTATTTCCTGTCAAAAACTTAACGAAAAGTTCAGATAGTTAAAATCAAATTACTTTGTTGTCAACGTATTAATAGAAAACAAGGATATATCCCCTTTCCTAGTTTACTAACCCCATGTTCTACTATTCTTAATATAGTTCAAACTAGCTTAAATACTATGGGCCTCATTCTATTATCGGCCGCAAGGCTGCGATTCCTTGCGGGGCTCCCGTTACCTTGCAATTCAATTATACGGCGCCGCAAGGCTATTCCATTACGGCCGGCCGTATATCTTGCAATCGGCCGTAAGCTCAGAAATCTTTAAATGCAAAAATAAATTCAAGACGGCACTGTAAAGCTCTGTAAATGCTAGGGATCATTATGGGGGACATGAGGATTATTGGGACCCCCCTCTCAAGCTTGCACATCAGCCCAAATCCGAGATTATATTAACTGTTTATTTTCCGGCCGAACAATGTGTGGAATTGATTTCGATTGATAATAATCCTGGAGTTATTGCAAGTCACGAATAATTAGATTTATATTAACCTAATTATCATTATTGTGACTAGTATATTCTATGAATATTTTTTTTTAAATAGTATTACGTTTAAGCCAACAGATGATCACATTTTACACAGCCTCCTGTCATCTTGGGTATCATTTGCATCATACTAATTAAATAAATGATTGGTAAATGATCTGATATGTGTAACCATATCATATTTCAGTAAACCAATCCTGTATTAAGATATACTAGTGTGTATAAACCATATATTAAGAAATCATCTGCATGAAGAAATTAATAAAAAAATGCATATTTCAATTATCTGGACATCTCCATGCATTTGATTACTGTAATCTTATATTTACATGTCAATAATGTTTCCTTGATTACTAAATAATATTTTTATGGCCAAGTGCTTACACTTTCCATGTCAAATATGATTTTAACATCAAACAAAAAGAGTAGAGATGCTCATCTGAGAACAAACAATACCTAGGTAGGTTTGCTCTATAAGTCTGGTTACCTACTCAGAGAGCAGCCTCTTTTAGCTCACTTGTGCCCTTCACAGGGAGAAATATTTTGTAGTATATGAGTGACCCAGCCCAGAAATACCAGGCAATTCTACCCTGAACAGGACAAACAGCAATCCCCAGACGTACTTTTCAGCCTCTGTGGGCTTCGTCAGTGAGGTGCAGCTTTACTCCCAAAGTCACAGGGACCAAGGAGTCTATGCTTGGTTCACAGTGCCTTTGGGAGTACAGCTGCAGATTGATATACAACAGGATATTCATCTATGCGAAGGGCACACGTGAGCTAAAAGAGGCCGCTCTCTGAGTAAGTAACCAGACCTATAGAACCTACCTACTTAGGTGTTGTTCATTCGCAGATGAGCACCGCTGACTATTTTTGTTATGATTAAAACATCATCATAATTAAACATGAAATCACATATTGGTGGACACAACACCTGAAATATGCATTAAGTGTGACATCATGATCAAATATTTAACCTTATTTCAAAAACAAAAACATTTTCATGTGAACAGTACAGGCAATAGCACTTATACAGGTGTGGTTATAAAATGTTGCATAAATTAACGTGACCAAAGTGTGTTCATGCAGTATTTTATCTGTTGTTATGCCATATTTCTACATAAGGCATGAATAACAGTAATACTTATTTGTGGAGGTAATACTACTAAATCATTACATTATATCACTGTTCTGGATCTCCATTCCGCTCAATGTTTTTTTATCAAATCACATGTTATTTTCATAATAAATATTTGCTAAATGTATACATATTCTCATATACACAACAGCAATGACTTGACAGAAAAGGTGTTCACAAGATTCCTGTTGATGGAGGTAAGTTCCCTGGTGCTCCTTCTGACTCTCCACAGCCTCCTTGTGCTCTTGCTGGCCTCACACAATGAGATCTTCTTGATCAGCATTTGTCCTTATATCCCCATGTCCTTGTGCCTTATTTGCTCCAATTACATAAACCTGTGGATTGCCTGTGCTATATAGTAAATTGTCTGATGAGGTTCACCTCCAACATGGATTAGCGGCTTTCATTTACCTATATATGAACATATGTTAGGATAAATGTATGTGATAAAATTTGTTATTTTATTGAAACTAGGGTAACAACGGCGAATTAAAAACACATATAAAAAATCCAGGATTGGAACATAAAGGTTAAAAAAGAGGCTAAATTGTGTGAGATAAATTAACCACTAGAATAATATATTGTTTGACTCTTAATAGAGGGGTATTCTTATCTCTCCTGTTGCTTGTGTGTCAGGATATAGATGAAAGGTAATTAAACCTGGTGTGTGGTCCTCCTAATAAACAGCCTTATTAAATTGCAATTCGGTAAATTTAAAAGGGCTCTAATTAAGCACACAGTATATTCTTTTTACAGAAGTTTTTAGTTAGTGAACTTCTATCCAAAAGCAAGGTCTTCACTAACTAAAAACTTCTGTAAAAAGAATATGCTGTGTGCTTAATTAGAGCCCTTTTAAATTTACAGAATCGCAATTTAATAAGGCTGAAAGTCCTTTAAAGGGATAAATCACAATCGTTACTGACTATTAGACAATGGTATAGGGAGAAAATCTACAGGGAGACTGCACTGGGTAGTACCCCCAGCACTATCTGTGTATCTATAGACTCCTTTTTCTAAGTAGGTCAATATTATAAAGTGCTATGTCTCTGGAAGGTATAGTGGCTCTTATCTTTATCTGAGTTTTTTTTACCAGTATATGGTTGATAAACTCTTTCCAAATTTGTAGAGTACAAGTGGCTCACCTGTTTGATAGGTGTTATGCTCTAGTTCTTATCGCTATGTAAGTCCCTGCTGGGAAAATGGAGCTTTCATATAAGCTCTCAATAAGCTCTCAATAACCAGACTGCCTTAATAAAAGCAAACTGCCTGCTAATAGAGAGTCTGTACTCTATCAATAATCTATCCTTCCATTGCAGCACTTATGCAATCTTTCACTCAATTGGATAAGGACAGGGAGGGTAACCATACACACTACACACATGCACTCAGTATAGAAAACGCCAGCGTGCCCTTAGCGTAGGGACAAGCTGCGTCATCAAAAGCCGATGCGTATCGACGTCATCAGACGTCTTCTTCAAGGGTAAGCCTGCTAAGGCCGTTGGAGCCCTTTTTAAAATGTTGCCATCTCCATGGCGACTGATTGAGAATTGTGGGACATGCGCAGTAACGGCAAAACGCCCTCTCTGGTTGTGGGAGGAATAACATGGTGCTTACAGCCTTCTAAGAGCACGCTGGGGATATTAGGAAGGGGAATAAGACAGGTTGAATAGTGTGCTTGTGATATGAGACACTTGGCATAATCTCTTAGATGGAGAGAAGATGGTATTATTATAACCCAAAGGGGCTATGTGTAAGGTGCTGAATCTTATTACTTTATGGTACTGTAACCTCACAGGATTATAACACATGAATATGCTTGTATACGCATACTTGAAAAATTATAATAATATCTAGTGTACATTAAGGGTCTATATAAGATGTTAAAACGTATCATTATTTACCAGGGAGATCAATAAACTCCCATATTTATGGCACTGTAGCCTCACCTTGATTATAACACTATATAGCACTGTAACCTCCCCCTGGTTATAACATATGCACATGCTTGTATCTGCATATTTAAGAGATACTAGTAATACCTGGTACACATTTAGGGTATATACAAAGTGTTAAATCTTGTCATTATTTGTGGGGGTAGATCTATGAGCTCCTGTGATTGTGGTACTATAGACTCCCAAGATTGTAGCTTATGCACATGCTTGTATGTGCATACTTGAGAGATGATAAAAATATTTGGTATACACGTATGTGTACATATGTCTGAGGGGAAACAATAGATAGCATATTAAGTTATTTGGATTATAATTTGAAAAAAGCTTGATGACTACTCCCAATTATTGTTAAGAGGAAGGTGCTATTGTTTACAACCTCCTTTCAATAAGCGGGAGGAGGGGGGAAAAAAGAAGGAGAAACTTCTACCATTAGACTTGTTAGAAGTATCAAGGAGTGCTTGCAAATATTTACAGTGCATGATAAAAATCAGTCCTAGATTTTACTTTACTTCAAAAAAAGAAAAAGCAGGTGACTGTTCATGCGTGAGGTGAACATATAATAATAGTGCCAGAGGGGAGGAAGGTCCTGAAATAAAAGAAAATCTTTCCCCAATAGATGTATAAATATCCAGAAATGAAAGTGCTGAAAATGGACTGAAAGTCCTATCATCTTTGATAATATAATAAAAAAGATGAAAGGTGAATTGATGTGGTAGTTACAATTTTATTGTTCGTGTATAGTGTGACAACAGAAACAAATAAGGTGTATGGAAAATAAACCATACACTATCGTGACTAGTGTAAAACAAAAGAAAAAGGGGAAGGGGGAAAAGGAGTATGTGGGTAAATAAGCCCCATTTGATGATATTACCTATGTGATATGTGTAGAATCACGTGAAATAAAAGATTGCCCAAATTAAATAAAGGAGGTAAAAGTGAAACCCTCATTAAGACCTTTGGGAGTCAATGCTTTTAATTTGTAGATCCACCGAGCTTCATGCTGTAATAGTTTTTTGTCCAGATCACCCTGTCTAGGGCCCAAATGTACCTTTTCCAGTACTGTGAAGGTCAAAACTTCACTTTTTCCTTTATGATAATATTTAACATGGCGTGCTAGGGGTGTATCCAGATCTTTTTGGATGGAATATACATGTTCCCCTATGCGTCTACGTAGCTGACGCTGCGTTTTTCCTACGTAGATTTTACTGCATACGCATATATAAGTATATTAATGGGAAGAAGGCGAGGAAGGAAGCTATAGGAACATAACAGGCAGATGAGCTAAATAGGTTATTTTCTTCGGTATACACAAGGGAGGTACCAGTGGTTGGGACACGGCAACATAATGGGGCTACAGTACCTTTGCCAAATAATTGGTTAACACAGGAAGTAATCCAAAAGTGGTTGGAAAAAATAAATGTTAATAAAGCCCCGGGTCTTGATGGAATACATCCAAGGGTACTAAGGGAACTGGGTTCTGTAATAGCCAAACCATTATATTTAATTTTTCAAGATTCACTCAACACAGGGTCTCTACCAGATGACTGGAGAAAAGCTGATGTGATACCTATATTTAAAAAGGGAGCAAGAGCAAATCTGGGGAATTATAGACCAGTGAGCCTCACTTCTGTAGTGGGGAAGCTTTTAGAAGGGTTAATAAGGGATAATATACAAGAATATGTCTATCTGAACAGGATTATAAGTAGGAGTCAACATGGATTTATGAGGGATAGGTCATGTCAAACAAATCTAATTAGTTTCTATGAGGAGGTTAGTAGGAACCTGGATCAAGGCAACTCAGTGGATGTAGTCTTTTTGGATTTTGCAAAGGCTTTTGATACAGTGCCACATGGGAGACTATTGTGCAAACTAAGAGATACAGGAGTTGCAGTAAATATCTGCTCATGGATTGAGAGCTGGCTAAAAGACAGGAAGCAAAGGGTTGTTGTAAATGAAACATACTCCGATTGCACTAATGTGGTAAGTGGGGTTCCTCAGGGTTCAGTATTAGATCCTCTCCTTTTTAACATATTTATTAATGACTTAGAGGTAGGATTGGAGTGTGGTGTCTCCATTTTCGCTGATGACACGAAGTTGTGCAAGGTAATTAAATCAGATAGTGATGTGCTTTCCCTCCAAAGGGATTTACATAAAATTGAGGAATGGGCATCTAAATGGCAGATGAGATTTAATACAAATAAATTTAAAGTTATGCATCTGAAAAGGAAAAATAGCCATGCTATTTATAATCTTAATGGAGCAAATCTAGGTGTATCCGATATTGAAAGGGATTTGGGAGTGCTTGTGGACAACCACCTAAGTAACAGTGCTCAAAGCCAAGCAGCAGCTGTAAAGGCAAATAAAATATTAACATGTATTAAAAAGGGTATAGAAGCCAAGGAAGCAAATATAATTCTGCCACTATACAAATCTCTAGTACGCCCTAATTTGGAATATTGAGTACAATTTTGGGCACCACTTCATAAAAAGGACATTTTAGAGCTGGAAAAGGTACAGAGGAGGGCAACAAATCTAATAAGGGGAATGGAGGGGAAGTTATGACGAAAGTCTAACCAAATTAAACTTATTTTCTCTAGAAAAAAAGCGTCTAAGAGGAGATATGATTACCTTATATAAATAAATCCAGGGTCAGTATAAAGATTTGTCAAGGGAGCTTTTTGTGCCAAAAGGTTTTCAACTGACAAGAGGACATCCCTTGAGGTTAGAAGTAAAAAGATTCCACCTTAAAGAAAGAAAAGGGTTCTTCACAGTAAGGGTGGTTAATCTGTGGAATTCTCTACCAGAGGAGGTGGTGACAGCGGATTCGATAGATAACTTTAAAAGAGGACTGGATTTATTTGTAATTAAAAAGGGAATTCAGGGTTACCATGGATAATTAGAGAGGCAGTATTGATCCAGGGAGAAGTCTGGTCGTGGGTGTCTGGGATCAGGAGGGATTTTTGGGGGGGATTTTTTTTAATGCAACTAATTAATTAATAGTTAATCTGCATATTGCAGATCGGAGGAGATCTTGAAAGGTTGAACTTGATGGACTGAAGGTCTTTTTTCAACCTTAAATACTATGTAACTATGTAACCACACCGTCTTTTTCCAGAGCAGCCTGTATTTCTGCTGAGGTTACCTGTGGATTTTTCTTTGTATTCCAAACAATTATTCTGGCAGTTGTGGCTGAAATATATTTTTGTCTTCGTGACCTTGGCTTGGTATCAAGAAATCCCTCGAATTTTCGATTTCTTAATAAGAGATTGAACAGTACTGACTGGTATTTTCAAGGCTTGGATATCTTTTTATATCTTTTTCCATCTTTATGAAATTCCATTACCTTGTTACACAGGTCTTTTGACAGTTATTTTATGCTCCCCATGGCTCATTTTTCTAGCCTGCTCAGTGCATCCACGTGAGAGCTAACAAACTCATTGACTATTTAAACACAGACACTAATTGCAACTTAAAAACCCACAGGTGTGGTAAATTACCTTTAATTGTCATTTTAACCTATGTGTGTTACCTTGCGTGTCTATAACAAAGCCAAATATTCAAGGGTGTGTAAACTTTTGATCAAGGTCATTTGGGTCATTTCTGTTATCAGTATGATCAGAAAGGAGGCAAACAACTACGTCATAATAAATGGCTTCATATGATCACTATCCTTCAATAAAATACATTTTTGCATGATCAGTCATATTTTCGATATAGATGTCAAAATTTCACAATTTCTGCCAGGGCATACAAACTTTTGAGCACAACTGTATTATATATATATATATATATATATATATATATATATATATATATATATATATATATATAACATATAGAGCCTCATTCAATTAGAAGCCTGCATCTTGCGCTATACAGGCAGTATGTCTGTGGGCCTGCTGCGGGATCGCACTCAGCTACAATTACAGTGCTATTGAATTGAACAAGCCCACAAGTTAGGGACTGAAAGCCAAAACTGTAAACCATGCACTTGTACGTAGCATTTCAGGGCGGGAACCTGATCAATTAAGCAAGGCTCTAACTACCCATTTAGAAACATGGAGGTTACATGTCAGTCAATTACCGTTTGGAGGTCCGACCAGACTCGCAAATCGCAAAACACAAAACAATAAAAATGAATGCCGATACTGTTCTAGTCTATGTGGGTGGCCTGATATGTATTAACTCATTGATTCCCAAGATCAATATAACCCCAAAATGAAACATAAAATAAAATTATTTTGGATTGCTGATTTGCGAGCTTGAGACTGTTGTGCAATTACTTCTAATGTATTTTATTGCTTTCCCCATCATTTACAGTGCAGTATTGATTTTTTATTTTATTTTACAGTGCTACAGATATAGGATTTTCTCATAGGATTTTCTACTACATTTTCTGTTTACGGGTATGAAAACATTTGTGGGCTTGAAGAATTGAAGAAATTGAATAGTGATTTGCCATTGTAACTCTTGCGGACGTTAAAGATCAAAGGCTTAGATGGGGTGTAAGTTACAGTTGTAACAACCGCAACGATTTCAAGCCTGTAACACGTAGCCCGATTATGGCTTGCAAAAAAAAAAGTTGAATAGCAAATTAACTTACGGCCTCCATTACGGGCTTCTGTAACTTACAATTGCTCAATTGAATGAGGCTTATAGTAAATAAAAAAATTAAAAAAAAATAATATATATATATATATATATATATATATTTCGAGTCCAAGCTTTCGTGGGAAGGAAATACTCCATAGCCCTCTAGTTTCCAAATCTGGTAATGCATGATTACGTTTAATTTTAATATTTTTGTGTCCCCTATTTATTTAATCTGGATTTATCCCCCCAGTTCCTATGTCCCTGTTCACAGATGTATGAAGTCGCAAACATTATACTTACATTTTTTGGGAATGCAACATATATGCATATAAGCATATTACATATAATTTTATTTTGCACTACATCTTTTTTCGTGATTTTTAACTTTTTTTTTTTTACAGTACTGTTTCTTTAACTGCTTTTAAAAGCTCTCAGCAAGACATTTTTGAACCATTACAGGTGATATTCAGTACGTACATGTAACTTTTTAAGAGAAAAATCAGCTAACATAAGGTCTTGCACAGTTTCAGTAATTATGTGAGGAATGTTAAGTGCAATTCGAATGAGCTTTAAGTAAAATTCAGTGGAACAGCAGACTGTAACTTGATAACGCAGGTCACTTTTGCCTATTCTGCAATGGATTCAAAAAGTGCTGAAATTAGATTGAAATAGATAAGTTACTAAGCTACAGACAAACTTGCGCTGTGGGTGCCTGCGTATTTTTTTTAAATGGGACCTTAATAAGTTAGGTGAAAGGCAGTGCACCTCAAAAGTGTACCTATAAATAAATGTGGCTTTCTAGACCATGTTATCTTCTGTATTCTTAACACTTGTAAAATGTCTACTTGTAGGCATTGAGCCTCATTCAATTTGGAGGCACCAGTTATGGAGGTTCGCAAGTTATGGTGCTATTCAATTGTTCAAGGCTGCAAGTTAGGGGCCGATAGCAAAATTGGGAAACCATGCTATCGTATGTAGCATTTACGAGCTTGAACTTGATCAATCAAGCAAGGCCGTAACTCCCGATTAGAAACAGCATATGGAAACAGAGATTGTCATCATTATGGCTTTGAAAAATGGAGGTTGAATTTACGAAGTTACGATCGGACCCACATTCCAGATATAATGCAATATTGATAAAACTGTAAATATGATATTCTATTACATGTGAGTTCCATTATATGTAATAAACACATTGATTGCCATGATCAATATAACACAGAATTTAAACATGAAATAAAGTATTTTTTTGGTGGCTAATTTGCGAGCTTTTAATTCTAAAGACCTAATATCACTTTCAACGAATAAAGTTGCAATGAGTATAATGCAGACTATATAACTACGACTTTAAACTACAATAGACGATAAATCAACTGTCTACTAAAGCAATATGATGAATACCATATAATGCAGACAATCACATAAATAGTTCTTAGCAGTGCTGGCTTGCCAAAAAACATTGGTAATGCAATGTTAAAACTGGGGACCTTTATAGACCTTTATGGGACTAATGGGGTTAATTAGTGTCCCATAAGGGTCTGTATAGACCCTTATGGAACTAATGGGGTTAATTAGTGTCCTATAGGGGTCTGAATAGACCCTTATGGGACTAATGGGGTTAGTTAGTATACAGACCCTTATGTGATTGAGGGGGTTAATTAGAGGCTCATGGGGGTCTGTATAGACCCCATGAGTGAGGGGGTTAATTTTAGGTGTCGGGGGGTACTTATAGTACCTCTGTGGCAGGAGTTAAGTTTTTATTTAGCGCAGGTCCTTTAATGACCTTTTCTGCCCTTTAAGGACCGCAAGGCGGGAAATTTTAATTTTTAAATGCCAGATCGGGTTAATGTTAGGTGCTGCTAGGGTATTTACAGTACCCCTGTAGACGGTATTGTGCATTAGTGGGCCGCGGGCCCTTTAAGGAACCCGATCGGGACCCCCGCAGCAAGGGTTAACGTGGGGACCCTGCGGGGGTCCCAATGTAGACCCCCAGCTTGGGGTTAATGTGGGGACCCTGCGGGTGATCCCGTTCAGGACTACCGCATCATGGGGTTAATGTGGGGACCCTGCATCATTGGGATCTCACTTAGTGTGGGTGGTGTTAGATGCAGTGGGGGCATTTTGGGGAGCATACGTAAGGGCTTCTAAAGCCCTTGCGGGTCTTCTCTAGCACATGTAGGACTTCATCCTTCATTTGCGATTTACGAGTTGGGCTACGTTTGCGAACTTGGAGGAATCGGGCAGTTGATTAGAGATTTGCGATTTCAGCCCTGCAAATGTGACAGATCAAAGGCTTCAGATTTTGACGGGCGCTATTTTTGCATGGCCAAAACTCGTAACCCAATCTGAGCATGCAAAAAGACTCCAATTGAACAGCAAATTTGACTGCGATCTCATAGTAATTGAATTAGGCTCATAGTAAGTTCTGGGGGTGTGGAAATCCCGATTTCCGTTTGCTGCAAATAAATCTGTAAGTTTATTGAACTTTTCAATCGAATACATTGAAAAGATAAGAAACATAAAAAAATCAGGAAAACTTCCATATACCTTTAATCTTTGGTGTCTGGGTAAGGTTAAAAATATCCTTTTAAGTCTAACCTAAGAGTCCTAAGTCAAGTTTGCAATACTGCACTGTTAAAAGCAAAAAAATAAGAATGTGGTAGCATCAAAAATCATTAATAAGGTTTGCATGTGGGACAGAGGGTGTCACACAAGGCTTTACATGTGTCATTAGTACAATTATCAACAGTAATAACCATGTGCTGTATGCAGACAAATCGTATTTTGCTTCGTATGAGTGTCTAACATTATAATTATAAAGCATTTTAAGTGTTTTAATTTCATTTAAAATGGATTTGGATGGATGGAGGGAGACAGGGATGGAGCAAATGGGAAAGAGAGCTGAACATTTATTAAACATTATAAGCTTTCTATTTCTCTCACAGGGATATATTAATTGTATTTAAAATTTCAGAGCTAGTGTCTTTATTAATATCAATATTTCAGATATGTCCTAAAATCCATACTTTAAGTTCCCTTGTGAACTAACCAACATATTGCAATCGTCTAGGGTACTGCTGCATACAAAATATAAATTTGCCTTATAATTTAGATTCTGTTTAATCTCATATATATCAGTGGAAGCTTTTGGATCTAAGTTCATCACATATTTTGATGTTGTTAGTCAATTATAAAGTTTCCAATTAGGCATCCTAAAAATTATTAAGCAGAAACTTCTGGTGCTGATGTAGAAATGGGAAATCTATTGGATGTGTGTGTCTCATTGATTCTATTTATATCACATTATATGATATTTACTGTATGATTCTGATAGAGGGCAACAATGGTTTATATGATATGTTAAGCATTAGGATGTTAGGAATTTAATTCTCCACCCACAGGTTTCCAGGTGGGGAGAATCCAAGCTTTTTGGACCAGATGTTCTGTCTCTGGGAGATAGTCATAAAGTTTGAAGTTACTTTATTGCCCCTCCGAGGTTGTAAAACCAGATTTGGAGACCAAGAGAAATATAGCCCCCCTCTACCTATTGACAACAGAAACATATCAGCTCAGAGGAAGGAATGTCGGGGAGAAAGGCGTGGGGTGTGGGTGCATTCTTTTGGTGCTGTGTAAAATATCTGTGTAAGAAAGAATAAACTGTCAGTCTGACATGCTAAGCAAAGGTTTGCATGCTCCTATTTCTTGTATTCTTCTAATCCTAAACATGGATGGTAAATAGTTTTATTATTTGCAATAAGTCAGTAAGCTTAGAAGGCTGAGCTTGCAACCTGTGATTTCATGTGTATGATTGTTAGCTGAAGGTCAGGGTCATCAACTATTTTTGTATCAGTCTGTCAATTTATGTATTGTCATACTCATAGTTTATTGTACCCCATCTCTATGGAATATGTTGTGGCATGACTGATTTTGGGACTTCCCTGAAGCCCACAAGCAACCCTGTTATTTGGGACTCTAACACTGGCTAAAATCAAAGACTATCAAAATGGACCTGATATTTATTGTAAGGACGGTGACATGTTGGCTTTATGTGTAATGTAATGTGGGCCACAATAAGGAATGTTGGGGTTACTATATTATGTTATATGCGCTGTAATAATGTTATTTTACCAGTAACTAACAGAGATACACTTTCTACCATGTTTGTTAGTGGTAGAACAAAGGGTTACGTTTCTGCAAGAATTTATATGGATAGAAGGCCCCTCAGAGCTGCCAGGGATCCATTCTCTCTGGCGGCAAATTTTGGGGAAATGTTTTTAAGCTTGACCGGATAGATAACCCCCCACCTCTCAGAGGGGGTTTGGCTCAAGAAAGTCGGGAGGGTGAGATGTGGGTTTATTGTTTTTGTTTTTTTAAATGTGTTTGGAAAAAGAATAAACAGGCAGTCTGTCTCAGTACTAAACCAGAGTACATGAGTATTTCTTGTATGATGTAAAATCCTAATTAAGGGATCTGATTTTTCTGCTTCCCCATGAATGATTTTTTTATCTGAATTGTTGGGTGCTAAGATGAATAAAGTCATAACCTGGAGATTGATCCTGTAAGCTAAAGCAGGAGAATTAGGGGTATGTGGGCCCCTCACCTCTGGGTTGTGGCATGTTGGCACTACATAAATAGAATATAATAATGGTATGCTAACACTGATCCCTGTTCTATTGACCAATTTGTACATGTATACATATATTATATGTAAATATATTTTATATATATTTATGCCACATATACTATTAGCTACAAGCAATTCAATGATGAGTTCCCCGCCCACAACCACTACAGGCATGCCAAAGATGCAAGTTTGGCCTTAGAACTCCATTGGTTTTAGTACAGCTTGAATATTATGAGCTCTAAAAATTAAAGTTACACAAAATCGATTAGACACGATTTCTAGTAGACCCATAGCTCTAACCCGCAATTGAAAAGAGTATAAAGTTTCTGTCAAAAATATTATGAGTGCTAAATATGACTCGTAAGGGCATCTTCAAACCCTTGTTATAGCTGTAGCAGCAATTAAACACACAATACCGTACTTTAAAAGCATGGGAAGGCATAGAAATACATTAGAATTATTTGCAGAATACTCTTTAAACCCACAAATATGCAGCAAAAAAATAATATTTTTTAATGTTATTTCTGAGTAATATTGATCCCGGGACTCAAGGGGTTAATAAATATCATGAAACCTATATGGACTAGAATATATGATCTAATGCATTTTATAAAGTGCTAGATTGCTTGATTGAGAGTGCGATCGACAGATATTACTTATTGGCGCTAATTAATTTGTAGCCTCCGATTGTAGATTACGCCTAACTTCCATGTTTTACTGATGTCATGATGGCATCTCATTTACAATTGGTTGTGTCTAAGTAAATTATGGGCTTGCTAATATGTCAGTTAATATGATCACACCTCTTGAAATCCTACTTAAAAAGGCAGGGTTTAGGCTTAAGAAGGAAAAATGCAAGTTTGAGTCAAAAGAATACATTTAAGCATTTAGAGAAAAAAACACCAGCAGCAAAAATTACCAGTTACAGTCATTTGTGGGCTTCTAATAGAATAAGGCTCATTGTGTGTTTAATTAAACGGTATGTTTGACATATACATTGCACCATAACCCAAATTCTGCCACTGCAAACAACAGAGTAGCTTTCAGCCTTCTAGTATCAAACTTCTAAATTTTCAACTTGCAGCTAAATGGTTACTCAATTAATTATTTTGCAGATAACCAGGAAAACTCCTCCTGCAAGAATCAGTAACATTTATACTCATACAATGTAATACTAATATACACTTTGGTTCAGTTTATTTAACTTAATTAATTAAGGAAGTTACATTTGTCACTACTGTCTTTCTCAGTTTTGCAATTTGTCTAATATGGCACCATTGCATCTCCATAATTTCCTAAAAATTGATGTCTACATTTCAGTGAGTTACTACTGCAGCCAGAATCATAGGGGGCAATAAAAGTCTGATGGGGAAGAGGGATAAATTATATATATAAGGGCAATCAAAAATATCTAAGGTTTAGGAACCAGATTTTTGTAGGAGGCAAAAAGGATGTTTCTAGGAGTATGGAAGGAAGCTCCTGGAAAATATACATGTATTCATAGCCCATTGGAGGATCGATCATTCCTATCCTTCTTTTATTCTTTATTCTTATTAATATCCATATCTGTTACGATTTTTTATCACATTGAAACTTATTGGAACTTTTTTGTTAATTTGTGAACATTGCATATTTTGTCCTAAATTCTAACTTTTCCCAGCCCTCTTTTTCACATCTCCCAATCTGTTTACCATCACATGCTCTCCTTACACATTTTATTGTCTCTTTTAATCCCCTCTGTGCCTTTAACACACTCATCAGCACCACCTGCTTAAACTTACCCATTACAGTCAATCTGATCAACCTTCCCTCACACATTTTTCCCTACACATGGAATTATACTATTATAATTACACATTTTAGACAAGCTACATTACCTCCTCCTTCACTTATTCTACTGCTTTGTGCCTATACTTTGTCACAATATTTTATGAATATGTTGTTAATCCTTCTTCTACCTTATAACCTCTTGCTTCATTCTCAGACTCTCTTACGCAACCTCTCCACTTCATGTCCATTTCACCATCCCTTCTCTCCTTCCCTCTACATTGCTCCCAAGAGCGCCACTCCCTCATCAAGTCACTATCACATATATAGTTGTCAGCAATCTGGGTTGTTGCTAATGCTTGCAAATCGAAGGCCGCAGTTGCTGGCAAGGAGCGCTGGTGTCTTGTGGTTCTATTGGACCCTGGCCTCTCCTGCATTTTTCATATACAATCATTCACTAAATATTGTCTCTTTCATCTAAAAAACATCTCCAAGATATGTCACTATGTTACACAAGACACAACTAAAATTTGAATATGTCAACTCGACAACTGCAATTTGCTCCTTGCTGGCCTCCCCATCACCCGTCTGTCTCTATTCCAATCCATAATGAATGCATCTGCTAGACTCATCTACTACACTCAGTGCTCAGGGTCTGCAGCACCTCTCTGTCAATCACTCCACTGGCTTCCTGTGGCCTCCAGAATAAAACTTCAAATCTCAACCCTAATTTACAAAGCCCTCAACAACAATGCACCCCCTTATATCTCTGCTCTCATCTCAAAATACTTCCCTACTCGCCCTCTTCGTTCTGCTAACAACCTTCTTCTTTCCTCCTCTATTAACACCTCCTTGCACCCCCACCTTCAGGACTTTTCTCGCACTGCCCAAATTTTCTGGAACGCATTGCCTCGCACCACTAGACTATACTCCTGCCTCAAACCCTTTAAAACCTCCCTCAAAACACATCTGTTCAAAGAAGCTTATCACCTTCAGCCTTAACATGCACAACACATTTGACCAGTATGAGAGAGTGTGAGAGCGATAACAACAAATTTAACACACCTGCTCCCCATTCACACCTGAGACCTTGTAACACTAACGAGTCACATGACACCGTGGAGGGAAAATGGCTCATTGGGCCCAATTTGGATATTTTCACTTAGGGGAGTTCTCACTTTTGTTGCCAATGGTTTAGACATTAATGGCTGTTTGTTGAGTTATTTTGAGGGGACAGCATATTTACAAAAATGTGAGGGGTGTGCTCACTTTTGTGAGATACTGTATATACATTGTAATAAGATGCAATACAAAATGAATATACTGTACAAACATAAAGGAGAATATTATTTTATATTGTGACACTAGTCAGAATATTTTTATTTAAACAGAAATCGAGTGAACTGAATTTGCATTTCAAAGAGCATTCATAAAATTATACAAGTCAAATATCCAATTCATATATATTTTA
Organism: Discoglossus pictus; assembly: GCA_027410445.1. NCBI lineage: Eukaryota > Metazoa > Chordata > Amphibia > Anura > Alytidae > Discoglossus > Discoglossus pictus. The sequence goes on from CM050164.1 coordinate 378,425,400, forward strand.
AATGTTCCTTTAAATGGTCGAACACATAATAAGAATTCCATTTCTTACATTAAAGTCAGTATAATGCAGTATATGTAGTTCTGTAGATATCAGTAACAAAATGTAAACATGAGAAAGCATTCAAATGCAATCAGCAACACTTAGGTTATAGCTTTCAAATTCAGCCAGTCAGTGCAGGAAAGTTGTAGAGAAAATGTGCAGTTTATTTGTATTTTCACTTTAATAGTGCAAATTATGTTTCAGTCTTAATAAGCACCTTTTAGATGTGTGAATATAAGATACGTACACATGTCAAGTTAGAATCATAGTTCAATATTATTAACTAAAACACTATAAATTAATTATTATTACTATTGCTGTTATATCATTTGCATACTCTGCCTCCAGGGCTGCTATAAATGATATCCTATTTAGCCACCATTAGCTATTTCATAGCCGATGCTAAGAGTTCCCCAAACTACTGCTGTAGTCGGATGAAGATGTTGATAATACAATAAGAAATAAGAATACAGTGTTTCATTATAACTATTGTATTCAATTTTGCTTTAATTGTGGGATATATTTTGCATTTTTTCCTAAAAGGATCAGACACCTTAAAGGAATGGTAGAAGCAGTGGATTTAGATAATATCCCTATTCAGTTCTGCTGAAAACTGCTAATCTAAGTAGCATAGTTACATAGTAAATGAGGTTAACAAAAACTTGATGGCTAAAAGTATTATTTTAAATACTTTATTTTGTTAAATACTTAACAAATATGTGAAGGATTTTCCACACTACTGTGGTCCTTTATCACGAGCTACATTGAAATGTTTGCTATCACTATACAGAACAAGCAATTATATATCTAACAGTGCCACTCAAACCATAATAAGGACAATTTATATGGTGATGGGAATTCTCAGCTTAATGAAAAAAAGGACATTTTCTGAAATTAACAAATAAAAGGCTTGACAGTCTAATTTAGGAAGTGGGCAGCCTAAATGTGTAAACCAACAGAATTCTAGAAGGAAGGCTAGACTTCTCCCAAACCCTCCAGGGACTAAACCTTTAGTAACCTGAGGGAAACGTTACCTTTTTGCATAAGTAGCATTGGCTTCCTATTCCTTAGCTGAAGTGGAAAATAACTGATACTGGATTGCTAGGTGGAGCTGAGTGTTGTGAGACATGATGTGCTCAGTATTTGTGCAAATGACTTCCCCATGGGGCAGAATGTTTTTCTCATACAGCTCAATCTGTGCACAAGAATGAATCTGCATCCTAAATATTAAGTGCTACCTACTCTAAAAATTACACGTGATGAGAAATGTAAATGTAGGATGCAATATTGTACAGTCTTCTTTCTATACATCCACTCGAATTGTGAAAATTAGCAAATTGTACAAATTAATACCAGTGATTATCGAATTTCACTTACGATGGCATGTAATAGAGTAAAAGAACATGGAGACATTTTTTTAGTGTGTTGTATCTGGAAGAGGGTATTTATAAATGTGTACAGTGTGTTTTCCTTTTTCAAATGATGTTATCAAAGCATAATAAACTGATTCAAAGTTTTTCAATTCCCTGAGGGCAGTAAGGCATTATAAAGATGTGTGATTCATACTGCCAATGAGACCTACATACATATGTTCTGAGCATTTTTGTTAGTTTCATGCAAAAACATGAATATACTTTGCCGTTCAAAAAAACTATTTAAGATCATATCTGTTATGAGTGCGCCAGCTTTGGCTGCAGCAGTTGCAGCAAGGAGCAGCTAGATGGCGCTGCCAAAATTGTGCACAGTTTGCAAGCGCTGCTGATATTATATATTATATATATATTATCTATAATTTCCAAGCTTAAACCTTTACCCTTACCCTAACTCTAACCCTAAATCTATGATATCGGCAGCAAAACGTTGTCAACGACATCTAGCGGCCACTGCCTGTGCTGGCGGCCCGCCGGTGCAATCGCAACAGGAAAGGACTACTATTTGTAGCATTTATAACTTGGTCTTTTAAATGAATGTTCCACATCCGTCATCATACAGACATATACCTATATTTATAAAATTTGTCTTATAACTAAATACATTTTCATCAGCAGAGCAGCTAAGAGTTTGAATTTACAGAGCTGATTTTTCTATTTAATTTTTATTTTAAAAAAATGTAGCAGATATAAAGTGCTACCCAGATCCATCCAGCACCATTTTTTGGGACTTCTGATTGCTCACAATGTCTGCTAGCACTCAGCTGGAAGTGTCTACACTGATTAGCTTTGACAAATTAGACTTCTGTGTTATAGTTAGTGGGCAACAATCAGTAAGAAGGGTACAAGCTCTGTCAATGCCTGACACCTCAAAGATTCATTTAAGGAAGTTAGCAATATTAACATGAATAGTGTGTGACTAAGAATCTTCAGGATGATTATATATAATGAGACATATGCATGATAACACAAGTCCATGTAAATAACTGAACAAAATGCAGTGCTTAGTGTAATCTATGAAGTAGTGTAAGATAACAAACCATGTAATTTGTGAAAAGGATTTTGCTACTGATATAGATGATTTATCAGTATAGTCATACAGATTGCTCATTGTCATATTAGTAGTAAAATAACCAATTAACATTTGAAAATGATCATTATCTTTTATTAAGAGGTTTTAACAATTACAGGCTACATTTTTACTAAATTTATATGTAAACATAATGTAAACAGTGGCTTAGTGGGCATACTTCGTGCTAAATGGAAGATTGAAATATAGGAGATTTCATTTTGAGAAATGTATGCTTTGAATACATAAATGTTGGTAATAAAACAGAAACTTTCTCAGTGCCAGGTACGGACTTGCAGAAAGGAGCATTGGATCTCTCCTGTTATCTGCCCACTATACTGACGTGCACACCGCACACTTTTTTTCTACTGTGTTCTTAGGGTTACAGATTAAGGTTTATGGTTAGGTTATAGGGTTAGGGTAGTGGCATATGACAGGTTCTACATAATGGACATCAATAGACATGCAGTTAAATGCATAATATATATGATGAGAATTATCTAGGTTTGCTTACTGTATTATCATTTGGATTCATTAGTTAAATATTCATTTTGTGTAGGGGTGGGGGAGGGAAAGGGATGGAATTGAAAGTAGAAGTATATTTCAAGAAGCAGGGGTGTATATTTAGCAAGCGAAAATTACAAAAAGGTAACAAACTGAGAAATAAGTGAAACTTTCCATTACCAACACATAACATTTAAAGTTATCAAAATTAGTAGTGCCAAAAGGTAGTTGTGGGCAAACGTGTCACATTTAATAAAACAAATTTAATTAACAGAAAAGAGATGGTAAGTGCAACAGGGAAAAATAGTTATTTTGAGAAGAGGATACGGAAATGGACCTCTTTATCCTAGTCATATCAAAAAAGTGTATCATACAGGGAAGAAGTAGAGAGGGTGTAAAGAACCTAGCTCATTTGGTAGGGATTGCTTTCCTGGTTTCTACATATAGTGATGCAAAAGTATGCTGTTCATGGTGCAAGTGGTAGACCTAGAATCAGCAAAAGGATTGCAGAGCTATGAGCCAGAACCTTTTGAGGTATCTGCAGTGTATTTAAGAGACCACATGTATTGGATTTAGTGTGATCTCTCAGATGAGAGAAAGAGTCAGATGTAGTCTTTCTATGTGGAAACTGATTAGAGGAGTAAGTAGTTGAAGATGTAGGGAGTTTCCTATCGTACTATATTATATGTTGCTGTCCATGTATCGATAACAGTGGATGAGGCAATTTGATCTATTAGTAGACCATGGGCCCTATTAAATTAGACAATTTTGAGTTCCCACAAGCAAAAGTTATGGCTATTAAATTGGTATCTTTTAGAAACCCGCAAACGATCTGCAGGTTACAGGCTCTGTTCCAGCTAAGCCTTTCATCTTTCAAGCCCGTAAATGTTACAACCGCAAATCGCTACTAAATTGCTACAATTCCCCAAAAACGTACTGGCGTTCAAACCTGTAAACGGCAAATGTAGCCAAAAATATTATGGTGATCTCTGCTACACCCATTCTGGAAAGTCCCACACCATTGATGGTGGCCATTTGCCACAGATGTATACACGATATAATTTGGTGAAATGCCATCAAGTGTTTTGCTATCAATCAATTTACATTATCACCTGTCATATTCTTATCAGCACATCAGGGGAATGTTGATACTCCACAGTGTCACAATTGGACCTGTCATGTGTATTAACCCTATATTAATAATTATATATATATATATATATATATATATATATATATATGTATATATATATGTATTTATATATATTATATGATATATTAGTATATTAGTATTATAATTATTAGTTAGTATTATATCTATTAATATATTGCATACTAACTAGGGCTCATTAGATATAAGAATGTGACATAAATTTGATGTATGTGGATGTCCCATAACCCCAACCATTGAAAACACACTGACAAGGTGTGAACGGTATAACAAAGCTTTATTTCATACACCGAGCACACTCAGAAATGTACAAGACTGTGCATTAATATCATGGTTGTAGTGTGGGTGGGCCCCGGAAAGGCAAGAGGCTTTTGGGGGAAAACGGGATAGCTAAAGGGGATAATGTCATAGTCTAGAATAAGCATGATGCATAGCACCTACCAGGCTCACATATGTTCACTACACAACCGGAATCTGATGAATAAAAGGATCATCAGAAATCACTCCATTAAATTGAAGAAACCATTAATGTGCATAGCACTTACAACTTGTCTAGATCTGCTCAATGAAAGAGATGCTTAAACCTCTGGGCTGTGTAATCCAATCCAATTTCACACATACAGTTTGGTGACAAAAACAAAAATCTGAAAAAAGTGGCCAAAAAAAAGGCGGAGTAGGATAACAAAAAAGAAAAACATGCATGTACAGTACAGTGCTAAATACTGTAATTGTAACAATATACCTTGTTCAATTTAATCGCTTTGTAACTGCAGCAAATTTCAAACTTAATAGTGCCCTACATTATCATGAAGTGTGTGAGGCATCTTTAGAGATGCAGTAATGTTGGGCAAAATGTTTGTCATAGTATTTGACCTGGGCTGACAGGTGTAGGAAAGGTGCACATCATATAGTGTGTGTGTGTGGTCCCAAAAAAATCATCAACACGCTTGAGGTTCTTTTGGCACTACATGTAGAAGTGTATCTAGCCTGCAGGAACATTCAGTGTGATTTGAATGGGCAAGAATGTAATACTTTTGGAAAGTCAGATTTCTGTGATGTGAACCAGGTAATTTCTGGAAAATGGGGATCTGTGGACAACAAGAGTTCAAGGGCAAAAAGGCATTTTTTATTGTTTGATCACAAGAAGTTAAAAGGCAATATTAAAGGGTGGGAAGAATGTGGGCAACCCTGCTTGCTATCATTATGAAGAGTTGATGTATGTGGATGGAATGAGCTTAGTCTTGGTTTCAGTGTTAATATGGTGTAATAGTGTTATAAAATGACCTTGAAAATCTATTAAGTTAGGAGTGGTAATGAGGTTGACATGAAATTCTTCTTTGCATCCATAGTATGCAAGAAAAGGCCTGTGAGTGTATTACTCACATAATTTAGTGGACAAGCATACATTAGGAAAATATCCTGTGTCTGTGAGGTATGTCCAAACATAACAATGTCAGCAGCTACATAAGCAATGAGTATACAGGCCTTAAAAAAAATCTTACATTGACAGACTCTATTTTGCCTGGAGCCTGAGGGCAACAGTCACCCTATTGAGTATTGCTCTTTCATTTAGGTATATTGCCAAGTGGTACTTCATATTAGCAGTCTATCAATAAAACTGGATAGAGATGTTATCTGCATCTATGGTTCCTACCATTCCAAACAAAACCAAATGTATGCCATCATTAAAGAAAGTTATTTAAACTTTCCAAAAACATTTTGCCCATTATCAAGTGAAGTTTTTCATGAGCAGACTATATATATAACACTTGAAGTGTGTTGACCTGCCTAAATTCTGCTTGGTTGCTGTGTATCAGAGTAAGAATGTATAACTTCTTATAATAGTCAGAGGATGTTGCAATTGGGTTAGTTGTAATTTTGATATACATTCTTTTCAGTTTTTATAAATATATTATTTTATTAAGAAGTTAACATTACACAAACAAATACCTCATATAAAATTAAAAACATACATTATACACAGATATATTATTCAAGGTTATACAATCTTAACTTCTATATACCTCATTTTTCTTTCCTTTTTCCTTTTTCATTATTAAGCATAACAACTGAATATACAATAAAAGATAATTAGCAATTTATATACTAATATCCTCATAGATCCTTAAATTAATTGCGAGAGAACTACCCCAGAGCACTACAGCAATTACTTGGCTCTCACAACTCCTAAAATACCTAATTGTATTAAAAAAGATATTGAGAGTACTCAAAAGCACTCTCAAAGGCCTTTGTATGCCACTGCGAGTGCTCTGGAGTACTCACAATATTTCCCTCTCCCCCCTCAACCACTCAATGCCTGATTGCCCCATTCCCTGCTCAAACCATATCCCCTAACCCCATCTACAAAGCCATGGCGGTCAATAGAGAACCTCATGGAAAATAAAATGTTAACCTATGCATGGTGGGTTTATTAGTGTAGGGTAGTGTTTAACTTGGAGTGTCATAGGGGTCCTGTGGACCCCCATGGCATTTTATGTGTTATTTTTTTAACCATGGGGTCTGTCACAAGGGTTAACTATTTATGTGCTACAGGGGTTCTTAATGGACCCCCGCAGCATTGGTTTTAAGTTTAGGTACAGGGGGTTCCGATGGGGACCCCAACAGATAGTGTTAACTTATAGTTCAAGGGGGGCCTTTAACAACCACCCTTGCACAGGTTAACAGTTTAGTTGCCATGGCGGTCTTTATAGATGGGTTAATCGGGTAAGAAGATGAGTTTTCAGAGGGGAAGGGGGCGAGTGGGAACTGCATGGGCAAGGGGATCTCAAGGATTCCCTCCACCACTTGTTTAAATGAAGGGAATCCCCAAGTATTCTCATTAGTATAGTTAGTTTGGACTCAGTAATTGACTGAGCACAGCCTTCCTAGCAAAACCTGAGCGTTCTAACTTACTGCAAAGGCTTGGGTTTACGAGACATGGCTGAGCTCAGTAAGATTACTGGTGTGGAGCTTTGAATAGACCTGTAAAGCAGGCAAAAATGCTTCTGCAGCAGATTTCACAGTATAACTCAAATGACCCTGCTAAAATAGAATAGGACTGTATATTATTACTTTTAATTTTTTTGGTTTTATCAAGATATTTGTCAGAACTACAAACCACCTCTACATCCTGTCTAGCGATCTTCTAAAAGGAATTAGGGTCACATGAACAGAGGTTGGAGGGTCACCTTTCAGAATCTTGGTCAAATGCAGTTACCTTTTCATTACTGTCCTTGCAGCATGAGCATTTGTATTCACTTAGGAGGTGAAGTAAAAAAATCGGTTTGTGAGTTAGAGACCTTCAGAGCTAATACCCACCCTCATTGTAATAAAACACTATTTATGCAGTGAATGGTTCTGCTATGAATGCACAGCAAAGCTTTACCACTATTAATTTCTGCATTTGGTCCTAGAGTGTAGCTAACAGCCCACAGTACAGATCTTTGTTAGTTACAATAGGTCAGTTTCATCTACTCTCCTTCCTGGTTATGGTCTAAAATGCGGAGCAGCACTGAGTGGCATCATTTTATGGCAGATGCACTCATTGTACTGCTGTTATTTCTGACAGTTTTAATACTAATGAACTCTCCAATAATGTAAAATGCTCTAAATCAAATAAGAAAAATAACACAGAAATAAACAGCAAATAAACACAAAGACCTAATGTAGTGATTTACTTTTCTGTCACAGAGTTCAAGATTAATGATACATTTAACCTTGTCTAGAGTTTATTGTGGTTATGTGAAGTGCTTACATTTACAGGAACAAAAACACTTACTACAGATCTCTTTTTCTCATTTAGATGTCAATAATATATATATATATATATATATATACATACATATACATTTATATATATATATATATATACATACATAGACATAAATATATATATATATATATATATATATATACATACATATGATAATATATATATATACTGTATATATATATACATATATATATATACATATACTTTCAAATATATACTGTATATATATATATATGAAGAGTGAGGTAGCCGTGAATGTCCAGTAATCCAGATGAATAATCAGAGTATTGCAGTATATAGTGATACCTTTTTTATTGGACAAACATATTCATAGGTTTCATGACGAGCTTTCGAGAGCGTTCCTCTCTTTGTCGAGTCAGAGTCAATACTGATTATAGATTCACAAATACAGCAAAAAATTCCAGGATTAACAGATAATGTTCTGATCAGCCAGCCGTGCAAGTGTGTGGGGGTGCAGACCAGAGTAAGTAAATTGGGGTCGTAAATAGTTTTACATCTAAGGAACCATAGGGCTGTAACCAAACTCAGGATGAAGGCAGAGAACAAAAAGTAAAAAAATAAAAAAATCAATAAACACACATATATATTTACAAGCATGAATGTTGGAGGTTATAAGAAATTTTGATAATGAGATAAGAATTCAATGTCGACATTAAGTCCCGACTTATTACTGTTGAAGAACATAATCATTTTAATTTCAAATGTCTTTCTTTCCTTAGTGTTTTTAAAAAAACCTTTGAGTATTTTGATTTTGAGATTTTTCATGGAGTGGTTATTCTGGGTGAAATGGTGTCCAACTGGAGTACAGTAAGTCTCCTCATTGTGCTTATTGATGGAATGTCTGTGTAGATTCATCCTCATATGTAATTTCTGGCTGGTTTCTCCAATGTAGCAGCCTCTCTCACATGCAGTACATTGTATCATGTATACTACATTGGATGACGTACAAGAATATGATCCTCTGATGTTATAGGTCTTCTTGTTGTGCGTGGCTGTGTCCTCTTTGCAGATGTGTTGACACAATTTACACCGATTTTTATTGCAAGGTTTTGTGCCATTTTCTATGTTAAGCTCTTCATTGGCCAATCTACTGTTCACCAATGTTTGTCTGAGATTTGGTGGCTGCCTAAATGCAAGAATGGGGGGTTTGGGGAATATATGTTTTAATTCTGTGTCCTCTGTTAGCAGTGGTTGTAGATCCTTAAATATTTTGCGGATTCCTTCTAGATCCGGATGGTATGTGGTTACCAGAGGTGTACGTGAGGTCATTTCCTTAGTTTTGTATTGCAGCAGGTGTTCACAGGGTGTTTTAATGGCAGAGGTTACTTTCTGTTTTATGACATTAGGTTTGTATCCCTTTCTCCCGAAGGAGTCAGACAGGCTTTTTAAATGTTTATCATGGTCCTCATTGTTAGAACATATGCGGTGGTATCGGATGGCTTGACTATAGATAATCGCTTTTTAAGTATGTGAGGGATGGAAGCTAGTGCTGTGGAGATAACTGCATCTGTCTGTAGGTCTCCTGTATACCGATGAGTTAAGTTTACCATTGGTGATGGATATGGTGGTGTCCAGAAAGTTCACCTGTTCTGCAGAGTAATCTATTTTAAATTTAATAGATGGGTGGAAGGTATTAAAGGCAGTGTGGAAGTCTCTCATCACTGACTTTCTTAACAAACTCAGTCAGATTAAAGAACTACCTGCTAACACACTACTCGTAACCATGGATGTTGAATCGCTTTACAGCAACATCCCTCACAAAGATGGTACTGAGGCATGCCTCAAATTCCTCTCAACACACACTCCGAACTGCAAATATAACCCGGATACCATTGCCAAAATACTAGAATATATCCTGACCCACAATTACTTCACCTTCAATGAACAGGTTTACCTGCAAATAATGGGGACCGCAATGGGGACTAAAATGGCACCACAATATGCCAATTTATTTATGGCTGACCTTGAACAGAGATTCCTGTCCACATATATCCACAAACCTTACAGATACTACCGTTATATAGATGACCTGTTCATCATATGGACAGAGGGAGAAAAAAAGCTGAGAGACTTCCACACTGCCTTTAATACCTTCCACCCATCTATTAAATTTAAAATAGATTACTCTGCAGAACAGGTGAACTTTCTGGACACCACCATATCCATCACCAATGGTAAACTTAACTCATCGGTATACAGGAAACCTACAGACAGATGCAGTTATCTCCACAGCACTAGCTTCCATCCCTCACATACTAAAAAAGCGATTATCTATAGTCAAGCCATCCGATACCACCGCATATGTTCTAACAATGAGGACCGTGATAAACATTTAAAAAGCCTGTCTGACTCCTTCAGGAGAAAGGGATACAAACCTAATGTCATAAAACAGAAAGTAACCTCTGCCATTAAAACACCTGCTGCAATACAAAACTAAGGAAATGACCTCACGTACACCTCTGGTAACCACATACCATCCGGATCTAGAAGGAATCCGCAAAATATTTAAGGATCTACAACCACTGCTAACAGAGGACACAGAATTAAAACATATATTCCCCAAACCCCCCATTCTTGCATTTAGGCAGCCACCAAATCTCAGACAAACATTGGTGAACAGTAGATTGGCCAATGAAGAGCTTAACATAGAAAATGGCACAAAACCTTGCAATAAAAATCGGTGTAAATTGTGTCAACACATCTGCAAAGAGGACACAGCCACGCACAACAAGAAGACCTATAACATCAGAGGATCATATTCTTGTACGTCATCCAATGTAGTATACATGATACAATGTACTGCATGTGAGATAGGCTGCTACATTGGAGAAACCAGCCAGAAATTACATATGAGGATGAATCTACACAGACATTCCATCAATAAGCACAATGAGGAGACTTACTGTACTCCAGTTGGACACCATTTCACCCAGAATAACCACTCCATGAAAAATCTCAAAATCAAAATACTCAAAGGTTTTTTTAAAAACACTAAGGAAAGAAAGACATTTGAAATTAAAATGATTATGTTCTTCAACAGTAATAAGTCGGGACTTAATGTCGACATTGAATTCTTATCTCATTATCAAAATTTCTTATAACCTCCAACATTCATGCTTGTAAATATATATGTGTGTTTATTGATTTTTTTATTTTTTTACTTTTTGTTCTCTGCCTTCATCCTGAGTTTGGTTACAGCCCTATGGTTCCTTAGATGTAAAACTATTTACGACCCCAATTTACTTACTCTGGTCTGCACCCCCACACACTTGCACGGCTGGCTGATCAGAACATTATCTGTTAATCCTGGAATTTTTTGCTGTATTTGTGAATCTATAATCAGTATTGACTCTGACTCGACAAAGAGAGGAACGCTCTCGAAAGCTCGTCATGAAACCTATGAATATGTTTATCCAATAAAAAAGGTATCACTATATACTGCAATACTCTGATTATTCATCAATATATATATATATATATATATATATATATTGAAGAGTGAAGCAGCCGTGAATGTCCAGTAATCTAGTAATCTAGTAATTATTAATCTATATATATATATAGATTCATAATGAGTATTGCAATATAATTTGATACCTTTTGTATTGGGCAAACGTCTTATTTATAATGAGGAGCTTTCGAGAGGTTTAAAGTCTCAAGCAATACTAACATAAGATGGAACCCTCAGTTTGAATGAATTCCATCCCCCCAAAAATGTATAAGCATCAAAGAGAGAAAAGCATTTGAAATAAAGATGATCACATTCTTCAACACTAAAAACACAGGACGTAATATAGACTTGGGTTTTCTAACACATTATCAGAATTTCATGTGATTTTTTTACACTTATAACATAACAGACTTAGCACTCTTAAAGAAATGTTTGTCTAACAGGAAAGATATCACTGTGGACTACAGTGCTCTACTTTTTCATGTATATATTGATGTATATGTTTATATAATATGTGTATATATATGTTTCCTTTGCTATGTTGTGTTTATTCTCCATATATATATTTACCTGATGAGGTCAGATGCTGTTTCCACTCTATCTGCATCTGCTGTTATTATTTAAACTGAGGGTTCCATCTCATGTTAGTATTGCTTGAGACTTGATAAAGGGAGGTTAAGCCTCTCGAAAGCTTGTCATTATAGATAAGACGTTTGTCCAATACAAAGGGTATCAAATTATATTGCAATACTCATTATTAATCTTTATATATATAGAGATTAATAATTACTAAATTACTGCATATATATATATATATATATATATATATACATATATATATATATATATATATATATATATACACACACATGCATATATATATATATATATATATATATATATATATATATATATATATATATATATATCTTCTCTCCCTTTGTTTGTTTTTTTCCCTTGCTTTTGTTTGTGAACTTTTTCAGACAGGCTGTAACTATACATTAGCTGTGACCTCTTGACATTTTTTGTGATAGAATTAAATGTGAGAGATGATGGTACCTAATTAAGTGCAATTTATGGAATGAAGAAGTACGCATTAACCTCTGTAAGCATAATTACTGGTAGAATATCAGTTATGGTGGAAAATGACACCACAGCTGGTTATTTCTGTACTAATGTTATACTTATATAATATGTGATCTATATGCTGATCTTGTGTAGTATGTCACATTCTAAGTTAATGGACCACTGTCACTGACATATTTGATATCCAGTGAGGCATACATGGCAGAGATATTTTTCACCCAGGACATGAGCAGTGTGGGAAACCGTGAAAGTAGGATTTATTCAGTTTGAAATGCAACTGCCTGCTTCTGAGCATGAGTGGAGTAGCGTGGAGGTCTAACTTAATGTTTTCACTAAAAATGCATTTATGATATCACGTTCCTCCTCCTGCTAGCCACCAGCTGGCATTTGCCTCCTCTGCTTTTGCTCTGCTTTTAAGGAAGCATCTGTGCTATGCGAAGGCTCTCATTGCCTGTGAGCCTCGTGTAGCGAGGCGAGCAGTTGAAGCATTGAAAGACGCAGTACTTAGCCTAAAAAGACTTAAGAAATACGGGATCGCCTTAGGCTACAAGCAGTTGATTAAAATTACGAAATGCGGGACTTAGAAAAAAAAAATACGAAGTCAGAAAAATAATGGCCGAACCACGCAAATTTAAAAACACTAAAAACACAATAAACACACAAAAAAAATACAAAAAAAAAATCACACACAGCATGGGGGGGCATCCAGGATGTCTGCGAGTGAGGTTGCACGTGAATTTAAGCAGAATTTGCAGAGTTTCGTCACTCGAAAATCGGCTAAGCAACAGAAAAAATGGAGGCTGAATAAAATGAAAACGAGGCTACACGACCCCGAACCGAACAAATTTTACATTTTATAACACTTACTTGCAACTAACTAACTTATAAGCCTCACCTCTGTAGTGGGAAAGCTTTTAGAAGGGTTAATAAGGGATAATATACAAGAGTATGTCTATTCCAACAGCATTATAAGTAGGAGCCAACATGGATTTATGAGGGATAGGTTGTGTCAAACAAACCTAATTAGTTTCTATGAGGAGGTTAGTAGGAACCAGGATCAAGGCAACTCATTGGATGTAGACTTTTTAGATTTTGCAAAGGCTTTTGATACATAGCAACATTGGGAGACTATTGTGCAAACTAAGGGATACAGAAATTGGAGTAACTATATGCACACGGATTGAGAGCTGTCTAAAAGACAGGAAACAAAGGGTTGTTGTAAATGTAACATACTCGGATTGGACTAATGTGGTAAGTGGGGTTCCTCAGGGCTCAGTATTAGGTCATCTCCTTTTTAACATATTTATTAACGACTTAGAAGTAGGTTTGGAAAGTAGTGTCTCCATTTTTGCTGATGACACGAAGTTGTGCAAGGTAATTAAATCAGAAGATGACGTACTTTCCCTCCAAAGGGATTTGCATAAATTAGAGAAATGGGCAATTAAGTGGCAGATGAAATTTAATACGAATAAATGTAAGGTTATGCATCTGGGAAGGAAACATAACCATGAAATCTATAAACTTAATGAAGCAAATCTGGCGTATCTGATATTGAAAGGGATTTGGGAGTGCTTGTGGACAACCACCTATGTAACAGTTCTCAATGCCAAGCAGCAGCTGCAAAGGCAAATAAACTATTAACATGTATTAAGAAGGGTATAGAAGCAAGGGAGGCAGATATAATTCTATCATGATACAAATCCGTAGTACGCCCTCATTTGGCATATGGAGTACAGTTTTGGGCACCAATTCATAAAAAGGACATTTTAGAACTTGAAAAAGTACAGAGAAGGGCTACAAAACTAATAATGGGAATGGAGGGGCTAAGTTATGAAGAAAGACTAACCAAATTAAACTTATTTTCTATAGAAATAAGACGTCTAAGAGGGGATATGATTACCCTATATAAATACATCCAGGGTTAGTATAAAAATTTGTCAAGAGAGATTTTTGTGCCAAGAAGTTTTCAACTGATAAGAGGACATCCTTTGAGGTTAAAACTAAAAAAGGGTTTCTTCACAGTAAGGGTGGTTAATCTGTGGAATTCTCTACCAAGAGAGGTGGTGGCAGCGGATTCAATAGATAACTTTAAAAAGGTATTGGATATATTTTTAAATAAAAAGGGCATTCAGGGTTATTCTAGTTAATTAGAGAGGGAGTATTTATCCAGGGAGAAATCCGATCGCCAGTATCTGAGGTCAGGAAGCAATTTTTTTTTTTCCCTTTCGAGACAATTGGCAAAGTTTCACTGGGGGTTTTTGTTTGCCTTCCTCTAGATCAATTAACAACTAATCCGCATATTGAAGATCAGAGGAGATCTTAAAAGGTTGAACTTGATGGGCTAAACGTCTTTTTACTATGTAACTAATAGCATTATGAATCTAAAATGACGTTTTACACAACTAAACCAACGGTTTGCCCTTGCGCACGCTGCCTATTTCTACTGCACAATTGGCACATTCATGATACTTTCTCCTCAGGGCAGCAACAGTCCAACTGTACATTGTATGCTGCAGGAAAATAAAAAGAGATTGTTAGCTCTTCAGGCTATTGATTGCTGGATATATTAATTATAAATAGGTAAAGTATGTTAGTTTATTAAGTAACTAATTCATTAATTATTAATTAGAAAAATATAGATATACAGTTGCAAGCAAAAGTATGTGAACCCTTTGGAATGATATGGATTTCTGCACAAATTGGTCAAAAAATGTGATCTGATCTTCATCTAAGTCACAACAATAGACAATCACAGTCTGCTTAAACAAATAACACACAAAGTATTAAATGTTGCCATGTTTTTATTCAACACACCATGTAAACATTCACAGTGCAGGTGGAAAATGTATGTGGACCCTTGGATTTAATAACTGGTTGAACCTCCTTTGGCAGCAATAACTACAACCAAACGTTTCCTGTAGTTGCAGATCAGATGTGCACAACGGTCAGGAGTAATTCTTGACCATTTCTCTTTACAGAACTGTTTCAGTTCAGCAATATTCTTGGGATGTCTGGTGTGAATCGCTTTTTTGAGGTCATGCCACAACATCTCAAACGGGTTGAGGTCAGGACTCTGACTGGGCCACTTCAGAAGGCGTATTTTCTTCTGTTTAACCCATTCTGTTGTTGATTTACTTCTATGCTTTGGGTCGTTGTCCTGTTGTAACACCCATCTTCTGTTGAGCTTTAGCTGGTGGACAGATGGCCTTAAGTTCTCCTGCAAAATGTCTTCATAAACTTGGGAATTCATTTTTCCTTTGATGATAGCAATCCGTCCAGGCCCTGACGCAGCAAAGCAGCCCCAAACCATGATGCCCCCACCACCGTACTTCACATTTGGGATGAGGTTTTGATATTGGTGTGCTGTGCCTCTTTTTCTCCACACATAGTGTTGTGTGTTTCTTCCAAACAACTCAACTTTAGTTTCATCTGTCCACAGAATATTTTGCCAGTACTGCTGTGGAACATCCAGGTGTAAACTGTAAACGTGCAGCAATGTTTTGCTTGGATAGCAGTGGCTTCCTCTGTGGTATCCTCCCATGAAATCCATTCTTGTTTAGTGTTTTACATATCGTAGATTCGCAAACAGGGATGTTAGCATATGCCATAGACTTTTGTAAGTCTTTAGCTGACACTCTAGGATTCTTCTTCACCTCATTGAGCAGTCTGCGCTGTGCTCTTGCAGTCATCTTTACAGGACGGCCACTCCTAGGGAGAGTAGCAGCAGTGCTGAACTTTCTCCATTTATAGACAATTTGTCTTACCGTGGACTGATGAACAGCAAGGCTTTTGGAGATACTTTTATAACCCTTTCCAGCTTTATGCAAGTCAACAATTCTTAATCGTAGGTCTTCTGAGAGCTCTTTTGTGTGAGGCATCATTTACATCAGGCATTGCTTCTTGTGAAAAGCAAACCCAGAACTGGTGTGTGTTTTTTATAGGACAGGGCAGCTGTAACCAACACCTCCAATCTCATCTCATTGATTGGACTCCAGTTGGCTGACACCTCACTCCAATTAGCTTTTGGAGATGTCATTAGTCTAGGGGTTCACATACTTTTTCCACCTGCACTGTGAATGTTTACATGTGTGTTCAATAACAACATGGTAACATTTAATTCTTTGTGTGTTATTAGTTTAAGCAGAGTGTGATTGTCTATTGTTGTGACTTAGATGAAGATCAGATCACATTTTATGACCAATTTGTGCAGAAATCCATATCATTCCAAAGGGTTCACATACTTTTGCTTGCAACTGTATATATCTGCCTTTGTGATGAGCGACGAACATGAGGGTTGCAAAGCACAAAACTGAAAGGACACGAGGGGAGAGGCTCGCAATGAGTGCCAAAGGTGCTCAGAGGAGCAAAAATACACAAGAGCAAAGCCTCGCAATGAGCGCATTTTATTTCCCAGTCATTTTTGACGGGCAAGTCGCCGGTGTTAATAATAATGATAATAATAATAATGGTTATAATGACAATATCCTCGATAGTCTGTAAATACTTCCAGTTGTTGTTTGGCTTTTTCAGTGATTCTATTTTCCATGGATTGTCATATACAGTTAAACTGGCTTTTTCAGTTATAGTGTATACCACATACAATAATATTTCTGAAAGTTGGGTGACAGGTACAAGCCCAATGCACAATTATATTTAAAGAAGTTTTATCTGCTCTAGAAAAGAAATACCTTATTAAACATTATCAATTACCTCTTTGAGAAAAAAGAAAGAAAAATACTTTACACGGTCTTTTCACTGGTGTAAACTGCTCATTTCTTCCTCTGGGTACACATACATTTTTTTTTTTAATTCAAGTTATTTTTGTATTTTATATTATGAGTTGTGAGAATATGTTTTTTTGTAATTTTGCATTTATTTAATAATGAACTTATGTGGACCACTGCAGTGATGGTATTGCTGATTCTGTTAAATTGTATTTGAGAGAGAAATACATAATGATTCTTTATAGTAACCAAGTAGTTAAAAAGTTATAGATGTCTACTTTCAAGACCTAAGAACGTCACTGGGAAGTGGATGACACAGATTTGTATGCATCCGTGTATCAAGGGAGCTCTGATGGGTATTGATTCCCAGGGTCATTACGTGAAATTGGCTTCAGTTGTCAATCTCAAGTTGTTCCAGAGGATCCAGTAATAGGATAGCAGCTATAAAAAGAGGAATGTCATTTTTGTTTTTGTGACAGGATAGATACAGTTTTGTTGTATGTACATCTTTTCAAATGTTTTTCACATTTCATAAACAACAAATGATTGGAAATGATGATACAAAATAAAATGAATTACATCAGTACAGAGCAAGCATATATGTTTGTATCACCAGAACACATGGGAAAGGTCTTAATGTTAGTGCTAAGTTCTCATACTATTATTAGGAAGCTTAGTGATACCACTTATATTGTGGGACTAGATGAACAGAAAACCATACACATCAATATACAGAAACTCTATCAGAGCAGAAAAATCACAATGATGGCCATATGTCAGGCTACTGGAAATAACCCTGAGAAGGAGATTTTTCCTGACTTGTTACCCTGCCAGAAGTCACTAACCTGCATTATACTGTCCAGCTGGACAGGGATTTACAAAATATTGAAGACATCCTTCAAATCAACAAATGACAAAACTGTAAAAAAAAGCCTGAAGTGAAAAAAAAGGACTGCTCAGGTATCTGTCTGGTCACCTCTATCATGTTTTGACAGTGATTTATTCTCTGGACTAAAGAAGGCCTTTAAAACAAAGATGCAAAGAATACAAGCCAAAAAGTTGGTACAGAAAAAAGGAGAAAGTCTTTTGAGGAGGCTTTAGTTGCCAGTCAGGCTGAGGAAAGAAGAGAAGCTAACAGAAAATATACTGTCTCACACTGGCCAATACAGCAGAACCTGAAAAAGACCATTTGACCTTCCAACAGTTTTCCTCTAAAAACAATTTGCATATGATCAAGCTTCTGATCCACTACTTCAGAATGCTCAGAATGAGGTAATCAAAGTAAATACCTGTTCCTGGAAAATAGGGGAATCAAGGCCCATACTTCATTCTACAGAATTGTCCCTTCAGGTAATGGGGCTTTAGAGCAACATTTAGTCCCTGTAACACAGAGAAGGAAAGTCCTGCACCTGACTCATTGAAATATTTGAAGGATACCTAATAAGTGTCAGAACATTGGGATTAATTTTAAAGTGTTTTTATTGGCCAGGTATATATTCAGAAGTTGCTACGTATTGTGCATCCTCTCCATAATGCCAGATTACCACAACTCCACATGAAAACCAGACCAGTTCATGCCATTACCAATTACTGAGGAACCTTTTTGAGAGAAAATCTATAGATCTTGTGGGACCTTTAGAAAAATCAGCCAGAGGAGTTTATAGTAGTGAAACTGGACTATGCAACAAGATATCAAAAAGCTTTACCCCTGTCCACAGCAACTTCAAAGAACGTCGCTAAAGAGCTCATACAACTTTATTCAAGGGTGGGAATACCATAGAAAATCCTGATAGACCAAGGAACATCATTTGAATCAAAGTTAATGAAATATATGTGCTATCTCCTACAGATTAAACCTTTGTCTACCACCCACAGATGAATGGATTGGTGGAACAATTTATTAGGACTTTGAAGAACATGCTTAGAAAAGTTGGATTCTGGATATACTATGAGAAGAATGGGAAGAGCAAGCAGTGACAAATGAAAATATTGTGGAGTATGTGAAAAATATGAGGGAAAGAATTTCCCAAGTTGCCCCTCTGAATGAGACTTTATAGAAAAGGCCAAGAGACACTAGCACACATATTATAATTGCAGTGCAGAAGTAGGAACATTTCAGCCTGGAACAGAGTGCTAGTGCTAGTATCTACAAACTTCTGACTCGATAGTAAGGAACTTGCAAGATTATTGAGGCCATAGGAGAAGTGGATTATAAATTGAGGCAACCTTAGCAGTGGAAACCAGAGCAGATCTACCACATAAATCTGCTAAAACCCTGGAGCGGGCAGATATTAGATGTGTATGTAACATGTTTGACTGAATGGCCCAAAGATATCAGCGAAACAGATTGTTGTGTAGAATCCTTGGAGTCAACACAAGTGAAAGTGAATGTATCTCAGGAACTGACCCCTGGACAAAAAGAATACAACTTTAAGATGTTGGAACAAAACAAGGATGATTTCTCTACACAGCCAGATTGTACAACCTCCATGTACCTTGACATTAGCACTAAGACAGAGGTGAGAGTATGAATCAAGCCCTAGCACATACTGCAGAATAAAAGAGCATAGATAATATGTTTCATCAGCGATTAGAGATATTGTTTCTGTAATGCCCCTTTACTTTTATATGATAGAATAACGATAATAAACGTCATATATTGTCTTTTACTTTACTGTGAGTCTTTATTTTGAGTCAAAAGAAAAGAAAGAAAAAACTTCATTAAAAATGTTATTGTGCATTTTAATAATGAATTACTATTTATTAATCATGCCCCCAGCATGAACGTGTCTAAGCCTCGGCCTCTGAGACGCAGGCCACCTTCTTTTTCTAGTGACCATCCTATATTACTCTTCCTCCAGGTCTCTTCTTCATTCCTCCAGGCTTTTCTCCTTCCTCAATGCCCCATAGCGACAATTCTCTTTTCTACCTAATAATATACCTGGAAGAGGAAGGCGGACCATAAGGTATCACATAAGACATCCAGTGGGTCGTACGGCAAAAGTTACCTGACTTCACAAAATTGGTAGTACAGGCATTGATGGGAATAGGGGAAGGGGTTGAAAGAGAAAAGGACTGGGGGAATAGTAATGGGGAATGTTCACTGAAGATTAATGAGGGAGGGGAATTGACATAAGTGGGAGAAGAGATAAAGCTAGTGAAAAGTATTTGTATGTGTACATATATTACCTACTAATTCAAACAAATAGTTTTTTTCTGAAAACTATGCAGAACACACTGGAATTATAAATCTCTCAAGCTACCAACAAGCAGGGACCTCTGTTCTCTCCAAAGGATTGTCTATCTCTTCAGAAATAAAACTAGATAAAATACAACTATACTAGGACATAGAAGAATTATTCAGGAGATTGAGACTGGCAAACGTTTTCCACAACAAGGGACATCCCACAACATCATTAGATTGTAACAAGAAAAAAATGCACATTTCAACCCACCTGGTCGTAACATCAAAGTAAACCGTTATATAGAAAGCTTTTGCCTTAACTGCATCCGTTATAACAACAAAGTATAAAAGAGACTTACACAATCAACCTCCATCAGAAAGAACTGTCATAAAGTTTTTTTTTTAAAACAACACCAACATCATCATCAAACCGGCAGACAAAGGAGGTACTGTTGTTATTATGAATATTCAGGACTACATAAATTAAGCCAACAGACAACTGTCAGACAACACCTACTACAAGAAACTGAACCAAGACCCTACAGAAAAATATGCTCTTCAACTTCAAGAAACTCATCAAAACATTCCCTAAAAATGTTGTTACAGGTATGTACACACTAACTGAACACATATCTGGCTTTGTTGAAAACATCCTTAAACCATTAGTTAGTAACACCAGTAGCTATGTACAAGACACCACTGACTTTCTCAACAAATTCAGTCAGATTAAAGACCTACCTGCAAACACACTACTTGTCACCATGGATGTAGATTCTCTTTACAGCAACATCTCACACAAAGATGACACTGAGGCATACTTTAAGGTTCTTTCAAAACACATGCAAAACCATAAATATGGCCCTGGTGTTATCGTTAAACTAATAAAATATATCTTCACCCACTACTATTTAACTTTTAACAAAAGTACCTACCTACAGATGATGAGGACTGTCATGAGTTCCAAAATGGCTACTCAATAGGCCAATCTATTTATGGCCAATCTATTTAAGGCCAAGAAGAAATATTATTATCTGTATCCATTTACAAACCACACAGATATAGGAAGCCCACAGACAGATGCAGCTGCCTACACAGATCGTGTTTCCATCCCTCCCACACTAAACAATCCATCATCCATAGTCAAGCTATTAGATAACATCAGCCTTATTAAATTGTTATTCAGCAAATTTAAAAGGGCTCTATTTAAGCACATAGCATATTTTTTTACAAAAGTTTTTAGTTAGAGATCTTCTATCCAAAAGCAAGGTCTTCACTAACTAAAAACTTCTGTAAAAAAATATGCTATGTGCTTAAATAGAGGCCTTTTAAATTTGCCAAATCGCAATTTAATAAGGCTGCATATGCTTAAACACTGGAGACCATGATAACATTTTACAACACTATCTGAATCACTATCTGAAACAAAAGGGTTACAAACCCTTTATTATTACGCAGAAATACCCCATAAACACCTTTTACAATACAAAAGAAAGGAAGCGACTTCACGTATAACTCTAGTGACCACATACCATCCCATTTTAGAGAAAATACAGAAAATAATCAAAAGATTTACAACCATTACTAACCTAAGAGACCATATTAAAATATATATTCCCCCCATATCCCATTCTTGCATTTTAACAACCACCAAATCTAAAACAAAAACTTGTCAGCAGAAGATTGGCCAATGAACAACTGAATATAAAAAATGGAACTAAACCTTGTAAAAAAAAGTGCCTGTAAGTTATGTCAACACATTTGTAATGATGACACAGCCATACATAACAAGACCTATAACATCAAAGGAAAATTATACATGCACATTCTCCAATGTGGTTTATATAATACAATGTACTTTATGTGACACAGGCTGTTACATTGGAGAAACCAGCCAAAAACTGCACTTAGGCATGAATTTCCACACATTTAATAAGAAAGCATAATAAAGACAATTACTGTACTCCAGTTGGACACCATTTTAGCCAGATAGATCAATCCATCCAAAACCTATAAATCAAAATACTCATAAGACAATTTAAAAACGTCAAAGAGAGAAAAGCATTTGAAATAAAGATGAACACATTCTTCAACACTAAAAAAACAGGACTTCATTTGGACTTGGGTATTCTAACACATTATCACAATTTCTTTGATTTTTTCCTATTTTACAATAACACGCTTGGCACTCTTAATGGGATGTTTGTTCAACAGGAAGGGTATCACTGTGGACTACAGTGCTCTGTTTCTTCATGTATATATTGATCTATATGTGTATATAGTATGTGTATATATGTTTCCTATACTATGTTGTGTTGAATCCCCCTATATGTACTTACCTAATTATGTCAGATGCTGTCTCTTCTCTCTCTGCATCGCTGTTTACATTCAAATTGAGGGTTCCACTTCATGTCAGTATAGCTTCAGCCTTGATAAAGAGAGGTTAAACCTCTCGAAAGTTCATCAATATAACCTCTTGAAAGTTCGTCAATAAATGTTCCAGGTTAAACACCTGGGTTTGTGGAAAGGGCCCTCTCTCACTCTGCCTCTTCCTGTGGGAGGGGCCTTCAGCCTTATAAGCACTTGCTGTCCACATAACCTTGCTCAGATCATTCCTGAGCCGTGCCTGCAGGTTGTTTCTCTGCGCTCTCTTGTTTTTCAGCTTTCCTGGCCTCCTATTGCAAGCTCAAGTTGCTTTTTGGCCCTTTTCCTATTGCCATCCAATTTAAGTTGTCTACTCCTTCTAAGCTATCCAAGTTCAAGGTTCAGCCTTCATTTTTCATGCTTAGTTCTGGCCTAATCTCCCAAGTTTCTCGACTTTCCTATACCTTGTTGGGTGGCTTTGGACCTGAATTCGCCAAGTTGTGTCCCTTGTGCATGGCTACGCCATTTAGGCTCAAGTCTACTAGGTTTTTTAACTATCCTGTAACTTTTCGGATAGGTTTTACCTGAATCGCCTAAGATTACGACCCTTATCCGTGTCCAA
The DNA here is from genome assembly GCA_027410445.1 of Discoglossus pictus. Lineage (NCBI taxonomy): Eukaryota > Metazoa > Chordata > Amphibia > Anura > Alytidae > Discoglossus > Discoglossus pictus. Next base: position 378,448,834 of record CM050164.1, read on the forward strand.
GGCACAGCTCTTAGGTTTTCGTAAGCCTCCTTTGGAGATTTTGGCCCTAACATGCTATCCTTCAACCTTCCTCCGGCATTCCATAAGTCCTAAATCAGCCTTTGCAACCTCACCTCGTTCACGTTCTCTATACGAACCAAACCAGCCTTCGCAGGTTTACCTCATTTACGCTTTCCATATGAACCAAAACAGCCTTCGCAGGCTTACGACGTCTATGCTTTCATACGACCCACACGAGCCTTTGTAGGCATTACCTCGTTCACGCCTTCCAAAAGTCCCAAAAGCAGTCTTCGCAGGCTCACTTCCATCACACTTTCATAAGTCCCCACAAGTCCTAATGCTACTGCAGCCCTTCGCCAGACTTCAATGCGATCACACTTTCGTGGCCTTCCTTCCATCTCCTCATTATCGGTCCTTGGTCCTCTTCGCAGGCCAGATAGGGCAGAGCAGTTGGCCGCACCTCAGCTGCACGAGGAAAGGGGCCCGACAGCAAATGTAATTCCAGCTTGTTTTCCTAGGGTTGTGGGGGGACCCTCTCCCAAATGTCCGCAAGGGCATTCTCATCGCTGGAGAGCAATGGTTCGACGCACTTGATCGTTAGGAGAGGGACCCGACCACAAATAAATAAATAAATATAAATATATAAATATATATATATATATATATATATATATATATATAGACACAGGGAGAGTACATTCTAACTTGTCATATTGCCTTTTAATTTTACTTTCTGTTTGCCTTCACAGTTACATCTGTACTTTTATTATATTCAACTTATTTGTTATTTCTTACCTGATTTCTCCTATCCCTGCTGCCATGTGGTTTCAGCTTCTTCTCGCTGCAAGCACTTTAGCTTTTTAAGAGCCACTTTTGCAGGATTTTTCATTTCCTGTTTGCTGATGCTGCTTCTATGGTTTTGTCTCTAAGGCTAGAGAAGGGAGAGCTGTGTCATAAACCTATATCCTTAGTGAGTAAAATATTGTTTACTCCTTGTAAGCTCCCTGCCTGAAATAGGTCACTTCAGGTACTAAATAAGCTTCAATAAAAAAAATGATTAAAAAGATGTTAAAAAACAATTTATCAAAATTATAAAAAAAAAGTCTATGATTCCTGATAATAATTTGATTATATGTTTAGCCTGTTTCTCACTATGGAAAATCTTGGATACTGCCTCTCCTGTCAGAATTGTCTGACTTAAAAAGTGGACAATACCTCGGTAAGAAGAGTATCAGATTTCACTGTCATTTTCTGCTGAATACTCTTTTTACACTTCTTTAATGACAATGTTACTTTTCATCCTAAACATGAACTTCTGGTGTCCAATTTCCATGTAAATCAATATATTATTATTCCTGCTATGACAAGTGATTTAGAATACCATTACTCTATGGATCTTCTACATCTACTGAAAATGTATGTTTCTCGTCTAAGTCCATGGAGGAAAACGTTTACAAGTTGTTTATGAGTACAGGAAATTTCTAAAGGCTTTATCAACCATGATTAGCAAATGGTTTGTAGTGACTGTTTCCAGATATTATCATTTGGCAGGAAGGCCAGTACCTGAAGCCATCAGGGGTCATTCTACTAAAGCAATTTTTATCTCCTGAGCATCCAGAGATGAGTGATTTATGTATAATAAAACCATTGTCTATTTATACTTAAAATATATATATATATATATATATATATATATATATATATATATATATATATATATATATATATATATATATCAGGAGGGGACCACTGTATAATATATTTTTAAAGGTCGAATTTAATGTTTTGTTTTTTTTTCTTCTTTTTTTTTTTTAGGTGAATAAAAGTTATGTTTTATGAATTTGTTGGGTTTTCAGCCTGAAATTTGTGGTTGTTAATATAACTCAATGTGACTTGCATACTATCATAGGCTCTAAAAAATGTAATTTCTTGGTAATATTATCTATGTAGCTAATACACTACTAATGATAGTTTCTCCATCACACTAGGATATTATAAATTACAACAATAGTCACAGATTTATTACTGTAGATAACAAAAATTTGAATATGAGAACAAGCCCCCAGTGTGTGGACTCTAATCTGATATCATTGTATAAATTACATCTTAAAATGTAATACACAGGTGATAATTTATGGGAATTAGTCATAAGTGTAAAGAGTTTAGTAATTATGGTAGGATTATTGTATATGTATTATTTCAATTGGCGTCTTTTTACGAGCCGCAAACGGTCTACGGGCTGAAAATGCCTGTTGTTGTTACAACCGTAACTTACACCCCATATAATGGCCCTATTAAATTCCCCCAACATTAAAACTCGTAGCCCGTAATGGATCCCACTAGACTTACGGCTATTAAATTGGGCTCTTACAGCTATGATCTGCGGGTTACAGGCAGAAAAATCCTACGGGCTGTCAAAATCGGAACTGAGTTACCACAAAGCCTTTGATCTGTCAAGCCTGTAAGTGTTAGGTTTGCAAATCGCTAGGAAATTGCTATGAATCCACTGCTGTTCAAACCCATCAATGGCAAATGGAACCAAAAAGCCTACGGGTACTAGAGAGAACCCGCAGGGGGGTTAAAGTCCTATCCGTAGCCAGTGCCAGATCTACCTTTTTTAGGCCCTAGTAGTTAGTAGTTGGCCTGCTGTTCAATGTTAAAAAGACGAAGATCATGGCAAACGGGAATCTCACTTCCTGGCAAATACACGGGAAAGAAGTGGAGGCAGTGACAGAATTTATTTTCCTTGGATCCAAGATCTCTGCAGGTGACTGTATTCATGAAATTAAAAGACATTTGCTTCTGGGGGGAAAGCTATAGCAAGCTTGGACAAGCTAGTAAAAAGTAAAGATATTAAATTATCAACAAAGGTCCGCATAGTTTGAACTATGGTATTCCCAGTAGTAACCATTCGCAAGATTAGTAAAGGTACATACATACATATATGCCAGTCATTATTATCAGGATCGCAAAGCTATATCCATTATGGTTCTCAGAGAGCCCGCCAAGCGACGTCAAGTTTCGCGTCACTGCTTCCACTGAGACCAATTGGTCTCATCCCTTTTTAATCTGTGATTTGATTTGTATACTGCAATATGGCTAAAGTAGATTAACATTGTTTCTTAATAATTCTTATAATATTTATATGCATTTATTAGTTGACTGTCTACATTTTCTCATCCAAGGACTAGTTTTGTTTTTTCTATGTATAGTTTTAATCTCTATTTAGTCCTGTCTCTTTTAATGTTGTGATGCTGTTAAAAAAGTTAAACGGGTCCTGTGAGGAAAAATGAGCACTATAGCTAATCAGAGCTAAAAGAGGTTGCTTTAAGTGGAGTATACCTATGTGTGTGTGTGTATATTTATTGACATGGATGGCTGTGTAGGACTGTGGTATCTTGAAAGAATCAATAGACAATAGCGTATAGTGCAGCAAAGCAGTTTATTAAAGTGCAAAAATAAACTGAAGCAGTAAGTCTGCTAAAAAAACGAAAATAAAAATCTACATAAACGGACTGATTGACATACGGGAACACCCTGACTAGCCCTGAGCAGCTTATCTGCTACAGGTGGAAAACAAGACACAGCGCTGTCTTCTGGTAGGAACTCAAACTCCTTATCAACTCTGTATGGAGTAGTTTTCGTGATATATCGCCACCTTGTGGCAAGGACACCGGCCCGCCCTGCTCTCCGAGTGTCCTTCCCCCAGGGACCCTTATAAACAGTACACATGTACTCAAAATTAGAAAAAGTCACTCTTAGATTAATACAGTCTTTTTCCCTGGGGGGGTAACTTAAAGGTAATGGTTTTCTGACCTAAGGTAAACAGAGGGACCATCTCTCTGGGAGCTTCAGTTGGAAGCACAGTTCTCTCAGGTATAGTATAACAGCAGTATCTCACAGGTACTTGAAACAATGATTTCCTCTAGATCCGATACCACACTGACGGCAGTCTGTTCAACCTGAGATGACTAAAGGCAAGACAGAGGAACGACTTGTTAAAGAGCTACTCTTTGCTGACAACGCTTACCTTCTTTCCCATAAGGCGACAGCACTTCAGTCTAGAAGTCAGTTTGTATAAGATGGAAGTTCTCCACCTGTCTGCACCTCAGGAAGATTACTGTATCCTGGCATCACTATTGGCGAGTCTGAGCTGAAAACAGTCCACTAGTTCAGCAACCTGGGATGCATCATCTTCTCGGAGCCAAGATCAACAAGTAAATTGACAACACACTGGCAATGGCAAATGGTAAATTCAGCAGGTCATATAAAAGGGTTTCTTACAACAAGCATCTGAGTAAATGCAACAAGGTCAGTGTGTACAGAGCCATTGTGTTGACCATTCTACTTTACATCTCTGAGTCTTGGGTTACCTACCACCAACTCCAACAACTTCTTGAGATTTTTATCAATGCTGCCTCTGAACAATCCTCAATATCGACTGGAATGTCTACGTTACCAACACTGAAGTCCTTGAACAGGCAGGAATCACAGTCATTGAGGCTATGCTCTTAAAGTTGCGCAGGGCAGGACACATCTCTAGGATGGAGGATGATAAGCTGCCAAAGATTGTGTTATATGGTGAGCTCAGCATGGTAATCATGATGGAGGAGGACCGAAGAAGAGGTACAAGGACCTGCTGAAACAGTGACCATCATCATCATCATCATCACATCATCCACGGTCACCTTTAGCTTCAGACCACAAGGCCTGGAGAAGTACCACTGACCAAGCTGTCTCCTCTTTCAGGGCAGGGCTAGTTTTGAGGACAAAAGAAAACATCGTGGCAATAGGGTACCCAACCATTGGCGAACTTTCTCTTTCAACTACTGTGGTTGTATCTGCCTGTCCTGCTTTGGCCTCCTCAGCCACCAGAGAGCCCTCAGATGTGGACAAAATCCCTCTTAAATCTTTGTTTACAAAGCCAAGCCAATTAAATATATACAAATGTGCTTAACTATTGGTTAACAGCATGACACACACACCTATTCATTCACAGTATGTACACAGTTGCACTTTAGCACAAAACTAACAGGCAGATAATGTAACAACAACAGATAATTATAATCAAACATAACATGTTTACTTACTGGAGACCTGGCAAACAGGAATTCTCCCCTTAAACTAGATACAAAAATGGCAGGGGGTGAAGAAGGCATCTGGTTTAATTGGGTGACATCTTTAGGGATTGTATACAACATATTATAATCATAATCAAAATATTAATTTATTGTGAAAACAGAGAATACAAATAAACAACCCCAGTACCAATACTTGAATCCATGCTTTGTAATCACTGCCAAAAAGGGTTTCAGGAGTTTCCTTTTGTATAAGGTGGTGGGTGATAAGTCTGAGAAGATAGCAGGTTGACCTTCTTCGATTTCAGGAACACCATATCTAGCTGCTTTCATGAATAAGACTTTTGTAGAAAAATAATGGAATCTGATGATCACATCTCTTGGTCTCTCATTGGATAATTGCAGACCTCAAAACCGTAGCCCTTAATGTAGCTCGCAAGACTTACGGCTATTAAATTGGCCTCTCAAAGCTACCCAAAAATGACTTGCGGGTTAGGTGCAGAAAAACCCTACGGGATGTCGAAATCTGGACTCCGCGACCGCAAATCCTTTGTTCTGTTAAGCCCGTAACTGTTACGTTCCCAATTTCGCTGTTAAATTGCTACAAATCCACTGGCGTTCAACCCAAATGGAGCCAAGAAGCCCATAGGACTCATCAAGAGGCCCGTAGGACTTAGGCTTAGGGTGCAATGCTCCTTCTCCCAACAGCTCATCCTCCTCCCCACAGCTTATCCTCCTTCCCAAGGCTCCTCCTCCCCCCACTGCCCATCACACACGAGCAGCAGCACCCCCGGCTGTGACACCCCCCCCCCCCCCCCCGCCTTGCGCCTGCGTAATGCACAAAAGGTACAGGGGGAGCCATAGTACAGGGGAGGAGTGGGAGGAGGAGAGCTGCGTGCAGGCCGGCTGGGCAGTGGGCGAACCCAAGGCCCCAGGCCCGCAACTCTCACTCACAGCACCATGGCTGGCTCACGATGAGCACCCTAGGCGCTCATCGCAAGACCTGCAGGACTCACTCACAGCACCAGGGCTCGAAGGACACAGCACCCCCGGCTGTGCCACTCCCCGCCTTGCTCATGCATAAGGCACAAAAGGTACAGGGGAGCCGGGGACCCGCGCCAGGACCACAATCCACCACACAGGAGTCTACCAGCAACACAGACAGGCCACCGACCCCCTCCCAGAAGGAGGCTGGGACCCCCACTTCCAGGCACAGGGCTGAGACGGACAACCAGGGCCCCCAGGACAAGGTGGACCTCCCGATCACGACGCCACTGGCCAAGGACAAGGACCACCTCCAGGACCCGAGTGGCATTGGTGGGGCATGAGGAACACAATGGGAGGGAGGGGGGGGGGAGACACAGGAGAGGGAGAGCAGGGCAAAGAGAAACAGGGGAGGAAGTAGAAGGGGGAAGAGACATAGGAGAGGGGGAAAAAGACAAGGGAGGGAGAAGGAAGAGACACAGGGGAGGGAGGCAGAGAGACACAGGGGAGGGAGAGGAGGAAAGAGACACTGGGAAGGTGCTCATTGTGAGGCCCGTTATGAGCACCAAAGGTCAGTAAAGTAGAGGGGGGAGAGGTTTGCAATGAGCGCCTCCCGTCAAGTAGAGGGGGAGAGCTAGAGGGGAGAGGGGAGCTTATTGCGAGGCCCGTGATGAGCGCCGAAGGTGCTCATCGCAAGCCCAGTAAAGTAGAGGGGAGGGAAAGGCTCGCAATGAGTAGAGGGGGGCAGAGACTTGCAATGAGTGGTGAAGGTGCTCATTGTGAGACCCGTGATGAGTGCCAAAGGCACTCAATGCGAGGCTATTAATGTATAAGGGGGGGAGAGGCTCGCTATTAGCACCAAAAGCACTCATTACAAGGCAGGCGGGTTAGAGGGGGAGAGCCTCATATTGTGTGGCAAACACCATTGCCAGGCTTCAAATTTTATTGCCGTCATTTTTGACGGGCAAGTCGCTAGTCTATAAATAATTTATTAAAATATAAGTTTAAGAAAAATAAAATTAAACAACTGAAATGTCATATTTAGAGTGCACTCTTATACAATTATATTGTGCTAATAAATGTTAGAAAATGTAAATAAACAAATACAGCCTTTCATTTTTAACAATTGTATTTAAAAAAATTTTTTATATGGCACCAGAAATTTTGCCTTAGAATTACGCACCTGAGAATATTCTATAAAGTTCTTTTGAATAACTACCACTTTGAATATCTGCCACTTGACAATAGAAGTAAATAGCAGAGCCTCACACTCAAGTTACATGTTTATTGTATGATCATAGCTGCTTATGTGGTTATTTGTTACATACATCACAAACATGTGAAGTTATTTCCAAAACGTCAGTGATTAACCTGTCCTATAACCGATTTTGTTTTATAGGATCATTGAATACTCAATGTGTTTTATATTCTACTTTTTCTGGTGCTGGTGTTGTATGTGTTAAGGAAAAGCACCCATCAGTGATAAAAAAAACTCCACATTTTATGATCAAAAATTACAGCAAGTGTTTGTCCCATTCAATCAGTTGACAGATGAGATTCTGTGCAAGCAATTTTGTTGCAAGAATGTGGATGTAAAAGAGGTGAGAGGTTGTGACATAACAGAACCATAGAAATAGGCTTCAGCTGATGAATTCTAAGCACGTTCTTTATAGGTATAGTGTATTTTACCTTCAAGAATGCAAAATGGATCACAAAACATGCCTTTTTATACTTCAGACTGGACTAATAATTATGTCAAGTGAATTATATTACCATCACTACCACAATCTTAAAAATTAAGGTTTAATGAATTTCACCAAACTGGTTAATTTAAGTTATATACAAGTTTGATATTGTTACATTTTATCCAATGTGCAATGCACATTGGATAAACAAAATAAAATTATTTTCAGACACGAGTAAAAGGAAGTGAACTTTATTAACTTTATTACCTTTATATATTTTTGTTCTTAATTCATATATTTTTCTATTACGCAAAGTGATTTACACATTTATGTTATTTTTATTATACAAAAACACATTTGGGGCCCTATTAAATTCCAGCCTCGTAAATAAGAGGCTTCTACTTAAGCCCTACGTACTGCAAAGTTTCTCTAAGTTCCAATGCTATTACATTAGCCCTGCTGCGAGCAACGTATGAGCTACGCAGCAGGGCCGTACTTATCTACACTGCGTAAATGTACATGAAGAGTGACAGCCTGCGATATGATATCGCAGGCTCCCGCACCTCATCAACTAGTACAGGGGTCCTAAACGGGAACCCCGCGGCAGTCCCCCACATAAGCACTGCCATGGGGGGTACTCCAACTACCCCCCCGGCACCTAAAATTAACCCCCCCTCTATGCGAGGGTCCCCATCGGGACCCCCGAAGTGTCCTCACATTAACATCTTGCTGCAGAGGTCCATAGGGACCCCCGCAGCCCCCACACATTAACCCCTTGCAGCGGGGGTCCCCGATCGGCACCGATCAGGCCCCCGCTGCATTTAATACTTTTAAATTCCCTGCCGCGGCTCCTTAAAAGGCCCACGGCACACTATTACGCAACCACCGCCGTGGCACCTAAAATTAACCCCCCTTTATGCTGGGGGTCCCCATCGGGACCCCCGAAGTGTCCCCATATAAACCCCTTGCTGCAGGGGTCAATAGGGTCCATTAACCCATTGCAGCGGGGGGACCCGATCTGCATAGATCAGGCCCCCCGCTGCATTTAAAAGTTTTAAATTCCCCACCGCGGCTCCTTAAAGGGGCCGCGGCACACTATTACCCAATCCCGGCCGCGGCACCTACAATTAACTCCCCTCTATGCCTGGGGACCCCATCGGGACCCCCGAAGTGTCCCCATATAAACCCCTTGCTGCAGGGGTCCATAGGGACCCCCGCAGCCCCCCCACATTAACCCCCTGCAGCGGGGGTCCCCGATCAGCACCGATCGTGACCCTGCTGCATTTCAATTGTAAATTTCCCGCCTCGCGGGTCCTTAAAGGACCGTAAAGGTCCTGAAAGGACTCGCACTAAAAATGTTAACCCCAAGCAACTATAATTAACCCTATAACTCATGGTGGTCAATATAGACCCCCATAAGGCCTTAATTAACCCTATAACTCATGGTGGTCAATACAGACCCCCATAAGGCCTTAATTAACCCTGTCACTCATGAAGGCCAATACAGACCCCAATAAGGCCTTAATTAACCCCGTCACTCATGGTGGTCAATACAGACCCCCATAAGCACTTAATTAACCCTGTCACTCATGAAGGTCAATAAAGACTTCTATAAGGCCTTAATTAACCCTATAACTCATGGTGGTCAATACAGACCCCATAAGGCCTTAATTAACCCCGTCACTCATGGTGGTCAATACAGACCCCCATAAGCACTTAATTAACCCTGTCACTCATAAAGGTCAATACAGACCCCCATAAGGCCTTAATTAACCCTATAACTCATGGTGGTCAATACAGACCCCCATAAGGCCTTAATTAACCCTATAACTCATTATGGTCAATACAGACCCCCATAAGGCCTTAATTAACCCTATAACTCATGGTGGTCAATACAGACCACCATAAGGCCTTAATTAACCCCGTCACTCATGAAGGTCAATACAGACCCCCATAAGGCCTTAATTAACCCTGTCACTCATGAAGGCCAATACAGACCCCAATAAGGCCTTAATTAACCCCGTCACTCATGGTGGTCAATACAGACCCCCATAAGCACTTAATTAACCCTGTCACTCATGAAGGTCAATAAAGACTTCTATAAGGCCTTAATTAACCCTATAACTCATGGTGGTCAATACAGACCCCATAAGGCCTTAATTAACCCCGTCACTCATGGTGGTCAATACAGACCCCCATAAGCACTTAATTAACCCTGTCACTCATAAAGGTCAATACAGACCACCATAAGGCCTTAATTAACCCTATAACTCATGGTGGTCAATACAGACCCCCATAAGGCCTTAATTAACCCTATAACTCATTATGGTCAATACAGACCCCCATAAGGCCTTAATTAACCCTATAACTCATGGTGGTCAATACAGACCACCATAAGGCCTTAATTAACCCCGTCACTCATGAAGGTCAATACAGACCCCCATAAGGCCTTAATTAACCCTGTCACTCATGGTGGTCAATACAGACCCCCATAAGCCTCTATTTAACCCCATCAGTCCCATACCTCCCCGGCCTGCTCCTCTTCAGCCCCGGCTGGGCCCCGGAACCATCCGCGCTCTAAAACAAAAAAACTAACGGAGATCTGCACTCGCAGACCTCCCCGACGCTAATGAACCTCCCGGAGTCTTTTCTGGGAGGAAATTGGCAATGGCGGCTTGTGATTGGCTGAAAAAGCTGTCTATCAATTTCAGCCAATCAGAAGTCGTCAATGTGTGAGCCAATCAGGATGGGATACACCCCAATATCCCACCCTGATTGGCTAAAGCACTTGTCAATCTTTATTGGAACCAATCACAAGGCTCAGATGCCTTCAGCCAATCACTATGGGATACACCCCCACGGAGTGATTGGTAGAAGACATCTGCGCATCCTGATTGGCTCATACATTGACGACTTCTGATTGGCTGACAGCTTTTTCAGCCAATCACAAGCCGCCATTGCCAATTTCCTCCCGGAAAAGACTCCGGGAGGCTCATTAGCGTCGGGGAGATCTTAAGTTAAATGTATATTTAGATGTTTATATGTTTATTTTATTTCTTGTTTGTATATTGTATTAATGTATTTTTTAACAGGGCCGCGCCGGAAGAGCTGAATAATGACGGGACATGCTGGAAAGTTGAATAGAATATTTAGAATGTATATAATGTTTATTTATTTCATGTTAATATTTTGTACTAATTATTTTGTTTTGTTTTACCCCTAGGTTAGTGATCTGAAGCAACATCTTAAAGGTAAGTGGTCTTAATTATTTTATTTTAGCTTAGAATAAGGGTCTATGTATGTAGTTAGGATTTATTGTATATTAGATAGATAGGGGGATGTATTTGATATAGTTAGGATTTATTTTATATTAAATAGATTGTATGTTAGATAGATAGGGGGTATTTGATTTGTATTATATGTAATATATTATATGTAATATATTATATGTAATATATGTAATGTATTGTATGTAATGTATTATATGTAATATATTATATGTAATATATGTAATTTAATGTAATGTATTGTATGTAATGTATTATATGTACTATATGTAATGTAATGTATGTAATGTATTATATGTATGTATGTATTGTATTGTGTATATCTGTCTTTCCTTTTCAGGTGTGTAATTTTTTTTATTTTCTGTAGTGAGGGGGTTGTAATGTATTTGTTTTTTTCTGTACTGTAGGTTTTTTTTTTCTGTACTGTAGGTTTTTTTTTCTGTAAGGTACTTTTTTTTGTAAGGTAGGTTTTTTTATTTTTTGCAATTAGAGTGGTTTGGAGGTTTATTAGGGGGTAGGTAGTGTAGGTAGGTAGTGTAAGTGTTAATAGATTAGTGTAGAGGGGGTTAGTTTAGATTAAATGGTTTATTGGGGGTTATAGTGTAGTGTTTGTAGTTAGTGACATGATGGTCCTTGAGGGCCGTCATAGCACTTATGTGGTTAATGTTGGGTTGTAACAGGCCCATAATGGTCATAATATACCCTTATGGGATTGATGGGGTTAAATAGAGGCTTATGGGGGTTTGTATTGACCTTCATGAGTGACAGGGTTAATTAAGTGCTTATGGGGGTCTGTACTGACCTTCATGAGTGACGGGGTTAATTAAGGCCTTATGGGGGTCTGTATTGACCACCATGAGTTATAGGGTTAATTAAGGCCTTATTATTATTATTATTATTATTATTATTATCTTTATTTATATCGCGCCAACATATTCCGTAGCGCTGTACAGAGGTTGAGTACATAGCAGAAAACAAATTAAACACCTTGTAAAGAATGGAGGGCCCTGTTTTTGAGCATAAAATCAAATGTACATAGAGCTTGTTTCCAAGGCACTGACACAAGATTGAAAACTCGCAAACTTACAATCTAAGGGTTTAGGTGTGATACAAGAGGGTGACAAATACAATTGAAAGCAATTGGTTCAGTAAAGTGGAGGGGTCTGTGTGTTGTACTGTAGATTATGGGTGTGAGTGTTATTAAGCTGTGGAATGTTCAGTTGTACATGTTAAGGCTGAAGATGATAAGATTTTTTAAACAGGTGTGTTTTTAATAATTTCTTAAAGGTTTTGAGGCAGGAAGATAATCTAATGGAGCGGGGCAAGGAGTTCCAAATGGATGGGGAAGCACGAGAAAAGTCTTGAAGACGGGAGTGAGAGGAGGTGATGAGAGAGGAGGAAAGAAGAAGGTCGTTAGCAGAACGAAGGGGCCGGTTGGGAGAGTATTTTGAAACAAGAGCAGAGATATAAGGGGGTGCACTGTTGTTGAGGGCTTTATGTGTTAGGGTCATGATTTTAAATTTGATTCGGGAAGCTAAGGGAAGCCAGTGGAGTGATTGACAGAGAGGAGCTGCAGACACTGATCGTTTGGTATTGAAGATGAGTCTAGCAGAGGCGTTCATTATGGATTGGAGGGGAGACAGACGAGAGATGGGGAGGCCAGCAAGGAGGGAATTGCAGTAGTCGAGTCGAGAGGTGATGAGAGAGTGAATTAGAATTTTAGCTGTGTCTTCTGTAAGATAATGACGAATTTTGGAGATGTTTTTTAGGTGAAACTGACATGATTTTGTTATTGCTTGGATGTGAGGAATAAAAGAGAGGGCGGGATCCAGTAGAACCCCAAGACAACGGGCCTGGGAGGTAGGGGCGATGATGGTGTTGTCAACAGTGAGAGATATTTGAGGTGTGGAAGCTGTAGTAGAGGGTGGAAAGATTAGAAGTTCAGCCTTATGGGGGTCTGTATTGACCACCATGAGTTATAGGGTTAATTAAGGCCTTGTGGGGGTCTGTACTGACCTTCATGAGTGACAGGGTTAATTAAGGCCTTATGGGGGTCTGTATTGACCACCATGAGTTATAGGGTTATTTAAGGCCTTATGGGGGTCTGTATTGACCACCATGAGTTATAGGGTTAATTAAGGCCTTGTGGGGGTCTGTATTGACCACCATGAGTTATAGGGTTAATTATAGTTGCCTGGGGTTAATATTTTTAGTGCGAGTCCTTTCAGGACCTTTACGGTCCTTTAAGGACCCGCAAGGCGGAAAATTTAAAATTGAAATGCAGCAGGGTCACGATCGGTGCCGATCGGGGACCCCCGCTGCAGGGGGTTAATGTGGAGGGGCTGCGGGGGTCCCTATGGACCCCAGCAGCAAGGGTTTTATATGGGGACACTTCGGGGGTCCCGATGGGGACCCCCAGCATAGAGGGGGGTTAATTTTTTGGGCCGCGGCCAGGATTGGCAATTAGTGTGCCACGGACCCTTTAAGGAGCCGCGGTGGGGAATTTAAAACTTTTAAATGCAGCGGGGGGCCTGATCGGTGCCGATCGGGGACCCACGCTGCAAGGGGTTAATGTGGGGGTGCTGCAGGGGTCCCGATAGAGGCCTCTGCAGCATGGGGATGTGTATAGGGAGCAGGAAGGAGCCTCACACTGCTGTCTCGGGCTGCTCCGAGGCAGCACGTAGAGGCTTTAGGATCCCATGCGGGCACTTTTTGTGCCCGTAGGGATTCTTACGAAATGCGATAATCATGCGTAGATTTAAGGCTGCGTGTGACTGCGTAGCTCTCTCGGAGACTATTCTCGGCCATTTTTATGTAGTCATATCGCAAAGCAGGCTGCGAAAGATTCGGTACTCGCAAAATGCAAAAAAACTGCCTTTTGCGAGCACCGAGAGAACTACGAGGGATAATTTAATAGGGCCCTTGGTGTTAACTTTACTTAAAATATGGTTACTGATGATTTTCTGCTGTGCTTTGTGTGTGGAACATCTATCCTAAGTGTCCAGTAGGAGTTAGTCAGCATATTGAAATTCTATACATGTTTTGAATGCTCATCCCTAAAGACGCCAATCTTTTCAGGAAAAAGTCCAAATCCAAAAGTAAGAAATTTATTTTTAGTGACACATTATATCCCAATATATAGTAAACGTTGAGAAACTCATTGACCAGCCTTGCAGAAACTGCCTTGGAGTTTTTCAAAATCTTCTTACTTTTTTAAAACTATGGATATGCAGTTCCTTTCAGTTCAGCTACATTTAAAAATGCACATTAATCATCAGTTCACCTAAGATCAGGACCCACATATATATATTTTTTTTACTTTAGCCCAATGTTAGTAGATTAGGCGTTATAGGCACTCGCCTTCAGACGGGCCTCTGAGAGGAGCACCATGTTTTCACTTCCTAGAACTAAATACAGGAAGTACTGCAGGCACAGGAAGAGTGTAGGGGGCATTTTACCCAGATTTCAAAGATTATTAGTTATTTAAAGTACAATACAACAACACAAAACTCTTTAGAGAAAAATGAGAAACACATTTGATGTTACCATAATGAAATCTGACACTCAACTGATAGAAGAGTATAAGCTCAGACGTAATAAATGTCCAAATGTGTATATTTGAATATCCCTTTATTACTCAAACATTGGGTTTAGCGGACAGGAAAGATCAGGCAAACCAGTGACCTCTTACCATCATCTATAACACCCTCTTTCATGCAGTCCTGATTAAGTATTATTGCTCTGTATGTTGTTATTTAATATAAGCATATCTGATTGCGTTTTCGATTTTGATATGGAAAAATACTTTAAGAAACAATAAAAATTTTATGTTTGACAAAATCTTTGTTGAACAGTGTCTTTATTTATACATCTGTTACTATAGATCTGTTACTATAAGAAACTATATAGTATCTTCATCAATAGCACATGTATAGATGTGCAAAATTCTACAATATATTATTTTCTAAATAGTTTGAGGGCATTCCGAGTAATCACAATTTGTGCATTTCAGTAAATTCTATGGTTTCCCAATCAAACCTGTGATTGACAGGAACAAAATCTAGGTCATACTGATGTAATATGCAGGAATTAAGAACCACTGTGTGCAATTTTAGACAATAGTACCTGCAAATTTATTCTAATGTATTTATTATTTTAATTTTATAATTTAATCTTAATTGTTTCTTTACCATGTCACATTCACCTAATTAATACTCATTTTGTGAGTATCGATGAATGGTATAAAAGAGGGGCTTAATAAGCACTGACATGGTAATTACCTGTGATTAGTAATGATTGCACTGTGAGAAAACTAGATATGCCAAGTCAAATAAGTCAAATCTTTGTTTTCCATATAGAACAAAAATAACAATAAAAGCTTTGTGGCTAGATCATGAAGGCTACTTGACATAACAATTATGCATGTCAAAGTAAATGCATTTTTTTAAAACAACATTTAATTGATTAAGTATTAGTTATTACACATAATTGTATTATACCAATTTGGAACTTGTGCTTTGTCCATTTAATATTAAGTACCACAGAATCCTTATTAGTCTATAAATTTTAACTGTTAAACATACATTTTTCTTTATATATCATTTTTAAACTTGGGGCCCGATCAATATCTACTACCCATCGCTGCATAAAAAGGCTACTTGCAATTCTAGCAGGTTATTTTTGTGTGGATTAACTAGCAACCTAAATCCACCCTCCATCATACCCCACCGTAATGTGGGGACCACACAACAGGGTTGTCTGACCGCGGGGCGGTTTGTCCCGATGCAGCACTGCTGCAAAGACTAAGGTGCTATCAGTTCAGTAGTCTGTGTTGCAGTACTACAAAGTTTAAGCACTCACCATCCCCCATCTATCTACATAAACCGCTTCCCATGGCAGGGATGGTATTAAAACCATAAGTGACCACCAAGATTTAAAAACCCCACTGCCGATAATGCCTACATGCCATGGAAACCCCCCAGCAATTGCCTCCCCCATGCTGTGAAGGGAACCCCTGGGTATGCCCTCTCCTGCTTAGACTGTTGAGACCGTTGAGACCACCATGGCACCTACATATACAACCTAGAAGGACCTCCGTGGCATGTACTCACAACCTAGCAATGGAGGTCCTTGCAGCACTGAAAAAAGGCTTATATTAATCAGGAAGTTACAGTGGAACATGCACAATAACTCATTCTGGGGCCTTTGATTTTTTTTATGGTTCTATATATTATTAGATGGTAAAATGTTATAGCAAGTAGCTTTATAGCAAAACATAACACTTAGAAAAGCATTTGTGTCTTTGAAACATAGCCAGAAACACAATTGGTGACACAAATTTTAAAAATGTATGCCCTCCCATGTGTGTTGAAAAAAAAAAAAAAAACTCAAATTCCCTTACGCACTCACACACAGTACAGTGGGAGAGCCAGGGAGCCTGTGAGTCAGGTTGCAAGTTAATTTGAGGCACATTAGGCGTTTTACAATGATCGCAAGTCACCTAAGCAAGAAAAAAAATGGGGTTTGTCAAAACACAATTGCATTTAAACGAGGGCGAACCCCATAAAAAAGAGTCTGAAGGCAGTAACTGTTACACGAAGCCAGTAACACATAAATGGACAAAATGCTTCAGATAGACCCGACTTAGTGGCTAGAGTCTTAAAAATAAAATTAACATCCTTAATACATGACATAACCATCACTAACTTATTTGGAAAGTGTTTGGCTTATGTTTATACCATTGAATTCCAGAAAAGAGGCCTTCCACATGTACATATTCTGAAAATACTTGAAGAAAATCATAAATTGAATATCACAGAAAAAGTGGATTCAGTAATTACTGCTGAACTACCACATCCACAAAAACATGCCACACTATATGACATTGTAACACATCACATGATTCATGGACCATGTGGAGAGCTTAACTCAAACTCACCATGCATAGAAAATAAAAAATGCACAAACAATTTTCCAAAAGAATTTAGAGATGAAACTATTGCAAATTGTGATGGATATCCATTGTATAAAAGACGACAAGGTCGAAAGGCAATAATTTGTGGAAAAAATGTGAATAACACGTGTGTGGTGCCATATAATCCACTTCTCTTACTGAAGTATAATGCCTGCATAAATGTGGAAGCTTGCACTTCTATTAAATCAATTAAATATGTTTACAAATATATTTATAAAGGATATGATGCCGCAACTGTGGCGATGAAAAGTGGCCAAAATGAACAAGACAATGTGTTACTGCATGATGAAGTGGCATCTCATGTAGATGCTCGCTATGTTAGTGCGCCAGAAGCAATGTGGCGGCTTCTAAAATTTTAAATGCATGATCGCTCAAATGCAGTATATCGATTACCTGTACATTTGTCACAAAGACAATTAGTTTACTTTCACACCGGAAATGAAGAAAATGCTCTGGCACAAAATGAACATCGATAAACCACACTTACTGCTTGGTTTATCACAAATTCCAAAGATATTGAGGCAGGGGAATACTTATACAATGAAATTCCATATCATTATGCTTTCGTAAATGGAGTGTGGAAACGTAGACAAAAGGGTGCTAATATAATTGCTACAAGAGTATATACAGTAAGTCCAAGAGACATTGAGCCTTTCTGTTTACGTTTACTACTTTTAAATGTTCCAGGTGCACAAAGTTTTGAACACTTGAGAACTGTCAATGACACAGTTTATGACACATTTCAATTAGCTGCACGACATAGAAACTTCCTTGTTGATGACACAGAATGGGAAAGATGTCTAGAAGAAGCAGCTCTATGTAAAATGCTACGGCAGATGAGGCAATAGTTTGCATTAATTTGCACATTTTGCAATGTTCCAAATGCATTAGCTTTGTGGGAAACATTTTCAAATACATATGTATGAAGACTTTTTTAAATGGTACAACGACACCATAGCTGAATTAAAAACATTAATAGAAATTCAACAAGTCTTTCTATGTCATGGATTAAGTTGGGCAACTTTTCATTTCCCAGATCCCGGAATTATAGATGATATAAACTTTGATGACTATGAAGCTGATGTTCAAAAACAAAAAACAGAGGAAAAAATTGCCACTTTAAATGAATTGCAATTGCACGCTTTCAATGCAATACAACAAGCACTAGATGATGACTTGCTCAAAGAGCTGTATTTTTATCTAGATGGACCCGGTTGATCTGGACAAACTTATCGCCATAATTTGTTGATGATTTCAATTAGAGCTAAAGGTGAAATAGCAAAAATTATGCTTCCGAAATCTCTCGATATCGATTCCGCATCACAAGCTCCCCATGGGGAGCCGCGATGTGCCAAGCACGGCACAAGCCCTTTACAAAAACTGGAATTGCTGCACTATTGTTAGAAGGTGGCAAAACAGTACATAGTGGGTTTAAGCTTCCAGTTCCAATTTTGGAAACATCAGTGTCTGATATTAGAATGAAAATACCTCAAGCAAATACATTTAGGAAATCCACATTAATTATCATGGATGAGGCCACTATGATGTCGTGCCATGCTCTGCAATGTATTGATCGTTTATTGCGTGAAGTCATGGGTAATGATTTGCCTTTTGGTGGAAAAATCATGTTATTAGGTGGATATTTCAGACAAACATTACTTGTGGTTGTCCGTGGAAATCGCAGAGACATTGTGGAAACGTGTATAAAGTCAAGTCCACTGTGGAAAGAATTTACACACCTTAGATTTGAAAAAAATATGAGATCTGAAGGCCAAAATGAATTCAATGATTGTCTAATAAAAATCGGCAAAGGAAAAACCCACGTAATAACTAATCTCATATATAGTTGTGAGCATGCGAGCCGTTGCTAACGCTTGCAGGCTCGCGTAGCCAAAGGCGCTTCTTGCCAGCAACTGAGGCCCTCGCGAAGCGCTCCTTGCCAGCAACTATCAGCTCCTTGCCAGCTCCATGCCGAAGGCGCTCCTTGCCAGCAACTGCGACCCTTGCAAAATTTACGTCGTTATGCAAGGAAAATACGAGACACATTACGACCCATTAAGACCTCGCAAAAATCGGACGCAAAACACGCGCATATGAAAACATGAAAAATACAACAAATACACAACAAATACATAAAAAACTTACTTACAGGAAGAGGGGGATTCCAGGACCTCCAAAACTAAAGTTACACCTCAATTTAACTCAAATTAAAAGAGTTTAGACACTGAAAAATTCTCTAAGCAAGAGAAAAAATGTCCCCCGGAAAAAACGTAAACAAGGCTACAGCAGTCTACAGACGCAAAACACCACCAAACACCTACGTATTTGCCGAAAAACACCTACAAGATTAAAAAACAAGGACGCAACCCGCGCGACCCCAAAAACATTACAAACACAATAAGTACAAACAACAAACACCTAAAAAGCTTACTCACAGCAAGGGGGGGAACCCAGGACCTCTGCACGTCAAGTTACACCTTGATTTAAGCACAAATTTCAGAGTTTAGAGACCCGAAAATCACCTAAGCAAGAGAAAAAATGGCCGTCGAACAAAACGAAAACGAGGCTACACCACCATAAACACCACCAAACAGCTACGGATATTCCAAAAAAGTCACACGACATAGAAAACGAAGGACACTAAATCAGCCACAGACGCATACCACACATTAGCGCCCATTTTAGAACAATAGCTTATACAATGCGGAAGTACACAGCTACGCTAACGGATTTGCCTCGCGCACGCACACTATTACACTGCACACATTCATCACGCTTACACAGCAGCTCCACAGCACGAATGCTGCAGCAACATCAAAACAGATTGCCAGCTCTTCAACATAATGCTTCCTGCATATATTACTTCAAAATAGGTAAAGTATATTAATTTATTAATCTATGATTTATTTTATTATACACCAAACAGCATTAGCTCACTTATAATTTCATTGCCGCAATTTTTTGACAGGCAATTCGCTAGTTTACCTGATGATACTGAAATGATTTGCAAAGATTCACTCATATCAACTGTATTCCCAAATGGAATAACTACAGAACATTCTTCTGACCTTGCACAGAAAGTAATATTAACATCCCAAAATAAAGATTCTTTAGATCTCAATAACAACATTTTAAAATTAATAGATGGAACACATAAAAAGTATTACAGTGCAGATTCTGTTTTGGCTGATGACAAATAGAGTGAAGCAAATTTTACAACTGAATTTATAAATTCACTAACTTCATCTGGAATGCCACCCCGTGTTTTGCAAATCAAAAAAGGACCGGTTGTCATGCTATTGAGAAATATGAACCCCCCAAAAATTACTTTGTAATTGCATTAGATTAATTGTTCAGGATTTAAGAGACCATTTCATACATGCAGAATCTCTGAATGGTACCCATAAAGGTGGAGCAGTTTTCATACCAAGAAGTGATTTGGCTCCATGTGAGACTAGCTTTCCTTTTGTCCTTCAAAGGAGACGATTCCCCTTTATCCTGGAATTTGCAATGACTATTCATAAATCACAAGGACAAACTATTAACTCTCTTAGCCTCTTTTTACAAAAAACAGTATTTGCCCATGGAAGTTTTCATTTAAAAAATGTGGGAATTATTAGATGATGGGCGAGTATTTACTAAAGATATTGTCTATTATGAGGTGTTCAAAATTCCCAAAAAAAGGATAACAAGAAAAGTCTGTGAAAAAAAAACTCACAATGAATACATGAAAATAGTGGTTACATCCCAAAGACACAATTTAACATCTGTTGGGCTCTTTGTAGAGAAACCCCTATTTAACATAGACAACTCTATGAGCCAATTTCAAGAACTGCAAGCCTAACCAAAAACCTGTGTTTCTACAAAACAGAACTAAAACGACAAATACAGAACAGTGGGTATATCTCGAGGACTCACTTTTAAGTCTCTGGGGCTCTTTTTAGAGGATCACTATTTTGACAACTCTATGTGCCTTTTTCAAAATAAACAAGGCTTAAAAAATATTGTCTACAAAACTAAACAAAAATACAGAAACACAACAGTGGTTATATCTTGAGGACTAACTTTTATGTCTCTTGGGCTCTTTTTAGAGGACCACTTTTTCACATAGACAACGCTATGTGCCATTTAAAAAAATACAAGGCTAACAAAAAACCAGAACAAAATATACTTATACAAAACAGTGGTCGAGGATTAACTTTTACGTCTCTTGGGCTCTTTTTAGAGAACCACTATTTCAACAACAAAAATAGAAGCCACAGTACAGTGGTTACATCCCAAAGACAACAATTTCTGTCTGTTGGGCTCTTTTTAGAGGAAACAACTAATAACTTAAAACATTTTTTTTACAGGAAACAGCCCTTAACAAAACTTGACAAAGCACTACACAAAAAAAAACAATTGTTAAGAATCATCTTAAAGCATAGAAGTTGTTTGTATAATTGTATACTTATTGGTTGCACTGAATATATATAGTTACTACTTTCATTATATCTACTTAGGAGTTTTAATGTATGTATTTTGACTTTGTCCAGTTGTTCTGGGTTTCATTGATTCCAATTATCAATTGGATGGTTTGAATGTATGTATTTAGTGCATTTTACCTTTTAATATATAATTGCAGAGAGTGTACTGATTCAGGGAGTAATCCTATCACCAGTATCTGGGGTCAGGAAGGATTTTTTTTTTTTACCCATTTGAGAAAATTGGCTACATTTCACTTGGGTTTTTTCTGTTTGCCTTCCTTTGGATTCAATATAAACATTTACATATGTGTTAAAAAAACATGTAATACTTTACAATATACAATTGTTTCAAACTAAATTTAAACACTGTTATGATATTGATGTATAGCTTACAATAAAAAATGTTACAAAGTTATGAAACAATGGTTTATCAGTTGTTTAAAGATAAAACTACACAAATTGCATGTTATAAGAATAAACACATTAACTACTAAATCAATTAATTGTTGCAGTTTGTCATAAATATGGAATATGACATGCAAACTTTAAAAATATTTTAAAAATAACAAACAACATTTAAGGGGGGGAGAGGCTCACGTTGGGTGGCAGACAGCATTTCCAGCCTTACAATTTTATTCCAGTCATTTTTGATGGGCAAGTTCCTAGTTAGATATAACCATATTTGTTCTGTGATAAAGAATCAGGACAAGCACCTTCAGAAACTTAGGAAAGTCGTTACCAGTCAATGACACAATACCATGGTTACAGACATCCAGATAATGAAAACCACATATATTCACAGAGGAAAACTTCTGGAATACAAGTAGCCACAGAAAGGAAATAGCATAGCTTACCACTAGTAAGTTCTATGTGGAATATCTAAAAAGGTATTTCCAGATTCCCCTCATTTGTCTTATAAATAAACTTCTAATTTGACAGTAAGGGTCAAAGCTACTACTAAGATACTACTAAAAGAACATTCCCTGTGAAAAAAAGAGATGTGAAACATGCACTAGCATATCCTCAGTAGATGAAGGACCAATCTTACACTCTGATCAACATCACAGAGTGACTGGTAACATTTCATGCAAATCTTAAAATGTGGTATGACTCACCATGTGAGTCAAATGTCCTGAAGTATTCAATATAGACGCAACAGAAAAGAGTTTAAGGAATTAACACAGACTTAATTTTAACAAAAACAAAACAGACCCCAGTGGGTCCTCATTCCTGCCAGAATTAACACAGCTTCAATGATCTGAGGATCACAATATTGATTGGGGAACTTACAGACACAGAGAGACAGAATGATCTGGAATACTCTTCCCTTCTTCACTGATGTAATAATATAAATCTTATACATCTAATCAATGTTAAGATATTCCAGATTTCATGTAAGAATTTGATTTCATGTAAAGGGGTTATAATAACAATGAAAGCTGGTAATCCAAATCTACTCCGCACTAAAAAGTATAATCTCAAAAAAATTGTCTTGCGGCAGAAAAAAACAAAACAAAAACAGCAATCTTAGTTTATGATCTTTTTTGTGTGATAGATTAATAAAGATATCTAAATATGTTTTAAATGTAATTGAAAGAAGACAAGAGGTGGTAAACATTTCATAGACCTTTATTATATAGAGCTCATCTTTCAACATGTTCCTTCTGTGAAGGGACCACATAAACCCATCTTTGCAATATATTATTTTGAAGAACTTAAATGATGGGCAAACTAGCCTAAGAAAGAGAAAATACGAACAGCATTTAGTAATTGCTAATTGTTTGTATTTTGCGTCATTCCTATTATTATCTATAAGTCCTCCTCTATCTGTTTATAGTTTTTTTGTCTTCTGAAGTGGAGATGGAGTCTCAGGATCTGAAATTAAATCAGGTTACTATAAAACTTCTGATCTATTATTTTAATTATTCATAATAATATGAATAATAATATAGAGTGGTAACATACTTGAGGGTGCTAGATACAAGAAAATAAAGTGGAGCACAGATAAAATAACATGGCATGCCTCTGAACTGCTAAGTATTGTGGTTTCACAAAGCCCAGCCAACTCCATTCATCTAGCAATCAGAATAACCAACCATGGATAGAGATAGAGTTCATTTTTGGGACAGGAGAGAAAGTAAATTCTTTCTCTCACTTGACAGTTATTTAAATTTAATTGTAATTGAACCCAAGGAAGCATATTACATTTATCTGCGGCATAGATACTGCTGGCTGTCCGCAAGACTCAGATCCAACAACTTTTATTGGTTTAATTCTGAATTTGATTATAAGCCATTAAATAAAATGATGCTGTTTTATCAAATAACACTGATATTGAGTTATGTATCAGCTACTGTAGTACTTTATTAACAAGGACTGTAAATAAAGAAATTGTAAAAAAAAAATAGTCATAAATGTCATTTGCAAATAAAGCAAATACATTTTATTTTTTAGGGTTAACAGTCAGTTTCAATGGTCTAACAGCAGGAATACATGTTGACTTGTTAGAACCTTTCAAACTACTGTGCATTTTTAAATTTAGCTTCACTTCTAACTATTTCATAAAATTATTTCTTGCATTTGTAATATAAAAAATGATAATGATGTTAGCAATAAAAATAGTTGTATAAGTTTCATCATCACTGCAGGGGTGGACTGTGCTTGGAAACAGGAAACAACCAATTTAAATGTCACAATTAATTTATTATTCAAATTAAATGATTAGACAACATTTACCTTCCAGCTTGACTGTTGATAAATAGTATTAATTAATTAATGATGGGTCTATTTCTGTACAAGAACATTCCTTATTATAGATGCAAGCCTAATTATTTGGATCTCTATAATCTATGGTTTAAAGCAAGAAAATAATTAAAAATGTTTTTATATTATAAAATGCATGATCTGCACAGATTGATTTGTTGAGGGTTAACTGTTGTTTTCTTTTGCTTACTACAGGGTGCTGAAACTGCATGTCTGGCAGTGGGCAGTCAATGACTCATATAAACACAGACTTTATTGATTTTTTTTTATTGATATTTCACACGTACAAAATGTATCTCAACATGCTTGTAGGATATCTTTACAGTGGTGTGCTCCAAATTGTGCTCAACTTAGTGGCCCTTTAAGGTCAATTTATATTATCAAAACCTAAGCAGTATAACAAGCATTTTTAGTATCTGAACTTATATCTGATTCCAAGTTTATATTGTCTAAGCATAAACATAATGTAGTTACAAAAAGTCCAAAGCGAATTGCAGAAGATAAACATTGATGCAGTTAAAGATAGAGAGATTTAACTTGTGTAGAGAATGCAAACATTCAACGTAGCTAAAGTGACCATTATATATGAATAACCAAAGTCATAACTAAATGCACACCAATGTCAGAGAACACTCTATATTAACTCAATCAGTTTCCATGTTACAAGCTTGTTCCATTTTTTAACACTTAACTAAATAACTTATTGTGGCAGCCTGTCGTGATTAGCTCTTAGATAATTGAATGCAGATCATGTAAAAAGGAGCTTGTTGACCTGCCAGAGTGGTACATTACGTAGCACGACAAATGACATAAAGAAGAGTTTATTATAAATTGTGTTTTATAAACTCTGACTCAGGTATTATTAATGTAAGTGTTATTTAATGTACTATTCATTCAAATCAGATATAACGTTTATTTGTGCTTGTTAAATAAGACGTTTAGAAAAGAAAATGTACTATCAAGATTTTTAATAGAAAGTATAACATACTGACCTGACCAATATCAAAGGATGCGAGTTTATTTCAGATGCTTCCTCACAAGGTATACAGAAGCCTTCCTTCACATATTATAAAAAAAGGAGAATATAACTAACCAATTACTAAAAGTGTTGACATTTTGTAGTTTAGTAATATTTAGTATACAGTACAAAAGAGCTGAGAAGAAAAGTATGTTCCTCTTTTCCAACACACAGTGCACCACGCCATTAAGCTCTTATGCCTCACAAAACTATTCACATCTATTATTCATGACTTCCCCACTGTGAATTTTATTTTATCCAAGAAAAGTGTCAGACATATTCGGCCATATTCAATTAGAAGCCCATAACTTGATTGCAGACAGCCGAATGTCTGCAAGAGAGTTGCGCGCCCCCGTTCCTTTCCGATTGTGAGGCCATTCAATTGCTCAAGGCCGCAAGTTGCGGGTCCGAAACCAAAACCGTAAACCAAGCACTGGTTCAGAGCAGTTGAGAGCGGGAACATGATCAATTAGGCAAGCCCGTAACCTCCCATTTCAAATCAGCCAATAGGAAATGAGACTGTCAGAATTACGGCAGTAAAACATGGAGGTTACATGTCATTCAATTAGGCTTGGGGGTCTGATATGCGGTCAGACTCGCAAACCCTCAAAGTAAAGAATTATGAAATGTAACAATACTGTTCTAGTCCATATGGGTGGCCTTATATATATTAACTCGTTGATACCTGAGATCAATTTAACCCCGAAATGAAACATAAAAAATTAATTGAATATCCTGCCGATTTGCGGGCTTAAGACAGTTACGAGTTTGATCTACACCATTTTTTCAAGGCCGTAACTTGGAAGCCGTTCCGAGCCCGCAAAAAGACGCCAATTGAATAGCAAATTAGCTTGCGACCTCACTTATGGGCTACCGGATCTGAAATTTGCTTAATTTAATGGGGCTCATTGTATAGTGACATCTGAATAAAAAAACACTCACAAACCAACTAAAGTGGTGTGTCAAATTCCAATCAACATTTTTGAAAATTCAGGTTGATTTGAAAAGTTGGTATGCCGGTGGCTTTGTTTTTTACACGTGTAGATTATGTACTGGTCACTAATTGTAACTCACCATCAATGCATGCTACTTTAGGAACATCAGATTAAGACCTGAAGAATGTTTTCTCGTAAGCCAAGAAAATTAGCCTTTTAGCAGAGATTCATTAGTAGAAGGAAAGTGAAAATTCAGTCATTCAGACTTTTGTATGTCATAAATAAATTCAGTCATCCAGTCTTTAGTCATGAATACAATATATATATATATATATATATATATATATATATATATATATATATATTTATTTATAAATATATATATATATATATATTGTGATCGTTTGCTCCTTGGAAGTGATGACAAGCAAGTGGAGTGTGAGTTCCTGTCAGAAGTGAAGGAGTTAAAACTTCTGAAGAACTCCTAATTGGAGCAACTCCCCTTTAAAAGACTGGAAAGCAGACATGGAAAGGTGGGGTGGGGCTGACTAGGCCCTGGGCAGCTGTGCTGCTGAGAGAAGCAAGCACAGAGTGGAAGGTGATCTGGTGTGGAAATACAGTGAAGTTGTGAACTACCCTGTAAAGGATCGCCAAGTGACTGTTACTGGGAGAACGGGGACTACAGCAAGTCGTGTGAGCTGGAAGATTGACTTCAGACTCAGGAGGTGAAGTCACAAGGAAGCCACGTAAGTGAAGGGGATTAGTGAGGAATCCCAGGCAGAGTTTGCCTTAAAGGCCTAGGCACGGTTGTTGCTGAAGTATTATGCCCCAGGGAAGAAGTGAAGATAAAGAGAAGTTAATACAAGGGAGTTTGTGTATGCAAGGGTCCCTGGGGTGAAGCATACGGGAGAGACGGGCGGGCCCTATGCTTCACCCGCAACCGTGTCCCAGAGAGGAGCGCTGTGTCCCAGAGAGGAGCGCTGTGTCCCAGAGAGGAGCGCTGTGTCCCACAGAGCGAGAGAGGAGCTGTGTCCCACAGAGCGAGAGAGGAGCTGTGTCCCACAGAGCGAGAGAGGAGCTGTGTCCCACAGAGCGAGAGAGTAGCTGTGTCCCACAGAGCGAGAGAGGAGCTGTGTCCCAAAGAGCGAGAGAGGAGCTGTGTCCCACAGAGCGAGAGAGGAGCTGTGTCCCAGAGAGCGGAGCTGTGACCCAGAGTGGAGCGGTGTCCCAGAGGTTGCTGAAGAGGGCGACCTAATCTCGCTGGGACCCTCACCTGTAAAGAGACTGTTTATTTCCTGGCCACAAGGTGGCACTACCCAAGTTAAAGGACTGTTTTCAAGCTGACCACCAGGTGGCAGACTACCCAAGTTAAAGGACTGTCTACAACCTGGCCACAAGGTGGCATTCTCCCACCTCGCGGAGAAGTAATTGTTTTTTTAAGCAGAGCTACGGCTACCGCTGTTATTTCTTTCTTCAAATAAACCTATTTGCTGCACTTTCAAGCCGGTATCAGCCCTTCATTCAAGAAACCACCGCTATATGCGGCCATCCTGATCACACTGGTGTCATTTGTGGGATTGAAAAATGTCTGTGTTGAAGAAGACAGCCCACCGTACAGCATAAATATGGAGGAGGCCTTTAAAGCTTTTATAGAAGCCCAGCGGGGGTTGAACAAACAGCAAGCCGAGTTGAACAGAGTGCTGGCTGCTAAGCTTGGTCAGAGCCAGTCAGAAAAGAGAGAAATGATTGCAGAGCATAGCATCCAAGCCGCAAAAGAGGAAGATAAAGGTTTTGGAGAGGTTACTGCAAGATTTAGAGAGGCCACAGAGAAATGGCAGAGACAAATGGAAGTCGACAGGGTCCAAATGAGAGAGTCTCTAGAAGCACAGAAAGTGCAGCTGCAGCGACTGAGATCTACAGAGAACAATGTGGATTCAAAATCAAGCAGGGTAAGGAACCCTAATTGCTTTCTAAAGAAAATGACAGCTCAGGATGATGTAGAAACCTACCTCCTGAATTTTGAGAGGATTGCTACCAGGGAAGGTTGGCCTAAACAGCACTGGGCCACAGTCCTGGGTCCCTATCTGTGTGGAGAAGCACAGGAAGCGTATGGGGTTTTGCCTGAAGAAATGGCAACCAATTATGGCACCCTGAAAGTGGAAATCCTTGACCGTATAGGAGTAAAGAAAGTACAGAGAGCGCACCCCTGGAATTTTTTTGCCAGACAAGCGTATCGCTACCCAAGAGACATACTTGTCGGGCCAAGTCTAAGATACAGTTTCCCTGTTAAGGGAAGGCCAACCAAAACCGGACCTAGTAGTAAACAAGAAGAAAGAGAGAGTGCCCGCAGAGTCGGAGAGAGTGCCCGCAGAGTCGGAGAGAGTGCCCGCAGAGTCGGAGAGAGTGCCCGCAGAGTCGGAGAGAGAGCCCGCAGAGTCGGAGAGAGAGCCCGCAGAGACGGAGAGAGAGCCCGCAGAGACGGAGAGAGAGCCCGCAGAGACGGACGATCCAGCCAAAGAGGTCGCTGAGAGCCCCAAAGAGGTCGCTGAGAGCCCCAAAGAGGTCGCTGAACAAAAGAGCCTGCTGGTGCAGATAGAATGGCCTTAGAGGAGGAGAAACAGCGGTTTTTAAGGCTCCAAAGACAAGCCCATGATAAAATGAGGCCAGAGTATATCACGGAATGGCGGAGGAAGCCTACGTTCGAGGACTACCGAGTGTCCTACAGGAATGAGAAATTGATGTCTATTTGGGAGCGGAGGAAATGCCCCCCAAAGCCTAAGCTGAACTATTCAGTGGTGTGGGAGCGGCCGCACAGTGATAAAGAGGAGAACATCTCTAAATTTCGACAGAAGCCCCGACGAATACAACGGTTGACCTTAGACAGTGGGGAAAGTGACAAAGAGGCGTCTAATGGAGACCAGCTAGAAAGTGTTGCTAGGCCAGTGTCCGATGTGAACACCTTAGAAAAGACTGTTCCTGTATCAAAACTGGAGCACACGCCACTTAAGGAAGCTGGACAAGCTGCACAGGCAGAAGGATTTGATGACGACTCTGATGAACCAACCGTAGTTCCGCTGGTTGAGTTTGATGCGGCTAAGCAAGCAAAGGAACTTCAGTTGTCTACAAACAAAAATAAACTTGAAACTGAGAATGTTCTAACTCATGAGGTAGAGTTAACTTCAGAAGCATTACCAGCTCTGGAGGAGGCAATCAAAATCTTGTGTGCTGAAGAGACCACTGAAATGTTGTCGGCGGTTCCCCAATTAGAAGAGTCACCTGCAACAACAGATGAAGCTACACCTGTGCCAGAGGAAAGCGACAAGGCAAAGTGGGTGGAAGAACAACAGAAGCCTGTTGATCACATCCTTCAAGCAGTGGCAGAAAGTACAAAGCTGTCTGTAGAAGCAGAAACTGTACATCATGTAGTAGACATTATGGAAACGAATACTGTGGGCTTTGAAATTATTGGCACAACGGAAAATGTGCCACCACTTGACGAAAAACTCCCTGAAATCATCCCTGCTGATGGTAAAGAAGAAGAATTTACATATCTGATGGAGAAGGCAGCAAAGGAACTGCCTGCAGAAAGCATTCATGATTTCTTCAAGCGTTGGCCAAGGCCACCTTGCGAAGGGAATGACTTGCAGCTTATTAAATCAACAAAGTATCAGCCATGCAGTTTGGAACGCAAGTTGGTCATGAGTGATAAAAAAGAAGTCAAAACAAGAGAATCTGCTCCAGCAGAAAAATCTAAAGGGAATGCAAATAATTCCACCCAAGCATCACAGGCTTGTACGGGCGAGGTATTAGAAGGAACTAAAGTTGGAGGAAGTGAGCCTGCCAAGAGTTCTGATGAGCCACCCAGGGCTTGGCACACAGTGGATTCGGAGGACCAGGTGGATAAGTCAGAGTCCATTCCGAGGCCTGTAAGTGAAGATGTAGATCCTACTTGTGAAATCCAGCAGAAAATCCTTGTGCCCCTACTGGATTCTCAGACGGTTGAGGAGACCTCTAAATATCCGGTACCAACAACATAAAGCAAAGCTTTCCAAGCTGGAAAAGCCCTGTTGGTGCCCCGATGATGGCTCATTTGTTAAGTTGGATGAACATAAGCAAAATAAAGAACTAGAAGTTTGGAAAGAAGCACTCCCTGAAGCACTCCCTGCATAAAGCCAAGCCTGTGATTGAGAGGAAAGTTAACCTAAATATCGTCCGTAAAGGGACGACGGCAGATGGACAGGAGGAGCTAAGGGCAGATGTGGTATCTGTCATTGGGTCTGCTGAAACAACTGATGAGATAATTCAGAGAAAACCAGTTGAAAAGCTCCCAATTCTTAAAGCAAGGCTGTTCGAGGACAGCGCTACAAAGTTGAGAGATTCACTCCTTCCTGATAAAGGCGACACACATGAAGGAGGCCAACAGACCAGTAAGGAAATGAGAAGATGGATTTACAGGCGGCCACGATCGCAGCCTGCTACCTCAATGCGGACGGCACAGAGCGAGGAGTTCTTGAGTGGTGAGCGACCCTACCGGATGTCCGGCCTCTCGGCATGTCGCCCAACACCATGTTGTTGAGCTGAGGGGGGGTGTGTGATCGTTTGCTCCTTGGAAGTGATGACAAGCAAGTGGAGTGTGAGTTCTTGTCAGAAGTGAAGGAGTTAAAACTTCTGAAGAACTCCAAATTGGAGCAACTCCCCTTTAAAAGACTGGAAAGCAGACATGGAAAGGTGGGGTGGGGCTGACTAGGCCCTGGGCAGCTGTGCTGCTGAGAGAAGCAAGCACAGAGTGGAAGGTGATCTGGTGTGGAAATACAGTGAAGTTGTGAACTACCCTGTAAAGGATCGCCAAGTGACTGTTACTGGGAGAACGGGGACTACAGCACGTCGTGTGAGCTGGAAGATTGACTTCAGACTCAGGAGGTGAAGTCACAAGGAAGCCACGTAAGTGAAGGGGATTAGTGAGGAATCCCAGGCAGAGTTTGCCTTAAAGGCCTAGGCACGGTTGTTGCTGAAGTATTATGCCCCAGGGAAGAAGTGAAGATAAAGAGAAGTTAATACAAGTGAGTTTGTGTATGCAAGGGTCCCTGGGGTGAAGCATACGGGAGAGACGGGCGGGCCCTATGCTTCACCCGCAACCGTGTCCCAGAGAGGAGCGCTGTGTCTCAGAGAGGAGCGCTGTGTCCCACAGAGCGAGAGAGGAGCTGTGTCCCACAGAGCGAGAGAGGAGCTGTGTCCCACAGAGCGAGAGAGGAGCTGTGTCCCACAGAGCGAGAGAGGAGCTGTGTCCCACAGAGCGAGAGAGGAGCTGTGTCCCAGAGAGCGGAGCTGTGACCCAGAGTGGTGCGGTGTCCCAGAGGTTGCTGAAGAGGGCGACCTAATCTCGCTGGGACCCTCACCTGTAAAGAGACTGTTTATTTCCTGGCCACAAGGTGGCACTACCCAAGTTAAAGGACTGTTTTCAAGCTGACGACCAGGTGGCAGACTACCCCAGTTAAAGGACTGTCTACAACCTGGCCACAAGGTGGCATTCTCCCACCTCGCGGAGAAGTAATTGTTTTTTTAAGCAGAGCTACGGCTACCGCTGTTATTTCTTTCTTCAAATAAACCTATTTGCTGCACTTTCAAGCCGGTATCAGCCCTTCATTCAAGAAACTACCGCTATATGCGGCCATCCTGATCACAATATATATATATATATATATATATATATATATATATATATATATATACGTATACTAGCTAATTGCCCGTCAAAAAATGACAGCAATAGAAATGTAGGTCAAGGAATGGTGTTTGGCACAGACATTATTTTTTGTGGTGGTCTGAGATATCGGCGCTCATTGCGAGCCTCCTGTTGTTTTTTTGTTTTTTTTATCAGAGGCGCTTTTGCTGTCATTGTAAGGTCGGAACTGATCTGCTTTTTGCGCTTATTGCAAGGCTGTCCCCTGGTGTAGTTTGTGTGGTATGGGCAGCTTTGGCGCTCGTTGTGAGGCGCGCAGGATATGTCTTTCGCGTTTATTGCGATAGTGGTTTTTTTTTTGTGTATATGTTTTTTGTGATGCTAATGAGATAATTAGTAAATTAATAAATGAATATACTTTACCTATTTGTAAGTAATACATGCAGGAAGCATTGTGCTGAAGAGCTGACAATCTCTTGTCATGTTCCTGCAGCATACAATGTAGGTTTGCACTGTTGGGGAGCTGAGGTGTAAGTGTCAGTAATGTGTGCAGTGTGTAGTTTAAATAGGCTGCGTGCACGAGGGAAATCTGTTAGTTTAACTGTGTACTTCCGCATTCTGTAAGTTAGTGTAAAATGGCGGTGAATGTGTATGTGGTAGGCGGGTTTGTATGATTTAGAGTCCTTGCTAATGGTGTATGTTGTAGGTCATACTGGTATTTGTAAAAGCCGTATATGCTTTGTGGTATTTAGCCTCGTTTTCGTTTTTTTTCGGTGGCCATTTTTTCTCTCCCTTAGGAAATTTTCTAAATGGCTAAACTTTGTAAATTTGACCGAATTCGAGGTTTAAGCTGTGTTGCAGAGGTCCTGGATGCCACCCCCTGGGTGGGAGCCTCCACCTCCGCAAAGGCGTCCCCTCGCTTCGCGAGGGTCCGAATTTGCGGTCCAAAAGTCGGAGGGGGTCGTAGGGATGAGCGCCTACAGCACTCATCTCCACCAGCGCAAGGAGTACCTTTGGCGCTCCTTGCCAGCAACTGCGGCCCTCGCAACAACCCGCATTGCTGACAACTATATATGTATATAATATAGAGTCAGTATTGACTCTGACTCGACAAAGAGAGGAACGCTCTCGAAAGCTCGTCATGAAACCTATGAATATGTTTGTCCAATAAAAAAGGTATCACTATATACTGCAATACTTTGATTATTCATCTATATATACATATATATATATATATATATATATATATATATATATATACATATATATATATATATACTGTATATATATTTATATATACCCTGTGCCAATTTAATGAATTGATTATTTAATGAAAATCACTGCCAGTTCATTGGCCAGTTGTCTACTATACAGTACAGAATGAATAATCTCAGAATATATTTTCCTCTTCAAACTGCACTTGTAAAAAACATCCAGTCCTGGATCACATGTGTAGCAGATGCAACCTCCTGCCATATAATACATTCAGCTTCCTACCTACTTGTCAATTTAGCTTCCTGCAATTAACAGGAATGTGCACCTTGAATCTCCACAGAGGTTTGTAAGGAGGATGTAGCGAGCTCTATTTATAGGGCATGCTATCAATACAAGGCACAAGGATGCTCTGTGCCCCCCTCACTCATCAGACACCATGCTGGATATAGCTTGAAATAGTATACAGCCTGTAGTTCAAATGTGGAGTTTAGCCAAGAAACAAAATATGTATAAAACTTCATTGAAGGCTGATTATAAATATAGCAGAAAAAACATGACTGCTATTTATGAAAATATGTAAAAAAGTTGAATTAATAACTTCACTTTCTGTAGAACAGTATAAGTAAATACTTCATGATTTTACCATTTAGAGGTTGAAGGACAAAATATAGGCATTGTATCTCAGAAACCGTCAAATGTATTAATGGATGTTTAAAGAAGGACGAACACAAGGGCAAGAGATAATGATCTGAAATTGTAAGGAGCTTATGTGTAAAAATCGTTTTTTATAGACAGGGTAGGCAGTAGTTGGAATTGCCTTACAGTGGAAGTGGTAGGGACCAATACAGTAAAGCAATGTAATCATGTCTGACATAAGCATAAGGCCATCCGGAGTATTAAGATCTTAGATAGAAAAAAATAGCAGAATAGACAAGCCTATTGGTTCTTATCTGCTGTTAAATCTACATTCTGATTCATTAAGATTCATTTTAGACAAATTCGCAAACAGTTTGCAATGAATGGCACTTCTGTGGGATATCCTGATTATGCTGCTTTTAAGGTTTTTCACAAGAAAAATGTGTCTGACCAAATAGTGAATAGCGAAAGTGTTAAGTGATAACACTATTAAAATTAAAATAAATAGCACAACATTCTGAAGCTCGCAAATTAGCAATATAAAATAATTATTTTTATTCTTAATTTTTGTGTTATAACGATGCCGGCAATCTATGTGTTAATACATATAATACATATTTACGGCTTTATGAATATTGCAATATTTGTGGAATGTGGGTCTGATCATAATTCGTAATTGAAGCCTGTAAAACTTTGAAATCCAACTTAAATTTTTCAGTGACGTAATGATGACGATCTCCAACTATGGGTTTGACTAATTGATCATGTTCACGGCCACACATCCAATGTTTGAAAGATGGTTTAAGGGTTTGCATCTCAAGCCCGTAACTCGCGGTATGTTCTAATTTAATAGCTATGTAACGCAGTCGAATTTCAAGCCCTTGTAGGCGTGCCGATGCCGCTACGGGCTTCTAATTTAGTAGGGCTGCTGGTGCAATTTTAAAGAATGCTGGTGCTTCCCCGATTGAGAGATATGTCAGAATATGTTCAAAAGCCCTCTGGGAAATGAACTAAGAAATAGGGAAGTAATTAACTTGATCAAGGGTGACAGAAAAAAAATACTTATTGCTGATGATTAGTCTTCAATATTAGGGGCAGAGGCAGAAGGGAAATTAAATTGTTTTCCCAGGCTGCAGTTTGTATGTATTTTGCAGCTTACCTAGCAGCACAGAAAGAGTCCGATCCAACATGGCACAATGCTAAAAGGTGTTGTCATAATGTCAAAATCAATATATATAATAAGGTATTAGTTTTTGATCGTTTAAAGTGACAGTTGGAAATTTCACAAAATTACCTGTATGGTAAAGTAGTTTTTTTGAACTTTTAACCAGGGCAGCCATGAGACATATACTGTATACGTATGGTTTAGCTTGTTTAGTAATAATTATACTGTTGGGAAATTATGTTTTCAGTTTTATTCTGTTTTGCACACTGTAAATGGGTTTTCTAAAGCAGGATAATGTTTTTTTAGATTAACTAAAATCTGTGTGACACTTGCACAGCAAGTAAGATTTGTGGAAATATTTTTTTTTTTTTGTAAATGTATTCATTTCCTTTGATATGCTAAGTAGTCATGATGTGAAATAAGATCAATTGAACTTTGAACATTTCTTTGAATTGGGGACTTGCAGAAATGCTGTTGGTCCTCTGAAAAACGTAATCCAGAGGTAAAAGCATTAAGGTATGGTACTGAGAAAATGCTATATTTATTTACCTGGGGCCTCATTCTATTAGCGGCCGTAAATCGGCCGTAAGGCTGCGATTCCTTGCGGGGGTTCAGTTAACTCGCGATTCTATTATACGGCCCCGCAAGGATCTCCTTTTACGGCCGGCCGCATATCTTGGAACCGGCCGTAATCTCAGAAATATAAAAACTGAAAAATAAATTCAAGCCTGCACTGTACAGCTCTGTAAATGCTAGGGATCATATTGGGGGACATGAGGATTAAAAGTAACCCACTCTCAAGCTTGCACATCTGCCCAAACCCGAGTTCAAATTAACTGTTTATTTTCCGGCTGCGGCGTGGGTGTGTCTGAGGTGCTCCAAGCACTCTGGACTTTTTACATGGATATTTTACGGATATTAAAAATAAAATATTTTACGGATTTGAGTACAGGATAATTATGTGCTATTTTTTCTAAAACCTAAAATCCCTTTATAGTCTTCGCAAAGTGCAGGATGGCTTTATTTGAGCTATTTTATGTGCTTAATTGGTGCTAGCGAGACCTCTTTCCTGCAAGTAAGCTGCGGCTCGCTTTTAGCCTTGCAGAGAGGTTTCCCGGAGGAATTGAATTGCAAAACTCTTGCGGCCGTTTTAGATCAAAGGCTTTCCTCTGGCGCGAGCGGCCGCAAGAGATAGCAAGGCACCGGCCGCAAGCCTGCCGGAGCCTCCGGCCATAAGGGAGTAGAATAGCCGAATAGCTTGCGGCCGGTCCTTGCGGCCCCGCAACGGCTGCGGCCGCTAATAGAATGAGGCCCCTGGTGTTTCATATAAAACTGCAATGGTAACAGAACAATAAATGTTAACCCTTCTTATCAAGTTGTCCAGGATTGTCCCTATATCATTATTATTATCTGTTCAAACCAGTGAAGGGGAAGGTACAAATGGAAAAGGGGCAATGTAATCTCTGTGCCTTTCATTTAGATCCGAAATGCTTAACTACATAAAACTGATTATAATTATCACTACTCTTTATTAATTAAGTGCCCACATTATCCTTAGTGCTATCTGAGTACAGCATACAAAGGTAAAACAAATAATAAAGTATACAGAGGTACAAATAAAATACAATAAGGCATTAAACAATTCAGTGCAATAGAGCAGTCCCTGCTCTGAAGAGCTTATAATCTAGAAGGTATGCTTGGGGTTGTGAGATTAGGGTGACAAACGCATGGCAGCAATAATCAAGGCAAAATGCATGATCTAATGTCGGTAACTGTATGTTTATATGTTTTGTCTGTGAGAAATTTGGTAGGGTATGCATTTTACATATGTTAAAGCTTCTTTAAAAATATGTGTTTTAGTGAGTTTTTGAAGCTTTTTAAAGCATGGAGAAACATAATTTTCTACTTCAATGAATGTACATAAGAGCAATTTGGGGGGATTTACCAAGGTTGATCATGATGGGCTGCCATCGATCGAGACACATTGCGGTTCATCTCAACTCAAGGCTTTGTATAATATAATAAACTAGCGACTGGCCCGTCAAAAATGATGGGGCAATAAAATTTGAATGCTGTTAAAACTGTTTGCCACTCAATGTGAGTGTCTGAGATTCTTAACCTTTATTTTATCTACAAATAAATACATTTTGAATAAAACTTTTTATTTTTGTAACTTTCAACTTCTATTTCACCAACATGTATAGAATATATATATTTTTTTAATATTAACTCTTTTAATTGTCATATATGGAATAACAATATAACAATGTCTGAAGTTTTCATTACTACATATTGTAAACCATAATATAAAAGTTTGTAACATGCAACTTGTTTTTTAAACAATTTTGAATCATTTGTTTTAACAATACTAACATTTTGAATTGATAGTTATCCATGAATAACAGAAGACTATGTAAACTTTCAGTAAATAACTATTTAGAACAATTACATGCTTTGCAACATTCCTTTTTTTTTAAACTCTTGTTAAACTAAATCTGCATTGAATCCAGAGGAAGCCAAACAATAACAACCCCCATTGAAACTTGGCCAATTGTATTAAAGAGGGAAAAAAATGAATTCCTTCCTGACCCCATTAACTGGCTATTGGATTACTCCCTGAATCAATACTCTGTATTCAATTATACAGATCAACGTATTAACAAATGGTGAAACTTGTAGTAACATAAATTCTTGACTATAAACAATATACAATGAACCAACGTTCCACAACTTTGAAAATACAATACAATCAAACAATAACATTTAACCTTCAAGTTAAAGAAAATGCCACCTAATTGTTTTGTGGGGCCAATCATGTAAAAAGGTAACTTTTAACACATTCCAATCTGTTAATTTTCCTTTTTTTATTGTTGTAGTTGTTGAAAATGGCACATAGAGTTTCCTAATAGTAATAGTGGTCCTCTAAAAAGAGACTGCCAGATATAAAAGTTCATCCGCGGAGTATAACCACTGTTCTCTATGTTTTTTGCCATTTTATAGAGTTTCTAAATGAAACGGTGATCCTCTAAAAAGAGTCTGAGTGACATAAAATGTTGTCTTCAAAATAAAACTACTGTTCTCTATATTTGGTGTTGTATAGCTTCTTTGAAATAAGAGAAGTGTTCCTTTTTCAATGTTCTTATATATGAAGACATTGCATTTTTTTTATGTATGTCCAAGTGGTTTCCGTTACATAGAGTCCAGCAGACTTTTAATTTTGTTTATGGTATATAACCACTGTTTACTGTTGTTTTTGCTTTGTTTTAACTTTTTTTGTTGTACTTTGTGCAAATTGCACATAGAGTTTCCTATGTGAAATAGTGGTCCTCTATAAAGAGTCCCAGAGAGCTAAAATTTTGTCCTGGAAGTAAAACCACTGTTCTCTATGTTTTTTTGCCATTGTATAGAGTTTCTTATTGAAATAGTGGTCATCTAAAATCAGCCCGAGTAACATAAAATGTTGTCGTCGAAATGAAGCCACTGTCCTCTATATTTACAGCACCTCATAGAACACAATTTTTTTGGTAAAAACGCATCAATCTTCCAATAAATCACCCTGACTTGGGTTTTCTTCAACATGTACTTTAATTTCCTTTGGATTATTGCATCTTGAAGATGCAACATAGAGTTGACCATGTGTAAACACAGGTTCCTTCAAAAAAATACCCACAGACTTAAAAGTTTGTCCTTGGGATGTATTGATGGTCATGGCAAATGCCATGATAATGGGAAATTGTCTCCTTTGAAGGACAAAAGGCAAACCACTCTCACTTGGAGCCAAATCAGTTCTCGGTATAAGAACTGGTTTGCCTTTATGGGTACCACTCATAATTTCTGCATGTATACATTTTCCTTTAAATCCTTCACAATTAATTTGGTCCCATTACAAAGTCCTTTTTGGGATTCATATTTCTCAGTAGCATGACAATTGCCCCTTTTTTAAGTTGCAAAACATGTGGTGGCATTCCAGAGGGCATTCCAAAGAATTAATAAATTACATAGTAAAGTTTGCTTCACTATCTTTGTCATCAGCAAGAACAGAATCTGCATTGTAATAGATTTTTTGGGGTGTATTGATTAATTTTAATATTTCGTTGTTTTGATTCAAGGCATCTATATTTTTTGATGTCAGTATGACTTTGCTTGCAATGTCTGAGTAATTCTTGTTATTGATGGTATTAAGGAAGATTGTCGAAATTAGTGGTTCTTTTGCAATAATTTCTGGTGGAATTAGAACAGCACCATCAGGTAAATTATTTATTTTGAGCTGTTTTCCTTCTCCAATCTGAATGAGCCAATCATTGAATTGATTTTGGCCTTCAGATCTCATATTTACTTCTAATTTAAGGTGTGTAAATATTTTCCACAGCTTACTTCTTTTTATACACATTTCGACAATGTCAGTCCGATTGCCATGTGGTGCCACAGGTAATGTTTGCCTAAAATGTCCTCCTAACAACATCACCTTTCCACCAAATGGCAAATCATTAGCCAAAACTTATTTTAATATTCGATCAATACATTGCAGGGCATGATATGACATCATTGTTGCCTCATCTTATATAATTAATTTACTCTTGCTTGTAATGAATTCATTTGAATATTTGACACTGATGTTTCCAGAATGGGAACTGGCAGTTTAAATCCATTATGCACAGTTCTACCGCCTTCTAACAAAAGTGCGGCAATTCCAGTGGTTGCAAATGGCAGTGCTATTTGACTCTGAGCTCGAATGCAACTCATCAACAAATTATATAGATACATTTTTCCTGATCCACCAGGGCCATCCAGATAGAAATAACGCTCTTTGACCATGTCATCTTCTATTGCATTTGTGATGGCGTTAAATGCTTCCAATTGCAATCCATTTAAAGTTCCAATTTTTTCTTGTGTTTTTTGGTATTCAATGTCAGTGTCATACTCATCAAAGTTAATTTCATCTATAATTTGTGGATTAGGCAGATTAAAATTGGCACAATTTAATCCATGACAAAGAAAGATTTACTGTATTTCCATCAATGCTTTCAAAAGCATAATGGTCTTATTGCAACGTTGCAAGAAATCTTCACACATATGTCATTTAAATGTTTCCCACAAAGTTAATGCATCAGGTATATTGCAAAAGATGCAAATGAAAGCAAATTGTTCTCTCATTTGCTTTGGCATTTGACATAGTGCTGCTTCCTCGAGACATCTCTCCCATTCTGTATCATCTGCCAGAAAGTTTTGTGTGTGAAATGTCTTGCAGCTAATTTGAAAGTATCATAAACTATGTCATTGACTGTGTGTAAATGTTCATAACTTTGTGCACCGGAAACATGTAAAAGAAGTAATCTTAAACTGAAACGTTCAATGTCTTGTGGACTGACGGTATAAATTCTTGGGATAATTTTATAATTATGTGTTTTTTCGTTGTCTCCATTCACCATTTACAAATACATAGTGATTTGGAATGTCAATGTATAAAAAATGTCTGGCCTTAGTGTCCTGACAATTTAATTGAAACCAAGCAGTTAGTGTTGTTGCTCTATGTTCACTTTGTGCTAAAGCATTTGTTTCATTGCCTGCAGTGAAGCAAACAAATTGACTTTGTGGCAAATGGACAGCTAATCGATACACAGCATGTGACCGATCATGCATCTCAAATTTGAGAAGACGCCTCATTGCTTCTGGAGCACTTACATAGCAAGCATCTAAATAAGATGAAAGTTCGTCATGTAAAATTGGATTTTCTTTTTCATTTTGTGCACCTTTCACAACAACAGTTGCTGCATCATATCCTTTATATATATTTATACACATATTTGATGGATTTAATAGAAGTGAAAGCTTCCACATTGATTTGTGCATTGTACTTCATCAGCAAATGTGGATTGTATGGAACCACATATCTATTATCGGCCTTTTGGCCACGGATAATAGCTGTTTGTCCTTCTCTTCTTTTATACAAAAGGTATCCATCACAATTAGCATAAGTCTGCATTTGAAATTGTTTTGGAAACTCTTTTATACATTTTTTATTTTCCATACATGGTGAATTTGGATTGATATCTCCACATGGACCATGTATCATTCTATAAGTTACAACCCTTATAAAGTTTGGAATGTTCCTCTGGATGTGGCAGTTCAGCAGTAAATGCTGAATCCACTCTCTCTGCCGTATTCAATGTATCTTTTTCTTGCAAGAATAAAAGTATATGTGCATGTGGCAAGCCTCTTTTTTTGAAACTCAATGGTATAAACAAAAGCCACACATTTCCCAAAAAAAGTCTGCTTTAGTTATATCATGACATAATGAATTTAGTTTTATTTTGAATACTCTTGCCACCAAATCTGGTCGGTCAGAAGTAGTTTGTCCAAGCTGTAAATTTTCATTGATCTCAGGCCACTGTGGATTGCAGGTAAATGTAATGAATAAATCTGGTTTGCCAAATTATACCGTCTTTGATCAATATGGCGATCTACTTTGAGAGCCATATTTACTAGTGGCATTGGCAATTTATGTCTTTGCGCATGTGCCAGTTGTTCTTTTTCAACCTCAGCTCATTTTTTGCATGCTTTACTATATGGGTTGTTGGCCTTAATGTTATCAAGCTGTTTAAAGACTATGGGTAATCATTGTTTATTTTCAGGAGGCATCATTCGTTGTTCCACAGCTTCCATTGCATCAAGGACATATAACTGTGCAAATTTCCTTTGTTCTCCTGATTCTGGGTGTAAATGTGAAGTCCGGTGGTATATTTGTCTTTGGACTTTAAAACAGTAAGGACCATGTCCTGGGACATTTTCGGCTAATGTTGCACCCATTGAAGCAAATGAAATTGCATTGTTATAAGACTGAATGTTTTTCTTAAAATTGGTGTAATTTGGAAATGTAGAATCACTCATTAGACTTTCTAAATATTCTGGAATTGTGTGTCTTTCTGGAAGTCTTACCTTTCCTTTCTGACAGCAACTAATAAACTCTCCATCAGTTGGTCTTTCTTTCAGAAAATGATAGGCCCCACAAAACGGACAAACCACATTCATTAATCCACAATAATAAGTGTCTGCTCTAAATAAAGGACTATCATGAGCTTCCTCAATATAGATCTCAGTACCACTTTCTATATCTACATTGGTGTCATCTCTATGAACATTGGTGTCAGGAGGCAATATTGGGTCATTAATGAATGTTTTAGAGACTTTTTTTTTTTTACTTTTTCTTTTCTTTGAAGCTTCAGCAGACTCATTTTATGCTTTTTTAGCCATTTTGTCTTTTATTTAGAAGTCTCTGTCGATCTTCTTCTCTTAAACGTTGTGAAGTCTCAGGAGTCTGTGCATCTCTCCATCTCTGCTTCCTTTCCCTTGCCATTCTTCTTTTATATTCTTTCTTATCGTCTGCGCTGTCCACCATTGTAATCTGTTTTTGGAAATAGAAGTGTAAGAATTGCATTTGTTTTATTATACACATTTTTTAACCTCTCATATATTTCTAAAAAATGTAATGGTAATCAGTCTCTGTCTGCCTCTCTGTGTGTCTGTGTCTCTGTGTGTGTGTCTGTGTATCTGTGTCTCTGTGTGTGTGTATCTGTGTGTGCGTCTGTGTGTGGGTGTGTCTCTGTGTGTGTGTGTCTTTCTGTGTGTCTCTCTATGTGTGTGTATGTCTCTGTGTGTGTCTGTGTGTGTGTGTGTGTCTGTGTCTGTGTGTGTATGTCTGTGTGTGTTTGTGTCTCTCTGTGTGTCTGTGTGTGTGTGTATATCTGTGTGTGTGTGTGTGTGTGTGTGTCTGTGTGTGTGTCTGTGTGTGTGCCTGTGTGTGTCTCTGTGTGTGTGTGTGTGTGTGTGTGTCTGTGTGTATGTCTCTGTGTATGTGTCTGTGTGTGTGTCTGTGTGTGTGTGTGTGTGTCTGTGTGTGTGTGTGTGTGTCTATGTATGTTTATCTGTGTGTGGGTGTGTCTCTGTGTGTGTGACTCTGTGTGTGTATGTGTGTATCTCTGTGTGTGTGTCTCTGTGTGGGTGTATCTCTGTGTATGTATATCTGTCTGTGTGTGTGTGTGTGTGTCTGTGTGTGTGTGTCTGTGTGTGTGTCTGTGTGTGTGTCTGTGTGTGTGTCTGTGTGTGTGTGTGTGTCTGTGTGTGTGTGTATCTGTGTGTGTGTGTCTGTGTCTGTGTGTGTATCTGTGTGTGTGTATGTCTGTGTGAGTCTGTGTATGTGTGTGTCTCTGTGTGTGTCTGTGTCTCTGTGCCCTACTAAGCATGTTCTACAATGCTAGATGCAATCTGCACTGCACTGCAATGTAAACGAAAGCAAAAGCACCACATAAATCATATAAATAACACAATATTTAAAATATAATTAATACAAATAAAATAATCAGCAAGATGGTTAAAATTTAATAATATCAGCAAATAATAAGAGCTCTCAAATTAATACCTCGTGCACGATGGTGGTTAGGGGACCATCATAACCCAGAACCCCTCTTAACTAGTGGATACCTATCATGATGCTGATACCCGTAAACTCCGAACCTCTAAGTGCCATATATATATATATATATATATATATATATAAAGTCAATCAGAGGCCTTACTTTGCTGACTTTTGGCTCTTATCTACTGAGCAACAAAACTGCCTATGCCCAAGGTAAGTTTCTTTCATCAAGATGCACTTTTTGGCCCTGTTTTCTACCATTTTGGCTCATATCTACTAAACCGCATTTAGGCCATATCTACCAAGATGTTATCTTGCTCTCACCAAAAGTAACACCATTTCCAATGCCATATGCCTTTGTCAAGCCCTGCAGCGCAGATTTAGGCTCTTATCTACTCAGGTGCTATCATGCTCACGCCAAACGTAATAACATTTACCCTGCCATGTAGCTTAATCGAGCTCCACAATGCAGATTTAGGCCCTTATTTAGTAAGCAGCTATCATGCTCATGCCAAACGTAACAACATTTACACTGCCATGCGGCTTAATCGAGCCTCACAATGCAGATTTAGGCCCTTATCTACTAAACAGCTATCATGCTTACATCAAACATGTAGTCATTTCCACTGCTTTGCAGCTTAATCGGGCCCTACAGTGCAGATTCAAGCATATCTAATGTCCATAAGGTACAAAACCCCATTAGTGTCCTCGTCCACGTCCAGGACACACCCCTTTTCTTGCCACATGGCTTTCACAAGCCCTCATTTTTAGTTCTGGCCCAGATCTACTAAAGCAGCTTCCTTGACCATGTCCAAGATACCACTATTCGGTTTTTGATAAGCAATCCATTGCTAATTTCGGCCCCCATCAGCATCCTTGCCCAGCACCAAGGATATGCCGTTTTCATATTCACATGGCTTCTGACAAGCCCACATAGTAGATTTCTGTCCATATCTGCTAAGCTTAATCCTTGCCATGCCCAAGGACTAGCTTTCTCCTTCCCACGACAATCTGGCCCACTACTCACAAATCCAGCTACCCTTAGGAGAGGGACCTGACCACAAATATATATATACTGGTATATATATATATATATATATATATATATATACACAAATGGTTAATTTAATTATTTGAAATAAATATATTGCAACAATTGTAGATAGTGGATCAATGTCACTTAAAATTTTAACTATCCCAATATATTACAGGGTGCTCACTAGGATAATTATTACTCTAAAAGAAAGTTCATATATATTCACTTCATTTAAAGCAAAAGCCATGAAACACACAATACCTTGTAATAAAATACTACTAGACATAGAAGACAAAAAATCAAAAGGAGTTAGCTTAGATCTTTCAAAGCAAAAGACAAGTA
Source organism: Discoglossus pictus (assembly GCA_027410445.1). Lineage (NCBI taxonomy): Eukaryota > Metazoa > Chordata > Amphibia > Anura > Alytidae > Discoglossus > Discoglossus pictus. The sequence goes on from CM050164.1 coordinate 378,493,511, forward strand.
ATGCACTATAAAGTAACAAGCTTTGATGTTTTAACAATAATTAAAACATGATTAAGAGATTAATTCGTTGTATTTGCTATACCAATTTTTTTAATTAGAAGTGAAAATAATAAAACTTTTTTTTTGTAGTAGGGACTATCTCTGCACACACAGAATATTAGGAGTTCTATTAGTTAAAAGGGTTGAAGCAGTACATAAATAATAAGTGAAAAACAATAAAAAAATCAACCTAAAGAGGAGAGAGAGAAGAAAGAAATACAAAAGCAAGAAGTATAAGCAGGGATGTCATATCAAACCTAATGTAAATTACCATTTGAATCATCATACTGCTTAATTCAGACACATATTGTTAAATTCAGCATCAGTGGTACATAATATATAGGATTTACGGTCCTCTTCCTGTGGTTTGCTTATAACAATCAACCAACAATGAATGTAACAGTTCCAGTAATAGCCGAGCCATATATTAACCTATTTCTTCTGCTATCAGCAACATGTAAGAATGATAAGTTGAAATCTCGCTGCTTTTTAATAACGTCATAGCCACTTCAGACAAGGGGCGTGGTTTAGTATTTAAAAGGTCGGCGGGCTATTGCCGCTACACTTCCCTTAAGCAATAAGCTCCTTGTGGCGGGGAAATGCGCATCGGGCACTGCTGAGTGAGCTGTGACTGCATCTCCTCTTCAATAATCATGGCAAACAGATTGGTACTAGATTAGTTCTTAAAGCATATTGGTTTTGTTGCAAAACAGGTTGAATCATATCCTATCTAAGCAGTATCTGTTTAAACTTACCTGCTAATACTGTGTATGGGTAAAGAAGCCGATTATTAGTAGAGAGCCCAATTGATTAATGGAGTGGATTGTAACTTCACAGTATCTACATTCCAGTTACTCTTCCTGACTAGGTTACTAATATACCATTTCAAATGTAACCCATTCTGTGTAGACATCAGAACCTGCCAAATAGACTAGTAGGAGAAATAAAGCAGTCCCCTCACTTAGCACTGTTTAATTGTATATCCTTTTTTAAAAAAGCAGTAATATTCTGATTTATATTCTAAAAAAAGTACATTTTTATATTGCAACAATATTGATAATGTCAAATAGAGTTTGACTATTTGGGACTTATCTTAGTTGGTCCGCTCTATAGGCCTAGAAATTAGTCCTGCCTGATGTTTTAACTAGCTATACTATGTTTTATGGGAGATAATCTAGTGACAAAAAACTAGATTATATTGACTAAATTATACAAAGTATGTGGTGAACATTTACAGCCTTATTAAATTCAGATTCAGCAAATTGTAAGGGGCTCTATTTAAGCACACAGCATATTTTTTTTACATAAGTTTTTAGTTAGTGAAGACCTTGCTTTTGGATAGAAGTTCACTAACTAAAAACTTTTGTAAAAAAAATATGCTTTGTGCTTAAATAGAGCCCTTTTCAATTTCCTGAATCGCAATTAAATAAGGCTGTTAATTTAGTGAAAAAGACTAACATAAAACATATTTATTAATGATATAGAAGTAGGACTCGAAAGTAGTGTCTCCATTTTTGCTGATGACACTAAGTTGTGCAAAGTAATAAAATCAGATAATGATGTACTTTCCCTACAAAGGGATTTGCATAAATTAGAGAAATGGGCGGCTAAATGGCAGATGAGATTTAATACAAATAAATGTAAGGTTATGCATTTGGGAAGTAAAAATAGCCATGCAATCTATAATCTTAATGGAGCAAATCTAGGTGTATCAGATATTGAAAGGGATTTGGGAGTGCTTGTGGACAACCACCTAGGTAACAGCGCTCAAAGCCAAGCAGCAGCTGCAAAGGCAAGTAAAATATTAGCATGTATCAGGAAGGGTATAGAAGCAAGGGAAGCAAATATAATTCTGCCACTATACAAATCCCTAGTACGCCCTCATTTGGAATATGGAGTACAATGTTGGGCACCACTTCATAAAAAAGACATTTTAGAGCTGGAAAAGGTACAGAGAAGGGCTACAAAACTAATAAAGGGGATGGAGGGGCTAAGTTATGAAGAAAGACAAACCAAATTAAACTTATTTTCGCTAGAAAGAAGGCGTCTACGAGGGGATATGATTACCTTATTTAAATACATCCAGGGTCAATATAAGGCTTTGTCAAGTGAACTTTTTGTAGCAAGAGATTTTCAACTGACAAGAGGACATCCTTTGAGGTTAGAGGAAAAAAGATTTCACCTTAAACAAAGAAAAGGGTTCTTCACAGTTAGGGTAGTTAAACTGTGGAATTCTCTACCAAAGGAGGTGGTGACAGCGAATTCGATAGAAAACTTCAAAAAGGGGTTAGATATATTTTTGAATAAAGAGGGCATTCAAGACTATCCTAGATAACTAGCGAAGGAATATTGATCCGGGGAGAAATTTGATCGCCAGTTTCTGGGGTCAGGAAGGAATTTTGCTTTTTTTCCCCTTATGAGACAATTGGCAAAGTTTCAATGTTTTTTTTTTTCTGTTTGCCTTCCTCTGGATCAATTAACAATTAATAATAAATAGTGCACATTAAAAGGATCAATAGAGATCTAAAAAGGTTGAACTTGAGGGACTAACTCTTTATTCATCCTCCAATACTATACTATTAACAATTATTTAATCAACAAATGAATTAATAACTAATCCGCATATTGCAGATCAGAGGAGATCTTAACAGGTTGAACTTGATGAACTCAAAGTCTTTTTTCAACCTTAATTACTATGGGCCTCATTCTATTAGCGGCCGCAGCCGTTGCGGGGCCGCAAGGACCGGCCGCAAGCTATTCGGCTATTCTATTCCCTTACGGCCGGAGGCTCCGGCAGGCTTGCGGCCGGTGCCTTGCTATCTCTTGCGGCCGCTCGCGCCAGAGGAAAGCCTTTGATCTAAAACGGCCGCAAGAGTTTTGCAATTCAATTGCTCCGGGAAACCTCTCTGCAAGACTAAAAACGAGCCGCTGCTTACTTGCAGGAAAGAGGTCCCGCTAGCACCAATTAAGCACATAAAATAGCTCAAATAAAGCCATCCTGCACTTTGAGAAGACTATAAAGGGATTTTAGGTGTTAGAAAAAATAGCACATAATTATCCTGTACTCAAATCCATAAAATATTTTATTTTTAATATCCGTAAAATATCCATGTAAAAAGTCCAGAGTGCTTGGAGCACCTCAGACCCGCCCACGCCGCAGCCGGAAAATAAACAGTTAATTTGAACTCGGGTTTGGGCTGATGTGCAAGCTTGAGAGTGTTTTTTTTTTTAATCCTCATGTCCCCCAATATGATCCCTAGCATTTACAGAGCTGTACAGTGCAGGCTTGAATTTATTTTTGCGTTTTTACATTTCTGCGCTTACGGCCGGTTCCAAGATATGCGGCCGGCCGTAAGATGAGATCCTTGCGGGGCCGTATAATAGAATCGCGAGTTAACAGAACCCCCGCAAGGAATCGCAGCCTTACGGCCGATTTACGGCCGCTAATAGAATGAGGCCCTATGTAACTATGTAACTATGTAAAACTGTAAATATTAAATTATTTTCCTATCTGGAAAAAAACATGGGTACTTCATTTTCATTTAATCAAGGCTTAGGTCAGTTTTAAAATAAAGTTAAATCATTCTGGTGTGTCGGGCTCCTACATTGGCCCCAGACCACAGATTTAAACTTTTTCTTCACATAGACTTCTATAATATTTTTTATGAGAAAAATGAAGTGATGCATCTTTACTTCATACTTCATTAAGGTACATAACCTACCAATACTTTTATAGAATTTTCTTAAGTTTTCCTGTTTTTTTATGTTTACATTTAATAGTGTAGAGAATAGTACACCGAGGATCAGCTGTGTAAGCAGAGCAACTTTGTATACAGGTGCTTGATAGAAATTCTGGCTGCTTTTAGTAAAATTAAGTCTGACTCACATTGTGAGCCAGCAGTTTTATGTGCACAGGTGGATTTGTAATGTCTCCCAAAATGAATCTTTGGTGATTAAACTGGCAGTAATAATAAGTATACTTGTGGGGGGGGGTTCTCAGCAGCTAGTATAATATATAATATTATAGCACAATGCTTGTCATCTTGTAATTGGTAGTAAAAAAGCAATAAAAGAGCAATATTACCATAACTCCAATATTACAGTTATAATTTAATCTACATCTCTACATTTATAGATAGATATGATTAAGACCTTACAGGTGTCCAGCTAGCTTGGATGTGCAGGTGAAAGAGTAAACCCTAAAATAGATTATCTCTGCTGACAGAGAGGCAGAACTTAATAAATGAATATATTAATTATGCACACAGTATATATGAACACAATTATTATAAATTAAGTCCCAAAGCAAGACAAAAAGCCATCAGTGGTTGAAATAATGCAAATATAACTCTTTAAAATGTATTTTGCAAGGAGTGTACTGCTTTCATGCCACCAAGCACCACTGCAATTGATACGTTCTACACTGGTACTTAAATGTATTAACCATGTTTTTATTAAATTAATCATAACACAAATAGGGCTTTATTCCATTCCTCAGATTTGCTGATTTACGAGTCAATTTGAATCACTACCAACCTGTTCCAAAACATAGAAAAATTAGCACTACCAGTGGTGCACGCTAAATGGTGTAAAAAGACCAAAAATCTCAATTTACTGGTAGTTGTCCCATTAAAATTTTCCCCAAACCCATAATGTTTCCGAGTGATACAGTTGTGCTCAAAAGTTTGTATAACCTTGGGGAATTGGTAATATATGTACAATTTTTAAAGAAAACATGAGTGAGCAGGCAAAACACGTTTCTTTTATTTCTTATGGGATTCATATTCAACTGTAGACAGTAGCGTAGCAAGGAATTGGCGCACGGGGTGGACCGCCCAAAGTGGCACCTCCTTGGGGGTGGCAAAAATGCCCCCAGTTGCCACCCACAGCTAGAATAACTCCCCCTGGCTCCCTCCTCCTGCACCTTCCCCTTGATCCCTCCTCCTCCACAGCCCCTGCTCTCTGCTCTGAGTTCGCTGGAGGAGAGGAGGAGCTGCAAGTGAGGGAGGAGCTTCCAGAACCGGCACCCGAGCACACAGGTAAGGGAAGTGGGGGGGAATAAGAGGGGGAGAGATAGAGGAAAGGAGAGAGAGAGCGAGAGAAAGAAAGAGAGGAGCAGGAAGAGAGAGGGAGGGAAAGAAAGAGGAGAGAGAGAAAGATGGAGGTGGAGAGAGAAAGAGAGAGGGGAGAGAGAGAGAAAGAGGTGGGGGTGGGGAGAGAGAGAAAGAGGGGGGAGAAAGAGGGAGGGTATAGAGAGAGAGGGAGAGAGAGAGAGAGAGAGAGAGAGAGAGAGAGAGAGAGAGAGAGAGAGAGAAAAGGGAGAGAGGAGATGGGGAGATGGGGAGAGAAAGAGAGGGGGATAAAAAGAGGGAGACAAAGAGAGGGGGGGAGAGATTGAGAGAAAGAGAGGGAGAGACATGTAGAGTAGAACAAAGACAGGGGAGAGACAGAAAGAGGGAGAAAGACAGGGAGATATAGGAAACGGTGAAGAGAGGAGGGAGAGAGAAAGAAAGAGGAGAGAAGGAGAGACGGAGAGAGGGGGAGAACAAGGAGGGAGAGAAAGTGAGGGGGAGAGAGAAAGAAAGAAAGAAATAGGGGAGAGAAAAAGAAGAGGGAGAGAGAGAAAGGGGGGAAGGGGGAGAGAGAGAAAGAGTGGGGATAGAGAGAAAAGGTAGAAAGGGTGGGAGAGAGTGAGAGGGGAGAGAGACAGAAAGAGGAGGCGAGATGGACAAAGAGAGGGGAGAGAGAAAGAGGGGTAGAGAGTAGAGAGAAAGAAAGAGAGTGAGTGTGTAAGAGAGAGAAAGTGGGAGAGGGGGAAGAGAGAAAGAAAGGGGAGAGAGAAATAGGGAGAGAGGGAGACAAAGAGAGGGGAGAGAGAAAGAGGGAGAGACTGAGGGGGTAAAGAGACAGAAAGAGTAGGGGAAGCAGAGAGAGACATAAAGATAGAGAAAGAGGAGGAGAGGGGGAGAACAAAAAAAGAGTGAGGAGAGAGAAAGAGAGGGGGTAGAGAGTACACAGAAAGAAAGTGAGTGTGAGAGACAGAGTGAGGGAGAAGGAGAGAGAAAGAGAGGGGTAGAGTGATAGAGATGGAGACAAAATGTGGGAGGAGAGACAAAAAGAGGAAGAGAGGGGAAGAGAGAAAGAAACGGGAGAGGGATATAGTGAGAGGGGAGAGAGACAGATAGAGAGGAGGAGAGAGGGAGACAAAGAGAGGGGAGATAGAGAAAGAGAGGGGTAGAGAGAAAGAAAGAGAGTGTGAGAGAGAGATAGAAAGAGGGAGACAAAGAGTGGGAAGAGAAAGAGAGAGGGAGAAGAGAGAGAGAAAGAGGAAGAGAAAGAGGGGAGAGAGAGAGAGAGTGAGTGGGGGTAAAAGGGAAGGAGAGAAAAAGATGGAAGAGAGATAAAGAAAGGGAGAGATGAGATGTGAGAGAAAGAGAGGGAGAGAGAGAGAAAAAAAGAGGGAGAGACAGGTAGAGGGAGACAAAGAGGGGGGAGAAAGAAACAGAGAGAGGGAGATACAGAAAAGGGGGGGGAGGGGGGGAGAACATGAGGGGGAGAGAAGAGGGAGAGAGAGAAAGTGGAGGGGGAAGGAGAGAGTGAAAGGGAGGGGGAAGAAAAGGTGAGGGAGAGAACAAGGCAGGAAAGAGAAAGAGAGGGGGTAGAGAGTAGAGAGTGGGAGTGAGTCAGAAAGAGGGAGAAGGGGAGAGATAGAAAGGGGGACAGAGGCAGAAAGAGGGGGAAGAGAGACAGAAAGAGGAAGAAGGGAGAGAGAAAGAGGGAGAAGAGAGGGAGAAAGAGGGAGAAGAGAGAGAGAAAGAGGGATAAGAGAGAGAAAGAGGGTAAAGATGGAGAATGAGTGCAGATGGAGTGTTAGTGGGGGAGAAAGGGGAGAGGTAAAGAACAGGGGGACAAAGAGGAGGAGAGAAAAAGAGAGGGAGACAAAGAGAGATAAAGACAGGGGAGGGAGAGAAAGAGTGCGTGTGAGAGAAAAGAAAGAGGCAGAGAAAGAAAGAGAGGGAGGGAGACAAAGAGTGTGGGAGACACAGAAAGAGGGATAAAGAGAGGGCTAGAGAAAGAGGGGGGAGATGGGGAGAGATATAGAGAGGAAAGGAGAGTGGAGAGAGAAAAAGAGAGGGAAAGAAAGAGAGAGCAAGAGTGGGAGAGAGAATGAGAGCGAGGGAGATGGAGACAAATTTAGGAGAGAGAGAAAGAGATGGTAGGGCGAGATAGAGAAAGAGAGTGCGTGTGAGAGAGACATAGGAAGAAAGGGAGAGAAAGAAAGAAAGAGAGTGAGACAAAGAGTGGGGACGAGAGACAGAAAGGGGGAGAAAAAGAGGGGGGGAGAGAGATAGAGATAAAATGAGAGGGAACAGAGAAAAAGAGAGAGGGAGATAGGAACAAATTTAGGAGAGAGAGAGAAAAAGAGAGATAGGGTGGGAGAAGCAGAAAGAGGGAGAGTCAGGAGGAGAAAGGTAGGGAGAGAGGGAGACAAAGAGAGAGAGAGAGAGAGAGAGAGAGAGAGAGAGAGAGAGAGAAAAAGAAAGAGAGGGGAGAAAGAGAGTTGGTGTGAGAGAGAGAGACATGTAGAAAGAGGGGGAGAGAGAGGTGGAGGGGAGCTATAGGAAGAGGTAGAGATAGAGAGAGAAAAAGATGGAGAAGGAGAGAAATACAATGAGAGGGGGAGAAACAGAGGGAGAGAGAAAGATGGAGAGGGGGAGAGACATAGAGAGGGAGGGAAGGAGAGAGATAAGAGAGGAGAATTGGATAGAGAGAAAAAGGAGGGGAGAGAATGAGGGAGAGAGAGAAAGAAAGGGGGAGACAGAAAGAGGTAGAGAGAGGGGAGACAGGAGGTGAGGGAAAGGGAGGGAGTGGAAGAGAGAAGGGAAGGGGAGAGAGGAAAAGGAGAGTGGGAGAGGGACACAAAGAGGGGAGAGAGAGCAGTGTGAAGGAGAGAGAAATTGGGAAAGAGAGGGAGAGATAAACAGAAAGAGAGAAAAGGAAGGGTCAAAAAGAAGGAAAGTAGAGAGAAAAGGTGATATACAGTGGATATAAAAAGTCTACACACCCCTGTTAAAATTTCAGGTTTCTGTGCTGTAAAAAAATGATACAAAGATAAATCATTTCAGAACTTTTTCCACCTTTAATGTGACCTATAAACTGTACAACTCAATTGAAAAACAAACTGAAATCTTTTGAGTAGAGGGAAGAAAAAATATAAAAATTAAAAAAATATGGTTGCATAAGTATGCACACCCTTAAACTAATACTTTGTTGAAGCACCTTTTGATTTTATTATGGTATGAGTCTATCAGCATGGCACATTTTGACTTGGCAAAATTTGCCCACTCTTCTTTGCAAAAATACTCCAAATCTGTCAGATTGCGGGGGCATCTCCTGTGCACAGCCCTCTTCAGATCACCCCACAGATTTTCAATTGGATTCAGGTCTGGGCTCTGGCTGAGCCATTCCAAAATGTTAATCTTCTTCTGGTGAAGCCATTCCTTTGTTTATTTGGATGTATGCTTTGGGTCCTTGTCATGCTGAAAGATGAAGTTCCTCTTCATGTTCAGTTTTCTAGAAGAAGCCTGAAGGTTTTGTGCCAATATTGTCTGGTATTTGGAACTGTTCATAATTCCCTCTATCGTAGCTAAGGCCCCAGTTCCAGCTGCAGAAAAACAGCCCCAAAGCATTATGCTGCCACCACCATGCTTCACTGTGGGTATGGTGTTCTTTTGGTGATTTGCAGTGTTGTTTTTGCGCCCAACATTTCTTTTGGAATTATGGCCAAAAGTTAAACCTTGGTTTCATCAGACCACAACACCTTTTCCCACATGCTTTTGGGAGACTTCAGATGTGTTTTTGCAAAATGTAGCCTGGCTTGGATGTTTTTCTTCGTAAGAAAAGGCTTTTGTCTTGCCACTCTACCCCATAGCCCAGACATATGAAGAATACGGGAGATTGTTGTCACATGTACCACACAGCCAGTACTTGCCAGATATTCCTGCAGCTCATTTAATGTTGCTGTAGGCCTCTTGGTAGCCTCCCAGACCAGTTTTCTTCTCGTCTTTTCATCAATTTTGGAGGGAGCTCCAGTTCTTGGTAATGTCACTGTTGTGCCATATTTTCTACACTTGATGATCACTGTGTTCCATGATATATCTAATGCCTTGGAAATTATTTTGTACCCTTCTCCTGACTGATACCTTTTAACAATGAGATCCCTCTGATGCTTTGGAAGCTCTCTGTGGACCATGGCTTTTGCTGTGGGATGCGATTAAGAACATTTCAGGAAAGACCAACTAGCAGCTGAACTTTGTTGGGGGTTAATCACTTTAAATGATGGCAGGTGTATGCTGACTCCTATTTAACATGATTTGGAATGTGATTGCATTATTCTGAACACAGCTACATCCCCAGTTATAAGAGCGTGTGCAGACTTATGCAACCACATTATTTTTCTTTTTTTTTTCTTCCCTCCACCTAAAAGATTTCAGTTTGTTTTTCAATTGAGTTGTACAGTTTATAGGTCACATTAAAGGTGAAAAAAGTTTTGAAATGATTTATCTTTGTCTGGTTTTTTTACAGCACAGAAACCTGACAATTTAACAGGGGTGTGTAGACTTGGCCACAGGGCAGTATTCCAAAATGATATGACCCAAACACACTTCCAAGATGACCAGTGGCAACCTGTGAAGCTCTGGTGAACTCCATGCCCATGAGGGTTAAGGCAGTTCTGGAAAATAATGATGGCCACACAAAATATTGAAACTTTGGGTCCAACATTTCCACTTAGGGGTGTACTCACTTTTGTTGCCAACGGTTTAGACATTAATGCCTGTGTGTTGAGTTCTTTTGAGGGGACAGCAAAATTACACTGTTATACAGTCTGTACACTTACTACTTTACATTGTGTCATTTCTTCAGTGTTGTCACATAAAAAGATATAACAAAATATTTACAAAAATTGTCAGGGGTGAACTCACTTTTGTGAGATACTGTACTGTATATAGTGTAAATAAATAATACATCTGTGTTCACATTTGAATGTCTAAAACAAGTTAAAAAAAAACCTGCTTCCAGCCCAGAATTCAGAGAAAAACTGTTTTTACATTGCATTCTGGGAAGCTGAGCTGGGACATGCAAATGTGCCCACAAATGCCTCGCTCTTCAATCTATACCCATTATCAAACATGGCTTCCTTTAAGCTTATGCATGCTGTATTACACAGCTTTAATGCAAAGCCAAGGTTGGATTAAACACAAGCTGAGTATCCAATCCATGTACAGCTGTTTCAAGCTTACTGGCTATCATCAGCATGGAGCGGGATCTAAGCTTGTGTTGTGGACTTTATGAGTAGGTAGTTCACCAATATATATATACTAGCGACTTGCCCGTCAAAAATGATGGTGCAATAAAAAAGTGTTGAAATGCTGTTTGTCACACAATGTGAGTGTACTATGTGCCTCAACTATATAGACCCCTATAACACACTAATGAACGCATGTAATAACACTATAAGTGCCATGAGGGTCATCCAGGACCCTCATGACACAAAGTGTAAGCACTACACCATTTTAACCCGGTCTCTTATGGGGGTCTATACAGACCCTCATAAGCCTCTATTTAACCCCATTAGTCCCATAAGGGTCTTTAAGAACCCTCATGGGACAGTTAGAAGCCTAACATTACCCTATAAGTGCTAGGAGGGTTCTCCAGTACCCTCATGACACTAAATACAAACACTACACTTCACTAAACCCACCCCAATAAACAATTAAATCTAAACTAACACCCCTCTACACTAACCTATTAACACCTACACTACCTACCTAAACTACCTACCTACCCCCTAATAACCCCCCCCCCACCACTCTAATTACAGAAAATAAAAAACCTAAAGTCACAAAAATAAAAAATCTACATTACAGAAAATAAAAAAACTAAGTCACAAAAAATAAAAAGGAACATTACAGAAAATAAAAAAATACATTACAACCCCTCCCCACTAAAAAAAAAATACACACCTGAAAAGGAAATACATACAATACATAGTTACATAGTTACATAGTATTTAAGGTTGAAAAAAGACTTTCAGTCCATCAATATCTGATACACCTAGATTTGCTCCATTAAGATTTTAAATTGCATGGCTATTTTTCCTTCCCAGATGCATAACTTTACATTTATTTGTATTAAATCTCATCTGCCATTTAAATGCCCATTCCTCAATTTTATGTAAATCCCTTTGGAGGGAAAGCACATCACTATCTGATTTAATTACCTTGCACAACTTTGTGTCAGCGAAAATGGAGACCCCACACTCCAATCCTACCTCTAAGTCATTAATAAATATGTTAAAAAGGAGAGGACCTAATACTGAACCCTGAGGAACCCCACTTACCACATTAGTCCAATAGGAGTATACATACAATACAATACAAATAAAATACAATACCCCCTATCTAACATACAATCAATACTATCTATCTAAAATACATCCCCAATCTATCTAATATACAATAAATCCTATCTATCTAAAATACATCCACAATCTATCTAATATACAATAAATCCTACCTTTCTAAAATACATACCCCTATCTAACATACAATACTATATAATATACAATAAATCCTAACTATCTAAAATACATACCCCTAACATACAATAAATCAAAACTATCTAAAATACATACCCCTATCTTACATACAATAAATGCTATCTCTATATACAAACCCCCCATGAGTGACAGTGTTAATTATAGGTTTATGGGGGTCTGTATTGACCCTCATGAGTGACGGAGTTAATTAAGTGCTTATGAGGGTCTATATTGACCCTAATGAGTGACAAAGTTAATTAATGTATTATGGGGGTCTGTATTGACCCCCATGAGTGCCAGGGTTATTTATTGGCTTATGAGGGTCTGTATTGACTCCCATGAGTGATGGTGTTAATTAGGGGTTTATGGGTGTCTGTATTGACCCCCATGAGTGACGGGGTTAATTAAGTCCTTGTGGGGGTCTTTATTGACCCCCATGAGTGACAGGGTTAATTAAGTGCTTATGGGCGTCTCTATTGACCCCCATGCGTGACAGGGTTAATTAAGTGCTTATGGGGGTCTGTATTGACCCTCATGAGTGACAGGGTTAATTAATGTATTATGGGGGTCTGTATTGACCCCCATGAGTGACAGGGTTATTTAGGGTTTTATGGGTGTCTGTATTGACCCCCATGAGTGAGGGGGTTTATTAAGTGCTTATAGGGGTCTGTATTGACCCTCATGAGTGACAGGGTTAATGATGGGCTTATGGGGGTCTGTATTGACCCTGATGAGTGACAAAGTTAATAAATGTATTATGGGGGTCTGTATTGACCCCCATGAGTGCCAGGGTTATTTATTGGCTTATGAGGGTCTGTATTGACTCCCATAAGTGATGGTGTTAATTAGGGGTTTATGGGTGTCTGTATTGACCCCCATGAGTGACGGGGTTAATTAAGTCCTTGTGGGCGTCTGTATTGACCCCCATGAGTGACAGGGTTAATTAAGGGCTTATGGGGGTCTGTATTGACCCCCATGAGTGACAGGGTTAATTAAGGGTTTATGGTAATGTGGATTGACCCCCCTTCGCGAGGGGCCTCATTTGCAGCCTGCAATGAGCCTTTGGCTCATTGCAGCCGACGTTGGAGCCTCCACCTTCCCGCAAATGCGGCCCCTCACTTCTCGAGGGTCCACATTTGCGGACCAAACTGCATCCCTCGCTTAACTATTATATGTGATTGTTCACACAGGGCAGGGCAAACTCAGTAACAGCCCGGGTGGCAAGAGCTCTATCTACGCCACCCACTGTAGGTTATAACAGAATGGCACAATCATAAAACAAAACATTGCAACAAAGAAAAAAATTAACTGACCCAGTTCAAAAGTTTACATACCCTTAGTTCTTAATACTGTGTATTGCCCCCTTTAGCATCAATGACAGCGTGCAGTCTTTTGTAATAGTTGTCTACGAGGCCCCTAATTCTTGCAGGTGGTATAGCTGCCCATTCGTCTCGGCAAATGCCCCAGTTCATGCAAAGTCTTTGGTTGTATTGCATGAACCGCACGTTTGAGTTCTCCCCAGAGTGGCTCGATAATATTAAGGTCAGGAGACTGAGAATGCCACTCCACAACTTTCACCTTTTTCATCTGTAACCACTGGAGGGTCAACTTGGCCTTGTGCTTAGGGTCATTGTCATGCTGGAAAGGACAGGAGCATCCCATGAGCAGCTGTCATGCGGAAGAATTCAAATTGTGTGCCTGTATTTTCTGATAACATGCTGTATTCATCTTGCTATAAATTTTCACAAGATTCCCCATGCCTTTAGAGCTAACACCCAACCCCCCCCCCCCCAAAAAAAAAAACATCAGTGAGCCCCCACCATGCTTCACAGTGGGAATAGTATTCTTTTCACTATAGGTCTTGTTGACTTTTCTACAAACATAGCGTTGTGATCATAATGCTCTATTTGGTCTTTTCACTCCAAACTACAGTGGTACAGAAGCTATGAGGCATGTCAAGGTGTTGTCGGGCATATTGTAACTGGGCTTTTTTGTGACATTGGCGCAGTAAAGGCTTCTTTCTAGCATCTAGACCATGCAGCTCATTTTGTTCAACCACACCGTCTTTTTCCAGAGCAGCCTGTATTTCTCCTGAGGTTACTTGTGGGTTTATCTTTGTATTCCAAACAATTCTTCTGCTGGTTGTGGCTGAAATCTGTCCTTGTCTACCTGACCTTGGCTTGGTCTCAAGAGATCCCTGAATTTCCACTTCCACTTCTTAATAAGTGATTCAACAGTACTGACTGGCATTTTGAGTTTGGATATCTCTTTATATCCTTTTCCATCTTTCTGAAATTCCATTACCTTGTTCAACCGGTCTTTTGACAGTTCATTTCTGCTTCCAATGGATCAGTATCTAGCCTGCTCAGTGCATCCACGTGATTGATAACAAACCCATTGACTATTCATACACAGACACTAATTACAATTTTAAAAGCCACAGGTGTGGGAAATGAACCTTTAATTGCCATTTTAACCTGTGTGTGTCACTTTGTGTATCTGTAACAAAGCCAAACATTCAAGGGTATGTAAACTTTTGATCAGGGCCATTTGGGTGATTTTTGTTAACATTATGATTTAAAAAGGAGCCAAACAACTATGTGATAATAAATGGCTTTATATGGTCACTATCCTTCAATAAAATATAATTTTTTTTCTGCATGATCAGCCATATTTTCTAAATAAATTTCACAATTTCTACCAGGGTATGTAAACCTTTGAGCACAGCTGTACTTGTACATTTTCAGATTATCCAAAAATCTTAAGTGCATTAGGACCGACCCGTAGAGGCACAAAAAATGCCTGCTATATCAATCTAACACCTTGAGTCAGATCCACAATCACAATTAAGGGGTTAACAGAGCCCCCATGAGTCCCCAAAACCCACTATGTAAAATTATCCTGGGGATCCCCTGGATCGCCCGAAATACATCTATACACATTTTTTATTTTTATTTATTTATTTACTGTAATATTTTTTATGTCATATTTTTTTAACTATCAGCCTCATTAAATTGGGGCTACGTTTTAAAACGTGGCCGTATTGTAGAAAGTAGGACTCACGGCTATTAAATTAGCCTTGTAAACCGACCCGCCGTCGACTTGCGGGTTAAAACGCAGGACGGCCAAAAAAAAACCTACAGGACGTGGAACTTCGCAGCCCGCAACCCTTTGATCTGTCAAGCCCGTACACGCTACTTTAAAAAAATATAAAATAAAAACTTGATTACGGCCCCAGCACCCAAAGTTAACCCCTGCAGTGTCCCTACATCACCCCAATACTTCTAAATTAACCCCCCTCTACCTACCCTATCCTATTAATCCCCTCTATCCCATCCTATTAACCCCTACACTACCTAGCTAATTCCCTAGCTACATTACTGAAAATAAAAAACAACATTACTGAAAATAAAAAAAAAATACGTTACACAAAATAACGAAACCCACATTACATAAAATAAAAATCCACATTACATTAAAAAAAAAAACTACATTACACAAAATAAAAACACCTAGATTACAAAATAAACAAACAGACTTACTGAAAATAGAAAAGGGTTAATTAGACCACTGACCGGGCCAAAATGCCCCTCCAGCAACGTCCAGCGATGCCCTGGTCTTCAGTTTTTGCCAGACAGGGCCCTCCAAAACTGTCCACAGGTCTTGTCACACCTAAAAAAGAAACATTTCAGTTAATACACAAATACATACAACATGTAATATAATAAAGGCTTAATAGTTAACTTACCTGTCCAAAATGCCCCTCCGGCGATGCCCCAGTCCTCAGTCCTTCATCCCAGGCAGGGCCCCTTTCTAAAAAATAAAAAAACTAACGGAGCTCCTCCCCAGAGGAGCTCCCAGCCGCAAATGGAGGCTATTATTTTCTGTAATTAGTGAGGTGTTGGGGGGTTTAATAGGGAGTTAGTTAGGTAGTGTAAGTGTTAATAGGATAGAGAAGGGATAAAAGGATAGGGTATAGGGGGTTAATTAGTTAGAGGGGGTTAATTTAGATTTATTGGGGTGATGTAGGGACACTGCAGGGGTCCCGATGGCGACCTCAGCATAGGGGGGTTAACTTTAGGTGCCGTTGCGGTACTTTGAGTACCCCCCGAGGCAGGGGTTCAATGTTTAACTGGCGATCGGGACCCCCGCAGCAAGGGGTAATGTCGGGAGCCTGCGGGGGTTTCATCTTGATTGACATTGGCTACGTCTAACCTGTTACTATGGGTTTGACTAATAGATCCTGTTCACAGCCACACATCCAACATGTGACAGACTAGGTTACGGTTTTGAGTCTCTAGCCCGTAGCTCGCAGCCCCTTCCAATTTAATAGCCACGTAACACGGGAGATTTTTAAGCCAACAGCCGCTGCGAGGCTCACATTGCACTTACTGGACTCCAATTTAATAAAGGCTGTATTATAATATGATTAGGGATTAATATTAGGTGCCAGGGAGGTCAGTACCAGACCTCCGTGGCATGGGGTTTAATATTAGGTGCCATGAAGTCATGCCGTGGAATAGGTGTTTTTTTTAAATGTCCCCGTGGTGGGGGTTATATTTTGACTGCCATGGAGTTCCTTTAAATAATTCCCTATAGAGTCCCCTATAGTTATAGATAGATGGGGAATAGTGTGTGGGAAAGGGGAATCCACTGGGTTGTCTCAGTCATAGCACATAGGCAGAGAGAATCCCTGGGGTTCCTCCTGCCCATAGCGGGTATTGGGGGAATCCAGGGGACCCCAGGACTCATAGGGGCTAGTGGTTTATAAGCACATTACATTATATATTTTTTTTTTATTTAACCAATTCTCTGCCATGGAAAATGTTTACATAGATCGAAAGGGAAAGGGATGCTATCAGGGTTAGTGTAATGTGTTAACATAGTAGGTACCACTGTGTAGCATTGCTATGGTGATGATCATTGCTACTGTTCTTCAGACTCAGTTTCCTGCAAGCAGGCTGTGTGCACACAATATGAGAACAGTCAAGATGTGTGTCAGCTAAGTTCAGGGGCAATTTTATGATGGCAGAGATGGAATGGCTAGTAACCCAGTAACCAAGAAAGAGATGCTGAGGGAGCCATTTCTCATTGCTAAGCGTCAGATTGGAATTGAGCTCATGCTGTATGGTATATAGAATTTATTTTGATGCTCAAGTGAACTTTAAGTCTTAACAAAGATTTCTCCACAAAGAAAGCTGTTTTTTATACAGTGACTACCCAAATGCCTAACCAATCACCACCATGCTTCACAGTGGGAATAGTATTCTTTTCACTATAGGTCTTGTTGACCTTTCTACAAACATAGCGTTGTGATCATAATGCTCTATTTGGTCTTTTCACTCTAAATTAAAGTGTGACAGAAGCTGTGAGGCATGTCAAGGTGTTGTCGGGCATATTGTAACTGGGCTTTTTTGTGACATTGGCGCAGTAAAGGCTTCTTTCTAGCATCTCGACCATGCTGCTCATTTTGTTCAACCACACCGTCTTTTTCCAGAGCAGCCTGTATTTCTCCTGAGGTTACTTGTGGGTTTATCTTTGTATTCCAAACAATTCTTCTGCTGGTTTTGGCTGAAATCTGTCCTTGTCTACCTGACCTTGGCTTGGTCTCAAGAGATCCCTGAATTTTCCACTTCTTAATAAGTGATTGAACAGTACTGACTGGCATTTTGAGTTTGGATATCTTTTTATATCCTTTTCCATCTTTCTGAAGTTCCATTACCTTGTTGAACTGGTCTTTTGACAGTTCATTTCTGCTTCCAATGGATCAGTATCTAGCCTGCTCAGTGCATCCACGTGAGAGATAACAAACCCATTGACTATTCATACACAGACACTAATTACAATTTTAAAAGCCACAGGTGTGGGAAATGAACCTTTAATTG
This sequence comes from Discoglossus pictus, assembly GCA_027410445.1. Classification (NCBI taxonomy): domain Eukaryota; kingdom Metazoa; phylum Chordata; class Amphibia; order Anura; family Alytidae; genus Discoglossus; species Discoglossus pictus. The sequence continues at coordinate 378,511,034 of CM050164.1, forward strand.
CCATTTTAACCTGTGTGTGTCACTTTGTGTATCTGTAACAAAGCCAAACATTCAAGGGTATGTAAACTTTTGATCAGGGCCATTTGGGTGATTTTTGTTAACATTATGATTTAAAAAGGAGCCAAACAACTATGTGATAATAAATGGCTTTATATGGTCACTATCCTTCAATAAAATATTGTTTTTTTTCTGCATGATCATCCATATTTTCTAAATAAATTTCACAATTTATACCAGGGTATGTAAACCTTTGAGCACAGCTGTACTTGTACATTTTCAGATTATCCAAAAATCTTAAGTGCATTAGGACCGACCCGTAGAGGCACAAAAAATGCCTGCTATATCAATCTAACACCTTGAGTCAGATCCACAATCACAATTAAGGGGTTAACAGAGCCCCCATGAGTCCCCAAAACCCACTAAGTAAAATTATCCTGGGGATCCCCTGGATCGCCCGAAATACATCTATTCACATTTTTTATTTTTATTTATTTATTTACTGTAATATTTTTTATTTTATGTCATATTTTTTTAACTATCAGCCACATTAAATTGGGGCTACTTTTTAAAACGTGGCCCGTATTGTAGAAAGTAGGACTCACGGCTATTAAATTAGCCTCGTAAACCGACCCGCGGACAACTTGCGCCAAAAAATAGCCTACAGGACGTGGAACTTTGCAGCCCGCAACCCTTTGATCTGTCAAGCCCGTACCCGCTACGTTCCAATCATGCTATCAAATTGCAACAAAGTCCCCCGCGAGCTAGCCCACACACAAATGGAGGCCAAACCCCAACAAGTGCTAGGGAGGACTCGCAAAGGCTTGAACAGCCCTTACATTTGCTGCCGGAGCAACAAAAGAGACCTCCACTCCGGCTCCCAAACCTCCCTCCAGTCCCTAAAGCTCCCCCTGCTCCCTAAATAAATGCCCATGTTGCAGGGGTCCCGATCGGGACCTCCGCAGGCTCCCTATATTACCACTTGTTTCGGGGGTTGCAATTGGGCCCCCCGCGGTAGTTAACTGTTTAACTCCTGCCGCGGGGGTACTCCAAGTACAACCCCGGCACCTAAAATGAACACCCATATGCTGGGGGGACCCATCAGGAACACTGCAGTGTCCCCATATTACTCCTTGCAGCAAGGGTCCCGATCGGGACCTCCACTGCATTTAAATTTCAATTTAACCTCTGCTCTGGGGGTACCGAAAATTAACCCCATCACTCATGGGGGTCTATATAGACGCTCATGAGCCTCTAATTAACCCCATCAGTCCCATAAGGGTCTATACAGACCCTTATGGGACAATACTTAACCCTCACAATTAACACTATAAGTTCCATGAAGGTCCTCCAGGAACCTCATGACATTAAGTCTAAACACTACCCTACACTACAATATTAGCCACCCCAATAAATCTAAATGAACCCTTTCTAACTAATTAACCCCCCTCTACCCTATCCTATTAACCTCCCCTCTACCCTATCCTATTAGCTCCACTCTATCCTATCCTATTAACCCCTACACTACCTAGCTAGCCCCCTATTAAACCCCCAACACACCACTATTTACAGAAAATAATAAATCATTACTATTTACAGAAAATAAAAAAAACGACATTACATGAAATAAAATAAAAATTTGATTACCGCCCCAGCACCCAAAGTTAACCCCTGCAGTGTCCCTACATCACCCCAATACATCTAAATTAACCCCCCTCTACCTACCCTATCCTATTAATCCCCTCTATCCCATCCTATTAACCCCTACACTACCTAGCTAATCCCCTATTAAACTAAACTAATTACAGAAAATAATAAACCCCCACTATTTACGGAAAATAAAAACAAACTATATTACACAAAATGACAAAAGCTACATTACTGGAAATTAAAAAACAATGTTACTGAAAATAAAAAAACTACATTACACAAAATAACAAAACCCACATTACATAAAATAAAAATCCACATTACATAAAATAAAAAAACCTACATTACACAAAATAAAAACACCTAGATTACAAAATAAACAAACAGACTTACTGAAAATAGAAAAGGGTTAATTAGACCACTGACCGAGCCAAAATGCCCCTCCAGCAACGTCCAGCGATGCCCTGGTCTTCAGTTTGTGCCAGACAGGGCCTTCCAAAACTGTCCACAGGTCCTGTCACACCTCAAAAAGAAATATTACAGCTAATACACAAATACATACAACATGTAATATAATAAAGGCTTAATAGTCAACTTACCTGTCCAAAATGCCCCTCCGGCGATGCCCCGGTCCTCAGTCCTTCATCCCAGGCGGGCCCCTTTCTAAAAAAATAAAAAAAACTAACGGAGCTCCTCCCCAGAGGAGCTCCCATTCGCAAATGGAGGTTATTATTTTCTGTAATTAGTGAGGTGTTGGGGGGTTTAATAGGGAGTTAGCTAGGTAGTGTAGGTGTTAATAGGATAGGATAGAGAAGGGTTAAAAGGATAGGGTATAGGGGGTTAATTAGTTAGAGGGGGGTTAATTTAGATTTATTGGGGTGATGTAGGGACACTGCAGGGGTCCCGATGGCGACCTCAGCATAGGGGGGTTAACTTTAGGTGCTGTGGCGGTACTTGGAGTACCCCCGGTGGCAGGGGTTCAATGTTTAACTGGCGATCTGGACCCCCGCAGCAAGGGGTAATGTCGGGAGCCTGTGGGGGTTTCATCTTGATTGACATTGGCTACGTCTAACCTGTTACTATGGGTTTGACTAATAGATCCTGTTCACAGCCACACATCCAACATGTGACAGACTAGGTTACGGTTTTGAGTCTCTGCCCGTAGCTCGCAGCCCCTTCCAATTTAATAGCCACGTAATACTGGAGATTTTTAAGCCAACAGCCGCTGCGAGGCTCACATTGCACTTACTGGACTCCAATTTAATAAAGGCTGTATTTATTTAGGGACTAGGTACATTGGGCCCTTATGATATGGTTAGGGATTAATATTAGGTGCCAGGGAGGTCAGTACCAGACCTCCGTGGCATGGGGTTTAATATTAGGTGCCATGAAGTCATGCCGTGGAATAGGTGTTTTTTTAAAATGTCTCCGTGGTGGGGGTTATATTTTGACTGCCATAGAGTTCCTTTAAATAATTTCCTATAGAGTCCCCCATAGTTATAGATAGTGTGTGGGAAAGGGGAATCCACTGGGTTGTCTCAGTCATAGCACATAGGCAGAGAGAATCCCTGGGGATCCTCCTGCCCATAGCGGGTATTGGACCCCAGGAATCATAGGGGCTAGTGGTTTATAAGCACATTACATTACATTATTTTATTTTTTTATTTAACCCATTCCCTGCCATGGGAAAGGTTTACATAGATCAAAAGGGAAAGGGATGCTATCAGGGTTAGTGTAATGTGTTAACATAGTGGGTACCACTGTGTATCATTGCTATTGTGATGATCATTGCAACTGTTCTTCAGACTCAGTTTCCTGCAAGCAGGCTGTGTGCACACAATATGAGAACAGTCAAGATGTGTGTCAGCTAAGTTCAGGGGCAATTTTATGATAGCAGAGATGGAATGGCTAGTAACCCAGTTACCAAAAAAAGAGATGCAGAGGGAGCCATTTCTCACTGCTAAGCGTCAGATTGGAATTCAGCTCAGGCTGAATGGTATATAGAATTTATTTTGATGCTCGAGTGAACTTTAAGTCTTAACAAAGATTTCTCCACAAAGAAAGCTGTTTTTTATACAGTGACTACCCAAATGCCTAACCAATCACCATTTAGACAGTTATCACTCCAACTACATGGTGAACATGTAGCAAATGGCATTGTCAGCTTAAACCCTAGTTTAAATGTATGGATTTGAATAACTGACAGCTAAATTTACTACACTACACTGAGTACATATCAAGTGACATATACACATGATCTATTTGTAGTCAAAGCTACATTTGTATTTTTTTGTATAGGCTATTGTCCTCTTACAGTAAACCCTACTTTTATGCAGTTAATAATACAATAGTCTTGTCATTAAATACGTACCTGTATTTTACAGTTATATTATTTAAAGTTACACTAATTGGTGCTCCAGAGGTAGAACAACCCCACCGTACCCCCTTGCTTTCTGTCTCTTATCTAGCTATGCTGTGAGTGTTAGATAGTTCAAAATAGTTTTGCTCAATCTACAAATATTTAAATCCTAAGCACTTCTTTTTACTACTTCTAACATTCCTTGCACACATACAATAAAACTATGGTCAGGGTTGCGTAAGTCTTTAACAGTCTATCGGCCCTATTAAATTCAAACCACCTAGTGGCATCAGCAAACCTGCAAAGGCTGCAGGCTTGAATTTTGGCTGCGTTACAGAGTTATTAAATTCAAACATGCCTCAAGTTACGGGCCTGAGACGCAAGCCCGTAAACCATTCTTGCGAGCGTTGGAGGTGCGGCCGTGAACATAAGCAATTATTCAAACCCGTAGTTATGGTTTAGACTAAGCCAATGGCAAAAGAGATCGTCATCATTATGTCACTGAAAAATGGAGGTTAGATTTTAAAGCCTTACAGTTTTCAATTACGAGTTTCGACAGGACCCGCATTCCGGAAATAATGCAATATAGATAAATCAGTATACCGTATATACTCGAGTATAAGCCAACCCGAGTATAAGCCGAGGCACCTATTTTACCACAAAATACTGTGACTCGAGTATAAGCCGAGGGTGGGAAATGTGCTGCCCCCTGTGTCCCTTTTGTGCCTTCTGTGTCCCCCTCTCTCTCCCGTGTCTCTTCTCCCCTCTCCCTTCCCTGTGTCTCTTCCCACCTCTCCCTTCCCTGTGTCTCTTCCCCCCTCCTCATTCTCAATCTCCCTCCTCAACCCCACTCCTCATCCTCAACCTCCCACCTCCTCATCCCTCCTCATCCTCAACCTCCCTCCTCAACCCCCTCATCCTCAACCCCCTCCTTCTCAACCCCCCATCCTCATCCTCAACCGCCCCATCCTCACCCCCCTCCTCAACCCCCTCCTCATCCTCAACCTCCCTCCTCAACCTTAACCCCCTCCTCATCCTCAACCCCCTCCTCAACCTCAACCCCCCTCCTCATCCTCAACCTCCCTCCTCAACCTCAACCCCCCATCCTCCACCTCCCTCCTCAACCTCAACCCCCCCATCCTCAACCCCCTCCTCAACCTCAACCCCCCCCATCCTCAACCCCCTCCTCATCCTCAACCACCCTCCTCAACCTCAACCCCACATCCTAAACCTCCCTCCTCAACCTCAACCCCCCCAGCCTCAACCCCCCTCCTCATCCTCAACCTCCCTCCTCAACCGCCCTCATCAACCCCCCTCCTCATCCTCAACCTCCCTCCTCATCCTCCCTCCTCATCCTCAGCCCCCCTCCTCATCCTCAGGCCCTTTCTCATCCTCAGCCCCCTCCTCATCCTCAGCCCCCCCTCATCATCCTCAGCCCCCCTCATCATCCTCAACCCCCTCCTCAAACTCCCTCCTCAACCTCAATCCCCCAATCCTCAACCCCCTTCTCAACCTCCCTCCTCAACCTCAACCCCCCATCCTCAACCCCCTCCTCAACCTCCCTCCTCAACCTCAACCCTCCCCATCCTCAACCCCCTCCTAAACCTCCCTCCTCATCCTCAACCCCCCTCCTCATTCTATACCCCCCTCCTCATTCTAAACCCCCCTCATACTACCCCTCTAAATAATCCCCCTCCCCCCTCTCCCCTCACTTACCTGCTCCGGCCTCCGCTCCTTCCGGGTCTTGATGTGGCGCGCATGTGACGTCACATGCGCTCCATTAGCATATACCGGGTGCCGGCACCCGGTATATGCTAATGACATGGCGCATGTGACGTCACATGCGCGCCACATCAAGACCCGTAAGGAGCGGAGGCCGGAGCAGGTAAGTGAGGGGAGGGGGGGGTATTTAGAGGGGTAGTATGAGGAGGGGGGTTGAGGATGAGGAGGGGGGAGGGAAAGAGACACGGGGGGTTAGAGAGACAGGGGGGGTAGAGAGACACGGGAGAGGGGAGTGACTCGAGTATAAGCAAAGGGGGGCCCTTTTTAGCCTTAAAAAAAAGGCTGGAGAACTCGGCTTATACTCGAGTATATACGGTATATGATATAGTCCATGCAAACCCCCTGTTGGCAATAACAGAGGTCAGACATTTCTTGTAGTTGGCCACAGGTTTGCACAAATCTCAGGATTTCGCCCCACTCCTCTTTGTAGATCCTCTCCAAGTCATTAAGGTTTTGAGGCTGATGTTTGGCAACTCAAACCTTCAGCTCCCTCCACAGATTTTCTATGGGATTAAGGTCTGGAGACTGGCTAGGCCACTCCAGGACCTTAATGTGCTTCTTCTTGAGCCACTCCTTTGTTGCCTTGGCCGGGGGTTTTGCTTCATTGTCATGCTGGAATACCCATCCACGACCCATTTTCAATGCCCTGGCTGAGGGAAGGAGGTTTTCACCCAAGATTTGACGATACATGGCCCCGTCCATCGTCCCTTTGATGCAGTTGTCCTGTCCCCTTAGCAGGAAAACACCCCCAAAGCATAATGTTTCCACCTCCATGTTTGATGGTGGGTATGGTGTTCTTGGGGTCATAGGTAACATTCCTCCTCCTCCAAACACGTTGAGTTGACGCCAAAGAGCCCGATTTTGGTCTCATCTGACCACAATACTTTCACCAAGTTCTCCTATTAATCATTCAGATGTTGATTGGCAAACTTCAGACGGGCCTGTACATGTGCTTTCTTGAGCAGGGGGACCTTGCGGGCGCTGCAGTATTTCAGTCCTTCACAACGTAGTGTGTTACTAATTGTTTTCCTGGTGACTATGGTCCAAGCTGCCTTGAGATCATTAACAAGATCCTCCCATGTAGTTCTGGGCTGATTCCTCACCATTCTCATGATCATTGAAACTCCACAAGGTGAGATCTTGCATGGAGCACCAGACCGAAACATTTGCATGTTTCTTCCATTTGTAAATAATTGCACCAACTGTTGTCACTTTTCACCAAGCTGCTTGGCGATGGTCTACAATGTTGTCCCTGACATCCTTGGACAGCTCTTTGATCTTGGCCGTTTGGAATCTGATTGATTGCTTCTGTGGACAGGTGTCTTCTATACAGGTAACAAGCAAAGATTAGGAGCACTCCCTTTAAAGGGTTCTCCTAATCTCAGCTCGTTACCTGTATAAAAGACACCTGGGAGCCAGAAATCTTGCTGATGATAGGGGATCAAATACTTATTTCACTCACTGACCTGTAAATCAATTTATAACTTTTTTAACATGCGTATTTCTTTGGGGGGGGGGTTGGTTTTTCTGTCTCTCACTGTTAAAATACACCTACCATTAAAATTATAGACTGATCATTTCTTTGTTAGTGGACAAACGTTTCCCAATCAGCAGGGGATCAAATTCTGTTTTTCCTCACTGTACCTAATTAACTCTATCACTAACCACTTAACACTATCTAGACCCAGTTATCCCAATCTCAAAATAAAAAAAACTCACAACCTTGTTAGTATTCCCGCAGCAGGGATTCATTTTTAATTTTACGCGGGTCCTTAATGGACCCGTGAGGTGGGAATTTTGAAATTTAAATGCAGCAGGGTCCCAATGGAGACCCCCGCTGCAAGCGTTTATGTAGGGACAATGCGGGAGTCCCAATTGGGACCCCCAGCATTGGAAGGTTAATTTTAGGAGCCAGGCGGTACTTGGAGTACCCCCGCAGCAGGGTTTAACTAGTTAACTGCCGCAAGGGTCCCCCACAGCAAGGGGTAATATTGGGAGCCTGTGAGGGTCCCAATCTGGACCCCTGCAGCATGGGGATTTGTTTGGGGAGCAGGGGGAGGATTAGGGGCTGGAGGGAGGTTTGGGGGCCAGTGTAGGGACTTTGTTGCAATTTAATAGCATGATTGGAACGTAACAGTTACGGGCTTGACAGATCAAAGGGTTGCAGGCTGTGAAGTTCTACGTCCCGGGGCATTTTTTGGCTGTCTTGTATCAGCAGGGCAGTTTACGATGCTAATTTAATAGCCGTAAGTCCTAATATCAACGTTACGGGCTATGTTTTAACACGTAGCCCGAATTTAGTGAGGCTGATAGAGCATAACAAGTGTTTGTAATCAAAATGCACATACCTGCCTAAACCAGGAATAAATAACCATAGATTTAGTTTCTGACCTGAGAATGTAAAATGGTCTAAAGAATAATCATGCTGAACATTATAAGCTATTGCTGTGATATTCTCCTTATTATATTCTAAAGTAAATCTGCAATGCAACATAACTATGTATAATATTCAAATAATAAAGGGACATCTCTTGTGCATCCCTTGCAGTTTTATAAAAGCCATGGTTCAGCACTCGATGCTAAGAGCATCTCTTGTGACCCCCACACAATGTCATGAATGGAGCCCGGAAGAGACAATTACCTCCCACACCAGTCACACAGACCTTATGGCCATAATATTCAACACAAATTCTGAACAGACAGCTCCCTTTGGCCACATTCAAAACAGTTGATGCCTTGGCTAATTAGCGATACAATTAACACAAAAAACAGATGAGAGAGTGTGTGTCAAGTTCTGACTCATAGATGAGTTACACTTGCCCTCAAAACATGCGTTCTTAGGCACGCAAGCATGCATCAGGGTACAGGTTATCACAGCTATTATAACTGTTATAAATCATTTGACATCTTAGTAGCAAGTAACAGTGACAGTTTATGAAGCTCCTTCTAACCTAAATATGCAGTGGACATTAATAAGCAGCTGTTCCCAAGCCTAAAATTATATTCATAGAGCGAGGAATGAACCAACAAAGCAGCACAGAATGTAAAAAAAAAAAATACACCTTTAAGTTTTTTAAATGATTATATCTAAGTTTGCTTTGATGACAAAAGATATTTACTTTTGTTCCTGTCAGGATTCGAAGCGTGGTACAAACATGGGATGCAGATAATATTATTGCTGTTCAAGGTGTGCTACTATTCTGTGGCACTTACCAATAGGATTAAAAAGAAGAGTAACTCACAGTAGGATAACCTAAGATCGAAGTGCCCAGGCTCATTTACAGAAGTCAACATATCTCTCCTTTTTAACTGTTTTGTTGCAACTGGTAGGTAAGCATATATTACCGCTCTGTTAATGATTAACGTAATTTTATTTTGCATATTAAACAGCAAGCAGAGTCTTTTTGCAATTTAAAGTCACCGCTAAAAAAACTTTTTGCAATCCTACATTTTCTCAGCAATAATTCAGTCTGTCCATGGATGTCGCCTTGATTTTTTTAATCCAGGCTCAAATGCTGTCCCTCAATCAATGTTGCCATTTTCAAGGCATCTCAATATGAACTGTGACTAACAAATACTATTTATTTATGCTGTATAACAGCCCACATGAAGCAATATTGATTTTTCTTATCTAACACAATAATGCATATAAAATTATAAAGAATTAATATTACCGTTCATAAGTGGTGTGCTTATATCATTCACTTTTCCAGCTCCTGCAAAGAATTTGGGATATAATGTATCAGTTTACCCTTAATTCCTACAGATATCTGATCATCCTTTTGAGACAAATGACAATGTTTAATGGAGTTTTTGTTTGCTCTGGATCAATTAACAATTCACTTATTTTAAGGATCAGAGGAGATCTTAAAAGGTTGAACTTGATGGACGAAAATATTTTTTTCAATCCTCATCCTCAGTTACTATTTTACTATGTTACAATGTTCTGTGTGGATCAAGAAAGAGGGACACTGCAACAGTTTAACAATGTAATGCATGTTTCAGGAATAGTGATTTCAAATTACAATGTGGCTATTATCTCCAAGCTCTGCACATTCCATCTTCCATCTCCTACATATGTGGAAAAGTTTTCTTTCCCTAACCAGTAATTTGGTTCACTCTGTTGTTAAAATCATTTTTGTTGAGCTATCAAGAACAATTACCTGAATCAGAATTCATTTTTTACTCCCAATGTGATTTAGTATGGCATGTGTTTACAGTGCAGGTGCCATTGGCTCTGCTTGCAATCCAGACAGTTAAAGCTAATATTCCTGGGTTTTCCAATATTTAGTAAATTTTACTAAAAGGGCTATGAAGTACCATATTTCACAGGCCTTTGGCGCTCATTGCAATTCTCACCCCGTCTACTTCCTTGTGTCTAATTTCCCCCTCCTCTCCTCTCCTTGTGTGTCCTTTCCCCCCTGTGTTTTTACCCCCTCTCCCTCCCCTGTGTCTCTTCCCCCTCCCCTGTGTCTCTTCCCCCCTCCCCTGTGTCTCTTTCCCCCTCCCCTGTGTCTCTTTACCCCTCCCCTGTGTCTCTTTCTCCCTGTCCCTTTTCCCCTCATGTCTCTCCCCTGTGTCTGTTCCCCCCTCCCCCATGTCTGCCCCCCTTCTTTCCCTCCCCTGTGTCTATTCCCCCCTCCCTTGTGTTTCTTCCCCCCATTTCCCTTCCCTGTGTCTTTCCCCCCTCCCCTGTGTCTCTTCCCCCCTCTTCTACCTCCCTTGTGTCTCTCCCCCCTCCTGTCCCACCCTGGTGTCTCTCTCCCTCCTCTCCCTCCTCTGTGTCTTTCCCCCTCATTTCCCTCCCCTGTGTCTTTTCCCCCTCCCCTGTGTCTCTTCCCCCTCCTCTACCTCCCTTGTGATTCTAACCCCCTCCGGTCCCACCGTGGTGTCTCTCTCCCTCCTCTACTTCCTCTGTGTCTCCCCCCTCCTCTCCTATCCCTGTGTGTCTCCCCCCTCCCCTGTGTCTCTTCCCCCCTCCTCTGTGTCTCTTCCCCCTCCTCTCACTCCCCTGTGTCTCTACCCCCCCTCCCCTGTGTCTCACCCCACTCCTCTGTGTCTCTCCCCCCTCCCCTGTGTCTCTACCCCTCCTTTCCCTCCTCTGTGTGTCTCCTCCCCCTCTCTCCCTTGTGTGACTCCCCCCTCCTCCCTTGTGTCTCTCCCCTCCTCTCCTGTGTCTCTTCCCGCCTCCTCCCCTGTGTCTCTTCCCCCTCCTCTGACTCCTATGTGTCTCCCCCCTCTTCTGTGTCTTCCTCCCTTCTGTTACCAGGCTAATGCGCGCCCCTGCCGCACAATGTGCACTCTCAAAGCCAGCCACGCTATGCACATGCGCTCCCCGGCAGCACAATGCGGGAGTTGCGCAAATCGTCGTTGTCAAACTTTGATTCATCACAAGTGTGACGACAATTCACAGTTTGACAACTATTATATACTAGCAACTTGCCCGTCAAAAATGACGGCAATAAAATGTGAATCCTGGCAATGCTGTTTGCCACACAATGGGAGCCTCTCCCCCTCTACTTTACTGGCCTCGCAATGAGCGCCAAAGGAAGTTTCTCCCTCTGTTTACTTCCTCCCTAGTGTCTCATTTCCCCCCTCCTCTCCCTCCCTTCTGTCTCCTTCCCCTCATGTGTTTTTACCCCTTCTCCACCTTGTGTCTTTCCCCCCTGTCCCTCCCGTGTCTCTTTCCCCACCTCCCCCTCTACTTTACTGGTCTTGTGATGAGTGCCTTTGGCGCTCATCACGGGCCTGGCAATGAGCGCCTTTGGCGCTCATTGCGACTCTCTCCCTCTGTCTACTTCCTCCTTTGTGTCTCATTTCCCCCCTCCTCTCGCTCCCTTGTGTCTCCCCCCCCTGTGGTTTTACCCCTTCTCCCCCCTGTGTCTTTTCCCCCTGTCCCCCGTGTCTCTTTCCCCACCTCACCCTCCCCTGTGTCTCTTGCCCCCCTCTCCCCCCTGTGTCTCTTTCCCCCATGTCTCTTCCCCCTCCCTCGTTTCTGTTCCCCCCATTTCCCACTTCTGTGTCTCTTCTCCCTCCTCTCCCTCCCATGTGTCTCCTTTTCCCCCGTGTGTCTCTTTCCCCATGTCTCTTCCCCCCTCCCATGTGTCTGTTCCCCCCCATTTCCCTCCCCTGTGTCTCTCCCCCCTCCTCTCCCACCCCTGTGTCTCTACCCCTCCTCTCCCTCCCCTGTGTCTCTCCCCCTCCTCTCCCTCCCCTGTGTCGCTACCCCCTCCTCTCCCACCCCTACGTGTCTCCCTGTCCCTTTTGTCTCTTCCCCCCTCCTCTCCCTCCCCTGTGTGTCCCCCCCCCTCCTCCTCCGTGTCTCTTCCCCCTCCTCTCACTCCTTTTTGTCTCTTCCTCTATCACTCCCCTGTGTCTCCCCCCTCCTCTGTGTCTCTCCTCCTCTCTTTACCCTGTGTCCCTCCCCCCTCCTCTCCCTCCCCTTTGTGTCTACCCTCCTCCTCTCCTACCCCTGTGTCTCCTCCTCCCCTGTGTCTCTTCCTCCCTCCTCTCCCTCCCCTGTGTCTCTCCCCCCTCTCCTCTTCACCTGTGTCTCTCCCCCATGTGTCTCTCACCAATCTCATTCCCCTGTGTCTCTCCCCCCTCCTCTCACTACTCTCACTCCCCTCCTCTCACTCCTCTTACTCCCCTGTGTCTCTCCACCCTCCTCTGTGTCTCTCCCTCCTCCCATTCCCCTGTGTCTCTCCCCCCTTCTCTAACTCCTCTGTGTCTCCCCCCTCTCACTCCTTTGTGTCTCTCCCCCCCTCCTCTCACTCCCCTGTGTTTCCCCCCTCCTCTCACTCCCTTGTGTCTCTCCCCCCTCTCCCACCCCTGTGTCTCTCCCCCTCCTCTCCCTCCCCTGTGTGTCTACCCCCTCCTCTCCCACCCCTATGTGTCTCCCCGCTCCCCTTTGTCTCTTTCCCCTCCTCTCCCTCCCCTGTGTGTCTCACCCCTCCTCCTCTGTGTCTCTTTCCCCTCCTCTCTCTCCTTTTTGTCTCTTCCCCTCTCACTCCCCTGTGTCTCCCCCTCCTCTGTGTCTCTCCCCCTCTCATTCACCTGTGTCTCTCCCCCCTATGTGTCTCTCCCCCCCCTCTCATTCCCCTGTGTCTCTCCCCCTCCTCCTCTCACTCCCCTTTGTCTCTTCCCCCTCCTCTCCCTCCACTGTGTGTCTCACCCCTCCTCCTCTGTGTCTGTTTCCCCTCCTCTCTCTCCTTTTTGTCTCTTCCCCTCTCACTCCCCTGTGTCTCCCCCTCCTCTGTGTCTCTCCCCCTCTCATTCACCTGTGTCTCTCCCCCCTATGTGTCTCTCCCCCCTCTCATTCCCCTGTGTCTCTCCCCCTCCTCCTCTCACTCCCCTGTGTCTCTTCCCCCTCCTTTTACTCCCCTGTGTCTCTTCCCCCTCCTCTCAATCCTCTCACTCCCCTGTGTCTCTCCACCCTCCTCTGTGTCTCTCCCTCCTCTCATTCCCCTGAGTCTCTCGCCCCTCCTCTGTGTCTCTCCCCCCTCTCCTGTGTGTCTAACCCCATCCTCTCCCACCCCTGTGTGTCTCCTCCATTCCCTGTGTCTCTCCCCGCTCCTTTCACTCCCCTGTGTCTCTCCGCCTCCTCTCACTCCCGTGTGTCTCCCCCCTCCTCTCACTCCTTTGTGTCTCTCCCCCCCCTCCTCTCACTCCCCTGTGTCTGCCCCCTCCTCTAACTCCCTTGTGTCTCTCCCCTCCTCCTCTCACTCCCCTGTGTCTGCCCCCTCCTCTCACTCCCTTGTGTCTCTCCCCCCTCCTCTCACTCCCCTGTGTCTTTCACCACTCCTCTCACTCCCCTGTGTCTCTCCCCCCTCCTCTCACTACTCTCACTCCCCTGTGTCTCTCCACCCTCCTCTGTGTCTCTCCCTCCTCCCATTCCCCTGTGTCTCTCCCCCCTCCTCTAACTCCTCTGTGTCTGCCCCCCCTCTCACTCCTTTGTGTCTCTCCTCCCTCCTCTCACTCCCCTGTGTCTCCCCCCTCCTCTCACTCCCTTGTGTCTCTCCCCCCTCTCCCACCCCTGTGTCTCTCCCCCTCCTCTCCCTCCCCTGTGTGTCTACCCCCTCCTCTCCCACCCCTATGTGTCTCCCCGCTCCCCTTTGTCTCTTCCCCCTCCTCTCCCTCCCCTGTGTGTCTCACCCCTCCTCCTCTGTGTCTGTTTCCCCTCCTCTCTCTCCATTTTGTCTCTTCCCCTCTCACTCCCCTGTGTCTCCCCCTCCTCTGTGTCTCTCCCGCTCTCATTCACCTGTGTCTCTCCCCCCTATGTGTCTCTCCCCCCTCTCATTCCCCTGTGTCTCTCCCCCTCCTCCTCTCACTCCCCTGTGTCTCTTCCCCCTCCTTCTACTCCCCTGTGTCTCTTCCCCCTCCTCTCAATCCTCTCACTCCCCTGTGTCTCTCCACCCTCCTCTGTGTCTCTCCCTCCTCTCATTACCCTGAGTCTCTCGCCCCTCCTCTGTGTCTCTCCCCCCTCTCCTGTGTGTCTAACCCCATCCTCTCCCACCCCTGTGTGTCTCCTCCATCCCCTGTGTCTCTCCCCGCTCCTCTCACTCCCCTGTGTCTCTCCCCCCTCCTCTCACTCCCCTGTGTCTCCCCCCTCCTCTCACTCCTTTGTGTCTCTCCCCCCCTCCTCTCACTCCCCTGTGTCTGCCCCCTCCTCTAACTCCCTTGTGTCTCTCCCCTCCTCCTCTCACTCCCCTGTGTCTGCCCCCTCCTCTCACTCCCTTGTGTCTCTCCCCCTCCTCTCACTCCCCTATGTCTTTCACCCCTCCTCTCACTCCCCTGTGTCTTTCCCCCCTCCTCTCACTACTCTCACTCCCCTGTGTCTCTCCCCCCTCCTCTCACTCCTCTTACTCCCCTGTGTCTCTCCACCCTCCTCTGTGTCTCTCCCTCCTCCCATTCCCCTGTGTCTCTCCCCCCTCCTCTAACTCCTCTGTGTCTGCCCACCCTCTCACTCCTTTGTGTCTCTCCTCCCTCTTCTCATTCCCCTGTGTCTCCCCCCTCCTCTCACTCCCTTGTGTCTCTCCCCCTCCTCTCCCTCCCCTGTGTGTCTACCCCCTCCTCTCCCACCCCTATGTGTCTCCCCGCTCCCCTTTGTCTCTTCCCCCTCCTCTCCCTCCCCTGTGTATCTCACCCCTCCTCCTCTGTGTCTCTTTCCCCTCCTCTCTCTCCTTTTTGTCTCTTCCCCTCTCACTCCCCTGTGTCTCCCTCCTCCTCTGTGTCTCTCCCCCCTCTCATTCCCCTGTGTCTCTCCCCCCTCCTCTCCCTCCCCTATGTGTCTACCCCCCTCCTCTCCTACCCCTGTGTCTCCCCCCTCCCCTGTGTCTTTTCCCCTCCTCTCCCTCCCCTGTGTCTCTACCCCCTCCTCTTACTCCCCGGTGTCTCTCCCCCCTCCTATCACTCTCCTTTGTCTCTTCCCCCTCCTCTAACTCCCCTGTGTCTTTCCCCCCTTCTCTGTGTTTCTCTCCCCCCTCCTTTTACTCCCATGTCTCCTCCCCCTCCTCTCACTTCCCTGTGTCTCTTCCCCCATCCTCTGTGCCTCTCCCCCTCTTATTCCCCTGTGTCTCTCCCCCCTCTGTGTCTCTCCCCACTCTCATGCCCCTGTGTCTCCCCCCTCCTCTCACTCTGCTGTGTATCTCCCCCCTCTTCTCACTCCGCTGTGTCTCTCTCCTCTCCTCTGTGTCTCTCCCCCTCTTATTCACCTGTGTCTCTCCCCCTATGCGTCTCTCCCCCCTCTCATTCCCCTGTGTCTCTCCCTCCTCCTCTCACTACCCTTTGTCTCTTCCCCCCTCCTCTCACTCTCCTGTGTCTCTTCCCACCTCCTCTCAATCCTCTCCCTCCCCTGTGTCTCTCCACCCTCTCCTGTGTCTCTCCCTCCTCTCATTCCCCAGTGTCTCTCCCCCCTCCTCTGTGTCTCTCTCCCCTACCCTGTATGTCTAACCCTCTCACTCCCCTGTGTCTAGCCCTCCTCTCACTCCTTTGTGTCTCTTCCCCCTCCTTTCACTCCCCTGTGTCTGCCCCCTCCTCTCACTCCCTTGTGTCTCTCCCCTCCTCCTCTCACTGCCCTGTGTCTGCCCCCTCCTCTCACTCCCTTGTGTCTCTCCCCTCCTCCTCTCACTCCCCTGTGTCTCCCACCCCTCCTCTCACTCCCGTGTCTCGCCCCTCCTCTGTGTCTCTCCCCCTCTCATTCACCTGTGTCTCTCCCCCCTATGTGTCTCTCCCCCCCTCTCATTCCCCTGTGTCTCTCCCCCTCCTCCTCTCACTCCCCTGTGTCTCTTCCCCCTCCTTTCACTCCCCTGTGTCTCTTCCCCCTCCTCTCAATCCTCTCACTCCCCTGTGTCTCTCCACCCTCCTCTGTGTCTCTCCCTCCTCTCATTCCCCTGTGTCTCTCCCCCCTACTCTGTGTCTCTCCCCCCTCTCCTGTGTGTCTAACCCCATCCTCTCCCACCCCTGTGTGTCTCCTCCATCCCCTGTGTCTCTCCCCGCTCCTCTCACTCCCCTGTGTCTCTCCCCCCTCCTCTCACTTCCCTGTGTCTCCCCCCTCCTCTCACTCCTTTGTGTCTCTCCCCCCCTTCTCTCACTCCCCTGTGTCTGCCCCCTCCTCTAACTCCCTTGTGTCTCTCCCCTCCTCCTCTCACTCCCCTGTGTCTGCCCCCTCCTCTCACTCCCTTGTGTCTTTCCCCCCTCCTCTCACTCCCCTGTGTCTTTCACCCCTCCTCTCACTCCCCTGTGTCTCTCCCCCCTCCTCTCACTACTCTCACTCCCCTGTGTCTCTCCACCCTCCTCTGTGTCTCTCCCTCCTCCCATTCCCCTGTGTCTCTCCCCCCTCCTCTAACTCCTCTGTGTCTGCCCCCCCTCTCACTCCTTTGTGTCTCTCCTCCCTCCTCTCACTCCCCTGTGTCTCCCCCCTCCTCTCACTCCCTTGTGTCTCTCCCCCCTCTCCCACCCCTGTGTCTCTCCCCCTCCTCTCACTCCCTTGTGTCTCTCCCCCCTCTCCCACCCCTGTGTCTCTCCCCCTCCTCTCCCTCCCCTGTGTGTCTACCCCCTCCTCTCCCACCCCTATGTGTCTCCCCGCTCCCCTTTGTCTCTCCCCCCTCCTCTCACTCCCCTGTGTCTCCCCCCTCCTCTCACTCCTTTGTGTCTCCCCCCCCTCCTCTCACTCCCCTGTGTCTGCCCCCTCCTCTAACTCCCTTGTGTCTCTCTTCCCTCCTCCTCTCACTCCCCTGTGTCTGCCCCCTCCCCTCACTCCCTTCTGTCTCTCCCCCCTCCTCTCACTCCCCTGCGTCTTTCACCCCTCCTCTCACTCCCCTGTGTCTCTCCCCCCTCCTCTCACTACTCTCACTCCCCTGTGTCTCTCCCCCCTCCTCTCACTCCTCTTACTCCCCTGTGTCTCTCCACCCTCCTCTGTGTCTCTCCCTCCTCCCATTCCCCTGTGTCTCTCCCCCCTCCTCTAACTCCTCTGTGTCTGCCCACCCTCTCACTCCTTTGTGTCTCTCCTCCCTCCTCTCACTCCCCTGTGTCTCCCCCCCTCCTCTCACTCCCTTGTGTCTCTCCCCCCTCTCCCACCCCTGTGTCTCTCCCCCTCCTCTCCCTCCCCTGTGTGTCTACCCCCTCCTCTCCCACCTCTATGTGTCTCCCCGCTCCCCTTTGTCTCTTCCCCCTCCTCTCCCTCTCCTGTGTATCTCACCCCTCCTCCTCTGTGTCTCTTTCCCCTCCTCTCTCTCCTTTTTGTCTCTTCCCCTCTCACTCCCCTGTGTCTCCCTCCTTCTCTGTGTCTCTCCCCCCTCTCATTCCCCTGTGTCTCTCCCCCCTCCTCTCCCTCCCCTATGTGTCTACCCCCCTCCTCTCCTACCCCTGTGTCTCCCCCCTCCCCTGTGTCTTTTCCCCTCCTCTCCCTCCCCTGTGTCTCTCCCCCCTCCTCTTACTCCCCGGTGTCTCTCCCCCCTCCTCTCACTCTCCTTTGTCTCTTCCCCCTCCTCTAACTCCCCTGTGTCTTTCCCCCCTTCTCTGTGTTTCTCTCCCCCCCTCCTTTTACTCCCATGTCTCCTCCCCCTCCTCTCACATCCCTGTGTCTCTTCCCCCATCCTCTGTGCCTCTCCCCCCCTCTTATTCCCCTGTGTCTCTCCCCCTCTGTGTCTCTCCCCACTCTCATGCCCCTGTGTCTCCCCCCTCCTCTCACTCTGCTGTGTATCTCCCCCCCTCTTCTCACTCCCCTGTGTCTCTCCCCTCTCCTCTGTGTCTCTCCCCCTCTCATTCACCTGTGTCTCTCCCCCTATGCGTCTCTCCCCCCCTCTCATTCCCCTGTGTCTCTCCCTCCTCCTCTCACTCCCCTTTGTCTCTTCCCCCCTCCTCTCACTCTCCTGTGTCTCTTCCCCCCTCCTCTCAATCCTCTCCCTCCCCTTGTCTCTCCACCCTCTCCTGTGTCTCTCCCTCCTCTCATTCCCCAGTGTCTCTCCCCCCTCCTCTGTGTCTCTCCCCTACCCTGTATGTCTAACCCTCTCACTCCCCTGTGTCTAGCCCTCCTCTCACTCCTTTGTGTCTCTTCCCCCTCCTTTCACTCCCCTGTGTCTGCCCCCTCCTCTCACTCCCTTGTGTCTCTCCCCTCCTCCTCTCACTCCCCTGTGTCTGCCCCCTCCTCTCACTCCCTTGTGTCTCTCCCCCGCTCCTCTCACTCCCCTGTGTCTCCCACCCCTCCTCTCACTCCCGTGTCTCGCCCCTCCTCTGTGTCTCTCCCCCTCTCATTCACCTGTGTCTCTCCCCCCATGTGTCTCTCCCCCCCTCTCATTCCCCTGTGTCTCTCCCCCTCCTCCTCTCACTCTCCTGTGTCTCTTCCCCCTCCTTTCACTCCCCTGTGTCTCTTCCCCCTCCTCTCAATCCTCTCACTCCCCTGTGTCTCTCCACCCTCCTCTGTGTCTCTCCCTCCTCTCATTCCCCTGTGTCTCTCCCCCCTCCTCTGTGTCTCTCCCCCCTCTCCTGTGTGTCTAACCCATCCTCTCCCACCCCTGTGTGTCTCCTCCATCCCCTGTGTCTCTCCCCGCTCCTCTCACTCCCCTGTGTCTCTCACCCTCCTCTCACTTCCCTGTGTCTCCCCCTCCTCTCACTCCTTTGTGTCTCTCCCCCCCCCTCCTCTCACTCCCCTGTGTCTGCCCCCTCCTCTAACTCCCTTGTGTCTCTCCCCTCCTCCTCTCACTCCCCTGTGTCTGCCCCCTCCTCTCACTCCCTTGTGTCTTTCCCCCCTCCTCTCACTCCACTGTGTCTTTCACCCCTCCTCTCACTCCCCTGTGTCTTTCCCCATCCTCTGTGTTTCTATCCCCCCTCCTCTCACTCCCCGGTGTCTCTTCCCCCTCCTCTCACTCCCCTGTGTCTCTCCCCTCCTCCTCTCACTCCCCTGTGTCTCCCACCCCTCCTCTCACTCCCGTGTCTCCCCCCCTCCTCTGTGTCTCTCCCCCTCTCATTCACCTGTGTCTCTCCCCCCTATGTGTCTCTCCCCACTCTCATTCCCCTGTGTCTCTCCCCCCCACCTCCTCTCACTCCCCTGTGTCTCTTCCCCCTCCTTTCACTCCCTCTTAATCCTCTCACTCCCCTGTGTCTCCCCACCCTCCTCTGTGTCTCTCCCTCCTCTTATTTCCCTGTGTCTCTCCCCCTCCTCTGTGTCTCCCCCCCTCTCCTGTGTGTCTAAACCCATCCTCTCCCACCCCTGTGTGTCTCCTCCATCCCCTGTGTCTCTCCCCGCTCCTCTCACTCCCCTGTGTCTCTCCCCCTCCTCATACTCCCCTGTTTATACCCCCTCCTCTCACTTCTTTGTGTCTCTCCCCCCCCTCCTCTCATTCCCCTATGTCTGCCCCCTCCTCTCACTCCCTTGTGTCTCTCCCCTCCTCCTCTCACTCCCCTGTGTCTGCCCCCTCCTCTCACTCTCTTGTGTCTCTCCCCCCCTCCTCTCACTCCCCTGTGTCTTTCACCCCTCCTCTCACTCCCTTGTGTCTTTCCCCCCTCCTCTGTGTTTCTCTCCCCCCTCCTCTCACTCCCCGGTGTCTCTTCCCCCCTCCTCTCACTCCCCTGTGTCTCTCCCCTCCTCCTCTCACTCCCCTTTGTCTCTCCCCCCTCCTCTGTGTCTCTCCCCCTCTCATTCACCTGTGTCTCTCCCCCCTATGTGTCTCTCCCCACTCTCATTCCCCTGTGTCTCTCCCCCCATCCTCCTCTCACTCCCCTTTGTCTCTTCCACCTCCTTTCACTCCCTCTCAATCCTCTCACTCCCCTGTGTCTCTCCACGCTCCTCTGTGTCTCTCCCTCCTCTTATTCCCCTGTGTCTCCCTCCCCTCCTCTGTGTCTCTCCCCCCTCTCCTGTGTGTCTAACCCCATCCTCTCCCACCCCTGTGTGTCTCCTCCATCCCCCGTGTCTCTCCACGCTCCTCTCACTCCCCTGTGTCTCTCCCCCCTCCTCTCACTCCTCTGTGTCTACCCCCTCCTCTCACTCCTTTGTGTCTCTCCCCCCCCTCCTCTCACTCCCCTATGTCTGCCCTCTCCTCTCACTCCCTTGTGTCTATCCCCTCCTCCTCTCACTCCCCTGTGTCTGCCCCCTCCTCTCACTCCCTTGTGTCTCTCCCCCCCTCCTCTCACTCCCCTGTGTCTTTCACCCCTCCTCTCACTCCCCTGTGTCTTTCCCCCCTCCTCTGTGTTTCTCTCCCCCCTCCTCTCACTCCCCGGTGTCTCTTCCCCCTCCTCTCACTCCCCTGTGTCTTTCACCCCTCCTCTCACTCCCCTGTGTCTTTCCCCCCTCCTGTGTGTTTCTTTCCCCCCTCCTCTCACTCCCTGGTGTCTCTTCCCCCCTCTTCTCACTCCCCTGTGTCTCTCCCCCCCTCCTCTTACTTCTTTTTGTCTCTCCCCCCTCCTCTGTGTCTCTCCCCCCTCCTCTGTCTCTCTCCCCCCTCTCATTCCCCTGTGTCTCTCCCCCCTCTGTGTCTCTCCCCCTCTCATTCCCCTGTGTCTCTCCCCCCTCCTCTGTGTCTCTTCGCCCTCCTCTCACTCCCCTGTGTGTCTCTCCCCCCTCCTCTGTGTCTCTCCCCCCTCTAATTCCCCTGTGTCTCTCCCCCCTCCTCTTTGTCATTCCCCCCCCCCCCTGCCCTGTGTTTGTCTCCACTCCTCTCCCTGCCCTGTGTGTCTCCCCTCCTCTACGGCGCGCAACGTGCCTGCGCGGGCCACCGCCGCGCAGTACGCTTGTGCGGCCCGTTTATGCATGCGCCGGCCGTATCGCAATGCGCATGCGCTCCCCGTTGTGTAATGCTCATGAGCGGCTTATACCGCACAATGTGGGGGCGCGTCACTTTGCATACCGCACTATGCGCATGCGCGGGCCGGCGCGCAATGCTCATGCGCGACTTACGCCGCGAATTGTGCATGCGCATCCCGTTGCGCTCTGATTTTTTGCTAATGTGACGACGAATCGCAGTTTGACAACTATTATATGTGATGATTTGATCTTATCAAATGGTCATACGATCATATATTATATACAACAATGGCAGTGTGTTTGAAAAGAGGTATGGAAAAACATGTTTTTTAATATCATCATTAAAAGTATAATTTTAATCTAATGTTTAAATTTCAGAGAAATAACATAACCATCAATAAAGCATCTGTCTAGAACCTCCATAGAAAGCTATGTTGTGTTTAAAATTGATATGCTGGTGGGGTTTCATTGATTTCACAATTTACAAGCAACTGCAGGAACACGGGGAATAAGCTATTACGGTCAACTGGTGCAATCCAAATACAATCCAAATCAGTCGCATTTCTCTAACTCCTAATATAAAAACCTCCTAATGGGATAAGCACACTCCTTACTCACCACCAATCAAGTCATATACTACTTATTCACCACCAATCTGACAAATGATGCCTGCTCACAATGTCAAAGACTACCAATGCGTGACAGGGAGCCACTTGACCTTGCATCCAGTATAACCTCTCACTAATCATGAACATATTTGCTTGATGACATGCTGTTGTATATAAAAAGCACACAGTGTCAGATCCTGAAAAAACAACAAGATTCTAAAAAAAACCTTGTATAGGCATACACTTATACTAATAGACGACAG
Organism: Discoglossus pictus; assembly: GCA_027410445.1. Taxonomy (NCBI): domain Eukaryota; kingdom Metazoa; phylum Chordata; class Amphibia; order Anura; family Alytidae; genus Discoglossus; species Discoglossus pictus. Next base: position 378,532,931 of record CM050164.1, read on the forward strand.
TAAGATATCAGTACAGGACTGCTAGATTTAGATTCATTTAAAATATACATTGAGGAAGCAAAATACAAAGCCCAAGTTTAGCTGTTGCATGTGTGTTAAAGCACCACTGTACTCTGATTATAAACTCTATTAAAATGTTGAATGCAAGTAGTTATTCTTTAAATTTCTTACATTTCTGCCCGTTGCTCAGAAAACTCACATGGTGCACAACACATGCCCTAATGCATTGACTGTTAACGGGCGAGTTATACCCCAAACAATGGTCAGTAACAGTATTGATCCTGACATCTCATTACTGAGAGTGATCATGTATGTCACATCCATGGGAGGTATGTCATCTACACAATAACGTTGGGGGTTATACACTGGGATGTGAGAAATGTCATCATGGGCAGCTTGAGGCCTGTAAGAGAGGAATGGTTGACACTGATTGTGCTAAATGGGGGAAGCTAATCCATACTGGAGGTAAACGCACTAGGTATATCACTATATAGCAAAGACCATGCACTGGATTGTCATAGGGAGCATGCAAGGAAGAGGGTATAATAGACACAGGGACATGGGGATATAGGGACAAATCATAACAAAGGGTATTGTATTAATGTGTATTAGCTGTTGATGAAGCCAAGAAACAGTACAAGGAGGCTGTGGAGAGACAGATGGAGCTTCAGGAAACTTTGAACTTTGATACCAAAAATCTAATTCATTTCAAAATCAAAGGGAGCATGGATTTAGTGCAAGAAGGTCATGTCAGACTAATCTAGTTTACTTTTTTGAAAATACACCTAAAGCAATAGGCTGTTGTAGAGCAGTAAAAGTAAACCTAAAAATACAAATTTGATGGTAGATAAGAATCAAAACGGCCAATCAAACGTTGCTTATAAGATAGAGCAGTGTTGCTTAGTGGATAGGAATCTTGGTTAGCACAGTACATTCATATGAACAGATGGTTACCAGTGCAGTGCCTCTGTGGTCAGTGTTGTAACACATTTTGTATAATATTTATTGGTAATTAAGGTTAAAAAAAAAGAGTTTTATTCCATCAAGTTCAACCTTTCTCTATCTCTTTTGATCCTTGTAATATGTGTATTACCTGTAAATTGATCGAAAAGAAGGTCCTTGCTGACCCGATACTAGCAATCAGTTTATACCCTGGATCAATACTCTTCCTTCTCCAGTATACAGGGTAACCCTGAACACCATTTTTATTCAAGAATATATCCAAACCCTTCTTACAGTTATCTGTGGAATCTGGTATCATAACCTCCTATGGTAGAAAATTCCACATTTTAACCACTGTGACAAGGGATGTCCTCTTGTCAGTTGAAAATTTCTTGGCACAAGAAGTACACTTGACAAAGCTTTATATTAACCCTGGATGTATTTATATAAGCTAATCCATTTTACAGAGAAAAAAAGTTTAGTTTGGAAAGTCTGGCTTCATAGATTAGCCACTCCGTTCCCCTTATTAGTTTTCTTTCCCTTCCTTGTACTTTTTCTAGCTTTCAAAACTAGTGCCATTAGTGAGCTTCACAGGAAGGCTTGCCTTTTTTCAAAGATTGCTCAAAATACAGTGGTACCTTGGTTCTCAATCTCTTCAGAAACAAAACATTTTCGATACTCCACCTGTCTGGATGAGCAAAAAAACCTTGGTACTCATTGTGCTACCCTGGTACTCATCACGTTTGCTAAAACTAATTTACATTACTCCTTATGGAAGTTTGGTACTCAACCTTTTTGTTACTCACCCTGCATCCCAGAGTAGATTAGGGTTGAGACCCATGGTACCACTGTATGTAACCAGGTATAGAAGATATGTTGCTTCAGGAAAAGCCAGTATGGTGCTTGGTTGCATCATGAGATGACAAGATTAAACATTGATATCCTGGGAAATATTGATCTCAAATACACTGTATTTGGTAATTTCATATCATAAAACTGCTAGATCTTCGACTACGTTCAAGAATACCAAAGAAGAGATGGAGAAGCTCTCATAATCAGTCAAAAGGTGGCCAAAGCAGCGCTCGGTTACAACCCAAAAACAGTCATGATTTTAATTTGAATTCAAGGCAAGCCTATTAACATCACAGTCTTTGCTCCAACTGTGGGTCCTGAAGAGGCTGAAGTTGTCTGATTCTAGGAGGATATATAACACCTCATTGATATAAAAATATGTTACTCTCATTATAGTAGGAATTCTAAAGTAGGGAACCAAAAGATATCTGGAATAATAAAGTTATGGTAAAGTTTGGCCTTGGAGTACAAAATGAAGCAGGTCAGAGATTAGTAGATTTCTGTTAAGATATGTCTCTGGTCATACTGAACACCCTCTTCCAACAGCCTCAGGGAAGACTGTACACATGGATATCACGAGATGGACAAAATGGGAATCAGATATAAACTCCATACTGTCAGCAAAAACAAGACCTGGAGCTGACTGCAGCTCAGATCATGAGCTTCTTATTGCAAAGTTCAGAATTAAACTGAGGGAAAGAGGCAAATCATCAGACAATGCAGATGCAAAAAAGAATAATATCGCCTGTGCATATGCAGTGGAGATAAGAAATAGATGTAAGGGACTAGACATGGTAAATGCCTGAAGAACTTTGGACATTATCCAGAAAACAGCAACAAAGAATATCCCCAAAATAAGGAAATGTAAGCAGGCAACCTAGATGTCTGATACGTCTTTGAAAATAGCCCAGGTATGAAGTAATGTGAAAGGTAGTGGAGATAGGAAAATATCTGTCCAACTGAATGCAGAATTCCAGAGAACAGCAAGATTGAGACAATGAGACTTTCCATAATGAAAGATGGAAGGAGATGGAAAAAGATAACAGAATTGGAAAATTAAAAAAATTTCTTCAAGAAAATCTGGATCTCAAGGGATCCTTTAATGCCAAATAGGGCATGATTAAAGACAAAATGGTAGTGACAGAAGCAGATTAGATAAAGAAGTGGTCGCAGGAACACACCAACTATCTATACAGGAAGGATTTTAACAGCACTGATAACTTCGTAATAGTTTAGAGATAGCAAATTTTGTCAGTGGAACATTAGGTTCAAGAATCACACAGTGTGAGAAATATGAAAATGGACAAAAAGTAGCTGTTCTAGTGTATTATTATGGTATGTCTGCTTTCTTCACATTTTTCCTTTTTAATATAAACATTATTTTTTTTTATTTTACATTTTTTTTATATAGTTTACATATTTATTATATGATAATTTTTTGTTATTATTATTTTCTAGTGATTATAGTATTTTGTATAGATATTGTTCTTGGATAATAACAGTTATTCATTGTCTTCTTAGGAAGAGCAGAGTGCAGATCCAGGAATAATAACATTAAGATCAGGCTGTCTGATACAACATGGCCTGCAGTATTGTGAGAATAGGGTATACAGTGCCTTGCAAAAGTATTCACCCCCTTGGCATTTTTCTTGTTTTGTTGCCTCACAACCTGGAATTAACATTGATTGTTTGATGATTTGCATCATTTAATTTACAGAACATGCCCATAACTTTGAAGATGTTTTTTTTTTTATTGTGAAGCAAACAACAAATAGGACAAAATAACAGAAAAAGTCAATGTGCATAACTATTCACCCCCCTAAAGTCAATAATTTGTAGAGCCACCTTTTGCAGCAATCACAGCTCTAAGTGGCTTTTGATAAGTCTCTATGAGCTTGCCACATCTTACCACTGGGACTTTTTCCCATTCCTCCTTGCAAAACTGCTCCAGCTCCTTCAAGTTGGATGGTTTGTGCTTGCAAACAGCAATCTTTAAGTCTGACTACAGATTTTCTATTGGATTGAGGTCTTGGCTTTGACTAGGCCATTCCAACACTTTTACATGTTTCCCCTTAAACCAACAAGTGTTGCTTTAGCAGTGTGTTTGGGGTCATTGTCCTGCTGGAAGGCGAAACTCCGTCCTAGCCTTAAATCACGCAAAGAGTGGTACAGGTTTTGCTCAAGAATATCCCTGTATTTAGCACCATTCATCTTTCCCTCAACTCTGACCAGTTTCCCAGTCCCGGCTGCTGAAAAACATGCCCACAGCATGATGCTGCCACTACCATGTTTCACTGTGGGGATGGTGTTCTTTGGGGGATGTGATGTGTTGAGTTTGCGCCAGACATAACGTTTTCTGTGATGACCAAAAAGTTACATTTTAGTCTCATCAGGCCAGAGCACCTTCCTCCATACATTTTGGGAGTCTCCCACATGCCTTTTCGCAAACTCAAAATGTGCCGTTTTGTTTTTTGCTGAAAGTAATGGCTTTCTTCTGGTCACTCTGCCATAAAGCCCAACTCTATGGAGCGTACGGCTTATTGTCGTCCTATGTACAGATACTCCAGTCTCTAATGTGGAACTCTGCAGCTCCTCCAGGGTTACCTTAGGTCTCTGTGCTTCCTCTCTGATTAATGCCCTCCTTGCCCGGTCCATGACTTTTGGTGGGCGGCCGTCTCTTGGCAGGTTTGCTGTTGTGCCATGTTCTTTCCATTTGGTTATGATAGATTTGATGGTGCTCCTGGGGATCATCAAAGGTTTGGATTTTTTTTATAACCTAACCCTGACTTGTACTTCTCAACAACATTGTCCCTTACTTGTTTGGAGAGTTGTCTTCATGGCAGTGTTTGGTTAGTAGTACCTCTTGCTTAGGTGTTGCAGCCTCTGGGGTGTATATGTAATGACAGATCATGTGACACTTAGATTGCACACAGGTGAACATCATATCAGTAATTATGTGACTTCTGAAGGTAATTGGTGCAGCAGAGCTTTTTATGGGCTTCATAACAAAGGGGGTGAATACATACGCACATGCCAATTTTCTAAATTTTTAAAAAAATAGTTTTATGTATATATTTGTCTCATTTCACTTCACCAACTTAGACTATTGTGTTCTGATCCATCACATAAAATTCAGATTAACAAAACATTGAACCTAAGGCTGTAATGTAACAAAATAGGTAAAAAGTCAAGGGTTGAATACTTTTGCAAGGCACTGTATATCATATCAAGTGTGTGTTCCAAGTAATTCTGGATCCTATAAGTCTATGTCCAGTGTACTAAAGAACACCTAAGACTCTATTTTGGAATATGTAGCAACTTGTTACTAGAAAAAAAACACAATAAACTTTATTAAAGAAAAAAAGGGTGAATGAAAAATATATACAATGAGTGTAATAAAAGATATACTTAAGTATATCAAACAGCAGGCTAATGTAAAGGGGGAGGGGGGGGGGGTTACAGTCTAATAAGTAAACCCCAAAGTAATAATATGAGTATTCACAAATGGTTAATATAATAGAGGTCAGCACCTGTCTATTTGAGAGGACAGATGGCGGCCAACAGTTGCTCCAGTTAATAAAACAAGTGGGTCTCTATGTTTCCCATGGGAGATAAGAGCGACACAGCACTCCCCATCCCATAGGCTGAAGTAAGTTCAAAAATAGGGAACATAGAAAATATCCACTATCAAAAATTAGTGTAATGATCCTGATAACACAGCACAATGCTGTAATCAAGAGATGCCCTCCCTTTTAGTTAAGGGTTAGGTGGGTTTCACACATAGTCTGCTGCACCAAAAATTACTTCAAAACAGAAAACGAGAGATTTAACTCATTACCTTGTAATGGTGCAGACATCAACATATGTACATACCAATGGGGATAGACTGTCCCCTATAGCCTGCTGTTAAGGTCCCAACGTACGTTTCCTCGTTGTTATTGTTACGGATTCATCAGGGGATATGTGATACCTATGAAATGCGGGTTTTTAAAGGGATCCCGCGATTTGCGTGACGCGATGACGTCACCGCATTCACGTTCACGCTGTGATGTCATCGCGTTCCCGCGATCGCGTAATCTCGCGAGATTTGCAGAAAAAATCCTGCGAAAGGGCTGAAAATGCTATCTTTCTGAGTAATAGTGCCTCTACAGTATGTAATTTTTGTTATTGCCTTGTAAGTCTCAAAATGGGCTATTAATTTGAAAGGCTGAGTTTTAACCTTGTTGTAAAATACCAAAATAAAATTTAAGGATGCCGTAAAAAAAGAGATGGGAAATGAATAAATGAACTGAGGATAATTCTCATTTAATGCCCACACGGACTCCAAAGGGTAGAATCCTCCAAAGGAATGATGCTACTGACTGGATAAGTAATATATAAGGAGATTTAATAAACTATTATAGTAGTGATAGATAGACCCCTAATAGGAAAACCTGACCTAAGAAAAATATAGAATTGGAATAGATCACTTAATAAGGAAGGAAGAGGCTAGCTTATTATTGTCCCTTAGTATGTGCTAGGAACCTAAAACTCGAGTTCCTAAGTATCTAGAAGAGTATAGACTGTCTGATAACGACAAAACATAAGGATGCACTGGATGCTAATGCTAGACTCAGAGTAGCTATCGAATTTTAAATAAAGTGAAAAAATAATAATAAACCTAAACTGAGTAAGAAAGGGAAGTAGGTGTTATAAAAAGTGGGGTGACTAGCTATAACCCAATGGTAAAGAAGGTTCGGAGAATAGAAGAGGCTGATGCTAAATGAAAGGGGTGAAAGTAAAGCCTTTATTGAGGCCATGTGGAGATAGTGTTTTGAGGTGAAAGATACACCAGCCTTCTCGCTGTAGTAATTTAATTTCCATGTTGCCTCTTCTGGGAGAGATGTTGATTTTTTCTATACCCATGAATTTCAGAGCCATTATATTTCCATCGTGGATAGTATTTACATGTCTAGCTACTGCCACGTCCTGCTTGTTCGTTATGCTGTTGACATGCTCAAGGACTCTGCGGCGTAACTGACGTGTGGTTTTTCCTACATATTGAAGGCCACACCGACATGAAATAAGATAAACCACCGAGGTGGTTTTGCAATTGATATGATCACGGACTAAAAATTATTTTTGGCTATGGAAACTGGTAAACTTATTTGTAGTGCTTATATGCACACACGCTTTACACTTTCCGCAGGGCTTGGATCCAGATGTCCGTGTTTGTAGCCAGGCACAGCCTGAGTTTTTCTTTGCCTCAAAGTGGCTGTGGACTAATTTATCCCTGAGGCTAGGTGCCCGTCGGTAGGTAATTGACGCAGTGTCTGGTAGCCTAGACCTTAGTTCCTTATCGCCCAGGAGGATATGCCAGTGATTTTGTAATATTGAGCAGATATTTCCTCCAAATTTATTGAACGTCCCAATAATTCTTACAGGTTGTTGCTCATTTGATCCTGACAGGATAGAGTTGTACAGTAGGTCCGTTTGTGAACGTTGTTTTGCTTTTGCATAAGCTTTTTTCAAAACGTTGTGAGAGTACCCTCTTTGTTTGAAACGGTTATAGAGATCTTTAGCTTGATTTTCAAAATCCATCAGTGTTGTGCAATTCCGGCGTATTCTCAAATATTGCCCAAACGGAATACTTCGAATCAAATGTCGAGGATGGTGACTGGACGCTAGTAAAAGGCTATTTGACGCCGTTTCTATTCGATGTGTTCTCGTTGTTATGGAGTTGACACGATGACATCACAGCGTGAACGTGAACGCGGTGACGTCATCGCGTCACGCAAATCGTGGGATCCCTTTAAAAACCCGCATTTCATAGGTATCACATATCCCCTGATGAATCCGTAACAATAACAACGGGGAAACGTACGTTGGGACCTTAACAGCAGGCTATAGGGGACAGTCTATCCCCATTGGTATGTACATATGTTGATATATATGTTGTACATATATTTTTGGTGCAGCAGACTATGTGTGAAACCCACCTAACCCTTAACTAAAAGGGAGGGCATCTCTTGATTACAGCATTGTGCTCTGTTATCAGGATCATTACACTAATTTTTGATAGTGGATATTTTCTATGTTCCCTATTTTTGAACTTACTTCAGCCTATGGGATGGGGAGTGCTGTGTCGCTCTTATCTCCCATGGGAAACATAGAGACCCACTTGTTTTATTAACTGGAGCAACTGTTGGCCGCCATCTGTCCTCTCAAATAGACAGGTGCTGACCTCTATTATATTAACCATTTGTGAATACTCATATTATTACTTTGGGGTTTACTTATTAGACTGTAAACCCCCCCCCCCCCCTCCCCCTTTACATTAGCCTGCTGTTTGATATACTTAAGTATATCTTTTATTACACTCATTGTATATATTTTTCATTCACCCTTTTTTTCTTTAATAAAGTTTATTGTGTTTTTTTTCTAGTAACAAGTTGCTAAATATTCCAAAATAGAGTCTTAGGTGTTCTTTAGTACACTGGACATAGACTTATAGGATCCAGAATTACTTGGAACACACACTTGATATTATTATTTACTCTATTCCACTTAGAGATTTGTCCTTATTCTTTTCTTAAGGCACTGTATATCATGTCTCAGAGGTATCTGGGGCTAGTGTTGCATACAAATTAGCAAAAGCTACTTTCTGACTCCGGTTTATCTGTAATAGAAAAGTATTTAGACTTATTAGTTCTCTTGAGATCTCAAATTCTCCCAGAACTTGGTTATTTTATAAGTGAAGTGCAGGTAAGCAAATGTTAGTTTATAATTCAATAGAAGTGGATTTCCTGCCATCTAGTGGTGGCAATAATAAATTCAAGATTCAGCCTTGAAATATTCTGAAATGGCTGTGAGCCCAATTTAATTGAGCAATCGTAAGTTTCCAGGAGCCCGTAAGTGAGGCCATAAGTTAATTTGCTATTCAATTGGCATCTTTTTGCTGGCTCCAAGCGGGTTACGGGCTTGAAAACTTTGAGATGGTTAAACCTGGAACTTTGAGATGGTTAAGTCTCCCGATGCCTTTAATCTTTTCCACCTGCAAGAGTTCCGATGGTAAAAATCGCAAATCGCTATTTAATTGCTACAATACCCAAGCCCGTAAATTGTTTCACACCCATAAATGTCAAATGTAGGAGAAAATCCTACAAGTACTAGAGAGGATCCGCAAGGGGTTAAACACCTATTCGTAGCACTGTAAATGCAAATAAAAAATCAATGCTGAACTGCAAATAACAGGTGAAGCGATGATAGACATAAGAATTATTTGTACAACAGTCTCAAGCTCGCAAACCAGCAATACAAAATTATTTTTATTATGTGTCATTTTGGTGTTATATCGATCTCGGGAATCAATGAGTTAATACACATTAGGCCACCCACATAGACTAAAACAGTATTTGAATTTATTTTAATAATTCTGTATTGTGAGGGTTTGTGATTTCCATCGCATATCGGACCTCCGAACCTAATTGATTGACATGTAACCTACATGTTTTACTCCTGTAATAATGACGGTCTCATTTTCTATTGGCTGTTCCAAAATTGTAGGTTTACGGTCTTGCTTAATTGTTTATATAAGAACTAATCCGCATATTGCAGATCAGAGGAGATCTTAAAAGGTTAAAAGGTTGAACTTGATGGATTGAAAGTCTTTTTTCAACCTCAATTACTACAATTACTACAATTACTATATATTCCCGCCCTGAACTGCTACGAACCAGTGCATGGTTTACAAAGTCGGGTTTGGGCCAGTTACTTGCGGGCTTGATCAATTGAATACCTCTGGAATCAGAGACGACTGGGGGCCTGCAACACAACCGCAGACATACAGCCTGGATCCTGTGAGATGCGGGCTTGCAATTGAATCGGGCTCTTCTTGTTCAACAAGTGTCCATATGATGACTTTTCACTATATAGATAATCCAACTAAATACTTATTTGCTAAACTATATTTAAAACTAGACAATTGCCTGTCTCTCCTCCCCTCCCCCGTGTCCTTCCTCCCTCTGCCTCCCCTGTGTCTCTTCCCCCCATGTCTCTTCACCCCTCTCCCTCCCCTGTGTCTCTTCCCCCCTCCCTCCCCGATGTCTCTTTACCTCTCCCTCCTCTGTGTCTCTTTAACTCTCCCTCCTCTGTGTCTCTTCCCCAACGCTCCCACCCATGTGTCTCTTTCCCCCCATCTCCCCCCCCCCCCGTGTCTCTTCCCCCCTCTCCTGTCTCCCACCTCCCTCTCCCCATGCCCCCCCCCCCCTCCAGCATGCAATCTCTCTCTCTCTCTTCTTCCCTCCTGTGTCCTCTCCTCTATAACAATGACTAATAATGAAGGTATTTACTCAAAAGTTTTATGGTTTATTAGTGCTTAACACTGTATTAATTTCATATTACCATAAGAAAACCAAGTCCCCCTTAAAATGTCATAACAACAACTTTATTGGAAATAGATAAGTCACAGATAAGATGGGAGTATAACACCTCACCAACGCTATCAATTCAAGGCACATACGTTGAAAAGAATATTGGAAGTCTATGTGCACCTGTTACATATTACTTGTGTGATATAATATGCGCAACATTGTACAGTCGACTCTAAGTTAACCGAAACTCTTAAGCAACTAGAAAAAAATGTAATACTGTACTTTAAATAAAAATGTTATTTTACAGGCATCAACAAATGCCAGGAGCCAGGTTGTCATGCCACATAATGTTTACAGGCACCTAGATTTCATCCACTGTACGTCTCTGCAATTCAGTGTTACCTGGAAGCAGACAGACATGAGTGACTGAGCCTGGGCAGTGTTGGCGTTAAATTACCCCGGGGTCAGCACCTCACCCCCCAGCTGAACGTACCTGTGTGTAAGTGAGGAGTGAAAGCTGCTGCTGCTAGAACAGCCCTCACTAGCAAATATACTTAGCAGTGCATCCTATGTGCAGCTAATCTAGGCCTCTTTTATATGTAACTCTCAAGCAACCAGAAACTACATTTATCTGGCATCTACCAATCCCCATGGGTGCCGATTAACCCAGAGTCTACTGTATATATTTTGTGGCTAAAATAGAACAGTATTAATTTTTTTTGAAAATTAGGCTGTCCTCTATCTATACTAGGGACCATTAGTTAGATTTGGGTCTACCAATTAGTGAAGTCCTCCAAAATAGGAGGAATCCCCACTAGGATCATAGGCCTTATACATTACTTAGATGCACACTATTTTACTATATTTGTGGTCACTATACCTTGGTATTAGACTTTTCTCTTGACCCAATAGTGGAGCACCCTATGAAGGAGGCATCCCTATGAGGGTTACAGGCCTTTTTTTTAGTACCTGGAAATACACATATTTATCCCACAATTAGAAGCTTTTGAAGAGCCAATATTCTCTTCAACGTATGTGCCTTGAATTCATAGAGTTGGTGAGGTGTTACACACCCAATCTATTGTGGACTGTTTTAAATATGAGTTATTTAGTTCTAATAAAGTTGTCATTATGACATTTTAAGGGGGACTTGGTTTTCTTATGGTAATATGTAATAGTGAAGGTATATATAAAGTATTAGACTCTCCTCATCATAAAGTCCCAGGGACAAACACCAGTCCTAGAACCTGTTGAGTATCACTGCCCTAGAGGAAAGAACTATAATGCTATTTTTAATTTCAAATGATTCCTCAAGGCAGATAGTTAGGGAGTCTTGAGAATGCAGCTGAGCAGTAATATATTTTGTTTTTTCTTTTGCCCATTCAGCTGAACATTTGAGCTATATTTCTACACCCACTGTTCTGCTTTACTTTTTTACTCTTTTTTTCCTTTACTCTTTACTCCTGTTTATATAGTTTATACCATGTTCATATTTCTCTATTTTCTCTTGATCTCACATCATCACGTTTCTTGTGCTTTACACATCATTTGGGTCATTTTGATTTGATGTGCATTGTTTTTTCTTTCAACCTCCATTGTAATGACTCCCTTATGCTATTACCTGTGACTGTTTGCCATATTACTTTCTGCTTTTTCAATTTCATATCTACCCATATATTACACATACAACAGGTTCTCTTAGTCCTTTCATCTTTGATGGTGCAAGTTAATTGCCAAGTAGTGACACATACACTCTAGGATGAATGACACAAGCGGATATACAATTAGCCTTAATAAATCCTGGAGTCTGACGAAAGTAGTGAGGGTCATGATAGGTTTCTTAATCGATTTGTTCATTTGATGTTTAAATTATTAAACACTGTATTGCCTCATAGATGCATGTAATCTTTTGTAGATACATGGTCGATTCACATTATTATGACCACAGACTACTTTTGACGTCAACAGTGAGTAGTCAATGAAACTGACATGGAGCTCCGAAGCAAATGGCTGGTCACTGCACCCATGCTGACGAGGGTCAGAGACAGCTTCAATTTGAATGATACTACTGAATTTGGACCTCTTCTGATTGGAAAGGGTTGCCTTTTCTGATGAGTCATATTTTCTGCTCCCACAACTTAACGGACGCTGGGATGTCAGGCGCGAAACCTGAGAGAACAAACACTCTGCAACCATTGATGGAAAAACACAAGCTGGTAGCGGCATTGTCTGGATCCACTCATACTGATTGGGTTATCTATACATCCTTGCAGATCAAGTCTTCCCTGGAGCGGATGAGATCTTCCTGCAGGGCAATGCAACATGTCATATGGCCAGAATTTTCCAGAAGAGGTTGGAGGAGCACGATGAAGACTTCCAAGTACTTCCCTGGCCTCCAAATTTCGGGACTTGAACCCCATTGTCCACCTTGATTACCATGATTGCCGTATGGATCCTCCACCACGCACTCTTCAGCAGCTGTTGGATGCATTGCAGTCTGCATGGCTTCAAGTTACCCTTGCCAACCTTCCAGCATGGTAATGACTCACTACCACGCTGCACATAGCGGTTACAGGACTACTGAAAGGCTTTCAGCTCTCATAGTTGCCACAATTTCAGGGATACATTGCAGCTGGACCAAAAAGTAATCTCACCACTAAAGAGAGTCTGTGATGGCTGAATACTAACCCCTATAACCAACTCATTTACTAGGTCAGTCCTAGAAGTACAAGTAAAAATACATAAAAATGTATATCGAGACCTTAAACATGCTACTGTGCTACTTTGCACTACTTATAACATACAGTGTCTATTCATGTCACAAAATCTTTAAGTACAATACTCTTAGCACACAGAAAAATAGAAATAGTGTTTTCTGTATTACTGAATTGTATTTATTTATATTATGTGTGATGGAGTATTACAGCCCCTTGAATGTATAAGATCTTTGAATAAGCAAATCATTTTTTCTGTATTTTTACTAGTACATTTAGAGCTGAAATATTCAATTGGGTTGGTAAAATACATAAATATTCAATAAAGGGTTGGTTTTCATTGTGACATTGTAAAAGCTCTAACCCAGTCAGAACTGTATTGTCACTGCTATAAAAAGGTGGCAAAGGCTTATTGCCATGGTCAGGGGTGTAGGAACCAGAATCATTCTGGGGGGATACAGCTCATTGTATACACATGCTGTAAATCAGCTTATATATATATATATATATATATATATATATATATATTAAAATATAATAAAATATGGGGGGGGGTTGTCCTACACCCATGGCCATGGTGTCTTTTAAAATGTAGCCCTTGGAGAAACTCTTATTCTTGGAGATGTAGACCACTCGGTCTCCCGAACAGAGCATCAAAACATATCTTAAAGATATACACACTGAATATGTGCAGACTCTAGGCTTCCATTTCCCTTTTTGACTTTGGGAGAAAACAACTGAAGAACAGAAGACAGTGAAACTGGAAAACAGTTTAAAATAAGATATTTGGGAAAGCAGATTTTTGTAATATTTAACACTGATATTCATACGTAAAGTGACAAGGAAGGTTTCTGGATTTCACTAGGAATATAATATATCTATCTACTTTTATGTGCTTTTGTACATATGCTGAACCGTTGATTTTGACTAAAATCATACAAATTGTCCTGTGAAGCACATGCAGCGAATGAATACACGGGAGAAGTGAAATGTTTCAAATCAGCCTGTTAGTGATCTCTCTCAAGAAGCATTTTGCAGAATTTTGCCACTGATTGATTACTATAATACAGTGCAACCCTAGAAGTACACTGTCTTCATGAGCTGAAAAGGAGAGAAACTAGTCTGGCAGAAAAAAAACAGTGCCTTTTAAGCATTTTTTATAAAATAAAGTAACAAAAGTAGAGATCAATTGTTGTTGTTTAGCCGCTCAGTTGTGTCCGACTCTCCGTGACCCTATGGACTGCAGCACACCAGGTACATCTCTCAGTAACTCCCGCTCTGAGCTCCATCAAGATCATGTTCATTGCTTCAAATAGCTTAATCTATCATCTCCATCTCTGCCGTCCCCTTCTTTGTGTACCTTGAATCTTTCCCAGCATCAGTCCTCTATAGGGAATCCTGTCTTGCCAACTATGTGGGCCTTTTTTGATAGCATAATACAATATCTTTCCTTTTTAATAGATGGTCCAGACTTGCCATAGCTTTCCTCCCCAGAAGTAAACATATTTTAATTTCATGGCTGAAATCACCAAATATAGCACTGCCTCTACTCGAAACAGATAGATAGGTATATTATATTCCTGGACAAATCCAGAAACCGTCCATGTTCCTTTAAGACGATAAACTGATTCCACATGTAAAGTATTTCTGCCCTTCCCTGCTTGCAGCGGGTTGGCTGGAGCCTGATTCCATGGCAACCAAAAACAGCCGTTACTATGGTTATGTTTGGAGGCCTGCAGAAACATTGGAGCATCTCTAAAGTTATATAAGTAATAATGCCTGGACAGAGCGGAGATGGACCTGCTGGTGATACCGGGGAGGATCTGTCGCTCAGCAAGTTGGGTTTACTCCCATGGGATGAGAAGACTGAGAATGGCCTGCTACGGTCCCGTCTGGACGAGCAGTCCCAGCTCATCTGTCTGCTGAAGCGGAGAGCGGATGAGACTCTGCAGAGGTGCCAGGCCCTGGAGAGGATAAGCCAGGAGCTGGAGCGGAAGAGCGAGGAGGCCCAGAGCAGGCTGCTGGCTGAGAAGAAGCGGGGAGACCAGCTGGAGGAGAGGTTCAACATGCTGGCATCAAACCACCAGGACATGATCCGCTTCAAGGACGAGTATAAGAGGCAGAATGAGGAGCTGCGGGCGGAGTGCGACCTACTGCGGGAGAACAGGCACCCGGACCTGCTAGAGAGAGAGAAGAGCATCCGAGAGCTGCGAGCCCAGCTAGGGGAGAGAGACAGGGAGCTACAGGAGGAGAGGGACGGGCACCAGGAGGAGCTGATGGCACTGAGGAGAAGAGAGGAACAACTGCTGGGGCAGATCAGGGAGCAGAGCCTGCAGGTGGAGGAGCTCACCGGGAGAATCAAGGCAAGGCCATACCGACATACAGACGACATTCATGGGATATACCCACACAAACACACCTCATACTGATAACATGAGGATCCAGGCAAGGCCATACAGACACACAGAGGACATTCATGGGATATACCCACACAAGCACACACACCTCATACTGACAACATGAGGATCAAGGCAAGGCCATACAGACACACAGAGGACATTCATGGGATAGGACCACACAAGCACACACACCTCATACTGATAACATGAGGATCCAGGCAATGCCATACAGGCATACAGAGGACATTCATGGGATAGGACCACACAAGCACACACACCTCATACTGATAACATGAGGATCAAGGCAAGGCCATACAGACACACAGAGGACATTCATGGGATAGGACCACACAAGCACACACACCTCATACTGATAACATGAGGATCAAGGCAAGGCCATACCGACATACAGACGACATTCATGGGATATACCCGCACAAACACACCTCATACTGACAACATGAGGATCCAGGCAAGGCCATACAGACATACAGAGGACATTCATGGGATATACCCACACACACACCTCATACTGATAACATGAGGAACAAGGCAAGGCCATACAGACATACAGAGGACATTCATGGGATACCCCCACACAAGCACACACACCTCATACTGATAACATGAGGATCAAGGCAAGGCCATACAGACATCCAGAGGACATTCATGGGATAGAACCACACAAACACACCTCATACTGATAACATGAGGATCAAGGCAAGGCCATACAGACATACAGAGGACATTCATGTGATATACCCACACAAACACACACACCTCATACTGATAACATGAGGATCAATGCAAGGCCATACAGGCATACAGAGGACATTCATGGGATAGGACCACACAAGCACACACACCTCATACTGATAACATGAGGATCAAGACAAGGCCGTACCGACATACAGACGACATTCATGGGATAGAACCACACAAACACACCTCATACTGATAACATGAGGATCAAGGCAAGGCCATACCGAGGACATTCATGGGATAGAACCACACACACCTCATACTGATACCACGAAGATCAAGACAAGGCCGTACCGACATACAGACGACATTCATGGGATATACCCACACACACACCTCATACTGACAACATGAGGATCAAGGCAAGGCCATACAGGCGTACAGAGGACATTCATGGGATATACCCACACAAGCACACACACCTCATACTGATAACATGAGGATCAAGGCAAGGCCATACAGACATACAGAGGACATTCATGGGATAGGACCCCACACACCTCATACTGATAACATGAGGATCAAGGCAAGGCCATACAGACATACAGATGACATTCATGGGATATACCCACACACACACCTCATACTGACAACATGAGGATCAAGGCAAGGCCATACAGACATACAGAGGACATTCATGGGATATACCCACACACACACCTCATACTGATAACATGAGGATCAAGGCAAGGCCATACAGACATACAGAGCACATTTATGGGATAGAACCACACAAAAACACCTTATACTGATAACATGAGGATCAAGGCAAGGCCATACAGACATACAGAGGACATTCATGGGATAGAACCACACACACACACCTCATACTGACAACATGAGGATCAAGGCAAGGCCATACCGACATACAGAGCACATTTATGGGATAGAACCACACAAAAACACCTTATACTGATAACATGAGGATCAAGGCAAGGCCATACAGACATACAGAGGATATTCATGGGATATACCCACACACACACACCTCATACTGACAACATGAGGATCAAGGCAAGGCCATATAGGCATACAGAGGACATTCATGGGATAGAACCACACACACAACTCCTACTGATAACATGAGGATCAAGGCAAG
Source organism: Discoglossus pictus (assembly GCA_027410445.1). Lineage (NCBI taxonomy): Eukaryota > Metazoa > Chordata > Amphibia > Anura > Alytidae > Discoglossus > Discoglossus pictus. Next base: position 378,550,050 of record CM050164.1, read on the forward strand.
GCCATACAGACACACAGAGGACATTCATGGGATATACCCACACACACACACCTCATACTGATAACATGAGGATCAATGCAAGGCCATACAGAGGACATATATGGGATAGAACCACACAAGCACACACACCTCATACTGATAACATGAGGATCAAGGCAAGGCCATATAGGCATACAGAGGACATTCATGGGATAGAACCACAAACACACCTCATACTGACAACATGAGGATCAAGGCAAGGCCATACAGACATACAGAGGACATTCATGGGATATACCCACACACACCTCATACTGACAACATGAGGATCAAGGCAAGGCCATACAGACATACAGAGGACATTCATGGGATATAACCACACAAGCACACACACCTCATACTGATAACATGAGGATCAATGCAAGGCAATACCGAGGACATTCATGGGATAGAACCACACACACACACCTCATATTGATAACACGAGGATCAAGACAAGGCCATACAGACATACAGAGTACATTCATGTGATATACCCACACAAGCACACCTCATACTGATAACATGAGGATCAATGCAAGGCCATACAGAGGACATATATGGGATAGAACCACACAAGCACACACACCTCATACTGATAACATGAGGATCAAGGCAAGGCCATATAGGCATACAGAGGACATTCATGGGATAGAACCACAAACACACCTCATACTGACAACATGAGGATCAAGGCAAGGCCATACAGACATACAGAGGACATTCATGGGATATACCCACACACACCTCATACTGACAACATGAGGATCAAGGCAAGGCCATACAGACATACAGAGGACATTCATGGGATATAACCACACAAGCACACACACCTCATACTGATAACATGAGGATCAATGCAAGGCAATACCGAGGACATTCATGGGATAGAACCACACACACACACCTCATATTGATAACACGAGGATCAAGACAAGGCCATACAGACATACAGAGTACATTCATGTGATAGGACCACACACACACACCTCATACTGATAACATGAGGATCCAGGCAAGGCCATACAGACAAACAGAGGACATTTATGGAATACAACCACACACACACCTCATACTAATAACGTGAAGATGAAGGCAAGGCCATACAGACATACAGAGGACATTCATGGGATAGGACCACACACACACCTCATACTGATAACATGAGGATCAAGGCAAGGCCATACAGACATACAGAGGACATTAATGGGATAGGACCACACACACACCTCATACTGATAACATGAGGATCAAGGCAAGGCCATACAGACATACCGAGGACATTCATGGGATAGAACCACACACACACCTCATACTGATAACATGAGGATCAAGGCAAGGCCATACAGAGGACATATATGGGATAGGACCACACACACACACCTCCTACTGATAACATGAGGATCAATGCAAGGCCATACAGACATACAGAGTACATTCATGTGATAGGACCACACACACACCTCATACTGACAACATGAGGATCAATGCAAGGCAATACCGAGGACATTCATGGGATAGGACCACACACACACACACCTCCTACTGATAACATGAGGATCAAGTTAAGGCCATACAGAGGACATATATGGGATAGGACCACACACACACACCTCATACTGATAACATGAGGATCAAGACAAGGCCATACAGACATACAGAGTACATTCATGTGATAGGACCACACACACACACACACACCTCATACTGATAACATGAGGATCCAGGCAAGGCCATACAGACAAACAGAGGACATTTATGGGATACAACCACACACACACCTCATACTAATAACGTGAAGATAAGGCAAGACCATACAGACATACAGAGGACATTTATGGGATCGAACCATACACACACACACACACCTCCTACTGAGAACAAGTGGTTTAAGGCAAGGCCATACCCACATACTGATATCAGTATGTGGGCATGGTCCCATGAATGTTAGCATTTATGGGATGGTGTACACGTACACACATCTCATGCTGATAACATTCATGGGCCATATTCACATACTGATAGCATTCATGAGCTATACCGACATACTGATGACATGAGAATCAAGGCAAGACCATACCCACATACTGATGACATGAGAATCAAGGCAAGACCATACCCACATACTAATGACATGAGAATCAAGGCAAGACCATACCCACATACTGATGACATGAGAATCAAGGCAAGACCATACCCACATACTGACAGCAATCACAGACCATATCCGCCTGCTGACAGCATTCAATGAATAGTGTCTTACTCATTCCAGTACAACCAAAGGGCTGGTTGTGTGTGTACATATATATATATATATATATATATATATATATATATATATATATATATATATATTTTGCCATTATGCATAAAATAACACTGATACAAATGATGATAGTACATTTCTCAGTCAAACACAATCTTTCTGCATACATTAGTGGTAATGTTCTTTTTCAGTTAATAAAATTAATTGTTTGTTTTTTTAAGAAAGTATGACTGACAGAATGTTTGGAAACCTTAAAATATCTCTGTAGAGTTTAAGCTTTCCTGTTTCATCCCCGCCAGTAATGGTGTGCAGCAGCCAGTAGGTGTTGCGACTGTGGCTCACCGAAGCAAAGTTCAATTTGTTCTTATGGTTAGGATAGTGGCAGATGATAAGCTTTTACATAGTAAAGTATTGTGCGCACCACTATTTAACAATGCAAAGCTTATCCTCTGCCACCACCCTAACCTCTAAATCTAACACTCACCCTGAGAACAAATTGAACAAAGTCTGGGTGCGCCACCTACTGGCCGCTGCTCTACACTGCTGGCGGGATAACTAAAAGAAAGCAAAAATAACTAATTTTTCAAATTCACACAACCCTCAGAAATCATAGTAAGTGCAGTTTAAATGTAAGATAAACCGTATAGTGCTTTAAATCAGGACTAGTCCTTTTTTTTTTTTTTTACAGCAGTTGCAGTCAGATCTATTTGTGTAATAGAAGTCAAGGTTCAGTGTCCATATTTTGCTATGGGTACATGCACAGCTATTTTAATAAGTGGCATTCCAAATCTTGCAGGATAAAAGATGGTGTAGAGGTACTAAGAATGGGATATCATTAAAGTAAGTTACAGTATTGATGCTGCATGCCCTCGCACAACTGGTCACATTTTATATACTGTTTACTGTCTCTAATCACTCTTTTGCCCGCTATGTCATTAGTATTGAAAGTCCTTCATCATCTTGAATGCAATAAATAAATAGTACATTTGTGTTCCCATTTGAATGACTAAAAATAAGTTAAATCGCATATTTCCTGATCAGAATTCCCAGAAATAAATGTATTGCACTGCACTATGGGAAACTGGGCAGAGACATGCAAATGAATTTACAATGCATTTCAGCTATTTAATAAAAGTAGCAATGAGAAGGAAAAGAAAACACAAATCTGCATTTTTTTTGTGAGAATATATGAATGTGGTCTGTATTTGTGAACCGTATATGCATCAAGCAAGATTGAGCAGTTCTATGTACCATGTATTTGTCATATTGCTTATTGTGACCGAATTATACTATAAATAACATAAAAAAATCATATTTATACTTAAAAACTGGTCTGGTATATTATTGTTTTTGTATGTTTTACTTTTAGGATTCAGAAGTAGTATGCCATCAAGCCCAGGAGCAACTGGCCTGCTTGGAGGAGGCACGGAGAAATGAACAGAATGAGACAGCAAAGAAATTGGATGAAGCAGAGAATGAAAAGCAAGAACTCTTACAACTGTGCATGGCGAGGGGGAAAACCTTACAAGACAGGCAAAAAGAGGCAGTTGAGCTTAATAATCGCCTTCAAGAGGCTGAAAAGGCATGTAAGGAAGCGGAAGATAAATATAGACAAGACTCTGCAGCAGTAGATGCAAATGCCAGAGTGAAAGAATTAAGTAGAAGACTTGAAGAAGGTGAGGAAGAGATAGAGCAACTGAGGAGAGAGTATGAAGCCTATAAGAAGCATGTTGGGGATTTGCTAACCAAGGAGAGAGAGTTAAATGCCAAACTCCGACATCTGATTGGCTGAAATAATATAATATGATTTTTATATTTTTACAACATTGTGGAAAGGGCATTTATCATACAATTAGAGGTGCAGATTCTAAGTAGCATATGTGTATGTATGTGTGTGTGTATATATATATATATATATATATATATATATATATATAATATAATATAGTAAATAAAAAGTACATCTGTGTTCACATTTGAATGTCTAAAGCAAGTAAAAAATACTGCTTCCAGCGAGTTCTGAGAAAAACAGTTATTACACTGCATTCTGGGAAGTTGAGCTGGGACACACAAATGTGTCCACAAATATATATGTGTATGTGTGTATATGTATATGTGTGTATAGAAGTACAATTTTTAGGAACGCTCACTTATCTGTACACATAACAGCAAAATCTGTGCCATAATTTTATAATTAAGACTGTAAAATGAATCATTAGATTTGAGTGAAACTTTTTTTTATCAAGACTGTAAATTCATTGGCATAAAGCTATTTTTTTACAACTTGTGTTTGAATTTATTTAATAGAAAATACTAAAACTGCAAGTGTCTTAATTACATATTTTTATTTTCATGATGTGGTGGGGGGTTGTTTTTTGTTTTTACAAGGGACATGCAAAAAATATTTGTTGCATCAGAAACTGGTAATTGACAATGTGCTCTGAGGCTTTATATGCAAAAAAAATACTCTGTGATAAAGACATATTGGGGGGGGGCTACATTTTTAACAGGATTTACTTTATATATGTTTCATGCAAAAAAAACCTCTGTGAGGTTTAAAACATACTCTTTTAAATGCTTGGGAAAAAATAAATTGTTGTTGCATGTTTCTCACCAATATTATTACAATTTTAAAGCGAGGAAGACTTGTCTTAATAAACACAACACTTGTCAAAAGTTCCATTTCAGACACACATCACAAAAGACCCAGGGAAGGCAACTCCAGTACTGTAATGTCATTAAAAGGGAATTTTTTAAATTCTGTTTTGTTTTGTTTTTTGCACCACCTCGTTCTGAACTAGGCAATCGCTATTTTGTAAAGTGATATATTTTAAGATATAGTTATGGTGCATTGATTTGCAAGTTACTATTACAATTTATATGTTTTGTTTACATGTTATTCATATCAATTAAACTTTGCAAATATTGCTTCATTAACTATTACACAGTACATTAAAGAGTCACTAAAATGTAATATTATATACAGGTCTTTTGAAAAACTTGACTTGATAATTGATAAATATTTTTGCACAGTTCAAAATAAATATTTTCAGCCTTTACTTTTTAACTATTATATTTAATTTTGCTTTGATAATGATGAACATTTTGTCTTTGTTAAAATATTGGAAACTTTGGAGGAGTGAGAGGAGTAGTAGATTCAAATTAGATCCATATTCACTTCTGTTAACAATACATTCTACATGTAGCTAGTCTAAAATGCAAGCCCCCATGACGTGTTCCTGTATAACTGTATAACTGCTACTGTTGTTAATTTGTTACAAGCATGTGACGTTTTTACAAAACTATAGTGGTCCTTTAATTGTAAGAGCATTTTCAAGTATGTTGACATGATAAAAAGGCCACATTTAACATACTGTAATGGGAAACAAATTTGGTTGAAAATTTCATTTAGCATCATTTAAATCTCATACACACAGAGAATTATAATTGTTATGGAGGAGTAAGAAACAAAATCAGTAGGTAAGCCACGAGGATCCATAGCAGCAATAATATGGTCCAGCAAGACCATAGTCAACGTTTAAGTGACTCATCAAAAAAAAAAAGGGAACTACCACTTATACATGATAAATATGGTCTCTTATTACACTCCTTCAGGAGTTATAGAAAATACAAAAGGCACTTGTCATATTGCCTAAATATTTGTTCACAAAATTGCAAATAATTGTGTTAAAAGCCTTCACAATTAATGGCAGTTACAGTACATGCTCTTTTCTTATAAAACGTTAAATGACTATTTTTCAGAATATTGTCATGATCATTCCTCTTCATCCAGGCAGTATGAGTGACAGCAACTGTATGAATAATAATAATACTAACAGCAAGAGTGTTATAATGTGTTATTCATTGTTCTGGCAATGCCAACGTTATCACTCCTTATAGTTACTATGACTGTTCCTGATGTGTCTTTCTACAGACATTTGTGACCTTCCAGTAAGGTTTCTAAAATCACATATATAGTTGTGAGCAATACGGGTTGTTGCTAACACTTGCGGGCTGCTTGTGCAGTTGCTGGCGCTCCTTTCGCTGGTGGAGATGAGCACGGTATGTGCTCATCCCTACAACCCTGCACGGCTTAGGCGCTCATCCCTACGACCCGCGGAACTAAATCTCAATTACACCATTCACAATGCGAGACCCATAGCGTGTGGAAAAATTACGTCCCGTAACACTTGCAAAAAGGAAAGAGGCACTTAACAAAAAAAAATACAACCCGTAGCACTTGGGGAAAAAAACCGAGGTAAAACAGCCAAACCGCGCACATACAAAAACAACAATAACACCACCAAAATTAAGAAAAATACAAAAAACACCACTCACAGCACGGGGGGACAGCCACGACATCTGGGAGTCAGGTTGCACAACAATTTAACCACAATTTGCCGAGTTTCCACACACGAAAATCGCCTAAGCGAGAAAAAAAGTCGTCCGAAGAAAACGGGGCTACACAACCCCTAAACACGCATAACACCACCAAGCACATAAGACTTTTACACAGGCACGTACAAGGTATAAAATACAATATTAGGGACAACGGAAAATGCTCCACACCCTCCACCACCCTCGTAATGCATAGACAATCGCCGCCATTTTACAACACTAACTTACAACTGATAACATTACCATTCCAAAATGCCCAATTACACAGCTAAACAAACGTTTTCACCTTGCGCACGCAGCCTATTTACACTGCACACTTTACACATTGCTGACACTTACACATCAGGTCAGCAACAGTGCAAATGTACATTGTATGCTGCAGGAAAATACATTGTTAGCTCTTCATGATATTGATTGCTGGATATATTAATTACAAATAGGTAAAGTATATTAATTTATTATTTCATTAATTAGCGAAGGCGCTCAGCGCAGGCTTGCGATGAGCGCCGAAGGTGCTCAGACGACCAAAAACTTTACATTGTATGCCAAATTACAATTTTATTGACTGTCATTTTTTCACGGGCAAGTCGCTAATATATAAATAAAAAGGACTCAATACTGAATGGCACCATGGTTCCTACTATTTTTTAATTGCACTTAAGTTACTGAGGTATTTTTGCACAAAAGAACATTTGCATATCATCCCCGTAAAGGCTTACCCTGCAGATTATTCAGTGCTAATAACACTGGAATAGATAGTAGCATGTTTAGTTGCTTAAAATAAAGCAGAATCACTGGAAATTATACAGTAGCCTCTCTGTTATCTGGCACCCACAGGGATTGGTAGATGCCGGATAAATGTAGTTTCTGGTTGCTTGAGAGCTACATAAAAAAGAGGCCTAGATTAGCTCACATAGGATGCTTTTTTCAGTGAGGGCTGTTCTAGCAGCAGTAGCTTTCACTCCTCACTTACACACAGGTACTTTTGGCTAGAGGGTGCGGTGCTGAGCCAGGGGAATGTAACGCCAACAATTTTTATTTAACGTACAGTATTTAATTATTTTTTTCTGGTAACCAGAACTCTCAAGTAAACTGAGAGTCTACTATATTAGAGGTATCCCCTTGAAAAGTGTGATATTAATTGTTATACATTTACCCTTCTGTGTTTACATTTGTGTTTGATTCAAAAGGAAAGTCTGATATAGGTGTTCGTGTGATGTAAAGAACAATAAACACAAATTGCTTCATTTTTTTATTTGATACTTTATTACTAATTGTAATTTCAAAACTTTAAATATCTGCCTCATTTTTATAATGGATCACATTGGAAATCATTCCTCATCACCTGACTTGATGGAGTCATAGTTTTTGATGTGATCAGGTCATCTGATTATATAATCACTGTTAAAAAATGACAATATGGCATGATTCTTGGGTGTTTCACAACTTATCCGTTGTGTATGAGTGTCAGTGCATTTCGTTTTTAGAGAGGATAATGATGCGGACATGTTACAATAGGAAGAAAAGAAGGTGCATAGGTGAAAATATATCTGTGATATATAGCTGGTCACAGAGAGGGAGTTGTTGGCAATAACAAATGCATAAAATATAGCAATAATGTAATTTTGTGGCAAAGCAAATGCAATGCTAATAACTGAAGGTAAGTCTCAGAGAGAACTGAAATGATGTTGTAAAAGTGTTCAACCAAGACGAACAACATAGCAGGTGAAACGTGCCTTTTAGATACCTTCAGACAGTAAGTGGGGTCACCTGTGACTATGCTGTTATACACCACACAACAATATTAGTTTAAACCTTTAATTAATTTCAAATATTCCTCTCCTTAGTATTGCAGCTTTTAGGAAAGTGTGGCTGAAGCAAGATCTGGATCAATCCCTACTCAACATCACATTATGGCACCATCACTTCCATTCTCCGGCTGCCTCTCTTCTTGCACACCGGGCCTTTCCCATTTTTCACAGCTGACTCAATAAATTTCAAGGCCACTGGTTCCAGTTTGAATTTCACTGTAAATCTGGAAAGGGAAGAGAATGGTTAATATGAGGATGAGCAGTGTTGTGGTTGTAATATTATGCTCTATTATTACTGGGTGTTGGTTTGCTCTATATACAGTATCACATACAAATAAAGTCTGAATAATAAAATGCATATTCCATTTTGTTCAGGTAGAATGTATATCCAGTATTACCGAATATAATTGTTTTTGGTAAACTGGCAAGTATTTAGGTGGGTGGAACCTTGGACAGCTAACTTTCAGACCATAAATGTAGCCATAGCAAATCAATGAACACATTGTTTCTCTGATGTTTTTTACATTATTAAAGGCATATTTAAGTTTCCTGGATTATGAGTGCATCTGATAGCAGAGAATCAGTAGTGAATGCAAACATTTTTTGCATTAAAAAATACCAAAATAAACATTTAAATACTTACCTTGACGTTAGCAAAATGTCTTATAATTTCTGACAGTTAAAAAGTAGGGTTAACACCCTATCCAAACGCAGGCTAAATGAGCATAAATTAAAAAAAAAATGTGGCCAATGATGAGGAAGCAGAGGCTGAAACATTTGCATCACAATCTGGGGTTGCTGTCTGTGCTGCAAAACAGCTTGGGATATGTAGTCTGGCACATGTTAGAAAGTGCTATGTATTTTCATATAAGAGTCTATCTGTGCAGAACATTCACACTAGATTACAACCCTGAAGGTTGTCTGTAACCTGCAGCAATTTCTGCAATTGCTGCTGGTGTTTTTTTCTCTCTGTCCCTGTCTCTTTGTGGAAAATTTCAGCTGTGACCCCATTAACCACGTGACTTGCAGCACTTCTTGTGGAGGTCACAACCTGTACCTAGCTGCTCTACAGCTGGGTACACTGTTATGTAAGCTTCCTAGGGGTGTGAAAATCCAGATAGAAGTATCCAGTAAATATAAGTATGTAAGTACATTCAATTGTTTAATATAATACATATTTTTCTACTAACCAGTGGCTGTTTTTTTAGGAAACATTTGAAATCCAGGAAACTTCTATATACCTTTAACTCGAAGGCACCTGATTGAAAGTTCAGCCTATTGAGGAAGTTTTCAACCTACACATGAACTAGTTTATTGGATTATTAGGCCCGTTTTGTAATCGCCAAACATATTTCAAGGAAAATAATCCGGAGGAATGTTTTATTTGCTCCTTTAATTTGTAAATTTATTGTATCTAGTTAGGCTGTTAAGTTGACTATTTGTTGGCAATATGCTATAGCTCTTTGATTGTAATTGTCACCCATTTTAATGTAAGTTTTAATTTATATATTGGTTCTATCCAGCTCTTGATCACACCCTCATTGATCTTCAAAAAATTAGTATTGCATTGTTTTGCATTTACATTTTGGGAGAGTCTCAGACACATCCCTTTCTTACTATAATAGACACAGGGCTACTAGCCAGAAATTGAGATATCTACAAAGGTAGAGCCTTCCAGGTAGGCATCCTTTGAGATCACAGGGTTCTACATCTCTTACTGAGGTGCGGAGATCTTGACCACATTTACTTCATCCACCCCTCCCCATTGCACACCAATTCTCAGATATATAAATTCAAGATGTAGTAAGGTTTATCATGGAATCTGGATATTACCATTATTTTTAAATTCGGCATTGCATAAGTGAAATAACGTTTTTTCCTACTTATGTATTATATATTGGTATTGTAAAGTGTTAAGCACTAAATTATATACAAACCCTACTTTTTATTACTAATTGCTGTTAAATTGACATTTTATTTGTAGGAGTAGTTTGTGGACAACCACTAATTTAGAAATTAGCATATAATATTACATTGTAATTAAATTAGGAATCAATGAATATATGCAGAAGATAACTGAATGGAAAGGTTTAGCAGAAAAAGGACTATACAAAAACTTACTCATCCGTGATCTGCAGGGTCAGTTTTTTTTGTGTTAATGCTAGTACCGCTTGGTGCAACTGCGTCACAACCTCTATTACATGGTCACTAATTAAAAGGAAGTCACCCTTAGATCCTGTTGTTGATGTCTGTTGAAACAAATACATAATGAAGCTGTTATCATTTCCCCATGGGAATAGCCTGAAACAATGAAGAACTATAATAAGGAAATTTGGCAATGTTAGGCAGCTGTGCACAGTAAGAGATAGCTAATGCTCTGTCATATCACAATTATTCATAATTAATATATTGCAAAATGTTTTCAATATTAAGTTTAGCTAACCAATGGGAATAACCAAAAGACAGTATAATATAATAAGCAGTGGTGAAATAATACAGAGAATGTGCATCACCCAAGCTGAGGAATTCACCTGGGCGTCACAAGGCAAGGATAATGTGTAGCAGCTGTATGTTACAGTGAGTGAGAAGCAGAAGGATGGATAGTAATACTAGGAATGACATGGAGTACCTGAGTAAGCAGCACAGCAAAGAGACCGTCATTGAACTTGCTAACAGACACGCTTTCAATCTCATCCAGTTTTGCAAGGAACTTCACTTGTGCTTTTGTGTCCGCAAGGCCTAGGTGAGTTTTTGTCAATATTAACAACATGGCAGTTGCCTAAAATGATAAACATGAGAGTGAATAAAGGTTGAATATTCTTGAACATGTAGTGCTATGTCAAGCAGAACTCGTGTCAGCAGTTTAGGAAAAAAAACACTCAGATTTTTTTTCTCTGTAACAATACAGCTGCGTTTGTAAGAGTATGTTCTAATAAAGAGTCGCTGAAGTATTACCTTGCCATCAGTTTTGTTGATTTTCCGGATATTATCAGCTACCACTAGTGTTCCAGGAACAGAGGTACCAAGTTTCTGATATTTGGGATTTTTCTGTAATCCCAAATAATCTCCCTGGAATGGTTTAGGAACACTGCAAAAAAGTAACAATAGTTTTGAGCGACAGACTTTATTTTGCTCTGAAGATAGTGTAATTGAGTGGCTGGTATAGATTTTGCTATATAGATATACAATTTGCTGACTGGTATAGATCTATGTGTAGTACAAATTATTTAGATTAGTTCACATATTAACTCCACAATTGACATATTGCAGATCTCAATCTTGAAATAAATTAAAGTAATTGGAAATTAGACTTTACCTTGCAGGATACAGCTTCTTTTTGCTTTTAAATAGCTCACTGGCACATAATTTAGTCTGCAGAATAGCTTTGCGTTGTGGGTTAAGAGCATCTCGGTATTTCTTACACTAGCCAAGAGAAAGAAAAAGGGCAAAGGGAAATTAATTTCCTACCTACCTAACCATACTTGTAACAACACATGTAATGATCATATGCTAACTGTTACTCAGACTAGCACAAGGCTATTCTGAGGCTATATTAAGCCAATCTTTTAGGTACACTTAATGGGCAGACTAGATAGGCCTTTTTAGTTCTTATGTGCCGGTAATTGTTTGTTTCAATATGTCATCACTTTATCGGTAAAGTACAATCATTGCACTGAATAATAACTAATCTTTAAAGCACTCTTTAGGCAAAAAACATATTTCTTTCATTTAATACTCCTCAGTGTAATTTTCATATAAAATTTATAGTCACTTTTCAACTGCCATTTCTCAGTTGCATATACCATCAGGACTGAGCAGCCATTTCTGCAGAGCTTCAACCAAAGACACCCATTCTGCTGATTCAAATTTCCATTTCTATTTACCTTTTTTTCTTTTGCCTCTAAACCTGGAGCTTCACACACCACTACCTCTTCAGCATTTGAACTCATATAACTTGCTCTCCCAATTACCCTGTCCAAACCTACCCACCTATGATTTGTGTTTATTTATATTGCAGTTTTAACAATATCACCTCCATTTTACACAGCTGATACATCAACAAACGTAATCACTAATTAGCCCTCTACTCTCTCTTCAATTACGTGCCAAGCTCTAGTTTCTTGCATTTGTTACTTCATCTTTTGTTTTATTTATCTTTGTAATTTGCAAGTTTTCAATCTTATAAGGTGCTTTTTAATCTAGTTTTTTTTAATTTTCAGTAATGTAGGGTTTTTTTCAGTAATCTAGTTTTTTTTTATTTTATGTAGTTTATTATTTTCAGTAATGCAGTTGTTTTTTTTAATTAGTGTTTTTTTGTCATTAGTGGGGTGCTAGGGATTTTATGAGGGGTTAGGTAGTGGTGGGGTTAATAGGATAGAGTAGAGGGGGGTTAATAGGATAGGGTAGAGTGGGGGTTAATGGAATAGGGTAGATGGGGGTTAATAGGATAGGGGTTTACTGGGTACAATTAGGGTTAACTGGGTCTAGTTAGGGTTAAATAGGTACAGTTAGAGTTAACTAGGTCCAGTTAGGGTTAAATATGTACACTTAGGATTTATTAGGTACAGTTAGGGATAATTAGGTACAGTTAGGGTTAAATGGGTCCAGTTAGGGTTATCTAGGTCCATTTAGGGTTAAATAGGTACCATTAGGGTTAAATAGGTACAGTTAGGGTTAACTAGGTCAAGTTAGGGTTAAATAGGTACACTTATGATTTATTAGGTTGAGTTAGGGTTAAAAAGGTACAGTTAGGGTTACCTAGGTCAAGTTAGGGTTAAATATGTACACTTATGATTTATTAGGTACAGTTAGGGGTAATTAGGTACAGTTAGGGGTAATTAGGTGCAGTTAGGGTTAAATAGGTACAATTATGGTTAAATAGGTACAATTATGGTTAAATAGGTAGAGTTAGGGTTAAATAGGTCCAGTTAGAGTTGAATAGGTCCAGTTAGAGTTGAATAGGTCCAGTTAGGGTTAAATAGGTACACTTAGGATTTATTAGGTACAGTTAGGGTTAAATATGTACAGTTATGTTTAACTAAGTCCAGTTAGGGTTAAATAGGTACGGTTAGGGTTAAATATGTACACTTAGGATTTATTAGGTACAGTTAGGGGTAATTAGGTACAGTTAGGGATAACAAGATCCGGTTAGGGTTAAATTGGTAAATTTAGGGTTAACTAGGTCAAGTTAGGATTAAAAAGGTACACGTAGTGTTTATTAGGTACAGTTAGGGGTAAATCAGTACAGTTAGGGGTAACTAGGTCCAGTTAGGGTTAAGAAGGACTAGATATGGATAATTGGGTCTAGATAGGGTTAAGTGGTTAGTGATAGGGTAATTCGGTATGGTGAGGGTTAAATAGGGTTAATTAGTTAGAGAGGGTTTATTACTTAGAAGAGGGGTTAATTAGAGGAGGGGTTAAATAGAGGGGGTTTATTACTTAGAGGAGTGGTTAGTTAGTTAGAGGGGGGTTTATTACTTAGAGGAGGGGATAATTAGTTATAGGGGAGTTTATTACTTAGAGGGGGGTAAATTAGTTAGAGGGGGGTTAATAAGTTAGAGGGGGTTTATTAGAGGGGTGGTAATTTAGATTTAATCGTTTATTGAGGTTGCTAGTAGTGTAGTGTAGTGCTTAGATTTTGGGGCCATCATGGGACCCTATAGGGTGAATGCTAGGGTTAATTATTGTCCCATAAGGGTCTAGACCCTTATGGAACAGATGGGGTTAATTAGAGGCTCATGGCTGGATTTATAGAGCCCCATGAGAGAGAGGGTTAATAACTATAGTAGCATGGGTCCTTTAAGGTCCATTTAGGACCCGCGGCACAAATTTAAAATGTTTAAATGCTGCGGGGGTCCGGATAAGGGCCACCGCAGCAAGGATTCATGTAGGGACCCTGTGAGGAGCATAGGGGGGTTAATGTCAGGTGCCGTGGGGGTGCTTACAGTACCCCAGCGGCATGGGGTTAACAATTTGTGTGCTGTGGGCCCTTTAAGGACCCGTCGGCGAGCGAGTTGCGGGCTTGGAATTGAATATATCTTTAGGATAGTGGAATTTTACCCGGAGTAGTAATGAATGAGAATAATGCAAATATTATAAATATAATATAAATGTTTTGACAAGGTATCAAACCTTCCAATGTAGGAAAATTCTCTTGAGTTCTTCGTTGGCAGGAACGAGAAACTTGTATTTTGAAGGCATCCAAGTGTTGTTTGTTGGGGACATTGATGGGAGACTTTTCTTCAAGCCCAGAAAGTAAATCTGCAGCTGTGGGGGTAAAAGATAGTATCAAGTTAATGACTGTATATGTTCCATACCAAAACTAATGCAGCACTGGTCTCTTATTTATAATTTTACTAAAAGTAAAAACATTTCACGTAATTCTCTTTGCATTGTATGACTTGTCCTGATTACTCATTGCCTGCTCCATTTCATAAATAATAAATAAAAAAAAATAAAAAAAAACAATGTAAGAGAAAAAAATACTAAAATAGCAAGGAATGGTTAAATAATTGTTTCTAAACCAAGTCAGGCCTTAAATAATCCATGGGCTAAATCCCTCTGGCATGGATACATAAATCAGCACTTTTACAGCAAAACAATCACCAAAAACCTCGATGGGAAAAATGTTTTTGATAAATGTATCCAAACAATTGTGATCTAAACCTTTCAATCAACAAAGCTGTGTGCTGCAGAACCATACACCCCAGAATATCACATTATTACATGTTGTCCATCAAATCATGAACATCAAGAGAAAAAGCAAAGAAGGACTCACAATCCTCTTGTAGATAAAGTTAGCCAATGTCGCTGATGCAGTAGAGCGAAAATATTTCCGGTATACCTTCCTCACCTAAAGTTGGAGTAAATACACAAGAGTTTTTAATTACAACAAAATAAAGTTGTCACTGATCCATGGTTGACTTGGCTCAACCTAAAATTAAAATAAAAAAATGCAAAGGTTTAAACCATGCTAAATGATACATTTCTAACTTTAAAAGTATGTATAAGTTTAGAAATATCTCACTTCAATTTGTTTTAATTCTTTTTTTAAATATATATTGTTATAAGATAAAAAAGTACAGGGTTGTATGACTCTGTAATATACTCTGTAGCGCTCCTCAGGTGATCTAGTTCTTAGGGGATTGTCTCTGAATTAAGTTGGTGTATTCTCAAGTCCAATGTGATGGATATAGCTAGGTGTGCTGCTTCTCTCGGAACACAGTTAACTGGTGTGTCTGTATGGTATGCAACAAAGAGAAGAGGGTGGGGAGAGATAGTGCACCAATTCCTAGTGCAAAATAACCGATATACATTTTTGCCTCATAGAGAGAAGCGCTGAGCTTTAACACTCTGCATTTGAACTTCATATCATTGAGGTATTTTTGATCATTGAAAAAGCCACAGGATAAAAGTGACGAAACGTGTCTGGTCAGTATTTTTCCTATCTATTTATTTATTTTTTATAATAGTCACTGTAAAATTTGCCATTTTTATTCTTATTTTGTGCTCTTGAACATATTGTATTATAATTATAATTTTTTTTACAAACATTGAACAAAATTGAATATTTATATCGAAACCATGTTTTATATAGTATTTTGATTAAAGACACCTATTAATCCAAAGGGGATATATTAAACCCGGCCAAAAGATTTATATTCGGGCACCACTATGTATTGATAGTGTTGTAACCTTCCCCATGCTCTGAAAAGTACATAGATACATTACCCTAATACCCACACTCTTTGGGAAGAGATAAGACGTTCACGGAGGAAAGAAGTACCAACCTACAAGCCAACAGGTTTTGGGAAGTCTATAATATACCTCATAGACTGAGGTTAGAAAAGGTGAGAGCTTTACCTACTGATCTCTGTGAACAAGGGTTTGGGATTACAATATATTGGTTATTTTGCACTAGGAATTGGTGTGCTATCTCTCCCCACCCCTCTTCTCTCTATATTGTTATAAAGTTGATTTCTATCTTGTCATAGACCTCTACACATACTTATTTGCAATGAACTTGTCTGTTCCCTGGTATAAGTAATAAGTACCGTATTTATCGGCATATAACACGCACCGGCGTATAACACGCACCTCATTTTAAGACGGGAATTTCAGGGGGGGAAAAAAAATTCAAATAAAGAACAACCTCCCTCCTCATCCTCAACCCCCTCCTCAACCTCCCTCCTCATCCTCAACCCTCCTCCTCATCCTCAACCCCCCTCCTCATCCTCAACCCCCTCCTCAACCCCCCCATCCTCAACCCCCTCCTCAAATCCCCTCAACCCCCCTCCTCAACCCCCTTTTCTCAACCCCCCTCCTCAACCCCCCTCCTCAACCTCCCTCCTCATCCTCAACCTCCCTCCTCATCCTCAACCTCCCTCCTCATCCTCAACCCCCTCCTCAACCTCCCTTCTCAACCCCCCCATCCTCAACCCCCCATCCTCAAATCCCCTCAACCCCCCTCCTCAACCCCCCATCCTCAACCCCTTTCCTCAACCCCCCTCCTCAACCTCAACCCCCCTCCTCAACCTCCCTCCTCATCCTCAACCCCCCTCCTTACCTCAACCCCCCTCCTCAACCTCCCTTCTCATCCTCCCTCCTCAACCACCTCAACCTCCTTCTTCAACCCCCTATCCTCAACCCCCTCCTCAACCCCCCCATCCTCAAACCCCCTCATCCTCCCTCCTCAACCCCCCTATCCTCAACCCCCTCCTCAACCCCCCTCCTCAACCTCAACCCCCCTATCCTCAACCCCCCTATCCTCAACCCTCACCCGGTATATGCTTATGACGTGGCGCGCTGGCGCGCATGTGACGTCACCGGGTCAAGGAGCGGAGCTGAAGCAGGTAAGTGAGGGGGAGGTATTTAGGGGGGTTTAGGTTGAGAAGGGGGGTTTAGGTTGAGGAGGAGGGGGGTTTAGGTTGAGGAGGGGGGTTATAATGCGGAGGGGGTTTAGAACGAGGAGGGAGGTTGAGGATGAGGAGGGGGAGGGAATATCGGCCTATAACACGCACCTATCATTTGCCCCCTATTTTCAGGTAAAAAAAGTGCGTGTTAAATGCCGATAAATACAGTATCACATAATGCCTGGTAGTTTGGTCATTTCTGTATATTATAATTTTCAGTTTCCAGAGTGCAAGTTACAATTATTATTATTATTATTATTATAGTTCATTTATAATGTGCCAGCATATTCTGTAGCGTTGTACATAAATTAAGTTCAGACAAAGATAAATACAAATTAACATGTAGCAAAACAAGGAGGGCCCTGTCTTTGAGCTAGGAATCCAATGTCCATGGTGAATTCCCAAAGTACTTAGGATGGAAACTCGCAGACTTACAAACTAAGGTATAGTGAGTGGTAAAAGAGGGAGCGAGAGGTGATAAGCGTGTTAGGGTGGAAGGTGATATGCTTCTTTAAAGAGATGTGTTTTAAGTGAGGTTTTAAATGTTTTAAGGCAAGTGGAAATTCTGGTGGAGCGAGGTAAGGAGTTCCAGAGACTATGGGTAGCACGAGAAAAGAGGATATTGAGAAGTTATTGAGCATAACATGCCTTTCCAAGTCTCTTATAATTGTCCTTAATCTTAATGTATCCTGATACAGTTCTAGGCATCTATTGATATAAAAAAATGTATTTGCTGCAAAATGACAGATAATCATTTTGTGACATAATGCAATATAAGAGTTTGAGTCCAGACTCATTTGGCTGAATACGGTTGTGGTTTTTCAATAGTTTAGCAAACATTTAAACATAAACCTAAATTATGTAAATCACTGTTTAAATACAGTACATACAACAGTTTTGATTGTTTTGCGTAAAGTAAGACATTCACAATAAAACTACTTAGCATTATTGTTAAACTGAGCTATTTTATGACTTGAACATGTGTTGTGCTCATTGTAGGATCTTGTTACTTTGGAAAATGTCTATAGAAACATAACATATAGCAACAATAATGCTGTGTTGTGTATATAATAACAATAATAGTTTTTTTGGTCTCCAATGGAAATTAGTAGTAGAGAAATGGTTCTCCATCAAAATTATTTTCCTTCAATGGATTCTTGAACTACTAGGTGGGCTCAATTTCCTCTAAATAGGGAGTCTTATTTATTATTATTTCAATATTGCTTTGTAATACTTGTATATAACTGAAAGTACAGTATTGGTAGATCTGTTTGACCAAACAATTTGAGTTTTATAACTCAACTGAAAATCAAAAGACTATGACTAAGACTATCAAAAGGCATGCTTACTCTTTTGGGGAGGGTTTAGATGCACATAAAGGACACACATACATCAGTAATTACTGTCAATGATCTATCAGCAACAAGAGTTTTGAATCTTTGTGAGTTCATCAGAAAGGCTGATTGACAGCTAAAAATGCTAATTTAAGTGTTAGTTTACTTGTTATTACTTATAGTTTTAAATTATACCATGGTTTGAACCTCTCCTGTTCCAATTTAATGTATTTATCTGGGAAGAAATGTTTGATGACTCACTAATTAATCTGAAGTTCAACCAGATGTCTACGACACTACAATTAGTAAATAATCAAGACAGAACAATTGAGTGTAAAGCATGCCTCAATACTGCAAGTAGCAAAGGTCTAGCAGACATGATTCACTCAAATAAATGGAGTATGTATCGACAATTCTCCATTGTGCATGATACTAGCATCTTGGGTGCATTCTACATTCATTTCAACAGACAATGGGTGAAATGCCTGAAGGCATGGCCAGACATACATTGGTTTGGAAGTGTTCACTTTGCAAATTATCAGTAAGGCATGGGAACTTATGCAGTATAGACTAATATCAGTTTAACTGAAGCGCTCTACAGGATAAATGTTAATACCTCGTTCTCTGGAATGATGTTTTTAAATGTTGACCTTAAGTTGGGACATAAAATATTTCTGCAAATAATCTGTGCATTTTTATTCAATTTCAGCAGACTTGCTGATTACAAGGTGAATTCTCTTGCATGCACTGCCCTATTTCCATATAAAAGATGTGGTCCCACTTTGCTCATTGTACAAATGATATTAACTTGTTTTGCAAGTTGTGGAATTAAATTAATAAAATATAACTTTTTACAGCAGAGCTGAAACTGCTATCATGTAACTATAAACTGTAAACTAATATTATAATGTTATTATTTTTCTTTTGTCATTAGCCAATACATGCTGGAAAGTGGGACTACATATTTTTGTGCCCCCTCTCTTCTGTTGGGCTGGTTAGCATGCAGTTACCTTGTATCCCTTCCAATATGCGGATATCGTATCTGATGCCTCAATTTTGCGTTTTTCAAATTTCAGACCTCTCAGCATCGCACGTGCCTGAAATCAAATTAATACCAATGAAATCTTGTCTTGAACCTGGAAAACCAATTCAAGAAGGAGATAGGAGAGCTACAAATGTAATCCCTATGGAGAAATTAATTCTTCTTGTTGAAATCTCTTAATTTACAATCAAACATAAATGACTTGATTATGGTACTGCTTCCATAAATACACGTTGTGGAGAAACACATGTTTTGTCGCCCATTGTGTTGGAAGTGTAAGACATATCTGCTGGTGTTCCTCTACCACTCCTTTATGCTTATGTTTGAGTGTTAGACTATGAAGACGAGATGAATAAATAGCATATAATGAGTACACTTAAGGAAGTGGGTTAATCTGTGAAATTGGAAGATCTATCTATCTATCTACTGACACAGTTCAATGGAGACATTAGTGAAGTTTGAAAGTGGACTAAAAAGTAAGCAACTGGCTCACAAAAGGCCCTAACCAGATGTTTATTTTATACATTCATTGCAGTTTTCTTATAGTTTCTTAATTGGTAAGTAGCATGAATATGTTGTTTCATACTAGGCATTACCGTGGTGTTTTAAATGTGGTTTCTAGTTATCCCCTATTAACTGTTTATTACCCAACTTTTCCCAACACTTTTCTGAATAGTTTTTGGAATAGTGTCTGAGTACTTACCCTCCAGCCACGGACATAGGCTTGCAACAGTAATGCCGAGAACTTAATTTCTCTGTACTTCTTCTTTTGCTAAAGGAAACATACAAATAGATGCTGAAGAATGATCTTGGGGTAGAATAATATGTCAGGAAAATATAAATGTATGGTCATTTTGTTTTGTTATAATTAATTCAGTTTTTGTATGATGGATATTATCTAGATCTTGAAGGCAGAAATCCTTTCTGTGGACATTCTCTCATACCTTTTCACAATGGCATAACTATAATAAATAATTACATTAAATAAATAGCTACAGGTAAAAATCAATATATGCAAATAATCACATTCTTCAGGCAGTAGCAAAAATGTAAGCATTGGTACCCTGTGCCTACTACATTGTCTTGCCAAGTGTGCCTGGTGCTTACTGTATGGCCTCTGTAAAATGCAGAAATAGTGATCTGACTCTTGCGCATGAGCAGAAACTGACGACGACACCTCCATCCCCGGAAAATCTTCTGTATTAAGGCAGCCAACTCATCCAACTTCTTCTTACGCCTCTCCTCCAAGTCAAAGAGCTAAAAGTGAGTGAAACCAGGAGTCATGTAAAGGTCTTGGTGTAGAAAGTAACCAGACAGGGAGACAAAGACAGGGCTTCATAGGGAATACATGTATGGGACTCTGTTACATCTAGTTAATGCTCTTTTTTTTCCAAATATTTAACAATAGTCTAGTAGCTACCTTATTGGATATCTAGCGCTCTGCTGTTTGTGCTGGAGCCAGAATGGATGTGCTCCACCATTTTTTTATATTTTAGTTAGGGGGTTGCGGTGTAACTAGTAAATGAGTCAACTTTTAGCATCTGATAACTTCCATCCCTTCCCTGCATTTGCTCAGAAACATTTTGTTTTACAAAATCTATTAACAATAAGATTTTCTTTAACTCTTCTCTATTCATCTCCGACAAAGTTCATTAAAAAAAGACAAGTCATCATGCCTACTAGAATGTGCAAAAAGCTTAGGTTAGAGTAACCTGACCCCATCTACCTAGACTCCTTACATTCCAACAATTTGGTAAAAAAAATTCAATTTATTCAAAGCCCTTTATACACCCTCAACCTCCTTCCTTACTATTAACGATTATTACTTCCCTCTGATTTTTGCAAAGCAGAGGTACCAAACATGGACGCCCCTTTCCCTCTGCTTTTCAATTTAGCAATCCACTCCCTGCTAAGTAGGATTGATTCTCACTCGGACATTTAGGGTAACATGGGGGATAAAATACAACTCACTGTGGCGGCCTTTGCTGATGATTTGTTGTTGACACAACCAAAAGATTTGGAATACACATTTTAATTATACCTGGGCCTCACACCCCATAACCACACTTAGTTTGCAAATTCCCTCTAATGTAAAAGAACTCCACAAGCTTA
This sequence comes from Discoglossus pictus, assembly GCA_027410445.1. Classification (NCBI taxonomy): domain Eukaryota; kingdom Metazoa; phylum Chordata; class Amphibia; order Anura; family Alytidae; genus Discoglossus; species Discoglossus pictus. The sequence continues at coordinate 378,571,943 of CM050164.1, forward strand.
ATATCACTCCTCTGATACTTAATATGAAACACACTTTGACCCTATGGTCACCACTACCTCTTAAAGGATCACTGCACAATGAAAAAATATATATGTGATTGAAAACTTAAAATAATTTTGATGCCTTTACTCGATCCTGGATGAACCCACTATCATTGGTGGAAGTTTTGTGTGTGAGAAGTAATTTACACATCAGATATATGGCTGCATTTCCTGAAGCAAGGAGCCTGCTTCTGGGCCAGGATGTCAATTCAGCTTACACAGCTGTTACTATGTTTTGTTTGCTTTTCCTTGAACTGCAGTGGTCCTTACATTTCCTGGGCTGTAGCCACCTAACTAAAATTTTCTTTTTTGCCCCAAACTTTGATACACACTCCAGTAGCATATTTTATTACTAAGATACTCTGGAAACTAAGCACTTAATAGTGCATTCTCTAAATGTATGGTAAAAGTCTGAAAGCCTCCATACTGAAGCTGCAACAAGGCCCTGACAAAGAAGAGGTAATCTTACCTATTTTTATATTATTTATTACGGATGTGGTAGGTAGATCAATAAAAATATTACTTTATATATTTGCCTGCTTTAAACCAAGCATTTACACCAACCCCTGAAAGCAATGTCACAAATGTTGAAATGTAAACCTTTCATTTGGTCAACTTCTGAGGCTAGGCACACTATAGTGCGTTATCCTTCTCAAATGTATCTCCCTTTCTACCTTAAATTCGTAACCATGATTTCCAGAATGGTCACGCACAACTGTATTTAAATTTGTGGTAATATATCATTATCATGCCAAAGGCACAACTAAAATTCGAATCGCCTCGACTGCTGCAACTCTCTGCTTGCCGGCCTCCCCATGACCCAACTGTCTCCACTCTAATCCAGCCTCTGCTAGACTCATCTACCATACTCAACGTTCAGTGTCTGCAGCACATCTCAGTCAGTCATTCCACTGGCTTCCCCCAGCCTCCAGAATAAAACTGACCCTAATGTATAAAGCCCTCAATAACAGTGCACCCCGTTTACATCTCTTCTCTTTTCTCAATACATCTGTTCCTTTAAAGTTGTCACTGATAAAAGTCCAGCATTCATTTCCTGTTAAGTTATAATTGCAAATATTCTCAGAATCTTCATTATTTGAATAGTGTTGTTCCCGTTCTTGCTTAGAAATATTTATATTTATTTACACCTTCAATGTGATCTTTGATCCTATATTACCAGTAAGCTTCTCCACCATGTCCATATAACAAATCATCAGACCATTAATTAGGTTGGAACACAATGGGGAAAAAAAGTGTATTTGATAACTTTAAGCTTTAATTAAGCAGATAAGAAATCATAAAGCTATGTTTAAGCATATTTTTTTGATGCCTCTGACCAGGGTATCATGGATCTTTCCAGGGTTCTGCAAAGTTGTGTTTGGGAGCATTTACATTTCTGCAGAGCTACTGTTGCAGTGAATGATGCAAGGGGTCTTCTTCTTGACTAGTGAGATGGAATGGGCGTATTGTCTATTTCAATCCTATACAATTATCTTAACAAAGACTCATTGATCCCTCCGTCTGCACCCTCCTTCCACTGATAGCCAAAACAAACACCTTCAATATTCATATAAGCGATACAACAAACACAAAATCCCCTTACCCCCTGCAAACTTTATGGCAGAGTAAGTTTTACAAAGTGCTGTTTAGAGCCTAATAAATAAATTTTTACACTTTAATTGTTATGTGTCACCAATATTCAGAGGGGTCTTAAGTTCAAAATAATGACCACAAAGAACAATAATAGACGTAGTCTGTTTAAAGGGAGATTATATTGTTTCCAATTTACATGAATTTCTTTAATGAGCTTTATGAGAATTTTGCGATATGGCTCAACCTTCTTTTACGTGCACAATATACAGTACTTTTGTTTTTCACTACAATCATTTGTCATGTATTTCTTTATGATATATTTGCTTCTTATTATGATACCTCACAAAGCGTATACTTCTTTTCCGTATTTCTGTTGTAGTGTATCATATATGTCACATTTTAATGGAGTGTTTAATAAAAATATATCTATACAACATTCTCTAACAATGTTTTTATGTGCTTTGTTTACACAGCGATTAATGTTGTTAGTTTGTTATATACTCCATAAATACAAATGTGTTACGCCTAATCCTTAATCATGCTTCTGTAAATGCCCAGGTGTAACTTGGAGGTTGTGGGCTCTTCTTGGCCCACCTCTTGCTTTCATACCTCAGTTTTGAGTCTGTGCTCGGAGGGTGCTCCTCAGCGATTCCTTGTCTTTTTGGTTTTGACCCTTTTCAGCTTTTTTGCCCCCTATCAACTAAGCAGCATCTTTGCCCATGTCCAACGACAAACCCTTTTCATCACCATGTGGCTTTCAAAAAGCTCTCTATATCAGATTTCCGCTAATATCTACTAAGCACTGTCCTTGCCCATGTCCAAGGATACACCTTTTTTATCACCATGTGGCTGTCAACAAGCCCTCTCTAGCAGATTTTGGCCCGTATATACTAAGCAGCATCCTTGCCCATGTCCAAGGATAGGCCCCTTTTCATCACTATGTGGCTTTCAACAAGCCCCCATTGCAGATCCTGGCACATAGCCATTAAGCAGCATTCTTGCCCATGTCCAAAGACACGCCTTTAAGCCCTCCATTGAAGATTTTAGCCCATATCTACAAAGCAGCACTCTTCTCTGGAAAGTTACAGATTCCTAGATGGATCAGACCAAACGTTTTTCAGCTTTCAGCAAGCCCGCCTTTGCAGATTTGGCCTATAGTCGTTAATCCAATCCCGCCATTCAGATCGTGGTCCATAGCCACTTAGCAGCATTTTTGCCCATGGGCAGATTTTGGGCTAAATCTATGTCTGTGAGGGCATTTACTATTGCTGGAGAGCATGGTTCATAAAGGAGAGGGACCTGACCACAAACATCTTCTAATTCCCTTTCTATTCAACTCTATGAAGATTCTTATCATCTTGATATACCATACTGGGGAAAAAATGGTGAATGAGCTTTAACACATATGTATATGAAGCTTTTCTCTAAACTACTTACTGTGCTTGGCGTCCTGATGAAAACCTTGGTGCGTCCATAGGCTACTTCGTCAGTAGGAATGTCAATGTCTGATAACATGGCTTCCACTCCCACACTGCAGCAAAACAACACATGATTAATTAATGTGATGGAAGTCTGGATAGCCATCAATGAATAAAATAAATGCGTTTTACTGAAGAGCAGTGAGCACTATATAATATAGGCAGCAAGCTTTACAATAAGTGTAATCACTTTTTTTTCCTTTGTAAGAGTTTAGTATATTATCATTTGACAAGGGATCATGGACAAAGATTTTCACATACACTGAATTGGCCATTCACATACATTTTTCAAAAATATGCATTGCTAATTATGTTAAAATAAATATGTTTTTAACTAAAACTAAATTCCACCTAACTGCCTAACACTATAGTGATAAAAAAAGTTGTAAAATATTGCGTCAAAACTGCTACTGATCACTGCTATGAGTGAACTTCACGACAAAGCCGAAAAGCAAGGCATAAAACTCCATTAATTTTTGCACTGACAATACATGATGAGTTACTCCGTTAGACTAAGTGTGTAAAAGGCAAATGCTAGTACTGGTTGTATACACCTATGCAGTATTCTATTACGCACGAATATCATTACTTACCGAGGATCTCCTTTCCAGCTTGGCCATGTCAACTTGCTTAGCATCTTGTAGCGCTCCAGGAACGACTTGTACAGCTGCCTGTAGGCATATCCAGCCCGCCGTACCCTCACATTTTCCAACAGACCCAGATAACGCACTTGGATCTTTACAAGAGCCTCATCAAACATGGAGGACTTCTTCACACTGTTGGGCTTTAGACATCTTTTTTTGGAGGAAAAGAAAAGAGATCAGATTATTTGAGATCAGTGAATGTTTCTTTTTATGAAAAAAATATGGCTGGAAAACAATGTTGCTTCACATGTAACCAAATTCATTAGACATTGATGAAATTAGATCTTGTCCTCTTGCATTTAGTGCTACAACACATAAAAAAACAAGACAATAAGGGTAAACCACAAAGTTTGAGTCAAAGAGTAAGCCAATCCTTTAGTATGGCCTGTTAGAAGGGGTAAATGGTGCTATGTACTACTTTACTAATTGCATCTATTCCACTGAAATATGGCAGCATTATAGAGGCAAAAAAAAAATGTTTTACAAATGTTTTAACTAGGTTAATTAATTAATTGTATCCTCCTTAATGCAAATATCATATAAAATGTACACTTCACTTCTAAGATGTAACAGTTTTTCACCGTGTTTCACAGCTGTTAGATAAGGCCATGTTCACAGGGAGGGACTTCATACTGCAAACACACAGCATGTCACTGTCTGCTTGCTAACACCGTTATACTGGTAGTGTTAAGCCCCTACCTATAGACTTATATCACTGTTAGGAAAAATATCACATAGTTGAGCCAAGAATGGCCAGTCCCAGAAGGTGAAATACAGTTACTCGAGGGGCTTTTTATAAGTAAGTGACGTGTACATTTTATATTATGACAATGGCATTAAGAAAGATACAATTAATTGATAAAAAAAAAAAAATGTTAATTAACAAAATGGCTAAAAAAAAACTTTAATACTAAAAAAGAGATAAGCAGATAAAAATGTTTAATCTGTCTTTATCTTACCAGTGACTTAAAAGAATATGAAAAGAAAGTCAAGTGTAAACAAAGCCTGTTTGTTTTATTTGATTTACATTAAAAACTAGTGGGAGCAAAAGCACAATGTTACAAACCAGACATCCATAAGGCTCACTGTCCCCTTTTCCTTTAGCATATCATGTCAGAGAAGGAGAAAGAATACCACATCTATATTTAATGTATATTTTTACACTGTTCATTTATAATTCCTCATTGAAAAAAAAGTAACATCTTTTTAATGTAATGTGTTACGGACTAAAGTGGCCCTTTAATGTAGAAAATAAGCCGTAGAGCGAAAGCCTCTGGACATACTGTATATGGTGAGGTATACAGTATAAGGCAGTGAATCTCACATTTTTAAGGACACAGGCTGGTTATCTTCTAGTTCTCATAGAGACCACCTTGGAGATCTGTAACATTTTGAACAGGGCAACATACTAACTTTTCATTCAATCTGGAACTTTTTTGAATAGAGTACATCCTAACGGCAGATAGATCCTTTAATAAACTACCTATGACTAATGATAGTGGAATGTTATAAGTGCTTTTTTCATGTATTTTGTCCCTGAAGACTGTTAGGTAAAATTAAGCAGTGCTCAGACTTCTGCTAAAAATGCCTTCTCAGGACCCAGATAACATCACCAACTACAGGCCTATCTCAAATGTTCCATTTCTAGTAAAAGTCAATGAAAAAGTTGTCACAACCTTAGTAGAGGCCTGGCTGCCATCCAAAAACGTATATGACTCATTCTATTCAGGACACAGAAAACAGCATAGCATGGAAACCATGCATCTGACAGTGTGCACAATTATATTTTAATTCACCATCTCAGGGAATACTATGGACTGGATTGTACAACACAGAGTGTTCTCATGGGTACATTCCTCTGCACTTATACCACTGACATATTCCACAGGGATCCATGTTATCCATGTTGTTTGCTATGTACAAGCTTCCAATGGTTGATATAACACAGCTTTATATTTAATTTACGCAAGCCTAAATGATCCCGCGTCACTTATCAATGATTGTCTAAAGCAGGCCAAGAATATTGAGGACTACACATACAGCATTTAGAACAAGTGCAAGATTTTGATCTGGAACTTGATTGTGGATTAACACTTAAAGGTATATGAAAGTGAGCTGAGTTATTAATGCATCTGATAGAGGAGAATTTATAGTGTCTGAAAAAATTGTTTGCATGAAAAAAATTCCAAAGTAAACGGTTAAACCGTTTGCCTGAAGTTTGCTGAATTTCTTGCATTTGCAAAGAGTTTTCTCTCAATGTTGACACCCTTTGAAATTCCCAGGAATAATTAGCATAACTTATACAATGTTTCCTTTTGGCCTGGGGATTATGCAGGCATGCTCTGTTAGCACCTGTAGTCTGCCCTACTGTGGGAAGTCACATGATCTCAGACACTTTCCTTTCCTTTAGCCAATCAGCATGCACATGTGCTGCATATTGGACATTTCATTAAAAATTAGATATCCAATATACAAATCTCAGTTGCTGGGGGTGTCTACATCATTTTCTTTCTTTTCTGCAAAAAATGATTGCATTTTTTCATGCAAACATTTTTTGCTAGGTGGGTTATGATGCATTCTACAGGATGCATTTATAAACCACCTCACTTTCATATACCTTTAAACATCAAGTGTCAGAGGCAAATCAAGACCTTTTCCTTCAACCTGCAAAATATATCAATAATTAAGCACTTGATTCCTGGGACACTGCCTGCAGATGGTCCAGAACTCTCCAGCCAGGTTGCTGACAAACAAGACCCTCTTTTTTGTTACATAACATCCATTCTTCTTCTCTGCAATGGTGAGATTATTTCACGGTAGGCTTGCAGACATTCAAAGCTCTAAAAGATCAGGGTCCCAGCTATCTGAAGGAACTCTTGGTTCCCTACTCTCCTACTCCTAGATTAGCAAGCACATCACTATAACTTGGCATCATTTATTGCCAGAGTTTTTAGTCATGCAGCTACAGTTCTGTGGATCTCTCTCTCTTTAACAGACCGAGTATCCGCATCGTTGGACATTTTCAAAAAGAAGCTTAAGACTTCTCTGTTTACCAATGAGTTTGGATAACACAATATCTAGGGAAAGACCTTTGAGTTCAACCAGGAGAGGAGCTATTAATTTGTGTTATTATCAGCCTTATCTGGGTTTGGGATGACTTTACTTGAAATTCATAATAGTTATTATTCAAGACAGGAATATAGGATCCAATTGGCGTTTTTTAGCTACTCGCAAATGATATGCGGGTTACAGGCTGAAAGTCCCTGCGGTTGTCAAAATCCAGCCCATCTAAGCCTTTGATCTTTCAGGCCCATGAATGTTACAATCAGAAATCGCTATTCAATTGCTGCAATTCCTCAAGCCCACAATTATTTTCACACCCGTAAATGGCAAATGCAGAAGAAAATCCTATGGGTACCAGATAGGATTTGCAGCACTGTAAATGCAAATAAAAAATACTGCCCTTTAAAAGACAGGGAAAGCGATGAAAGACAAAATTTGTTATATCAATCTCTGTAATTAGGGAGTAAATACATATCAGGCCACCCACATGGACTAGAACAGTATCGTCATTCATTTTTATTATTTTGTACATTGCCAGATTGCGAGTCCGATCGCATATTGGACTTCTAAATGTTAATTGACGTTAAACCTCAATTTTTTACTGACTCTTTACTATTGGCTGTTTTCTAAATCGGTAGTTATGGCTTCGCTTAATTGATTATGCCCTGAAATGCTACTTACGGGTGCATGGTTTACAGTTTAGGCTTTCAGCCAGATAGCTGCGGGCTTGATCAATTGAATCATAGTCTAGGGACCATAGTCTAGTAGAGCGAGATAAGGAGTTCCAAAGAATAGGGGCGGCACAAGAAAAGTCTAGAAGGCTTGAGTGAGAGGAGGTGATGAGGGAGGAGGAAAGAAGAAGGTCATTAGCAAAGCAAGAATGGCGGGTGGGAGAGTATTTTGAGATGAGAGCAGATATATAGGAGGGTGAAACAGGGGAGGGGGGTGAGACACAGGGGAGGGAGAGGGGGGAGGAGACACAGGGGAGGGGAAAATGAGTCAGAGGGGAGGGAGAGGGGGGAATGAGACATAGGGGAGGGAGAGGTGGGAAGGAGACACAGCGGTGTGGGGAGGAGACTCTTGGCGAGGGAGAGGGGGAAGATACAGATGAGGGAGAGGGGGGTAAGAGATGGGAGGGAGAGGGGGTAAGAGATGGGAGGGAGAGGGTGGAAGAGACGTGAGGGTAGGGGGGAGAAACACAGGAGAGGGAAAGGGAGTAAGAGACGCAGGGGAGGGGGAAGAGACACATGGGAGGGAGAGGGGGAGAGAAACAGGGGAGGGAGAGGGGTGGAAGAGACACAGGGGAGGGAGGGCAGAAAGAGATATGGGAGAGAGAGGGGGAAGACACACAGGGAGGGAGAGAGGGGGGGGAAACAATTTATAAAACTCCATCATGCCATAATTTTTGACATTATTGTTGAGGGCTTTATACGTTAGGGTCATGATTTTAAATTTGATTCTTAAGGGTATGGGAAGCCAGTGGGGGTGCTGCAGACACTGAGCATTGAGTGTGGTATAGGAGTCTAACGCAAGAGTGCAATATGCATTGGAGTGGAGACAGACGGGTGATAGGAAGGCCAGCAAGGAGCGAGTTGCAGTAGTCGAGGCAAGATATGACGAGCGAGTAAAATTGAATTTTAGTTGTGTCTTGTGTATGGTAGGGATGTATTTTGTAGGTATTTTTAGGTGAAAATGATTGATTGAATGTGAGGAATGAAAGAGAGGGAAGGATCCAGTAAAACCCCAAGACAGTGGGCCTGGGAGGTAGAAGAGATGATTACTTTCTGTAGCTTTCTCTTACTTTCTTTTGTCCAAATACTGAGTAATGAATGATTAAAAAATAAACGGTCAGAACTGAAATAGAAGTCTATTCGACTTTATAAACAGTTGATTTATAACTATAATGTGTATATCAAACTTAAATGCTACCTGATGTAGTTGGGGTTCTTGGCATAGAGGTTCTTCATCAGTGTTGACACAGAGCCTTTAAACTGGAAGCCAACTGTGGGTGGACGTTTAAGAGAAGCATTTTTTGGATCTCCTTCAGGGAAAAGGGATCTTAGAAGCTCGTGCTTTGACTGCCACATGGCCTGGGAGAGGTCTCTGTAGAGAAGGTCATTGTTCTTATCCAGAAATCCATTGGTATTATAAGTGACCTGCGAGGAAAAAAGTAGGGCTGGGTGATATGAGTATTGAGCATCAGATTGTATCAATATTAGTCCAATGCAAAATATGAATTAAGACCTCAGATCTGTACATCCCACTCACTTCTTCCACCACTTACATGCATATACATATATACATTTTGTTTACTGTGATAGATAAAAACATAAATCAACACATACCTGGCCAGCATAGTGCTCAATGCGGAAACAGTAATTAGGCAATGTGGCATCAGTGATGTACTTATCATGAGTGGCTTTGCTCTTGAAGTGCTCGTGCGTCTTAAACACCTGGCCCAGTTTTCCAAGGAATGTGGCGTCAGTTACCTTTCCTGGACGCAAACACTCGTCATCAAGAATTGCTAAGATTCCTTTTTTACTCTGAGTAAATGTGATATAAAGTACAAATGAATGGCATGTGAGGACCAAAAATTTCAGTGATACTGCTCATAATATACCTATAACACAAAATGCAACATAAAGCAAAACACCTTACTTTGTTTTACAGTGTCTCTCATCTGCTCTGTATGATCAAATCTAAATACTATGAAAGGGACATTGATATATGCCTATGTAATACCATATACAAATAAAGTGTTATTAATAAAATGTTAGCTTACTCTATGTGCTTCTGTTCAAATAAATGAATAAATAAATACATTTCTGTGGTTAACAGAAATTCCTTTGTTAACTAAGAGTAGATAATAATGTTACCTATGCTATGAGGCTGATGTATTTACAGAATACATGGAATATTTCATTATTTGCATTTTACTTGTGCCTTGTCCTATAATGTCCTGGGTTGGTTTCAATTTAATCTATTTTGTCAGCATAGGCACAACACTCATGGAGTCACAGTTGTTACCTTTTGAGTAACTATAAGTGAAGGCCCTTTTTGCAATGGATAAAACATTAAAATGTGAAGAAAAGTTACTTACATCCTCAATTAGGTTACAAATTATCTCATTATTGAAAAAAGTCACAGGCGTCCATTCAATACCCTAGGAAGAAAAACAAAATATAATGACTATCCTTCAGTTATTACATGTTCTGAGAGCATTCTCTCAAATAGATTCTGTGACAGATAATCTGTTCCTCTACCAGACATGAGACTCACTGCTTCATGAATATTATTATGGCCCTTATACAAATATATATACACTTGTATCAGGGATATATTTATGCATAGGCCAACTTGACTCAGGTAAGGTATAAGCAAAGGCTAAACTTTTTCAACCAATGACTAAGTAATGAAACTAAGTGGAATAATAAAAGAGGAATGGGGGTGCTGGGAAGTGTAGGTTGCATAGCAGGGTGATACTAAAGCAGTCTCGAATCTAAACGCATTGGGCCAGATGTATTAAACTGAGAGGTCTCGGAAAACTAATGGAGAAATCACATCCAAGTAAATCTGCCCCCATAGGACACCATTAGCACTGGATAGGTTATACAAGATATATCCAAGCCTCTCTATATATACAGGAGCAATGTAGGATACCAGTGACCTTAATGTGTCAGAAGAAAAGTGTGTGTTTGAAATACAAATATATATATATATATATATATATATGTAGATAAATAGATAGATAGAAATATATTGAAATGACAAGAGCTTGTATTACCTCTCTCACATACTCTTCCTGTTCTTCTTTTAAGGTCATTTGGATAAAGACTTGTTGTAGTTTCTCATTACAGTAGTTAATAATGAATTGTTCAAAGCTGTTATCCTGCAAAATATGAATGTTTCAGAAGTTGTCCTCATTACAGGTACCAAGGTACCCTCTGTCACACAACCAGAGGCAAATTAGGAGATCAGATGGACTTGAAACCATTGTGATGTCTACAATGTTGGTTTCAAAGCCAATAACAATAACATTTCAATATCAAACTAGTATAAAATCAAGCAATCACTAAAAGGAGGCTGATTTTTGATCCTGACCTAGATTAGAACATCTGTTGCATTTCATTAGGTGTCTAAACATTGTGGAGCATTTAATCAAAGTTGCATTTTCATTCAAGCAGCAATAATGTTGCTCAGCCCTCCTACACCCCATGGAGATGGCTAAGAATTAATATCAATAAGTGTATTAATGCTAAAGTATGATACCTAATACACCAACGTGTAGGTAGTACTTGTTCAAAGTTCAAATCTTTCATGATTGGGTGATTCAATATTACACAAATACATCAGTCCATTTTTTGTGGACAGCATGAAACCATTAATTAGTGGATTTAGCAATCAGTAACAACTATCACAATTAATGGGATTCTTGATTTGCTAACAGCCAATGAAAAATAAACATTTCTAAACTAGAAAGTATTTTTAACCTACACAATAAGGTTATGCCACTTGATACAGTGTTTGGCATTGCTGCAAAAGACAAATAGTATCTTATTAAACATTAAACTTACCTCTAAGATCTCAAATCCATATATGTCCAAGACACCCATAACTTTCTTTCCCTGAAACTCTGATACCTGTAAGAGAAGAGATAACCATAATATAACTTGCAAATATTGTAGACTTCAAATTGCGAACCTCATTTTAAATGATGACCCCCTCAGTCCATAATTATTGACAACCACCACTGTGAAGAGCTCATAACAAAAGCTGACACGTTTTTACATGAGTTTCTAAAACATATATTACAGCAGGGCACAAATCGAGCACTAAAGAAGCTGCTAACAACTTACAGAGAGGTACAGCAGGTTGTAGCTGTGAATTAAAATGACTTTCGTATATCTTGTCTACTCTACGACTCTCTATTACACAGACTTCTAGAAGTAATAAAAAGCAACACAATCAAGTACTAGCACTTTTACAAAACTTCTGAAATATTATGTGTTCTTTCCCCTAAAAAGAAAGACTGAAAATACAAAGTATATTTTAATATAGATTGTTAGTGAGTAGCCATCCAGGCAGAAAACACGTTCAATAAGGAAAGGTTCTCTGAAGTCCAGAATCTGGTACCCTATGTAGGCAGGAACGAGCATAACAAATTACAGAAACTGATCGCAGCACAGCTCTGAACCTAAGGTTAATGTCTAGATTAGGTGGAAGGGGAAATACTTTCAGAACAAATCGCCATTCATAGGAAAAAAAGAAGATGAGTTTAATGGAGGACAAATCTAACTCAAACTACCAGAAAGGCAATATGATCAGAAACAAATATAGAAGCAAATGATTTAGAACAATAATTTAAATATTGATTTATAAAGAGACCCATAAAAGCAGGCCCAAGGTACTTGTCTCACATTAAGAGATGGTAATACCTGGCCTGTGTATCTCAGAGTAAGAATAAAGCTACTAACCTTTATACTTTCATTGACCCTATTTACCAGCCAGGTAAAGAGACGATCATAGAGATTCTTAGCCAGGGCATCTCGAGCATAAGCCCCCTGTAACACAAAATGTATAACAGTAGGAACAGCAAGCGGTGCCATAAAATTCAGCATTAATTTCCTTCTGTAAGCTGATATTGATTTTGTCTTCTGGAATTTGGATACAATACTTTTGCCACACCGATTAACAAAATGTAGTATACGTAGTGACATGGTGAAGTAAAATGTAATCTAATTTTATTACTCTATATACTATTTACAGTGAGCATTATGCAAGGCAGATTAACCATAGCTTTATATTATGCTGCAGGAAATCAGTCAGATTCAGTCACTTTCATTTGGACCCGTACCTGGGATGCATTCAATGAAGTTACCACTTTCTCTTGCTTGGCTTCTACAGTGCGAACACTGAATGCATTCTCCAAAACAGTGGAACTGAGGCCAATTAGAGCACCAATCTCTTTAATACCTATGGAAAAGGAGCAGAGGTTGCAAATTAGTTTTTGTTTGAGTATTTGGTTGAAATAGTATGAACATAGGCTAGGTTGCTAATCACAAGCGATTGTCTATAAGATGAAATTAAGTCAACAGAGTCCAAAACCTGTCTAATCAAGAACAAGTTATTTCATGAAGTTAATTTCTACAACAATAGGATTTACAGAATTTATGTAAATCGGAAAACAATAATAACTACTAATCAAAAACATTGTGTAAACATGTCCAACTATCATTACATTGTTGGAATTATTAATCCAATAGCAAACTTACATTTCTCCAGTGGTGAACTAGGGCAAGGTCGTCTTTGCACCCATTGATCAATGTAATATGTTCAATTATTTGGCTTATTATACCTTTCAATAGACACTTCATGAGTACATTTTTGTAATCAAAAATCTCATAATTATTCAAGGAGTCCCTGGCAACAACTTCATTTGGAGACATTTTTCTTAAATATAACATTCTCTGCGTGATGACTCAGCATGAGTGTGACATTCTGACATTATAATAGACAGCTGGAATATTAGTCATCTTTATTAAATCATTTTAAGGTGATGTTTAGGATAAGTGGAGTGGAAACATGGCTTTTCATTTAAAAAAATAACATTTACTATCCTCTTTTTGCTGAAAATTTTAACACCATTACAATCCATAGTCAACATATGAGTCAAGTTTTAAGCCCATAAATATTAAACTTACTGTAACTTTAATAAACAATTATAAGAAAGTAGATGGATGGACAGACACTCACTCTTTGAGTCTGGGATGTAGCAGGAGTCCATGCCATTGGCCTGGAACTGGCCCTTTATTTCAATAGTCCCTAACTTCAGAACCACAGCAACAATTTCCAATATAGAGATCACCTCTTTTTCTGAGAAACCAATGATCTTCATGGCATTCTGTCAAGAAAAAATACACATTTTACTATCAACGCAGAACACAACTTCATGTACATTCTCAAACTCATGATTTTATAGAGGTTTTCTGCCAGCATACAGATAAGGACAGTAATTCTACTTTAAAATTAACATTAACATTTCATGCGAATTTTAATAAAGCTAGAAAAATAAATATATTGTTTTAATCATCATGGCTAGTGGTCACGAATTGTTAGAGACAATTCAGAAAGAAAACAACATAAAGAACACCATCTTTACCACACAAAAGGTGCTCTTTTTGTGGTTTTCTTTCTGAATTGTCTCTAACAATTCGTGACTACTAGCCATGATTGAACGTAACACCTTAAGGTTGAAAAAGCTCTAAAATACAGAAACGTCAAAAAACAGTGTATCAGTATATTGTTGTAATAATGGTTGTAATTGTAAATTATTAAGGAAATGTAATTTAGCAGCAACTTCTGTGCACAAACATTTCCAGCAAAGGGCAAAAACAAAATAAAATGTATTGTTAGTGTAGTGTGCTGTTAGCACTACATCCTATTGATAGTATAATGAAGACTTGGACATGGTATCATCTGGAGTATTCTCAGATATGGACATGCCTCTCATCTCTCTTTTAAAGAGACAGTTTGCCTTTTAAGGGAATATTCCCCTGTCCCCAGAGACTCGTAAATGTCCCTCTTTTGAGGGCAAGTCAAAAATGTAAGGGTAACCCCTATTTTAGCTTTAACCTGTAACATTTACTTTCTCAAATTCATTGTGATTACTTTTTTTCCCAAACTCCAGAGAAAAAAAAAGAGCCCAGTAGTTTATCCTGCAGTATACAAGTATGTACAGATTATTGTGTGTGTATTGTTGTCTCTAAAGCTTAGGCAGTTTACATATTTTAGTAGATGATGGTAACACTAATAGTGAATTGTTTTCCCAGAATATAACTGCTCCTCTATGGTCACTTGTTGGAAAGTATATGTGACTTGTTCAGTTCTGCCAATGCCTATTGTAATGTTCATCACCTATATAATGCTCTTAGTTAACCTTACAAGTATCCCATTATAAAATTCTGGGAGGTATTTATTGCTAGATAAAATTATTCAGATTTTTCTTATATATATTTATTTGGTGTTTTTATCCAAAATAAATATTACAAAATTACATTATTATTCAAGAAAAAGGAACACACTTCCATTTTCTCATGGTATTATGTGGAGTATTTTTAATTAATCTCCTAAAACATAACTTTTTATCAATAAATCAATAAAAGTTATGTTTTAACTGATGGATTAAAAATAAAGTGCTGAGAAATAAACTGTGTTCTTTTTTCTTGAATGATGCTCTAATTGAATCTTGCACTGAGATTAGTCTACTATTAGGTCAATTGGTTCCAATGTCTACTTTTGAATCTTTGTGCAATGTTTTTATTTTTGTAAAGATTACATTATTACTGAGCTCTCACCAGCTTAATAACAGATACTAGATAGTGTCATTCAGGTGTAATGATATTAAAGATACTGCCAACACTTTTATTTTCTTTTACCAGAATTTACTAACCTCAAAATGATGACTGTTGAAATTACTTTAAAGGCCAGATTAAGTGGTTTTCATTTTAAATCATTTTTTTAGTTCACAATTAATTATTTTCTACCTAAAGCTTTGATTTGCTACACTTTGCACATTATTATTATTAATGGTGATTTAAAATATAGGCTTAACATGAAAAGTGCGTCCCCTAGCCCTGTAAATGGCAAGTTCCACCAAAATGTAAGCTAATTTTGTATGAAAGATCATGAAAAGATGACCTATCTATTTGAAACTTACAGCACTTAGTTTGCCAGTTTCTGAAGAAATGGAGGCACCATTAGAAGCTATTAACAGCCTTATTAAATTGTGATTCAGTAAATTTAAAAGGGCTCTATTTAAGCACATAGCATATTTTTTTACTGAAGTTTTTAGTTAGTGACCTTCTATCCAAAAGCAAGGTCTTCACTAACTACAAACTTCTGTAAACAAAAAAAATATGCTATGTGCATAAATAGAGCCCTTTTAAATTTACTAAATCGCAATTTAATAAGGCTGTTAGATTCCTGAGCTGTGATATGCAATTGGCTCAGAAGATCATGAGCCAATCAAATTACAGCTGCAGATCTAAAAACATTTTTTCTTTGTTCTACAGCAGCTCACATCACCTAACATACACAGGTGTGGTAGGAATAAAAGGCTAAATGCTATAAACTTTAAACAAAAAATATAGCTAAACTATAAGTTTACTCTTTCATATAAGAGTAAATTATGTTTAGGTGAATAGTCCCTGTTAATCATATGTAATGTATAAATACATTCAGCTGCAATATCTCAGACATAACCCTAAAATTAGACTTAAATATAGTACCTTAACAGCTGCAAAGTTTTCTGCATCTCCCATTCCATTCAGGCTGCTGGGGTCCTTGTTTAAGTAACTGTATTTGCTGCAGTCTGGAAGGAGCTTCAGTTTTCCTGAAGGAAGACATATTATGCTTAGATATTACCTGTGAATATTGGCTGCTAAAGTTTGTTGTTGGCAAATGTGCTGTAAATGTGATATGTAATTCTAGTTTGTGAACTGGAGTAAATCTGTGCATTTTAACCTCAGCTAGAAGCACTAATCTGACATAGTGTATATGAATTTGTCTCCATCTGCACTAGTTAGCCTTTACATTTACCTGAAGAACAATTCAGTTATAAGAATAATACTATTGACAGTATTGGACTTTCTCGCCTTTGCTTCATCTTCCCCTACCAGATGAAGCCCTACACCTGGAAAAGGGTTCAGCATTTATGCTGCCTTGGGGGAATACAATATGTTTGCCACCTTTGAGAAGATGCTAAGCATGTCTAGATGGACTAGGGCAAGGGCAAGATCCATGTAAGTGATGAGAGCAAACCAGTGCTGACACTGCATGAAGGACACAACACAATCTTTAGACTGAGAGGTAGGAGACTTGCTACCAATAAAAAAAAACAACTCTGATTAATACCCACATGGACAGCTAACCTCAATTTTGGTAAAGTATCAGGTAAGAAATCGACATGGACAACTAATCTCCATTTTGGTCATATGTTATGTGTGAATTAACCAAATTGACACCTACATTTTAATCATGGACTTGGACTTTTGAACTCACAAAAAAAAAATAACTCACAAACAGACTGCTGGTCTTCGGATCAACAAAACAACACCAGGATCATAGCTGCACAGCTACTCTGGGACTCATTTTGTTGGTCTGTATATATGGTCATTGACATACTGTTATAAGATTGTTCCGTATTTTATAAATACGGTAGAGAATCATGTCTCCATTGCATAGGTCTCCATTGTATACTAACCCTAAGTAACTCTTGGAGTCACAACAGTTGTTTGTTGTCTATATATATGTGTGTTACGATGTATTTATGGGAATGAAATGATCACATTGGGTGTGATGTCTGCCATTTTCATTAATATCAGTTATATTATTAACGCTATATTGTGAGTGATTACAGACATTCTTTAGTCCTGACTTAATTACAAAGGCTTCATCATATTTAAGTTATATAAAATAAATTCTTATGTCAATTCACCATATATGACATGCTTTATACTCAGGGTAGATAAAAATAGCGAGTGGCTGATAATAATAATAATAGTATGTACAAAATCCTTGGATTATTTCTATTTATAAGGCTTAACTATGCAATAACCTGTCAGGCTCCTACGTTTGGTATAGATTTGACAGCCTCTATTGGAATGTGACCCCATCTTAACAGCAAAGCCGACTATGATGATCATCAAATGAAAATGTACATAGAATGATGTTAGGAAGAGTCTGCCTTGTGTAGGGGTACATGGTGCTATCTTCTTCAGCCATCTCTTCTGCAATGTGTTAAGCTGTTTGCCTCCATATAGTCCCTTGTCGTGTGTGTCTGTCATATTGGATGAGTGCCTGTCCTCACCTAATAGCTCATTGCCACCTCCTGCCAGTAGCTGGTAGAATATGTGAAAGTTTCTTTCTCCCTTCACGTGTTTTACCACCCGGGACTTCTCTAACAGGTCTATAGAATAGAACAAGAGAAGTATATGGTTAGTCATAAGTAAACTGCCAGCAGGTTTTAATACAGAAAAAATTCAATTGAAACAATAATTTTACCATGTGTGACACTATAGAGCCAAAATGGTACCAGGTCAAATTTTGGACTCTTCTGTGTTCCAGGATTTTAAATTGTATTATTATTATTTTTTAAAAGCATAATTTAAGGACTACTGTTGGGATTTTTTTTTGTCTTGTTTTATAAAACATGTAGGGAGTATGCAAAAATTAGAATTGAACACATTATCAAAAAGCTTAAACTTGTTTTTCAAATGTTTTATTTTTATACCATATGACACAATGCAGCTCTGATCATTTTTATTATAGTTCATTTATATTGCGCCGACATATTCCGTAGCGCTGTACATAATAAGTTCAGACAAAGATAAATACAAATTAACATGATCATGCAGTAAATGTCCTCCTTTGTTGCTGAGTCACACTAGCAGCCACATTAAATTAGAAGCCAGTAAGTCCAACGTGAGACCAGCAACGGCTGCAGGCTTTACATTTGTCTGAGTTACAGAGCAATTAAATTCGAGCAAAACCAGTAAACCATTTGTTGAACGTTAGATGTACGGCCGTGATCGTGATCAATTAGTCAAACCCATAGTTACGGGTTTAGATGGAGCCAATGGCAACAGAGTTCGTCATAATTACATCACTGAAAAATGGAGGTGGGATTTCAAAGTCTTACGGGTTTCAATTACCAGTCACGATAGGACCCACATTCCAGAAATAATGCAATATTGATAAAGCCGTAAATATGATTTTCTAGTCGAGTTCCATTATATGTATTAACAATGATTGCCGGGATCGATATAACACGGAAATTAAACATAAAAAAATATATATTTTATATTGCCGATTTGAGAGTTTGAGAATGTTGTGCTATTTATTTCAATACCTAACATCACTTTCCATTTTCATATGAGTACAGTGATGTGTGTATATTTGCATTTAAAATGCTACAGATTGGACTTTACCCCCCTTGCGGGTCCTTTCTGGTACCTGTTGGCTTTTTGGCTCTATTTGCGGGTTACAGGGTTGAACGCCAGTGAATTTGTTGCAATTTAATACCTAAATTGGAACGTAGCAGTTACAGGCTTGAGTGAACAAAGGATTTGCGGCCTGTAGGTGTAATGCAAGTAAATAATGGGGGGGTTAGTGCATTTAAGGCCTACTGTTCCTCCAAGCTCTGTGAGTGAACTTAGAAACAGCTCTCTGTATAGCAATGCACATACCACATAATTTACATAGAAAGCTCATAAAGTGACTCCGCAACAAAGGAGGGCATATCCTGCATCATCAGAGCTACAAATGGAGTGACAAGGAATACAAATAAAACACTTTACAAATAAGTAATTTTTTAATAATTGTTCAATTCTCATTGTTTTATATACAGCATACATGATGAGTATGCCTTAAAAACACATTTCATACAATAGTTCTTTAATCTGCATAGATATACAAAGGTAAAATTCAAGTTATAGCCAAAGACTTTATTCTATAGTCTTTACAAGTTTTACTATGAGGTATTTTAACTTTACACAGTGTTGTTATCTCAATCAGGACTGTTTAAAGCAACTCTAATACATGTAAACATATGACAGAATCACAAAGCGGAAATTAAAAGACCATTGCAGTGCAATAAAAAAGACACTTGTTGTGAGTTATGTACCAAAGTAACAATAAGCCTCATTCAATTGCTGCGACTTTGGTATCAAGGCTCGCAAGTGGAGGTCGCAGGTTATGTTGCTATTCATTTGGCAAAGACTTGCGGCCTACGATCGAGTTATGGCCTACGAGCCGCGATTCCTAGCGATTTGTTAAATTGCAACTTACTTCCCACAAAGCCTTTGATCTTTCACGGCCTGCAAGAATTGCGATCGCTAAAATCGCTATTCAATTGCTCCAATTTTCCTGCGCTAAGCACTCCGTCAAGCCTGCAAAATGGCAAAAATGGAACCACAGGTTACTGGGACCTAGGAGGTTTCGCAAAGGGCTTACTGACAAATCGCAGCACTTTTAAAATGCAAATATAAGATCAATCCAGCACTGTAACTGATGGTGAACACAATGGGTGATATTAGAATTAAAAGCACAACATTCTCAACCTTGCACATCGCCAAAATATAATACTTTAATTCATGTTTATTTTCCATCCAAAGTCCTACAGGCTTCAACCTCCAAGCCCGTATGACTTTGGAATCCAACCTCCATATTTCATTGAAGTCCTAGGGGCTTGAATAACGAGTTACGGGCTTGGAGGTCATTCAAGACCGCAGGACTTTGGACGGAAAATAAACATGAAATAAAGTATTTTATTTTGGCGATGTGCGAGCTTGAGAATGTTGTGCTTTTAATTCTAATGTCACCCATTGTGTTCCCCATTATTTACAGTGCTGTATTGAATTTATATTTGCATATAAAGAGCTCTGAGATTTCGGCCTAGAACCACGAGTTATGGGCTTGCGTCCGTGATCATGTTCAAGCCTGCAAATGCTACTGCCGATAGCATGGTTTCCGATTCTCGCGAACGGTGCATAACTTTTAGGCCCGGACAATTGAATAGCAGAGTAAAAGTAGAGCAACAGGAGCATGCAACTCAATCGCAAGAAATTGGCTACCTGCGAGGGAGTTACGGCCCAAATTGAATGAGGCTGAATGTCAGCAGCTGTGTACGACATGGACATATAGTTGTTTTTTTAGAAAATCAGAATTTTTAGGAATTCCATTTTGTGTTTGTTACATCACTGGATGATGTCTGTGTGTGTTTGTAGTTATCAGATGAGGGAGGGTGGGGAAGGAGGAAAAAGGCAGAAGATCCGAACTGTTTGATAACAGCATACATTTGTAATTGATATCACATCCCTTTACCCTAAGTGGCCCAGAATAACTCTGCATTAAAATAAAACCTGTCTCGTACACACAACTTCCACCAATGTATCATGGATCCCTCCAGTGTCATGTAAAGGCATCAAAATATTTTGTTTTCCACTTAAAGCTAACTGTATGACTTTTTCCTGCTTAAATCTGCCTCTAGTTAGACTCAATGGTTATATATTTATTTTTTTATTGTGCAGTGGTCCTTAAAATAAAATGTGCGTCACAGGAGATGTCATAAGTGAGAAACAATATATAGAGAATAAGGTCTACAGATACACAAGCATAGATTTATCAAGTTATGTAAATCATTTCACTGTTTATGGTATTAATATGGCTACTTTATCAATAAGAAACGTGGACCTTGATTGTTTGATCTGCAAAAGGACAAACACACTTTGGGGTGAAGGTAACACTCTATATATCGGAAGGTGAAATACAACAAACTGAATGAGAGCGCATCCACTTTTTATTTTAATAATAATATACAAGAACTACTTAGAGTTTCCATCTATACATGCTTCTTAAATGGAATAAAAAGAGTTAATTAGGGTCTCTCTAAACCCTATACAAATGCAAAGTAGTGATTATCCCCATTTGTATGGAGGCTGCTCTATAATTACAATAATAGTTGCAAAAATGCCTTTAACTCTTTTATTTAATACACAATATGCTATTGTAGTGTATGCAGAAGAACTACTTTACTGGTGGAAGAACAAAATACAAGTTCATCTCAATTAAGAGAAAACAGCTCCCTATAATCGTATGCCTTGAGTTTGGTGGCATCACTGAGAGGACAGATAGGGATTATCACTACTATTCAATTCTTTTCTGGGTATATTTATCAGACTGGGTAAAAAAGTAGAGTTCAGGACAGATTTTAAGCAAGGTGGGATAAAGATATTCTTACATCCTTATTTAAATCGCTGTTCTAAGACAAAATCCCTGTGCCCCTTAAAATGTTGCCCTATGGAAGTGACATTCCCACATTTAAGAACAAATCCCTCTGTTCCAACCCAACCATTTCTCTCTCGATTGTTTTTTAGAAGGTTCCATGAGAAAGAAAAGAGTGTCTGTTCTAGAATATCTCTGTATTTTAAACCAGAGTACACATATTAAATCATATATGTCTCTAACATTTTGTCCAAGCTTTTACCATCATTATATACATAGGAATAACATAAGCAAATAATGCTTACATTTTCAAAAATATTTGTCACTCATAGAAACATAGATTTGATGGCAGACAGAAACCAAAAAGGCCGATTATAGTCCTTGTGCCTATCCCAGGCATGCCTACATTCCTTAACTGTGTTTGACTTGATCACGTCAACTCTAAGGCTGTTACACTGCTCTACTGCCCTTTGGGTAATGTAGCATTTTCTCACATTACCCCTAAATCTCCACCTTCCGACTTTGGTCACTTGAAATGCTGAGAGGCATATTTATGTATTATATTTTCAGGATGGGTTTAGACTCTAATGATTGTCATGTATGTGTATGTTATTGTGCATGCATCACTACATACATTTCTTAATATGGTTTAATATGAATCAGCATTAAAGTGATAGCAGTAGACATAATATTGCTCCCTATATCCCCACTGATTCATTTCCACCTGTTCGGAGAACCAAACAAGACATACAATAACAATAGCCATTCACTGGTATCCATCTAATCATATGGAGAAGTTTTTAACATAATTCTGACTTGTATTTGTCTTAACCAGGAAGCTAATAATCCCTTACATGTTTCAAGAAAAGAGACAGGAAGCACCTGGGATTAAAGGCATTTATTCACTTCCTTCAACTCTCATGGTCTCTTTTTAGCATATTGTTCTATATTTGTGACTACAGCTCTGTGGTAGAAATATCTACTACAAATTCCTCTTATTTTACCAGGATGAAGTTGGCTAATGTTTTCCTACTGTGATCCATCCTGGAATAATAATGGCTGAGACAAACAAAAACAGGATCAGTATGAGATCACAAAATGCCTTTAAGTGGCAATGTCCTCATTTCCACACACTGTCTTCAAACACGGCTCATTTGGTAAGTAAACTACAGTTTGTGATTCAACATCAGTCATATGAAATCTGCCATTTACTATCATCCCTACATCTTTGAAATTTTCTGTTAAAAGTACAGTTTGCCAATGTAGTATTATTTATAAACTCTTGTCCCAAAAGTTAAATACAAAAATATCCCAAATATCCGTGCTCCGATCTACTCCATAATCAGATATATAATACTAATAACTAGATAAACATGTTATTATACACCTTTGTATTTTAAATAAAGAAAAATAAAAATATAATTAACAAGGTTGTTCAAGGACATAATACAGTAACATAATAACTGTATATGTAGAATTAAGCCCATTGGCATTATACTTACAGTTACTAATTACACCTCCAACAGGATCTCCTTTAAAGTCAAATTCAATATCCATGTATTTCCCCTAAATAGTAGAAATAAGGAAATTAGCAATCTGTCAAATAAATAAGGACATTGTGCAACAGGTTATTTTACCATACAAATTTTTACAATAAATTATATAAAAGTCATGGTTCAGTTCCCAGTTCCAAATCGCCAAATGCCCAGACAGGACATGATTTAAGGATATACTTGCTTGAAAAATATGTCATTTTATCTGAGCCACTTGTTCTCAGGCAGGATTTTTTTTAAATCCTAAGCAGGTAGAGTGACTTATTGGTGTTGTTAAAGGGATACTGTAATGATCCAGATTTCGTAATTTTAAGTAGTGAAGCCTAATATAGACACATTGTCAATTTACTGTAATTAAAACATTTTGAACTTTAGGCAGAAAACATATTGCTTGATTTCACTTAGTCTTTAGGAAGCCCCAATGTTTTATAATGTTTTATATTTGTATATGGCATTTTCATTGCAGTTCCTCTCATTCTTTTCAAACTGTTCACATGTTCCCAAAACCAGTCACTGAAGATGTGCAGTAAAGATGCTTCTACAAGTAATTGTGCTCCACATTCTGCAACAGTTTGAAAGAAAACGGGAAGAGCTCCAGCCCAAAGATAGAGGAAACAAACAATTTTCAGTGTATGTTTTCTCACAAAATATCAGCTTTTAAAATTACTATACGTTGGACCATTGACTTCTCCCAACTGTTGCATCTGTATGAAAATGGTTGAAAATATTCCAGGTGACAACTCAAAACAGGAAGTAAAGTGTTGTTTATTTGTGATTGTTTATTAATACGGATTAATGTTTTGCAGATGGAATTAAAAATAGGAATGATCCCTAACTTCATATAATTGGGTTTAAATGGCTATGATTATGCTAGATGACATTTACGGTATATTTCAAATGGCCATGACTTCTTTTATAAGTACAGCATTCCTTTGAGAAGTACATGTGTTCAATTTAGCGGCTTTCCATAAAGATTATCAGCCTTATTAAATTGTGATTCGGCCAATTGAATAGGGCTCTATATAAGCACAGAGCACATTTTTTACAGAAGTTTTTAGTTAGTGATCTTCTATCCAAAAGCAAGGTCTTCACTAACTAAAAACTTCTGTAAAAAAATATGCTCTGTGCTTATATAGAGCCCTATTCAATTGGCCAAATCGCAATTTAATAAGGCTGAATGTGTCATAATGTGAAAAACAGACCATGAGATTTCCATATTACATAGTATGAACACTGGTCTAACTACTGGTCTTCATTTGCATTGATACCTTGGAATATAGAACTAATAGTGACTTAAATAAGTTTAACCTTTGTATTTGTTAGTATATTAACTTAATTATTATAAAATGTTTAAAAGGTAAGAGATGTATAAGACTTACAAATCTGGAGGAGTTATCATTGCGAATAGTCTTGGCATTTCCAAAAGCTGTAGAAAATATAAATGGTAAAAGTGTGAGAAACCAATGTTTTTGGCTTGTAGCCGTCACACCAAATGTCTGCTCTAACAAGAGGGTAAAGCTGGTGGGGGAATAAAAATCTGTGCATCAAATGTTTCTCAACATGCAGGTTTGTCCATAAACTTACACAGAAAATCAAATTAAAAGTGAAGGAAAAGTAAATGAATAAAGTGAATTACAGGTGGTCCACGGGTTACAAACCACCCAACTTACAAACAACCCCTACGTAAGAATGGGCTCCCAAGGCTTTTTATATAATTTTTTTCTATGTTCACTTTCAATTAAAAGAAAGAGAACAATATTTTCTATAACTTATTATTATATTATAGGGGTATTATTATTACACTGTATTATTATTAATACATATGAGCCATTATAATATTGTTATTGTTGCTGTTTTTGCTATTATTATTATTATTATTATTATTATTATTATTATTATTATTATTCAGGGATCCGACTTACATACAAATCCAATATAAGAACGTTCTAAGAAATGGATCTCTTTCTTAACCCAGGGACCACTTGTACATTAAAATCTTGTACATTCTGCATTTTACAATTGATTTGTTCTATAAAATTAAAAGGCCACTGTAGTTAGGGTTTTGTTTATTTTTCTAGTAAGTGTTTCACAATAGTTATGACTAGTTATTCAGAGAGAAGGAGAGGGTCTGTCCTAGTCTAGTCTAGTCTTATCTGCAGTGGCCACTACAGGGAAGGAGGCAGATAAAGACTTCCATCAGGACATCCTCCTGTGCAAATCCTCTCCCACTCCTGAACTCCTGATAGGGGATGAAGAGAAGCATGCCTGCTCACGTCTTAAATACAACATTCAAATGTGACATTTACAAGATACATTGATTTTTTTCTTCAATTCTTCCTATGATGATTTGAAAAAAACGAACACTAGGATCTCAAAATCCCAACCACAACCTCATAGCCCCCATACATTCCCCACTTGTGGACACCAAGCTTTTTCCATAAATAAATCTTCTGGAGTAATTTCCTTGTGGATCACTCCTCGGGACATGGCCCTAAATCATATAATACACATAAATATTTCCCAGAAAGTACAGCATTTGCAAAAAACATGAATAATATATTGACTGCTACAATGGGGATATGTGCAGCATATGACAACTAATTGTAGAAGGCATTTGATAGATTAAGTACAATGCTTATAGTAATGTATTAAGTCAACATAATTTATATTGTGGCATGTCGTTAATATGTTGTGGAGAAGATTTGCTCTGTAACATGTACAATAAAACTCTTAGAATGGAGTCAATTTAATGATTAAGCTTTATGGGTTATGTTTTACAATAATCTATAGATAAAACTGATACTATAGCCCACTTTTTGTGGGATATATTAAACAAAGTAGTAAGAAATACAGATTTTTTTGACCATATTTTATTTTGTAAATTAATTAGTTCCATTGAGTTGTGAAAATTCTACAAATACAGATGTACAGAGAAAAAGGATCTGGAATTGAAAGCGAGAAATGTATACATAAAACAGGGATCTGCTAAAGATGATAAACAGCAACTCTGAGGTGCTATTGTGTATACTTACGTCTTAAATTACACAATGAGTTTATTGGATTTAGAAATGCACCGACTGGCATTTTAACTTCAATGTTAATTACATACTGTACCTAGCGGAGACATTAACCTTTGATTTCTATTTTCATTTTATGATCATATTACGCTGTGCTATGCACTTGAACTTGAAGTAGAGGCTACAGGTCAAATATTCTGTGGGCTACAGGCTAGTAAGGTATGTTTAACCCTTTCACTGCCTTGAAATGCATAGATGGCTCCTCTGCCTGGGAAAGGGTTACATACTTTGGCTGAGTTGCAAACAGATTTTTTACTTTGATGATCGAGCAGATTATAAAATGTGAAATTGATTAATGTAGACTACAATTTGTTGTAGTGGCATTTAAATATCAGCTTTGATGGTACAGTCATTTCCCAGACTCTCTACATTAGGCTTTGCTGAGCCAACACACTGCCCCTAATCAGGAAACGCCATACTGGTCAGGACATCCAAGTGCATATAGCACAATAAGAGGCTTCCTGGTTATCGATCCGTGACATAGTGCAGCTTCTACTATAGTAACCAGTACTACATGACCATTGAATCAATAGGAAGCTGCTAGTTATGTGCTGTATAAGATGCAATATGGAGACAGCTTGCTGTCTATACTCCTCAGACTGAGATAAGGGAAGTTAAAGAGGCCAACCTGGCAATCCCTTTGAAGTGGCCAAACAAAAATGGTAGTTGATAACTTTATATAACTGGGTTAATGGGTTCAACGTACATTTTAAAGGGCGGTAACTTTTTCCCCCTAAAATATCCCTTTAACACAAAACATTGAAATCCACAATGTTCTCATATTAGCCATTACTACCTCTGCAGAGAGACTGCTCCATATATCCACCACCCTTCTGTAAATCCATAATGGGTTAATTCTTTAGCTCCATAGGCTATTCTAATTCAGTATGGATTATAGTGAAATAGAAAATGAAGTTATTAACAACACATTTTAAGCATCGTATATTAAATACAATAATACAAATGTATTATATTACTTACAAATCTACCACCATCTAAATACAGAGCATGACTATTTATTTGAAATCATACTCCCTCTTTTAAATTATTTGAAGGTTTCTGGTAAGATTACATTTGTGAGATTACATTTGTGATTGATTTAACCGTAATCCAGTAGAGAGCTGGAAATGATCACAGTGGGTATCAGACTCCTATTACTTAGTTACTCACCCTCCAGCACAGGATTGGACTGGAGCAGCTGCTCTTTCACTTTATTCACCTCCTCTCCTTTCCCGCACACGGCTGCCACATATGACATCACCAATTTACTGGCCTCTGGGGAGACACATACATCACTTCAGCATATGTGGCCAAAGATGGCAGGTGCTGCTCCTGAGTTCATAAACCTGTGACTATGTATTAGAATCAATACATTTCTATGGTCATATTATATGTTTGTATCATTTAACTTATGTTAAGCAAAAAAGGGATAGTATCGCTCCACCGTACAGGTGCAATAAATAAAAAATAGTACATTTGTGTTCACATTTAGATGTCTAAAAAAAAATTGTTTTAAAGTTTCCTACTCAGAATCTCAATTTTACTGTTTATTCCATGAGTTTAGTTTCCTATCTCGTGCAAATTCATCCTATGCTTTGAATTAAAGCTGTGTTACACAGCAGTCATCTGTGGTATTGTATTAATTAGTGAAACTGCATTGCAGAGTCTTTTGCATGTACCTGCCCAGTTCTACAGAGTACAGTGCGCTGTATTTCTTGATATTCTGAGCAGGAAATACATCTTTTAAACTTATTTTTAAACATCCAAATGTGCTTACTAATGTTTTTATTTTACTGGGAGGAAACATGCAATATGTATATATATATACAGTCAGGTCCATAAATATTGGGACATCAACACAATTCTAATCTTTTTGGCTCTATACACCACCACAATGGATTTGAAATGAAACGAACAAGATGTGCTGTAACTGCAGACTTTCAGCTCTAATTTGAGGGTATTTACATCCAAATCAGGTGAACGGTGTAGGAATTACAACAGTTTGTATATGTGCCTCCCACTTTTTAAGGGACCAAAAGTAATGGGACAATTGGCTGCTCAGCTGTTCCATGGCCAGGTGTGTGTTATTCCCTCATTATCCCATTTACAAAGAGCAGATAAAAGGTCCAGAGTTCATTTCAAGTGTGCTATTTGCATTTGTTGCTGTTAACTCTCAATATGAGATCCAAAGAGCTGTCACTATCAGTGAAGCAAGCCATCATTAAGCTGAAAAAACAAAACAAACCCATCAGAGAGACAGCAAAAACATTAGGTGTGGCCAAATCAACTGTTTGGAACATCCTTAAAAAGAAAGAACGCACCGGTGAGCTCAGCAACACCAAAAGACCCGGAAGACCACGGAAAACAACTGTGATGGATGACCGAATAATTCTTTCCCTGGTGAAGAAAACACCCTTCACAACAGTTGGCCAGATCAAGAACACTCTCCAGGAGGTAGGTGTATGTGTGACGAAGTCAACAATCAAGAGAAGACTTCACCAGAGTGAATACAGAGGGTTCACCACAAGATGTAAATCATTGGTGAGCCTCAAAAACAGGAGGGCCAGATTAGAGTTTGCCAAACAACATCTATAAAAGCCTTCACAGTTCTGGAACAACATCCTATGGACAGATGAGACTAAGATCAACTTGTACCAGAGTGATGGGAAGAGAAGAGTATGGAAAAGGAAAGGAACTGCTCATGATCCAAAGCGTACCACCTCATCAGTGAAGCATGGTGGTGGTAGTGTCATGGCGTGGGCATGTAAGGTTGCCAATGGAACTGGTTCTCTTGTATTTATTGATGATGTGACTGCTGACAAAAGCAGCATGATGAATTCTGAAGTTTTTCCAGCAATATTATCTGCTCACATTCAGCCAAATGCTTCAGAACTCATTGGACGGCGCTTCACAGTGCAGATGGACAATGACCCGAAGCATACTGCAAAAGCAACCAAAGAGTTTTTTAAGGGAAATAAGTGGAATATTGTGTAATGACCAAGTCTATTACCTGACCTGAATCCGATTGAGCATGCATTTCACTTGCTGAAGAAAAAACTGAAGGGAAAATGCCCCAAGAACAAACAGGAACTGAAGACAGTTGCAATAGAGGTCTGGCAGAGCATCACCAGGGATGAAACCCAGCGTCTGGTGATGTCTATGTGTTCCAGACTTCGTGCTGTAATTGACTGCACAGGAATTGCAACCAAGTATTAAAAAGTGAAAGTTTGATTTATGACTGGTAATCTGTCCCATTACTTTTGGTCCCTTAAAAAGTGGGAGGCACATATACAAACTGTTGTAATTCCTACACCGTTCACCTGACTTGGATGTAAATACCCTCAAATTAAAACTGAAAGTCTGCAGTTAAAGCACATGTTGTTTGTTTCATTTCAAATCCATTGTGGTGGTGTATAGAGCCAAAAAGATTAGAATTGTGTCGATGTCCCAATATTTATGGACCTGACTGTATATATATATATATATATATATATATATATATATATATATATATATATATATATAAATATATTTATACACACACACAGTATCTCACAAAAGTGAGTACACCCCTCACATTTTTCTACATATTTTATTATACCTTTTCATGTGACAACACTGAAGAAATAACACCGCTACAATGTAAGTGTATAGCCTGTATAACAGTGTAAATTTCCTGTCCCCTCAAAATAACTCAACACATAGCCATTAATGTCTAAACCGTTGGCAACAAAAGTGAGTACACCCCTAAGTGGAAATGTCCAAATTGGGTCCAATTAGCCATTCCCCCTCCCCAATGTCAAGTGACTTGTTAGTTACTAGTTGTTACAAGGTCTCAGGTGTGAATGGGGAGCATGTGTTAAATTTGGTGTTATCTCTCTCACACTCTCTCATACTGGTCACTGGAAGTTCAACATGGCACCTCATGGCAAAGAACTCTCTGAGGATCTGAAAAAAAGAATTGTCTCTCTACATAAAGATGGCCTAGGTTATAAGAAGATTGCCAAGACCCTGAAACTGAGCTGCAGCACAGTGGGCAAGACCATACAGCGGTATCACAGGACAGGTTCCACTCAGAACAGGCCTCACCATGGTCAACCAAAGAAGTTAAGTGCACATGCTCAGCGTCATATCCAGAGGTTGTCTTTGGGAAAGACGTATGAGTGCTGCCAGCATTGCTGCAGAGATTGAAGGGGTGGAGGGTCAGCCTATCAGTGCTCAGACCATATGCCGCACACTGCAAATTGGTCTGCATGGCTGTCATCCCAGAAGGAAGCCTCTTCTAAAGATGATGCACAAGAAAGCCCACAAACAGTTTTCTGAAGACAAGCAGACTAAGGACATGGATTACTGGAACCATGTCCTGTGGCCCGATGAGACCAAGATAAACTTATTTGGTTCAGATGGTATCAAGCGTGTGTGGCGGCAAACAGGTGAGGAGTACAAAGACAAGTGTGTCTTGCCTACAGTCAAGCAAGGTGGTGGGAGTGTCATGGTCTGGGCCTGCATGAGTGCTGCTGGCACTGGGGAGCTACAGTTCATTGAGGGAACCATGAACGCCAACATGTACTGTGACAGAGCATGATCCCCTCCCTTCGTAGACTGGGCCGTAGGGCAGTATTCCAACATGATATGAACCTAAACACACCTCCAAGACGACCACTGCTAAGGAAGCTGAAGGTAAAGATGATGGACTGGCCAAGCATGTCTCCAGACCTAAACCCTATTGAGCATCTGTGGGGCATCCTCAAACGGAAGATGGGGGAGTGCAAGGTCTCTAACATCCACCAAATCTGTGATATCATCATGAAGGAGTGGAAGAGGACTCCAGTGGCAACCTGTGAAGCTCTGGTGAACTCCATGACCATGAGAGTTAATGCAGTGCTGGAAAATAATGGTGGCCACACAAAATATTGATACTTTGAGCTCAATTTGGGCATTTCCACTTAGGGGTGTACTCACTTTTGTTGGCAACGGTTTAGACATTAATGGCTGTGTGTTGAGTTATTTTGAGGAGACAGCAAATGTACACTGTTATACAGGCTGTACACTTACTACTTTACATTGTAGCAGAGTGGCATTTCTTCAGTGTTGTTACATAAAAAGATATAATAAAATATTTACAAAAATGTGAGGGGTGTACTCACTTTTGTGCGATACTGTATATATATATATATATATATATATATATATATATACAGTATATATATATATATATATATAAATATATATATTTATATATCAAACAATACTCATTAACTTATTGTCACACACAAAATATAGATATAAATACGGTAGTATAGTTTGATATGCTGATGGAATTTGTTGTTTTTTTATAGTTTATGATGTCTTACCAGTTTTTCCAGCTCCACTCTCCCCAGTTATCAATATACACTGATCCCTATCTCGGTCACGCAGAGATTGATAAGCTTCATCAGCCACAGCATAGCTAGAACAGTCAGAAAAGGATACAAGTCAGGATTTTTGATTATGAAAAAGTACATGCTGCTCCTTTTCCATCTGTGCAGCTTCTTGCCTCTCCTCTGGGAAATACCAATGGAAACCAAGTGACCAAAACAAATGTATCAAGGATGTGCATATATATATATCATTGACAAAGGTTTTGAGTTTTGTTTTTATATGGGTTTTTTTATAATAAAAATATTTTAGCAAATTTAAATGTAATGATTTATTTTTCAAATTTGAAAAGCTTTTAGGATTTAAAGAACCATTCAATCCTCTAACAACGGGATCTATGTGTTAATTTCTATTAAATTGTATCAAGAAGCAATATTTATATTTAAAACGTAACATCAACAATGTAAACCTCTAATTTAACTGCTTGTCTCTACTCCTTTTGGGATCATCAAGGGGTAGGAGGAACTCTGTCAGGAAAGCAGTGCTAAATGTACAGAAACAAGCTTGTGTCCTTGCTGAGCTAAATCAATGTAACACTCCTCCAGCCAATGAAAAGCATCTGTTCCTTCCAAGACATAAGCTTGTGTTTGACCATTTAAGACTAACTCCCATTCAAAACTGTTTGACCTCTTCCTGACCACAGACGGGTGGAGCTAACAGCTCATTTGGAGGTTTAATAGTTGATGTTAGAAAGTAAGTTTAATATTGAAGACTGCTTTTTTAAATCATTGAAAGGGGATTTTGTTAACATGCAATGTCTAGTTAAGACAACTAACTCCTGTTATTAGGGCACTACGGTGGTCCTTTTATTGTCATCAAGGAACTCCAATGCGTACTAAGGTGAGTGGTCTTGCAGATGTCACATTTTAATAAATCTTCTTGGCAGGATAACATTGGAACTTTAGAGGTTCTACTTATATTTCCATGCTTTTCAACTAGTTCTTCAATATGATTAATACCATATTGGGCCAAAACATATAATTTTATCAAAGTCCTACTTTTGATTTTATTGTAGATAAATACCTAAATCTGTTCATCAACTATCCTGAAACTATGTTTCTTATCTGAGATCCCTCTATAAAATCACAAAAACCTTTGAGAGGCTCTGTACTCACCTAAAATCATTGTTTATTAAAATGTGGTATTATACAGATAATAATTTTGAATTAGCCTTAAAGTGGATCTGTCATGTTTATACATCTGTGTGTACTAGTTTAATAGTTTCCATAAACATGTGTAATGTCTTTTAAAATTGAAAAATGTAATTATAGCAATATTAATTACCGTGACTCTGTGTATGTGCATAGGAGAGCAGCTATCTTATTAGCACATGAACATGACGGCCTCCCAACCATCACCATAACTCCACCACCTTTCTATTATGTGTCTAATCCCTAGTGACTGCAACAATTCCATCTGCCTATAATAGCAGAGAGAAGTAACAGCTCACAGTATGATTTTATATACCCTGCTATTCATTTAACTAATTTGTCATAAAAATAATGTGTATTGACTTCTGGGATAAGTTGCATTTTATTTAAAAACAGAGATTGAAAGCTAACAGTGCTGACTATGTTTTGCTAAGTTTGGACGTTGACAATTTCACATTATATCCTTTTTCATAAGGTTCAAAAACGCTTTTAATCTAATGCTCAGTGTCCTTAATGCATTAAATTGATTTATCATAGGGTCCGTATATGGATAAGCAAGTGTGACCAATGCAGTTTCATCAATAATTATAAATCACAGCCTTTTTAGGTAGTCAACCTGGTCCCTTCCGCCCATTAGTGGGCGATTCAAGATTTCATGGTTGGCGGCAGGGTAATCACTAGGGGGCATCTCTGGCGAGTGACGTCATACGCCTGAGATCCGCAGCACCACGCTTGGCTGGTTGGAGAGCTGGTGAGAGAGCCTAGGGACGGCAGTCAGGACCGGATCACTATCTAGTAAGTACAGGGTGATAGACAGCTAGGGTGATAGACAGCGGCACTGGTGGACGGTAAGAAAATATTACCATCAAAGTGGGCAATACAAATTAAAAAGTTGACTACCCCTGATGTAGACATAGGACATAAGACAGGAAGTTAAAGACTGCAGGATAAGTTTAAATGTAATAATTAAACTGGTAAGATTAAGACTGCTAAACATATTAATCAATTATAATAGACAATGATTTGGGTGAGAATAGGGTCCCTTTAACTGTCTGAGAAACAAGAGATTAATTTCTCATTCTGTTGGCATGGGTTATACCAGTTACTGGATTTCCTATATATGCAGAGGGGAAACAGACCTAGACTTGCCAGACAACACAAAGCAATTACATTCTAAGTATTATGGATTAGATGCTACTATTTCTGAGCACTTAGTTTCTGCCTGATAGAGTGGAAATGGGGGCACTAATGGATCTGGCCCCTGTCCGAGACAGTGGAAGTTAACTGGTTTGTCTCGAATACTCCCCGGGGTATATAGGACTTTGGCCAGAGTCATGCTGAAAGAGCAACTGAGGAAGGATTGTTCTGGAATACCACTGCCAGGTACCAGACAATGCTCAGTAAAAACAATTACAGCAAGTATTACAATTAGTTATTTGAATAACTTCTATTTGGAACATCAGTAAAATATTATAAAGAAATTGATTATTAGATAAGAATAAATAAAATATGCTTATTCTAGAAAAATGTACAAAAATATTATTTTATCTTATTTTTCAAAAACAGGATTTTAAGTTAAAAAATAGTTATTTCAAAGAAGAGCACTGAAAGCAGTCCCATATTTCTCAAAAGCCCTACAAGGCTGGGATAGAGTAGCAGGGGAATGTGGCAGGCAACTTGGTTCCTTCAATGTTTTATATTTCACTTTTATTTCATTTTCATATACTCCCTCTTGCGTTCTCCTTCTCTATCTCTCTTTATCTCTTTATATATTCTCTCTCTGCATATGGCTTACACCTTATGTACTGACTTTCTGTCCATAGCTTCAGTCTCTATCCAAAAATGCTCTCTATACTCTTCTCTCTCCTGTTTCAAACCTGGTTATATGAGGTTTCCATATAAAAATGTTATATTTAGAAGAGCAGCAGGAACAGCTCAGTTATGCAGTATGAACCAATCTCAGTGATATTGTAACCTTGCGGCTAATATTTTATAGATATGGCTGGATATAATAAAGTGGGAAGCTTGGATAGCCGCTCCAATTTCAAGTCTTGAGATTAATCTTTATGGAGTACACACCTTTGATGCTCACATGTAACTAGTTACTGATAAAGATGTACTTTAACCCTTTCACTGGTTGATTGTTGGCTCATTTGCCAGTAAAAGAGTTAAATACCATGCTGTAGCAACACATTACAGGTACGCAACTTATGGCAATGTGACTATAATTACCAGTGAATGTCATAATAAAAGATTGGATTCCTCTAGACTCACCTGAGCTGTATATTAATTGTATTGTTTCAAATTCATTATTAGCAACATTTTGGAATAACATTAATTCTATTTCTCAACCTTCTCTAAAAATAATAATTTTCCCATAGTGATTCTGCATGACTTGAGTTGAGCTGTAAATAGTATAAACTGCTGCTCCCATAGGGCCAGGACATATAGATAATTGTATGCACTTGTTTTCTATGTGAACTTAATAGACAAAAGGATCTATAGCTAATAAAAGGGAGGTAGTAAGTAGAACTGCAACCACTCTCCTGCAAAAGTAAGACAAAATGGGTCTCCCCCTGCACCCAATAAAGCCAAATTATTGGGGGGGTTTTGCATTTAAAAAACTTTAAGCAAACCCTGTTTAAACTTCACAGAAACTAACAGGAAACGTAAATCTCATTGGCTTATAGAAGGCTAATAAGGGCTGTTAAACATCTGAATATATGTTTGTTGTCTAACATAAGCAAAACACAGCAGCACCTTATCAAATAGCATTTTTGTGATGCAACATGAAAACACATTATTTCCATGTCCCTTTAAACTGCAATCATGTTAAAACGATAGTTGTTAGCAAGACAGGCTCAAGATGATTTTGTTCCCTAATGAGGCTTTAGATATTGCGCCCCATGTAAGTTAGAAAATGGAACACCTGCTTCAGTTGCTTTGAAAAACTACCTAGAATTTCTCTGTGGTTAACCTCAAGGGTAATTGTATTTTACAGTTTTAAAAACATAGATTATTTAATAATAATATAACAGAAGAACTATTCTGATCTATATATCATCAATATTAATAAAAAAGAAGGAAAGAGAAGGTGTAAAGCAATGGCAGAGTAGGAGTACTTTCATTATGCTTAAGGTTTTCTTTCATGCCTCCTACTTTACAAATAAACAAATAAATAGCAGTAACACGTGGAAACTGAAAGAAAATACTGGCCAAAGACTGACATTTTTTTTAACATATTCCAAAATATTCATAGTTATTACAGGATAGGGAGCTCAGTATTGAATTGAGGAGTAAGTGCTGTGCAAAACTTCTTTGCCCTTCATAGCACCCCCGTAAGTTGACACCATGGGCAGCCACCCACTTCACCTGTAGATTGGAACTGGCCCTGTTTGCTATCCAGTAGAAAAATGCCATGGGAATTAAACCAAGATAGATCATCAAAACTAAGTAACCAATCAAAGCATGGACGTATTTTGGTTTTGAAAGTGCCCTGAGCCTAATCACATGCGTGCACCCCCACTCCCCAGTTACTACTTAGTCTTTCTTCTTGCTATAAACCAAACATTAGATAACCACACATGTAAAATCATAAGTGTATGTGTGTTTAAGTATACATACTGTATGTAAGATACTTTTACAGACAGATATATAACTACATATAGATATTTCTGTGTACGGGCACACACTATTTCATGGCGCTGCACCAGCAACTTTGAGCCGTCTGCTGCCCTGTGATACGTTGCTGCCCTATGCCTAGGCAGAAAAACATCACTGAATCAAAACTATCACTAACTACCTGACACCATCAGCCTTATTAAATTGCAATTCGGCCAATTGAATAGGGCTCTAAGTAAGCACAGAGCATATTTTTTTACAGAAGTTTTTAGTTAGTGAAGACCTTGATTTTGGATAGAAGTTCACAAACTAAAAACTTCTGTAAAATAATATGCTATGTACTTAAATAGAGCCCTATTCAATTGGCCGAATTGCAATTTAATAAGGCTGCAAGTGTTGAGTTACTTGCTAAGGCCCTCATTCAATTGCAATTTGGCCAATTGAATAGGGCTCTAAATAAGCACATAACATATTTTTTTTAAAGAAGTTTTTATTTAGTAGGCATCTATCCAAAAGCAAGGTTTTCACTAACTAAAATCTTCTTTAAAAAAAATATGCTATGTGCTTATTTAGAGCCCTATTCAATTGGCCAAATCGCAATTGAATGAGGGCCTAAATGTTTTATAAGAAAACCTGACTTTTATAATTTCCTACAGGGTGTTAGTTTAGGTTAGCTAGGTATTAACTAAGGAATCTCACATCAATCTAGAGCAAAGTGAATCTAGTTTAGGGAAACAGTGTGTTTATCGATGGTTTCTCTCAGCTACATGTTATATGATGCTTTTGCTTATTCCATGTAATGTATTTTCAGGACAGAACCCCATTAAATACATTAAGAAACACAGTCTAAGGTTTTACTAGAGCATTCAGCACTACTAAGGAATGTGTGTGTCTCAATAATGTATTAGAATAATAGACATAGCTATAGTATGAAAAATGAAAGCATATTACTACTACCATCAAATATCCAAAATATAAACGATACATCCCTATTTGTGGCCCACTAGTAGTAAAATATGCTACTAGTTTGCCACAAATGAATTCATTTTATTCATGCAAGTTAATGAGTATATTTACATAAGCTACTCAATAACATTCAATAACTTTCTTACTTTTAGTGTCTTCTGGACTGAAGTATTATTTTTCGTGAGAGGAACATAAGGTTTATGATGTTTCTGCTTTCAATCCTGATGTAATGCATTTCACGTTTGATTATTATTTTCAGAATTATTCATTCAATAATTACTTTGATGCATACCTGACCAGCAAGTGTCTTTCTGAAAGTGCAGTGGTCCTTTAATTTAAACCACTGCTGATGTATAGGATGTTGAACAAAGCAGATCTGACAGAAGAGCTCTTAAACTTACATATGTGGCTTCTGCTGATACAAGTTGCTGTTTCTGTACTCCTCCACTATCTCAGGGGTGTAGATGGAAAGCGACTTGTAGGGATTCACGGATATGACTACATTTCCAATGTATGTCTGCCAGAGAAACAAAAAACTATGATGAACATTATCATTTGTGCACAGAAAATTTTATGCAGGTCTTTTTATTAGAACATGTTTTTATTAGTATTAGTCTAAATTGATAATATATTTAGAATTATATCCATGTTTGCAGCATATCTATATTATGTGGGGAACTGCCCCCTTATTCTGAAATGTTCTGTCCAACAAGCATTTTGTGACTGGGCTGCTTCTTATAATGCGCAAGATTGGCTCCACGCCGCTAAACATCAGAATAGGTCTAAGATAAATGTCTGTACACACTTCTTATAAAGGACTTTATTGAGTGGGCTCCACCAGTGATTTTAATTGCCAGTT
Source organism: Discoglossus pictus (assembly GCA_027410445.1). Lineage (NCBI taxonomy): Eukaryota > Metazoa > Chordata > Amphibia > Anura > Alytidae > Discoglossus > Discoglossus pictus. The sequence continues at coordinate 378,610,189 of CM050164.1, forward strand.
CGGTCATTGCTGCGGGTCCCAGGGACATTATCGGAGAATTTTGTGAGAGATATAAAGAAACTTTGCTGGTAGTAGTACACTCTGGTTCTTGGAAGGAAAATATACATAAATACTACTAACATTTGTCACAGTTGTAGATAGATTGAAACTGGCCCATAGTTAACATGGACTGTATTTCAGTTGCTAAAAAAACGAAATGAATATCTAGATTGCCATTGCCCAGATCCAAATAGACTCTAATGCAAAAGTGATCACATTCTGTTTAGGTAATGGGCCAATCACTGGCATGTTGTAAACAATTGTCCTAGCCTATAAGGAAAGTGAATCTGTGCTGAAATTAGTTTTACTCTGGGAAGAGCTAATATTTGCTGCTATCTTCTTTTTACTGTATTGATTATTTTGTCTTAATGAGGTAAATATTTTCTAGTTGCCAGGCTTCCTTTCAATGAGATACCGACTAGGGAGATCTGTACGGTTAAATGGTGAATTAAAGAAACATCTTTCATGCATTTTAGAGTTAACCCAATGAAAGCAAGATACAATTTACATGAATATATATGCAGATATATTATGAACTAAACCAAGATCACACACTCAATGCTGCGATAACAGACACTCATTGTTTCAGACAACAGGCCTTCTAATTGTAATTAAATAATGTATTCAAAATTTAAATGGAATTCTTTCAAGTTAATGAAGGTGGTTTAGTATTTGAACATACATAGATTTCATCATGCTTGAATCTTTCCTTTAGATTCTGTAGAAGGAATTCTTCTGAAAGGTTCTCCAGAAGAACCATGTCCCCAACTCCAACCATGCCATCCAAGAAGGATGATTTGTTATCCATCTTTGCAGACTTGGTTTGGTATCTAAATGGAAATAAAAGAGACGGAATGATTGAAAACATTTGAACAGATTCAAGAAAAGACATACATATCTTATTTCATGAAGTTATACCTTTGTTCCTAGGTTTGTTTGTTATGCTATAGATATCTTCCTTTCACTGGCTTCTAAAATGTCAGGATGGCTACACAATCACCTAACTGGCTTTGAAATAAATATAAATTCATCAACCGTTATAAGGGAATCTATATTTTATTTTATTATACTGAACATGAGATTTTCTTCCTCCATAAGGCTGTGCAAAGGACAAATATTTATTGTACCAATGAATTGCATTGCACATGTTTAAAAATAAAACTTGTTTCCAACACCCAGAGTTGCTTACATAGGCACATTGTACCTACCAGTAGAAAAACTGCTTTGGGTACAGATATTAACCCTATGCTAACCTTCAAGCCAACAGCAGCACACTGCAGAGATCTACAGAGCAATGTCTGAGCTCCTTCTAGCTTCCTTGTGCAGGGGACTACACCTCCCAGGATGCCTTCCTGCACAAACTACCATCACAGATTAAAATAATGCATTAGCTGCCAGTGATTGGCCAAAATTAATTATGAGTGTTATGCTAATTTTAACAGAGATTTAGCAAACTTTAAGGTAAGTCTAGTAAGACATGCATTACTGAGAGAAAACAGAGGTTTGGTACAAAATAATTTTGGACCCCCTTCCACCTTTTCTATACACCCTGTAGGGTTCAATAAAAAAAGTCAAAATATATTTTGATATTTATGGAAGGATTATGTGCTTCCCTCCTGTAAAGACCACTGTTAGTATCAGAGGGTCCCTGGTGCTTTCCAACTGCTGCACCAGTAGTATCTCCACATATTTAAAAAAAATCTTAAAGTCAGCCTTTTGTCCTCACCCCTTATGTATTCAAGAGGAAGGATTACTGTCATTGCAGCCTCTATAGCCTTTTTGGGGAGCTTTTTTTTTTATTCATTCATGTTAACATATGCCATTGTAAAATGCATGAGAAAATAGGAAAAATAAAACCATCTTCATACTCTGACAGCAACTATGTCTTTCTTATCACCGATTTATGGGTAGCAATATTGCTTTATAACTTTGTAAATGGCAACACAGTAATGTAGGTTTATTGCAGCTATCAGCTGTGACTTGCATGCAAGTACAATTTATACACACACAGTACACATGGACTCTGCTCTAACTTGTATATGATATATTCGTATGGTAATATATGAGCTTGACACAAATGGGCAGAAACATGTATGCTTTATACCAGCGCTTCTCATCAGCCAGCCCTAGGACGTGTGGTGGTCACTGAGACGTTGTCTACAGGTCCTCAGGAAAAAAAGGGATACCACATACCACAAGACATATACTGTATGCACAATAAGCTAGTGTTTAATAAAATATGCCTCTGCTGCATCCTGGAAGTATCCATGATACTTTGGTGAAAGTTCTGTGTGAGAGGTGCGTTTACATTTCTGGAGAGTACGGTTTGAATTTATTAATGCCTTCTTCTGAGTGCTTACTGTGGAAGGTGGTAGGTGTCAATTTTTAAAACCAACCACCATCCTTCTCCACCACTCTCTCCGCTTATAAATAAAAATAAGCACACCCCTCAGGCTTCAAGCTGTCAGGAAATGTTGAAACAAGACAATATAAAATCTTCTATAAACACACAGATTTTTGATTTTTTTTTTCTTCAAAAGTGTTTTTACTTTGTTTAGGCTTGCACAGCTGCTTTTATCATTAGTTGGTTGCAGACTTCACCAATGTGCAATGTTTCCATGAACTACAATGGTACTTTAAGACAATAATATTATTGTTTAGAAAAACATGTAAAATAATCAATTATAGAGTCAATTTATATATCTTTTTTATATATATATATATATTTATTTTTTCTTGTTATCATTACCTAGTTCTTCAAAAGAACATATTGTAAATACGCAAAATTCTGAGCAGTCTTATTGTACCTTGTACAAGTCTTGCTTGAACTTAAAGCGACTCTAAAACGTAGAAAAAGTGGGCTGTATCTCAGTTAAAGGACCATTGTGTTTAGTAAAAGCTGTGCATATGTATGAAGTATGTAACAAACTAACAACAGAAGCAGCTACGTAAGCCGTGAACATAAAAGGATTTTTGAGAAATCCCAAAATTCGAAGACTCTTTGTGTCATGGGGGATTTTATATGTCATAGCTAATTTGCTTACAGACTGCGGTATGGGGTTATTTTCTCTTCTATTCATACCTCTTATCATGTATTTATTAATAATGGCATTACTTCAACAGTACTAAAGCAGAATTATCTCAACCCAAAGTCCCTCACATTCCGCCAAGTTGTATTATCCTGTAAAAAGCACATATCCGGCATCATTAAAACTACAATGAACTGTAGTTCAAGAAAAAAAGACCATGTGTGGGGTGCTTATCTATATATAAGTGAAAGGAGAAGTGGGGGAGGGGGGCTAGGAAGTTGTCAATTGTATTTTTAATCACATTGAAATTGACACCACAACGCTTCCCCATTACAGGCACAGAAGCAGAAAGTTGAATCAAGAGATGCAACCACAGCTCTCAACACATGTAAATGACCTTCTTACACATACTAAAAGATCATGTATGCCACCATTGACTATAAAAGGCATTCACTTTAAAACATTTTCTTGCTTAATTATGCTCTTAGTCAAACTCAATGTATCTGTATCTCCCTCTCTCTCTCTCATATATATAATTTCATTTCATTTTAGAGTGAAATGAGTGAATATGATGATAGCAATACAAATTTCCCAAACAATGGTAAAGGTTTTCCACATCACCGCTATTGATAAACGCATAAACCCATCTCTGGTCCTGATGCAAGTAAAAGGGTTAATATGTTACACATTTTCCAATTATTTTTCTTCATCCACAGCACCTTGCTCTCACTTTTAACCTTAATGTGACTGTGCACAGAGCAGGATTTCGGTTTAGCTGTACAATACCCTGTCTTTGTTCTTCATGTTCTGCCAATTTAAAATTTACAACCAGAAAGCATACTCTACCCAGACATAAATATTTGATTTGATTTTAAAAGTATCAATTTAAAGCAGTCAAGAAGACCATGACTAACCTCTGACCATGGATATGACACAGTGATTATTAATGTTATTGTACGTGACACTGTTCATCAGATATAACTTACGGTATTCCCCAAAGAGCCACTGAAGGTTAGATAAACATTCACAAGTTACAACATTAGCACTTGTGTAAGCCAATTGTTATTGTGTGAAACATTTTAAGAGAGAATTTAGATTTTTAGCCGACTCGGCTAGTAGAGGGAACCTGCTACTACAGTAAAACTTCCTTATCCAGGCATGAGGGGAAGGGAACAAAGCAAGTACTTGTGACCGCTTACTACAGACCATCTGCTGGGAAGATGTACAATGCTTATAGCTTATCTGAATCCACAAATTCATCATTCTTTCAACTACTGAATAGATAACCAAATTACGGGAAAGAATCTGCCAAAATAAAGATATTCTATAAAAATGCATTTATGCTCACGGCAAATATATTAAGCTTTTCACAAATTACTGTGGTCCTTTACTAAGTAGTCTGTTCTAGCACTTCAATGGCTGCTAGAAAGTGCAGTCAATGTAGGGTCCTAATATAAAGCATGTTTCTTGATTCGGATATAAAGCAACTAACAGTTATAGTTGACTTGATGATGTCCAAAAACTCAGATACTATTATTATCATATCCCTGAAAAAGTTCATGGAGCCTATAAAAAGTACATATTACAGTATGATACTTTGAAGAACTAGATATCTAGCAACATGTCTGTAGGAAGTTAAGAATACAAATAAAACATTGTATGTATTAACTATTATATACTACACTGGAGGATGTCACTATTGTATTCATTTACCTGCCTGATGAAGAAAACCTTGATTACACATAAGATTTCAATTAATGAGTGAAGGAAACCACAGGCTCAATAAAACTTGTACAATTTGTAGCCATGGTTATCTGTCCATTAGGCTCCTATACCAGTAGTGGTCAACTCGATCCTAAAGGCGCCTCCAACAGATCAGGATTTCAATATGTTTTTGCTAGAGCACAGGTGGGCTAGATGAATGAACTGAAGTAACTTAGGTTTACTAAATCAGGGAGATCCTGTATTCCTGGATTGTTGATGGTCCTCAAAGGATCTAGTTCTCCACCACTGTCCTATCCATTAACATGAGCCACATTGGTTACATATGAGTACTGAAGTAAGTTTATAGCAACCATGTTCTTCAACACTAACAGGCAAGTATTTGATGTTATCCATATCTTAAAAGAGGGAACTCAATCCAAATGAGTGACCCACTGATAAGTCTGGCCTGTTGATGTGCCTTGTGGTCTGGCATCCATTGTTTTAGTGAACAGACAGCTTTATGCTGCAGTAGCTAGACATCAAATATCAGCACCTCCATATACACTAGACTGAATGCAGGTAATAATGTCTATGTTAGTACATGAGCTTGTCTCCCATGGGAGGAATGATGTGATCTCCCAGGCAAGGAATTATTTCTCATGCAATTTCTACATGATTACAGATAGAATATATGCTGCTTGATTGCATTAATTAAATATTAACAGAAATAACAGACACGTTCTGTGTGAATAAGCTCACTCAGGTAAGCCATTATTTCACATTTCTGTGCCTGTTATTTTATACTAGCGACTTGCCCATCAAAAAATGCCAGCAATATAATTGTAAGGCAGGTAATTCTGTTTGGTGGAGATGCGCGGTGAATGGGTGTTGTGTTTATTGTGGGTTTTTTTGTTTGTTTTTTGTGTCTATTTGTTTTGTAATGAAATAATTAATACATTAATAAATTAATATATTTTACCTATTTGGAAGTAATATATGCAGGAAGCATTGTGCTGAAGAGCTTACAATCTGTTTTGATGTTCCTGCAGCATATAATGTAGGTTTGCACTGTTGTGGAGCTGAGGTGTGTCAGCAATGTGTGCAGTGTGTAGTGTAAATAGGCTGCGTGCCCGAGGGAAAGCCATTAGGGTATCTGTGTACTTCCGCATTGTGTAAGTTAGTGTTGTAAAATGGTGGCTAATGTGTATGTGCTAGGCGGCTGTGTATGATGTAGCGTCCTTGCTAATGGTGTATCTTGTACCTCGTACGGCTTTTTGGAAAATCCGTATGTGCTTGGTGGTGTTTTGCGTGTTTAGGGTCCTGTAGCCTTGTTTTCGGGTTTTTTCGGCGGGCATTTTTTCTCTCGCTTAGGGGATTTTTGTGTGTGTAAACTCTTGAATTTGTACTTAAATGGAGGTGTAACTTTACTTGCAGAGTTCCAGGGTCCCCCCCCCCTTGCTGTGGGTAAGCTTCTTATGTATTTGTTGTGTGTATTTATTGTGTTTTTAATTTTTTTATGTGCACACGGTTGGGGTGTTAAGGTCGTATTTTTGCAAGCTCATATTTGTGGTTGCTAAGTCCGTAAATTTTCTGGTGTAAGTCCCACCTGCGGCTGATTGCAGCCGACGTGGGAGCCTCCACCTTCACAAATGTGGCCCCTATTTGCGTACCGAAAGTCGTAGGGGGTCGTACGGATGAGTGCCTACGTCGCACATCACCAGCGCAAGAAGCGCCTTTGGTGCTCCTTGCCAGCAACTGCGGCCCTCGCTTTGCGACGGACGCAGTTGCTGCGGGCTCACTATGCGAGCCCACAGCGTTAGCAACAACCCGCATGCTCATAACTATATATGTGACTAGCGAATTGCCCGTCAAAAAATGACGGCAATGAAATTGTAAGGTAGCTAATGCTGTTTAGTGTGTAATAATGAAATATATAATACATTAATAAATTAATATACTTTACCTATTTTAAAGCATTGTGTGGAAGAGCTGTGAATGTGTTTTGATGTTGCTGTAGCATTAGTGGTGTGGAGCTGCTGTGTAAGCGTGCTGAATGTGTGCAGTGTAACACTGTGCGTGCGCGAGCCCAAACCGTTGTCGTGTACTTCCGCATTGGCGTAAAATGGCGAGTAATGTGTGGTATACGTTTGTATCGGAATATCCGTAGGTGTTTTGTGGTGTTTTGCGAGTTTCTTGTGGTGTTTTGCGAGTTTAGAGTGCTGTAGCCTCGTTTTCGTTTTGTTCGGCGGCCATTTTTTCTCTCGCTTCGATTTTTTTTTAGTCTCTAAACTGTTTTATTTCGAGTAAAATCGAGGTGTAAGTTGTATTTTTGAGGTGCTGGGTGCTCCCTCTTGGTGTAGGTAAGTTTTTTATGTATGTGGTGTGTGTATGTATTGTGTTTTACATTTTGTAATGTTCGCGAGTTGCGTCCGAGTGTTGCGAGTCCGTAATGTGTGTGAACGTGTGTCGTATGTTGTTTGCGAGTGTCGTAATGTGTGTGTCATACTGTTTGGGTTGCGACGTGAAGTTTGCGAGCGGCCCTCGCTTTGCGAGGTCCTCAGGTGCTGGCATGGAGCGCCTACGGCGCTCCATGCCAGCAACTGAGACCCTCGGGCAGTGCCCTCGCTTCGCGAGGGCCTCGGCTCGCTGCGCGAGCCCGCAGCGTTAGCAACAACTCGTACGCTCACAACTATATATGTGATTGGTTTAGCTTACTAGAATCTCCAATAGTTAAGTACATTTCTAATATGTATAGCTCTCAGAATCTGGAGAAGAATGTGTTTATTTGTGATGGGGATTGTATACACCAAAATGTGCAGAAAATCTCTAATTGGCTAAAATAATATTTGGTGAATCCTCATATTCGTGATATTAACCGATATTAATATTTTCCATAAGTCTTGCCTAGCACTTTAGTTTCTTTTTTATCTCATAAACTACATTAGATAAAATGCTTATTTTATGAACAGTAGCGCTTTCTTTTCTAAAAAGAAAGACTCAAAAGTGCTGACTCAATTTTGTGAATGTTGTTTGAATTGATGAATACTATTGATTTAGTCTACAGCTCCTAAAGCTGACATCCGGTCTGGAGACTTCAAGTCATTTGGGAGGAAGGATGTGAAATGCAGGATATAAATGTATTAAATGAACGGTTTCCAGCTCACTGAGCATATGGAAAAAAATAAAACTGCTGTCTGAAATGCTCTGAATCTACAGCTGTGATCAGTAAACATCACATCATGATGCATACATAGGCGTGTCCTGCTAAATAATAGCACTAAAGTGGAAACAAAAATGATAAAAGTAGACAATTATCCCCTTTAAAAGAAAATAAAAAAAACACTGACAATACGGGCAAAAAACTTTATCGGTTTGCAGTTTTGCAGCCGCACCTTAATCTCCCTCTGATAAAATCTAGTTTGGGATGTAGGCTGCAGCAAAATAAATCCAGGAATAAAATGATTCTCCACAGAGAGCCATAACTCATCTAGTGTGGTACAATGATACTCAAATTATATATATTGCAAATGCAATATTATGACTATGTAGTCCCTAGATTCTGGCTGTGTGTGCATCGTACAGTCGTGTCCAACTCTCAGTGACCTCATGGACTGCCATACACCATGCTGATCCACTTGGTATTCATGACAGACTGGAGTGGGATGCCAATTCCTTCTCCAGTGGGCCACAGCATACAGCTCCTGGTATTCCTAGCTGGTCTCCTATCCAAGTACCAACCAGGCCCAACCTGCCTTGGCTTCAGGGTGGTGTGACCTCTTGGTTCAATGACTGAAATCGAACTCAGGTCACAGCGGTGAAAGGACCAAATCCTAACCAGTGGACCCCCAGGGAACCCCAGATTCTGTCTACCAAGTCCTATTCTATTGCTATTTTTTGGTACTTCCCTTTGTGTAGGAGGACACTCTCTCCAACATTTAGACACTGCATTTAAAGTGAGATTATTATAGTTTAACACAAGTAATACACACAAAAATGGCATGGATTTAATTATTTAATCCAACATTTTACGTATTTATTGCTAAGGATTTTCTTCTAAGGATAAACAAAATCAACAAATTTTCATTGTATCTATGCAGATATGATGATAGCACAGAGGTACAAAAAATATACCACCCACAGTTGTAGTATAGTACAAATATTAATATACCACAGCTTCCATAATGCATTTTGCTATACAGGCCTCCCTTGACATCCGCAGGTTTGTCACTCGCGAATTCGACATTCGCAGTTTATTTTTTTACTATCATCTCGAAGGATCTGGCCAGGGAGACCTGCACTGAGGTGCAGAGGGGGACCCTAAACCTCACCCCCTTGCCTCAAAAGGACAATTGGGCCCTAGTAGACGGCCCAAATGCAGCCTTTCCCCGCGGGGTGAGTGCCACCCAACACCTAGACCCATTCCCAAGGGACAAAACATGGGTAAAGTAATAATTTACCTATGTTTTCGTTATTCACAGGTTTTCTTACATTCTAAAGGACCCCAGGAACAGAACCCTCGCGAATGTGGAGGGTCTACTGTATTGTTATATATACTATACTCGCGTGGCACTTCTGACGTTTATTTCATAGACTAAAGGATGCATAACCGGATAGGTACATTTTTTGTCACATGATTAATTATATTATTTAGTTTAAATGTTCAAATGTATTAATTTTTGTAATACATTTGATACATTCATACCTGATAATATATACACCGTGACAAGCCCTCCAAAGACTTATTGTTGAAAGGTTCCATAGACACTGCTTTGGAATCTGGACCCTCTTTGGTTAACAAATAAGGGGACAATTATTGTGGAAATTAAGATACACACATAAATAAATATAATTATAGTTGTATAATATTAAAGACTTTGAGTGAAAGTGTTAGATAATTGAGCTTGTCCATTATGTACTTTAAGCATACATTATCTGATGCCCTTTTCTTTATCTAGAGGCAATTATTAACTCTCACAGTGGGGCTGACGTGCCAAAAGAGCATGCTCTGTTAAATAACAATCCCAGAGACTATCCAGAGTTAAAATCTTATTATGCTTTGTTTTATATATGGAAATGATTTTCCATCACATGCATTGTGAGAGTTAATTAATTGCCTTAGATGAAAAGAGAGGGAGAAGCTTTTCCGATAATTTATGCTTTAACTTTAAAGCTACCAAGTGTCATTATCTAATTAATAAACAAGTATATTAACTACATGTGTGCAATAACTCACAACTTTGATGTATCATTGGATTTATAAAATCATATTAGATTATGAGATTGTAACAATTTTCCATTGAGAAGGGTATAGGTATTTCTTTACATTATTAACAATTTTCCATGGAGAAGGGTATGGTTGTTTCATTATAAGCGCCCAACTGGAAAACTATGGCATCATTCTGATCTTCTTGAATGGAAATGAGTGGCTTGTCTGCTGGCAGCAGTTCTGGGGAACGCTTTAGCCGCTCCTTTAAATGTTATTGTAATTGTTTGTGCTGAACGAACACTAATATTACTAAGACTTGCTTTTAACATGCCATTAAGTGCGTGTTTAGAGGAGTGATATCATAGATTAGCTAAATTAAATCATTTCTTGTAGGAAAAGGAGACCTACAGGAAAAATGACAGAGATGTCTCCTTATTAGCAGAACAGTCTATAGCAGTAATGGGCATATTATATAAATAGCTGAACATGTGGCTCTAGAGCCATCAAAAAGGACCATTCATTTAACCTATTAGATGTATCAGTAAAAAATAATACATTTCACTGTAAAAGGAAGATTGTGTGATTAATGGGGACAAGAGGAATAGACAGTGAAGTGTTTAGTGGGGAAAGAAAGGTGTATATGCTCATGTTAAGGAGCATAAGGCTCTTCCACAGCACACATTGTGTTTTGTGAAAGAGTGTTATGATTTCCTACCACAATGACAGATAACGTGTGAAGCCATTGAGGGCTGCAGTATACAGGGTGATATGGAATATATGAATATATGGATTCTGATAATATATATAAGCTTTTTAGATTTCCTCTAATAGTTGAATTGCATAAATTGTTAATTGGTCCAGAGAAAAAAATGCCATTGAAACATTGCAAATTGTTTCATAAGGGCAAAAAAAAAAATCAGATCTGATCCTAAATACTGGAAATTGTATTACTCCCTGGACATATACCCATCCTAACCTAGTTATCCAACATAATCCTGTATACCCTTTTTTTCCAAAATGATATCCTATAATGGGTTAAATTTATCTATTGAATCTACTGTCACAACCTCCTTTACCAGTGAGTGAGTTCTTACTGTGAATCATTTTTTGTATAAGGGGAAATATTTTTAGGTTAGGATGATATCTTACCAGTTGCAAAACAATTGGCACAAAATATTCCCTTGACAAAGCCTTATATTGACCTTGGATGTATGTATATGATGTAATAATATCCACTTTTTTCTAGAGAAAATAAATGTAATTTGGTTAGTCTTTCTTCATAGCTTACTCCCACCAGACCCTTCTACTTATTGACTGTGTTGGCTTTCTCTCTATCTTTTCTCTATGTCCAGTAGTTCATACACTGATATTTTGTACTACTTTTTATTAGACTAGTATGCCTCCTAAAAGAGAATCTTTTGGCTGCCTACCAAAGGTTCCCAAACTGTGATTTCTCGACTTCCAATTGTCCATGAGATTTACTCAGGTGGTCCATAGAACAAAACTTAAAAAAAATATATATTAAAATATATTTAAAAAAGTTGTATTTCATAAAAAGTAGTAGTTCTGAGATAACATACTTTATTATTTATAAGTGTACAAAATATAATATGGTATAAGATAGTACTTCGCTAAATATTTAATAGAGCTTTATCATTACTGAGGATGTTGGCAGATTTAATTGTATGTATTATATATTACTATTTGTGGTGAATTGCACTATATTGCCTCTAATATGATAAGGAAGTATGCCTCTAAAGCTTGGCTTTGATAATTGACTGTTAGGCCAATAAATATGTAATTATATACCACAATACTCATAAACCCTGCAATGAATGCCTAACATTGCTTGTATTTTTACTAAATATATATTGTTCCTATCCCATAGCAGGGTATACCATAACAGTATTGCAATGTTGCAAATTCTTGCCGCACAGGCAAGTTCATGGTATCATTTTAACTCAACTTCCACCTTTGACTCTCATCTGTATAATAAAAACTAATCTTATCTACGCTTCAAATAAAAAAGAAGAAATTATCTGTCATTCATATGCCATAAATACATAAAGATATACGAGAGAGCAAAGCTCACATTACATCTCGTAACCCATTAATTCTCTTGGGCTGAGTTCTTTGTTGAATATTATTGGTTCTTTTTCAACATATTGTAGAAGAGTAGTTCTCCATGCTGTCCTTGTGAGGCTTTAATATAAAATATTCCTGAACACCGATAGTTCAGTGATAGCATTGCTAGACACATATCTATACTAGAGCACAGGTGAGTAATATTTAAATACTGCTGGAGCACTGGCCCATGGGAACTGAAAATGGAAACCTCTATTCAAGCAAACCCCTTCATTAGTCCTTAACCTTGGAATGGAACATAACTACTTGACATAGATAACCCATAGACAACAGAAACCCACAATACACAGCTGATAGCAAAATGAAACATGTTGGAAAATCAAATAAAATCTACTCAAAAACTTTCTATTCAAAATTGAAATGCACTGTTATTCTCCATTGTAATGACCCCTGGACTTGGATAATGCAGGGCAGGGCTGTTGTTGCTCAGTATAGATTTTGTTGAATCTCAGAGCATATTTTAGAGATATTGAATTAAGGGCAGTGATTCATAGATTATAATCTATTGTGCACACCGCAGCTCCAATGCAGTCATGGAAAGTGTCACATATCAAAGACTCTTTCCCAAGGTTTTCTGATAAAAGATAACAGAATGTCACATACAGAGTTATATATACATACTCACATTACATTCGTATATGTAATAGTATGTGTAGAAGTCAAGACAATTTTGTGGTGGGGTACAGCTCATTGTACACACAGACCAAATAACACATTCTCAACATTCAGATACACACAAAAAAATCTGGGGGGAAGTCCGACTCATCACCTCCATATATATAACTGTAACCATAACTGCATATTAGATAGACGCTATATACAATAGCATAATGTTTAGCATAATATTTACTTGAGTTAACTTCCTGGGTGTAGTTCATATTTTGCAAAAGTGCTTGTATTAAAAGAAATCAATATCATTGATATCATGAGCAAAGTTCAATATTATGGGGGAAGGGGACAATAAACTCTTACTAAACTGTCTATATAGATTTATATTACTGCACCAATCTTTGATACCATCACTCTTTACTCAATCACCCCCCTATCACCAATCCACTCTCAGGTGGGTGCTGTATTCCTATCCACTATATGAAATCACTGAGTTAGTGACATTTAGGAATCTGGAAAATCTGCCAGGCTTTACCAAAGTTCACTTACCTAAATACCAATTAGAAGTGCTTGTTCACAAGGATCTCTTTCTTTTAGCTGTCTGTTTCTTGCAGGTTCCCAAGGGGTCTTGTACACCAGTTCCCAGAGCTCAGAGTGTAGTGCTCACGTGGAGCTGTCCATGGTGTCTGACAGCTATGGTTAATGTCTGATCATACTAAACTCCACCACAGTCCTTCCTACACTCACCACACCTATTTCCTACTTGTCTCTGAAATCTTAGACTGGGACACCCCCTACCTGGCATCTGGCAACACTACAAAGCACAATAATCCAACCTGACTCATAAACATTTGTGTCAATGCAGATGATTAGAATATTGCAAATAATTATATATTACAATACACTGTGTATTTTATTGTTGCTTGGACAACTGACATTTTTGTATTACATTTTTAGATGTACAAGTATTCTTTATACTCAATATTTTCAATAAATTCTCTTACAAGCAGCATTCCACATGTTCTTCAAATTTTTCTTTTGTGTTTGGAACCCCATAAATATTTGGTTCGCGTACTACAGGAATTGACCTTTCCCAGCAAGTGTACCATATTGTATCCTAAATGACATGTTTGTATATAAAAAAAAAATGCCACAGGATATATCTATATGTATACATTATTTGCAAAACAAAGGTTACTCTTAAAGATATATGTAAGTTTCCTGGGTTTCAAATGTTTCCTAATAAACAACTACTGATTAGTAGAAAATATGTATTATATTGAAAAGTTGAATGTACTTACATATTTATATGCTAGATACTGATATCGGGATGTGCACACCCCTAGGAAGCTTACATAAAGTGTCCCCTACAGGGTACAGTGTGTGACCTCTAAAGGAAATTATGGTTGCTGGGGTCCCAGCTGAAATTGCCCATAAGGAGACAGGCAGAGAGAAGAAAAAGAGACAGCAACTGCCAGATTGTGATACAAATGTTTCAGTCTTTACGGAATATATATGTATACCAATTTAGCCTGGGTTTGGAGGGTGTTAACCCTAAGTTTCAACTGACAGAAATTAAAAGATATTTTGCTAACTTCAAGGTAAGTGTTTAAATGCTTATTTTGGTATTTTGACATGCAAAAAAATGTTTTCATACACTACTATTTTTTTCAGATGCACTCATAATCCAGCTCACTTAAATATCCCTTTAATGCAGCTATAGTCCCTTTCAATGACAACTGTGGTTATCTTTTTTAAAAGGTATTTTGGAAAGAAAAAAGCCAGAGTTTACTTTGTTCATTTTCATATGCAATAATTCTTTACTGCAGCTTCCATTTCTATACTGCCAGCTTCTTGCGCCTTAAGTTTCAACAGAGTGTGTTTTTTTAAACAAATGTGATTTCTATAAGAAATAATAAGTGCACTGGAAAGTCTCCTCCCATCTCAGGAAGTAGTTCACTAGAAACTGACATATTCAACAACAGCATAAATGCATACTCAAGTAATAAATTAGATACTGTATTATTTTTGGAAGAAGTGTAGTTCATCAAAAAGGGCTATTTACAATTTTTGACCACAGTGGTCCTTTAAATATAGTGGCCAGACGTCCTGTTCAAGGCACTCATGGAAAAAGGAATGCTGCAAGTTGTTTTGGATCTCATGCCCAGCGACATATATTTTTCATCAATGTCTCCCATAACGAGAGTGGGGGGATATGGTAACGGTACATAATGCCCAAAATTTCCAGGTGAGATAGTGAACATGTTTTAAACAAAAAGTTATTTTGTTTTTAATAAAAAGTGATTTGGAGTCTGTCATCACATGATGTGTTTACACAAGCACAGAATTAACTGTCCAGTAAAAGTCATGTCATAAAAATGAAGGTGAATTTAAAGACTTGAAAGTCCCAGACTTGTAACAAACCTGATTTTGGGACAGAGGTATCATCTTGAGCATGTAACAAGTTTGTAACCTAACTCAGTATGCTCCTGGTGAGATATGTTACTCACAAGGTAACTCAGGAAAACTCTGGGCTCCCATTGTGCAGGGCCCCATACCCCTATGTTGGCAGATCTGCAGTAATATTTACTTCTGCTTATACAGTGTATATTACACTCTTACATAGGGTGGGATAAGAGACTTTATTTTAGTTTGCATATTGTAAGTACTTTATTTAAATGATTAGTTTTTAAGAATATCTGTTATATTTGCTATGCTATTGTTGGCTCTTCTATAGTGACTACTTCCTAAGACATTCAATATGGTTTATGCAGTATTATTTCACAGCATTGTGTGCTCTGTAAGTATTGAGTAGGGGATGAAACTGCTTTTTTAATGTGGGTAGAGTGTTCATGTTTGAGTTTGCAAAAAGTGTATAATTAATTAGCACTTTAAAGCAACCAATTAGTATTTGACCGATGTATATTTGCATAATAATGCAGAACAAACAATACTGACAATATATCAATAATTTACTTCATAAAAAATGCCTAGTACAATCTATATGTAGTTTCTCATGCTCTTTACCAGAAATGTAAAAAAAAGACAACTTCAGTGGGCATGGAGAGAAGATACATATGTAAGAGGGTAGTTCAATGAATATAGCAACTTAATTTAATAATATTACTTCTGCACAATTTATGCAACTTATTGATAATTAAAGATGCAACTTGTGCAGAATTAACACAAAAAATGAGTAGCCATGTTCATTGTACTATCCTCTTACATATGCAGCTTCCCACAGTGCCGCACCCTTCAGGATACACTCTCCTGGGTGAAAGTCCAAAGAAATATAATTATATTAAAAAAAAATGTTAACCTGACATTTGAACCTGACGTTCTTTCACAGGCATCCTCTAGCAAACAGATAGCATAGGGTAAGGTACAGGCTATATTGCTCTTATCTAAAGCAGCACACCCTTCCTAGATGGCATTTATTGCCTGGGTCATTAAGTATGTATCTGTCATGAATGAAAGAACAGGACGCTTCTGTCTCCTGCCATCTTGGGAAGTAAATTAGGAGAAACCAAAACCTTAGATTCCACAGTAACATAATTGCAAATAAAAAGTAATACATTGGAAACTGTATTTTTTTTTACATATTAAAATATTTTTTTCTATTTTCAATTTAGTTCTTGAAAACAGTATAAATATATCAGACTACACTGGTCCTTTAGTTTTTTTTTTACATGTTGACTTTTAGTTAAATGCATCTCAGTATTAAATGTAATAAATGGAGTGCCCCTTGAAAACCCTATCTAAATTAGCATATAAAAAAATGTTACAAAGCTATAACATTGTTGCAATGACTGGAAAGTCAGTCTGTGCAGCAAAGCATCATGGAATGTGTAGTCTTTATTTCCCTCAACAAGGAAGCAAGGAGGAGCTCAGACATATCTATGTCGATTTCTGCATTGTGCTGCTGTTGGCTTAAATTTTAGTATAGGGTTAAAAAAATGTAACAAAATGTAGTGTTTATATTGGCAAGTACAGGTGACAATCAGCTCTATTAAATTCCCCTAAAAAAAACCTAGCCCGTAATGTAGACTGCAAGACTTACGGCTATTAAATTGTCCCTGTAAAGTAAGACACTGCCTATCTGCAGGTTATGAGCATTATGAGCGAAAAAAGCCTACGGGATGGGGAACATGGAACTTCGCGGCTGCAAAATCTTTTTTTTTTCTGTCAAGCCCGTAACTGCTACGCTATTAAATTGCAACAAATTCACTGGCGTTCAACCCTGTAACCCGAAAATGGAGCCAAGAAGCCAACGGGTACCAGAGAGGACCCACAAGGGGGGGTAAAGTCCAATCCGTAGCACTGTAAAGCAGGGGCGGCCCGTCCATTGGGGCGTCAGGGCAAACGCCCCCCCAAATATTTTTTTTCACCCTGCAATAAAAAAAACACAACAATGTATTAGTATAACCCAAAAACAAATAAATATAAGGTGTACATCATCATTTCAAGTCTAAATAGTATTAAAATGAAGTAAAGTTAGAAAAGGGACACTGTCACTTTAAAATAACCCTTGCGCTACATTAACTAATGCTGTGTATCTATCGCCCCCTGCCTGCACCCTGTGTGATCAAATTACAATGTGTACACTAACCTTAGACTCTTCTCTCTCTTCAATGAGTCCTGGCCTGGCCCACTGACCGTTAATGCATGCCGCCCACCATCACAGTGACGATATGCATGGGCGGTCATAAATGTATCAATTAATAAATGACAGTCTTCCATCATTGACCAATCAATGATGGAAGGCTGTCCAGTTACTAAGTGATCAATCTAAACCCACCCAGACCGTTAGCCCTGAGCGCCCGCCAGCAAATAGGGCCTCGAGTTTGATTTTGATTGACTGATACAGTCAATAAAACCACCAGTCCCTTCCCCCTTACTGTTTCCTGACCCTGGTCACGCTGAGACTGAGAGACCTCCCTGGCTGAATCTACTCATCTGCTCTGCCTGCCTAACACAGTAAGTCTACACCTGCCTCTGCCTGGCACCTGCCCTGCCCCTGGCCAAACCAAAACCCCTAGTAGCCCCTAATAAAAGTTAGGGGTGACCAGTTACCCCCAGTCCCCCACTATGCCTGCCTAGCCTGCCAGTGCCACCTACCCAGCCACCCACTACCACCGACGACCCCAGCCATCACCCCCATGTGGCCTGTGCCACCCCCGATCAGGCCTGCCCTATGCTAGCCTAGCTATGCCATCATGCCACCACCGGATTACACCGATCACGGGATCGGGGTAGTCGGGTGGTGAGCGGGGTGGCACAGGCCCACATGGGGGTGATCGGATCACCCCCTTGATGAGGCCTGTGCCACCCCTGATGACCTCCATGTTGCCGCCCTATGCCACCCCCGAGGCCCGATCACCACCGGGCCCCCGGCACCACCCCGATGCGGCCTATGCTACCCCCGGGTATTCGGGCAGTGAGCGGGGTTGACCAGGCCACATGGGGGTGGATGTTCACCCCCATGAGGCCTGTGCCACCCCTGATCGTGGCCTATGGGCGACCGATGGGTGCCTGACCGTGACCGACCCCACCCTGGATGAACCAACTACCTACCCCCCCCCCCCTATTTTTATTCCATTTTTAGAAGTAACAGGCATGTATATGTGCATGTCACTTCTAAAGATAAAATAAAAATAAGGGAAGGGAAAAAAAAATACAGTAACAACATTATTACAATTAAACACACAGTAAGCAAACACATTGTTAGTACAGTTAGTAACACAACACATTGTATACAAAAATAAACAGCTTTAAACAAACATTAATAAAAAATAAAATAAACAGCACATACACACATTGTTAGTACAGTTAGTAACACAACACATTGTATACAAAAATAAACAGCTTTAAACAAACATTAATAAAAAATAAAATAAACAACAGCACATACTTACCTGTAAAATTGACCCCTCCAGCGTTGGCCTTCTGTCCTCTCTGGATATAGTCATGATGAAAAATAAATAATCCATGTTGATTGAAGCCAATGATCAAAAATAAAATAATCCATGTTGATTGAAGCCAATGATCAAAAATAATCCAATCTTGATTGAAGCCATTGTCCATCCATCCATTCTGGCCCATTGAAAGAGGCCTCCACAAAAAAAACCGACGCTCTAAAAAAAAAAAAAACAACACACTAAAAAGAGCTCCTCCTACAAGGAGCCCCTCCCGCGATTAATTGTTTTTTTCCCACGGTCTGCTATATATACTAATTTTTGAAGGACTCTGATTGGCTGAAATTTTTGATTGACATCGATTTCAACCAATGAGAGTCTTTAAAAAATTAGCAAATCAGCAAGCAGGTATGGAAGCCTGTAAGGGTAAAAAAGGTTAGTGTGAACTTGTTTGACCCTGTATGTATTATACATATTACAGGGCTATTTTATGTGATATACATGTTACAGGATAATATCCTGTAACATGTATAGCCAAAAAATAGCACTGTAATATGTATAACAAATAAAGTGTAATAGAAATGCATGAACAATATAATATACCATGTAATAAAGAACATCAATTAATCAAATAATAAATATCAATTAATATATATTGTTGTATGTATATGTTTATGTATATTTATGTGTAATTTTTTATATATATATATATATATATATATATATATATATATATATATATATAAAAATTAATATCAAAATATCACAATAAATAAATATATATATATATATATATATATATATATATATATATATAAAAATTAATATCAAAATATCACAATAAATAAATATATATATATATATATATATATATATATATAACAATTTGATATATATATATATATATATATTTATTTATTGTGATATATTGATATCAATTTTTATATATATATATATATATATATATATATATTATTTTTATTTTTTTTGGGCCTATATGTTATTTAAGGTTTTTAAGGTACGGTTGGGGCCTATATGGTCCCAATTTGTTATTTAAGGTTTTTAAGGTGCGGTTGGGGCCTATATGGTCCCAATTTGTTATTTAGGGTTTTTAAGGTGCGGTTGGGGCCTATATGGTCCCAATTTGTTATTTAGGGTTTTTAAGGTGCGGTTGGGGCCTATATGGTCCCAATTTGTTATTTAGGGTTTTTAAGGTGCGGTTGGGGCCTATATGGTCCCAATTTGTTATTTAGGGTTTTTAAGGTGCGGTTGGGGCCTATATGGTCCCAATTTGTTATTTAGGGTTTTTAAGGTACGGTTGGGGCCTATATGGTCCCAATTTGTTATTTAGGGTTTTTAAGGTACGGTTGGGGCCTATATGGTCCCAATTTGTTATTTAGGGTTTTTAAGGTACGGTTGGGGCCTATATGGTCCCAATTTGTTATTTAGGGTTTTTAAGGTACGGTTGGGGCCTATATGGTCCCAATTTGTTATTTAAGGTTTTTAAGGTGCGGTTGGGGCCTATATGGTCCCAATTTGTTATTTAGGGTTTTTAAGGTGCGGTTGGGGCCTATATGGTCCCAATTTGTTATTTAGGGTTTTTAAGGTACGGTTGGGGCCTATATGGTCCCAATTTGTTATTTAGGGTTTTTAAGGTACGGTTGGGGCCTATATAGTTCCACTTGGTCTTCTAAGGTATGTTTGGGGCCTATGGTCACACTTGGTCTTCTAAGGTATGTTTGGGGCTTATATAGTCACACTTGGTCTTCTAAGGTATGTTTGGGGCCTATATAGTCACACTTGGTCTTCTAAGGTATGTTTGGGGCCTATATAGTCACACTTGGTCTTCTAAGGTATGTTTGGGGCCTATATAGTCACACTTGGTCTTCTAAGGTATGTTTGGGGCCTATATAGTCACACTTGGTCTTCTAAGGTATGTTTGGGGCCTATATAGTCACACTTGGTCTTCTAAGGTATGTTTGGGGCCTATATAGTCACACTTGGTCTTCTAAGGTATGTTTGGGGCCTATATAGTCACACTTGGTCTTCTAAGGTATGTTTGGGGCCTATATGGTTCCCCTTGGTCGTTTAATGTTTTTTAAGTATGGTTTTGTTCTTGAATGGTATGATTGATTTGCTTGTTTTCTTTCAACCCCAGGTGCAAACCCTATGTGGCTGCAGATTTGTTTCTACTCATTGGTCAACTTAATGAACGTGAATACCCTGAGAAGAAGAGCCGACTAAAGGTAGGTGTCACTCCTTTAATTTTTCTGTTAATACGTATAGGTGCAATTATGATATTGCTGTAGTCTTGTCACATGAGTTTTTTCAATCTATATTGTATACCAATGAATTTAACACATTGTTACTTTACTTCTTGACATTTCTGCATTGCAGATCATGTATTTCAATGGGCTTTACAAGCATAAGGTCATTGGGCGGGGCTTATAAAGGTCATTATGACATCAGGGGGAGGAGTTATAAAAATGGGTGTGGTTTGAAAAAGGGGGAGTGGCTATGTTTCGCCCTGTCGCCCCTCCAACTTGAAAAGTCACCAGCCGCCACTGCTGTAAAGGCAAATATACACACACTACTGTACTTATAATAAAAGGGAAGTGAGGGAGTGATGTCAGATCTTACAATAGCACAACATTCTCTAGCTTGCAAATTGGCCCCGAAAAATACTTTAATTCATGTGTAGTTATATCGATCCCGGCAATCAATGTGTTAATACATACTGTATACTGTAACTTGCATGTAATAGAAAATCATATTTACGGCTTTATCAATATTGCATTATATCTGGAATGTGGGTACGATCGTACCTCGTAATTGAAATCCGTAAGACTTTGAATTCCCACCTCCATTTTTCAGTGACGTAATGATAACGATTTCTGTTGCCATTGGCTCCATGGAAACCCGTAACTACAGGTTTGACTAATTGATCACGTTCACGGACGCACATCCAACTTTCGACAAATGGTTTATGGGTTTGCGTCTCAAGCCTGTAACTCGCGGCATGGTCTAATTTAATAGCTTTGTAACTCGGCCAAATTTCAAGCCCGCAGCCGTTGCGGGTCTCACATTGCACATACAGGCTTCAAATTTTATGTGGCTGTATGTAAGCAGCTCTGGGGGTGTGGAAAATTATTTTTTAAATAAAACAAAACTGTTTGAGTATAGAACGAATCAATTTAATGTGTGTCTGATATAAACAGAGTGTGTTGGATTAGAAAAAGTTAAAAACAGGGAAACTTCCATAATAATTTCCTTCTTTATGTCAATAATGATTTTTATGTATTGAAACATAGCAAGTTTTTAGATATTTATCTATACTATCTGTCAATCGCCTTTTCAAGCATCAATTTCTAAGACAAAATTCACCATGTTTATCATTTTTTCTAAGCTTAGTGTCTGTTTTTTTATGTTTATCAAAACTCTTCTTGATGCATATGTAACCTTAAACATTCTTTAATGGACACTAAATACAAATTGATGTTATTTAAAATAAAGCACATAATATGTGTTAAAAATGCACCATGCATATTGCTCCTAAATCAGGTGATGTGAGTTGTAGAGACCCCTGAAAAAATATAGCACAGACAACATTTTGATTTTACTGCTGTAATCTATATCTTTATGGACCAGGAGGTTAATATTGGGCTTATTTATGCCTGCTTGATGGAAGCTGCTCCACCAGTTGCTGACTAGGCGGCCTTGGAATTGTAGAACCTGTGATATCAATCTTGAACTCTATATAGAATTAAAGAATGTTTTTTTGAACAATTATTATTAACAATTGTTATTTGGTAATAAAAAATAAAAAAACGTTGGCCCCCATACTAATTGAGCAGTGTACCCGTAAATCTTATACCCGTAAATCGTTCATGTTATTCTTAAATCACTCACAATATTACGGTACTCAGCCCACATCCGTGAATCCTGCCTTATCCGCAAGAGATTTCAGTGTAGGAAGTACCCAAACAGAGGCGCTCCTCGCGAGGCTCCCAGGGCTCACAACACCCCCAGTACCTGGGCTGCAATGAGCGCCATAGGTGCTCATCGCAAGGCCCACTGTGTCTCCTCCCTCATTCCCCATTATTCTCCTCCTCCCTTTCCCTCATCCTTCCTCCTTCCCATCCTCCTCTATTTCCCCTTCTCTCACTATCATGCGATGACCTCCTACTGCTGCTTCTCTCCTCTGCAGCGTGACTCCTGGCTGTGTCCCAACCGGCATATGCTAATGATGTGATGTCACATGCGCGTCACGTCATTAGCATATGTCGATTCAAACCCAGCCACAAGCCGCACTGCTGGGGAGAGAAGCAGCAGAAGGAGGTCCTTGCATGATAGTAAGAGAGGGTCAAAGGGATGAGGATGGGAAGGAGGGAGGAGGAGGATGAGAGAAAGGGAGGAGGAGAATAAGGGGGAAGGAGGATAAGGGGGGAAAGAGGGGAGTTAAGAGACACAGGAGAGGGAGAGGGGGAAAGAGACACAGGGGAGGGAGAGGGGGAAGAGACACAGGGGGGGGGAGAGAGGGGTAAAAAGAGATATGGGAGGGAGAGGGTTGAAGAGAGACACAGGGGAGGGAGGGGGAACGAGACAGATGGGGGGAGAGTCACAGGGGAAGGGAGAAAGAGGGGAAGAGACACATAGGAGGGAGGCGGGTAAAAAGAGACAAAGCGGAGGGAGGAGGGGAAAGAGACACAGGAGAGAGGTGGGAAAGAAAGACACACCGGGGAGGGAGAAGACACAGGGGAGGGATGGTGGGAAGAGACACATGGAAGGGGGGAACAGACACAGGGGAGGTAGAGGGGGGAACAGCCACAGGGGAGGGAGAGGGGGGAAGAGACACAGGGGAGTGAGGGGGGAAGAGATACAGGGAGGGGGAGAGGGGGTAAAGAGACACAGGGGAGGGGGGAAGGAGACACAAGGGAGGGAGAGCAGGGAGGATTCGCTATAATACTGTTTTGTTTTCTCCAAAGAAAACAGAATCCAGGATGACCCAGAAGTTTCAACATCAATAAAGCGTTAAATGAGGTATTCCTGTATATAAATGTGTTTATATAAATAAAAAAAATATATATATATATGACAGAGAGAGACAGATAGAGAAAGAGAGATAGTGTGATAGATAGAGAGATAGAGAGACAATGCCTTAGAGCATTTGTGCCTAGTCCACATGGTTTCCTGTTATGTAATAAACCCTAGAGTACAGGGTTAATGTTGTATAATGCAAGGGACATAATAATAAAATATCATATGTTTTAATGACACATGTTTATATTGGACTGTTAAGTGACATATAATGAGGAAATGTCATAATTTTCTGTTGTTTTTTGGTGCTACACTGTCACTTTAACTGCTGCTTTGGCCCTCAGCAATGCTTTTAAAACCCTTCGCAAGTGGCGTTTGTACCGGTAATATTTTTTTCAGTTTTGAGTAGTTACGGCACTGCGCTATTTTGCAAGTGATCCATAAAGTCTTATTAGCATCGGGTTTTGGTGTAAAAGTCTAACTGAGTCTTTTGTCAGTGAAAAATTAAAAGGAAAAGTTTGCCATTCTTCTCGGCTCTGGCTTGCCGCAGTCATTCGTAGCAGTTCTCTCGCATTTTTCCAGGATGGGTGATTAACATAGCTAGCAGGATTTTACTTTTCTCTTAAACATGGTGTAATCTGCGATATAGGGGATTAGCATGGAGACCCTTGATCTTTATTTATGAAAAGACAAAATTTTGTATAGTTCTATATATAACGCCTAAAAAACAGGGTAAAGTAAATAGCTAACTTAGGAGAGCAGCGCAAAAATACTGAAGTAAGAGGAGAGGAGCTTGCTGCTCTAGTGTATTTGGAGACAAAGGCAGACATATTTAAAAGGGAGACAGAACTTTGCAAACTGTGGTCATGAGTGGTTGTAAAAAAATAAAAGTATTTAAATTTGAACACTTTTTGTGCTTTTGGGAGAAAATAGGCACCGCAATTTATAATGTAACTTATTGCACAGGTTGGTTCCATCAAAATACTTCATAATTACCCTCTAAATGATTATTGCTTAATAAGCAAACATAGATATAAAAGTATGACCTTTCTATTCTGTCATTATCTCAAACATTTACCATTTGTTTACATAATGCTTAGCAACCTGTTACTTAAAGGAATATGGAATTGACATATTTTTACTTATGTAGTACATATGTTAATAAAGTAGAGACTAAAACCCTTACGTAATATTCCCCAGTAAAGATAAGTGCAGATGTTTTATCCTTTGTTGTCTTATTGTATTAAAAGGGAAAATGGTTAATTCCGTTTTTAACTTTAAGATAAACTAAGTGGCTATTTGCATATCTAAACATGTTATTAACAAACGCTTTAAAGTGGTGTTTTCACTCACTGAAATCTTCCAAACAATCACTGCAGAGGTCCACCCCCTGTAGCTCATGCATACAATGCGTCTATTGTACTAGATGTACAAGTCAATGACAAGTCTGTAGCACTTCATACACACAATGTTGAGACAGCCTGACATTGAGTAGTACACCAGTTCTTTAGACATATTGTACACATGGGTGGACCATTGCAGGGACTGACTGGAAGGTTTATGTGGGTAAAATTAGAGATTTAAACAATTGTCAATAAAAATGTTTATAATAAGATGTTTAAATATGCAACTAAGCACTTAGTTTTTTTTTTAATATTGTAATTAGGGAATCCGACATGCCCCTTTAAGTAAACAACTTCTCCTTCCATTTCCATTTAACTCAATGAAGATGGTTTGAGATCATGCTGATGAAACAAAGAAGAAAAATGTGAATGAGCTTTAGCAGATCCATATTTACAAGAACAGCTCTACCCCACCCCATAATATCCGCACCCTTACCAGTAATGTATTGAACGGCTGGATATCATGAAATATTTAAACTAAGAAAGTGCGATATCATGGACTTTGTATTCTCAAAGATAAATGTATTTTATCCTAATTACCTCTTACATTGTAAGCTCTCCCGAGAGCAGGGCCTCATCCTCTCATCTAACGGTGTATGCACAAAAGGGCTGTCTTGTTTTATCCGCCATGTAATGTATGTAAATGTCAAACCATGATTTATTGTACTCCTAAAGCTAGGAGTGATGTCAGTTACTACCATAATATTATAGAATTTTAAAGTTTTTTCTAAATGGAGATTCTTCTTTTTTTAAGACCCCAGATACTAAAGAGGAGGAAAAAAAGATCAAATACTGATTACCCCGCTAAGTTGGTTCCTTTTGAATCTGCTTCAGCAGCTATAAAGAAAAATCATAAAATGGTCCTGATAAACACACAGATGGTCAATAATTCCAAGAATAAAACAAATACAAGTATGGATGATGAAATTGCCGTAATAAACCTCTCACAGTTTAAATTGGAACACTCTCATAGATCCCTTTTATCTAAAGGCCTGTCTTATGTCCCTACAAGTTTGTTCATAAGCTCGCATTAAAGACATTTTTTGTGGAAAAGGAAGAAAGGATGCTAAACAATTTAGGCCTGGATAAACAGGATTCCCGAAGTACTAAAGAGTGTGCTTGATCTACTAAAAGAACAGGACTCTGGCATTTATACAGTACTGGGAGACATGGAGAGAAAATGCCAAAGCAAGTTTACACCTGAATATAGGCATTATAGTAATATACAAGTATTTTGGGATCTAGTAGAGAAGGATTTGAAAAAAATATCGGAGAAAATATTTAATAACCATCAGAGGAAAAATAAAACATGAATATGACTGAAAAAAAAGCTCTAAAGGATTTAATTAAGAGTAATATAATTATAAAACCCTCTGACAAAGGAGGCAATATTGTCCTTATGGACGAAAAAGATTACCTGAAGATGTGCCAGAAATTACTGATAAACTGGCGTATATGATACTAAATTAAAACCCTCTACGTAAATTCAGTAACGAAATAAAAAAGATCAAGATGCTAGAGATAACAACGTGATCCAAGAAAGTACATGTGTTTTTTTGTTTCCAAAAAATCCTACTGTGGCAACATTTTACGCCTTACCAAAGGTAAATAAGAATGTTATTCCAGTACCTGGATGCCCTATAGTTTCGGGCAATAATAGTTTAATGGAGAAAATAAGCATTTATGTTGACGACTACTTGAAGGATCCGGTGGAAAGATTACCATCTTATTTGAAAGATACATTGGATGCCCTTAAACATCTGGACGGTCTTTATATTACACAGGAGGCACCATTAAGTGTCTACAACTTTATTCCAGCGTTCCACACGATCAGGGCATAATAGCCATTGAACATTACCTAAGTATGAAAGGTAAGGGTGATAATTAATTCAATAGGATCATTATCACTTAGCACAGCTTCATCCTCACAAGGAATTTCTTTCTTTTCAACAAACGATGGTCAGAAAAGGGGAACTGCCATGGGCACATCATGTGCCCCAAGTTACACCAATTTGTATTTGGGGTACTGAGAAAAAACGTGTATTTTCAGAACAAAAGGCAGATTTTTCGGAAATGTTTTTATAATGGCAACGTTACATAGAGAACGTCCTAGTACTGTGGACAGGTACGAGACAGGAGTTTGAGTCATTTATAAAAAAAGGCTCAACAAGAATTCTTTGGGTTTAAAATTTACAGTGCCTTGCAGAAGTATTCACCCCCTTGACTTTTTACCTATTTTGTTACATTACAGCCTTAAGTTCAATGTTTTGTTAATCTGAATTGTATGTGATGGATTAGAAAAAAATAGTCTAAGTTGGTGAAGTGAAATGAGAAAAATATTTACATAAAACTATTTTTTAGAAATAGAAAACAGAAAATTGGCATGTGCGTATGTATTCACCCCCTTTGTTATGAAGCCCATAAAAAGCTCTGGTGCAAACAATTACCTTCAGAAGTCACATAATTAGTGAAATAATGTCCACCTGTGTGCAATCTAAGTGTCACATGATCTGTCATTACATATACACACCTTTTTTGAAAGGCCCCAGAGGCTGCAACACCTAAGCAAGAGGCACCACTAACCGAACACTACCATGAATACCAAGGAACTCTCCAAACAAGTAAGAGACAATGTTGTTGAGAAGTACAGGTCAGGGTTAGGTTATAAAAAAATATACAAATCTTTGATGATCCCCAGGAGCACCGTCAAATCTATGATAACCAAATGGAAAGAACATGGCACAAGAGCAAACCTGCCAAGAGACGGCCACCCACCAAAACTCACGGACCGGGCAAGGAGGGCATTAATCAGAGAGGCAGCAGGTAACCCTGAGGTAACCTTGGAGGAGCTGCAGAGTTCCACAGCAGAGACTGGAGTGTCTGTACATAGGACAACAATAAGTCGTACGCTCCATAGAGTTGGGCTTTATGGCAGAGTGGCCAGAAGAAAGCCATTACTTTCAGCAAAAAACATAATGGCACGTTTTGAGTTTGCGAAAAGGCATGTGGGAGCCTCCCAAAATGTATGGAGGAAGGTGCTTTGGTCTGATGAGACTAAAATCAAACTTTGCGGCCATCACAGAAAAACGCTATGTCTGGCACAAACCCAACACATCACATCACCCAAAGAACAGCCGGGACTGGGAAACTGGTCATAGTTGAGGGAAAGATGGATGGTGCTAAATGCAGGGATATTCCTGAGCAAAACGTGTACCACTCTGTGCGGGATTTGAGGCTAGGATGGTGGTTCACCTTCCAGCAGTACAATGACCCCAAACACACTGCTAAAGCAACACTTGAGTGGTTTAAGGGGAAACATGTAAATGTGTTGGAATGGCCTAGTCAAAGCCCAGACCTCAATCCAATAGAAAATCTGTGGTCAAACTTAAAGATTGCAGTTCACAAGCGCAAACCATCCAACTTGAAGGAGCTAGAGCAGTTTTGCAATGAGGAATGGGCAAAAATCACAGTGGTAAGATGTGGCAAGCTTATAGAAACGTATCCAAAGAAACTTGGAGCTGTGATTGCCGCAAAAGGTGGCTCTACAAAGTATTAACTTTAGGGGGGTGAATAGTTATGCACATTAACCTTTTCTGTTATTTTGTCCTATTTGTTGTTTGCTTCACAATAAAAAATAAAATAAAAAAAACAAAATTAAGTTGTAGGCATGTCCTGTAAAGGAAATGATGCAAATCCTCAAACAATCCATGTTAATTCCAGATTGGGAGGCAACAAAACGCAAAAAATGCCAAGGGGGGTGAATACTTTTGCAGGGCATTCCTGGATCTAATTTTGACCAAAGACGATATGGGTTAAGTGCATTCATCAGCGTACAGAAAAATCGACAGCTTCCAACTTATTATTAAAATGGTCTAGTCAGCATCCCACTGCCATAAAGACCGGAATACCGATAGGCCAGTATCTGTGATTGAAGAGGAATAGTGTTATAATCAGACTGATTTTAAGGATCAAGCAGACCAATTAAGTATAAGATTTAAAAATGTAAGGTTATCCTAATCGTGTTCTCAAAAGAGCTTATAAAAGACCACTTTCAACGGATAGATCTGAACCTATTTATGGATTTAAAAAATTAGGTGTGTGATGTCCTATGACAGTGATTGGAGAAAGGTGAAAAATATATTAAATAAACATTGGTATATCCTTACAGAAGATTCTACATTAAAGGAAAATTTACCTAAGGAGGCATCAATCCCGTACCGTAAAAATAGAAACATCAGAGATATGTTAGTTTGAAGCTTCTATCGATCATCAGAGAAGACCACAACATAGCTTAAACCCACATTGGGGTTATACAAATGTGGACATTGTAGGGCCTGCAATTATATTCAACCTAATCAATTTTTTGTGGATCCAACAACAGAAAGAACATTTCCAGTGAAAAGTTTTGTAAATTGCAACTCCACCCACGTAAACTTATGTTATGATATGTCAATGCCAAAAACTCTATGTTGGAAAAACTAATGCTCAGTTGTGTAGAAGAATTTTGGTACATATTTATTCAGTGGTTAAGGAACTGGATACTCCAGTTTCTAGACATATAAAAGTATTTCACGGCAACAGACCTGAATCTACGAAAATTCTACGTGATTGATAAAGTAATTACAGGTCCTTGAGGTGGAAAAGGCTTTTGTCTTGCCACTCTACCCCAGAGCCCAGACATATGAAGAATACAGGAGATTGTTGTCACATGTACCACACAGCCAGTTCTTGCCAGATATTCCTGCAGCTCCTTTAATGTTGCTGTAGGCCTCTTGGTAGCCTCCCAGACCAGTTTTTTTTCTCGTCTTTTTTTTATAAATTTTGGGTTGAGCTCCAGTTCTTGGTAATGTCACATATTTTCTCCACTTGATGATGACTGTCTTCACTGTGTTCCATGGTATATCTAATGCCTTGGAAATTATTTTGTTCCCTTCTACCTTTTAACAATGAAAAAAAAAAAACTCTGATGCTTTGGAAGCTCTCTGTGGACCATGGCTTTTGCTGTTGGATGTGACTAAGAAAATTTGAGGAAAGACCAACTAGAGCAGCTGAACTTTATTTGGGGTTAATCAGAGGCACTTTAAATGATGGCAGGTGTATGCTGACTCCTATTTAACACGATTTGGAATGTGATTGCTTAATTCTGAACACAGCTACATCCCCAGTTATAAGAGGGTGTGCAGACTTATGCAACCACATTATTTTTTCTTCCCTCCACCTAAAAGATTTCAGTTTGTTTTTCAATTGAGTTGTACAGTTTATAGGTCACATCAAAGGTTGAAAAAGTTCTGAAATGATTTATCTTTGTCTCATTTTTTTACAGCACAGAAACCTGACATTTTAACAGGGGTGTGTAGACTTTTTACATCCACTGTAGAGCTGCATATACTCAAAGCTGTATAAGGTATCTATTAGTGAACCATACAGAAGTCAAATTATTCAGTGAAGTCTATATGATTTTAAATTCTTCATCAGTAATTTTAAATATCTGATTTTAAATAAATACTTTTGTGGAGTCTATTTTTATATTAAGGATTTTGTATGTCAGATTCAGTTCTTTGTATAAATATATATTCAATTATCTTACACAAATTGAAAATTGGGAAGTGTATATTTAAGAAAATAAAATCAAATCCCAGAGTTTTTTTAGAGCATAATATGACAATATATATTTGATTTTATAACATCCATATTATTACTT
The DNA here is from genome assembly GCA_027410445.1 of Discoglossus pictus. Classification (NCBI taxonomy): domain Eukaryota; kingdom Metazoa; phylum Chordata; class Amphibia; order Anura; family Alytidae; genus Discoglossus; species Discoglossus pictus. The sequence goes on from CM050164.1 coordinate 378,640,977, forward strand.
ATCAGTTGGAATTGCTAGATTTTCATTCAATTCACTATATCCAATACATAATGGAGGATTTACATATTAAATATCAATTTCTTCTTTCTTTCATATAAATTCCATCATTGTTATTTAAATTCATTTATTACCTTCAAAAGGGGATATTATTTATATAGTATAATGACTATATGACTTTCTAATGAAGTGGTTTATGAAATATCTCTTGCTCATCTAGATACATATACTAGGGTGGCTGTTTTTCTCTTATATCATACTAGATTTGACTATATATTCACTTTTATACTATGTCACGATCTACTGCTTCTCAGTCGGGCTTGATAAGGCTGTTATTGCCAAACCTACCCAGCAGATCTACCAGATTCTTTTGATCTCTTCACTAAGACAGCTGATGTCTCTTAAATTAGATGTAGTCTTTAAGAATATGAATGCAGGCTCAGCATTATAAGAAATAAGAAACTGTTTTTATTTCTGTGGACAAGGGCTCATCTATAAGGCATCATAACAGCAACTTCATTCATACAGTCATTGCGGTTATCTTCTTACCTCCCTCTTTAGATAGGAGCATATCTGTCTTCAATATATGTCTTCTTCCCTTGGCTTAGGAACATATATATATATATACTTTAAGACATTCAACCCAGCATTATCTCAACTGCCCTCAGAGACACCAATACATCTCTCTCTCTCTGTCAGAAAAAACTCAACTGCCAACTGCTCTCTCCCCTCTGACAGTTACCACCAACCACACAACATTCTAAACCATTTAACTCCTTACACACTGGACACAATTAATCATATAGTCATCAACATTACATAACATAGCATAACATTTTACATATTAATTAACATGACATAACACATATAGAATAATCAAATTAACATAAAAGCATATTAAACAACTAAACTTTTACTGACCCCAAAGAGGGTTCAGGGGAATCATGACATACTATATATCACTCTTCCAACAAGACTGATATATTAACATTTTCTGAACAATGTCTCCTATTGATATTATCATGATATAGTCTATAATGAATTCCACTTATTTAGTTCGCTGTATTGCTTATCTTGTTCATTTTGATACCCTTATACAAGTTAAAACTTAACTTCAAGATTATGTTGTTAGCTCAACATTTCCCATCATATAGAACATTAATTATCAATATCTTAAATGAAGGGAGAAAAAGTAAAACCATAATTTAGGCCATATGGTTTCCTAATTTTAAATAAATAAATCCATTTTGCCTCCATCTTTAACAATTCATTATCTATTATTATTACTATTACTCCTGTTATGGATTAGGATCAGTACAAAATGCATAACTGTATTCGTGCACCTACTTATATATCTTATCTTTGCAGTATTATCGTATAACCAAGTTTTACTAATAAATGCTGAATCATTGGGAGACTCTAAAATGGAGGATTTGTCACTCCCCTGCATACAAGATGTAGGCAGCACAATTTCCGGTCTGTTAAGGATGACGAGTCTTATCACACCCTGAGCACGAGGAGGAGAACTCCATCTTCCCTTTGTCCTAAACTTCTGACCAATAAGAGGAAGACCCATCCCCCTGTGGGATGACACCTAGAGACTCCTTAATGCTTTTAACCCAATGTCTGATCAAGGTCTCATAAAAGCGGACACCTCAGAACCAATGAATTACCGAATAAACCTGATGTTTTGCTTAATTGTAACTGTTATCTGATTACTAAAAACTATATAAATAATGGCTGACGTAATAAAACTAGGAGAGAGAAAGCTGTATACCAGCACTCTGTGTTGGTGTATTATTTCTCTAAGGTGTGCACACTATATAAATATTGGTAATTTGGCCAGGGACAGATATTTTTGAAAAATACTTTGTTATTTCCCAAAACAAATGGCGCTCGAACAGCGACTTGAGGTTTAACCGAACTGCAGCGGACAAGAGGAATTCGGACAGACTTCATGAGAACAGGCGGAGCCTGATCACCTCCGGTACACGGTAAGGACATGATTAGTACCTTATCCGTGTAGACCTGTTCTTGAGATTCTGCCCGTTGTCCAGCTCCGCTGTAGGGGAGGTTACAAAAAGTACAGGTGATATTTTGCCTCAAGTCCATTTGAATCCTGTACAAGTGATATCTGTCGCCTGTGTGTGCCTGTGTGTGTCTGTTGGTAGTGTGGGTTGGACGATTGTGATTTCTTAGATATTGTGGTTCGGAGGACATACACGTGTATGTGTGACTCTCTGGAGATGGATGACTTGTGCCCAGAGACGCACATAACCCAGAAGTCACACATACGGGCTTGCATATACGTGCCCTGGGGATTGGGATATTTTTTTCCTGGGAAGGGTCTATGCATGCTGGATAAATGAATATCTCTTGGAGGTCATGATGTCCTAAGCCTTGGTAGCCTTGGTAACCCCAAGAGACGTCTGTCATTCACTACGGGTGATTAAAACGTGTATGTGTGACACATAATTCAGTGGCAGACTGATAGTGTTTGTAAGCACAATTAGCCCTAACGGTGTCGGTTTGTAGCACATAATAGTGCATAATCCCGAATCACATATCTTCGAATCAAAAGTTTTCTGCAGAAAAGGTTTGATGATTATAATGTTATATGCTATGTCATTGCTGGTTGTGATGCATGTTTTGGTGAGAAATGTAGCTTAGAATTTCTCTCCCTGAAGCTGAAAACAGATTTCTGTGCAGCTGTGTGTGATTCAAGGTCAAAAGACACAGACTGCGAGAAAGGAGAAATTCCTATACTCCCACCCCTCCCATTTTGTTTAACTCTTTCAAGGACATATCTTAGTTAAGAGAATTCTTTCTATATCAATGCTTAAGGTCATATGACTCCTACAATAATTGAAGAGTTTGTACAGTAAGTGTTTCTATTCATGTTTTCATGATGTTGCACGTGAAATAATGTTTGTGTAAAAGTAGGTGTGTCCTGGTAGGAGATTGATTTAAAAAGTAAATAGTTCAAGATATAAATGTGATACGATTATGTCCTGTTGATTTACATGCCTCTGTCCACTACTCTCATTGCTATCCCTTACCAGCAGTTAAGTGGTTACAGACTGCAAGGTTCATTCCTATAGTCCCAGGAGGGCGGTAACCACGGTCTGAGTTTAGAGAAGACGTACAAATTAACCCTTCGTAGCAGTCGAACAAGTCAGACCTTCTCCTTCAGAATCAATCTATCTCTCTCTCTCTCTCTGTATTACTATCTCGTTAAACCCCTGCTGCTAAATACGTGTTTGCTTCATATAGAAATATGGGGCAGAATCAAGTTAAATTCAGTGAGGGAGTGTTGGCCCGGGATATAGTTAAGAAAAGGGGGGGTGAGGCTGTAGTGAGCCGATGCAACAAGATGTTCAAAGTGTGTGGTATTACCAGTGTCGTAGGAGGGCATTTGAAGGCAGAAGAGTGGCGTAAAGTGTTGAGAGATAACAAAGGACAGTTACAAGATTGTGGTTTGTTGCCTAGTGCAGAGATGTGGTACAAAGTGGCTTGAGCAATTGCACAGGATGGTTGGATAGAAAAGGAGATTTCATTGAAAGGAAGAAAAATGTATGTGTATCATGCTCCATGTGAAGTGGTCAGTCCCCCGAATTCACCCGTTGTCCCCTCTACAATACAAGACCCCTGTCACTTTAATGTACCACAACCACTACATACTGCCAAACAAAGACATTCCACCCAACCACAATCAAAAGATGGCGCCCACACACACACGAAGGAGGAGCTGCACTCACCCCCGAATACTGCCCATCATAACGTGATGTCACTCGTCGCATCACCTGTCCAAGGGGCTCCGCCCATTACTCCTACCGCTCCAAAAACACATCCCACTTGCTTGTATCCAGTATTGACTCCAAACGGGACACTGTATTCCCCATATCCAATATTTCCATCTGTTGAGGCACCAATTGTAACAGAACATCCACCAGCAAGTGCTGGGCCCCATAGTGTGCATAGTTCACACAGCTCTGCCACAAGCCCGCTGTTCACCCCCCTCCCCAAGCACAGAACACCACTGGAAGCACAAGCTCTGCCCATCAATCATCGACAAGATAGTTCAGACAAATCCGATGACGACATAAGGGGAGGAGAGGGGGCGGTAGAGTGGACGGATAAGAAGTCCAATTCAAAAGTGAAATCCAGGAGGAGGAACAAGAAGATCTTGTTAGCCTGTGTGAAATTAAGGTAGGAGATTCATACTGGCCTATTATGTGGAATGCAATAGATCCTTATGGTACAAATCGTTCAAAGCATGACTTTACATCAGGCATACAGTTCTGTGATCTGTTAAGATATTGGGCAAAGGATAAGTTGGCAGATCAAGCAGTTAATTTACAAGATATCAAACAGGACAAAGACGAGTCGGTAGAAAAGTTTCACGCACGACTCACACAAGTATTTACAGGCCTTGGCTTCAGTCCACATAATAAAACACATACGCAGATGTTAAGTACAGCTTTCGTGCTGGGATTACATGAGACAATTCAAAAGGGCCTATTGACATCCAGACCAGAATATAGAGTGTTACCTTTAGACACCTTACTGCTGGTTGCTAAAGGGCTGGAGACAGCGGCGGCTAAACAACCTGTATCATCAGCATCTAAGAAGACGGCTGTACTTATGGTGAATTCTGAGCAATCACCACGGAAAGAAACAAGTGTTTTAATTGTGGGAAAACAGGACACCTTAGCAAGAATTGCAAGGCACCCAGGAAGCCGAGATCTAGACAGCAGACAGATGATACTAATGCAGCGCCTGTGCTTCAAGCTACAGCATAGGACGGGGGTGAGCCTGTGTCAGTGTCCCCTATTCTGGCAGTTTCTTCAGGGGATGGCGAGGTAGGACCACAAGCTATTGTGACACTACCAATAGAGGGGACTCCCACAACCTTTCTCATAGACACAGGTGCAGCCAGAAGCGTTTTAAGAAAACAAGATCTGCCCGATATATCTTACCTGTCTGACATTGATGTCGCTTGTGTAGGAGTAGATGGTGTCCCCATCTCCGACCATTTAACCCAACCTATGCAAATAGGCCCATTTCCAGACCTGCTTGCAAGATTTGTAGTATCCTCTACATGCCCTATAAATCTGTTAGGTGCAGATGTGCTTTCTCGACTACAAGCATCTATCTCATTCACCCCAGATGGAACTGTACAAGTGTCTTCACCTCTACAAGTCACTGACACGTCAGCACTCTGCTCACTGCCCATATTACTACACATAGATGCCAATAGCATCTGTAATACAGGGCCAGATGATATCTTGGACAAGATTCCAGTAACACTCTGGTCACAAGGACCAGAAGATATTGGACACCCAAAGGTGCCACCAGTCACAGTAAAACTAAAACCCGGAGCAGAGTTACCACGCAAGCCACAGTATCCTCTGAAGCCAGCATAAATAGATGCGATCTCTCAGAAGATAGAGAGATTAGTGCAGCAAGGGGCGTTGATCCCGTGTACGTCACCTTGCAACACGCCCCTCTTTCCAGTAAAGAAGAAATCCAAAAAGGGAGACCCAGTAATTATATTTTCAATTCAATTATAATCAATACAAATGGACTGTAATGCCTCAAGGAGCGCAGAATTCGCCCAGCCAGTTTTCCAAAGCTATGAGCCATATACTTGACTCCTGGCAACAAGCGAATCCTGACATTGTATTGCTGCAGTATGTTGATGATCTCTTGCTGTGTGCAGAAGACCTTCCCACAGCCACAAGGACCTCAGAAACCTTGCTGAGACACTTGGCAGATCAAGGATGCAAAGTATCCAGAGACAAACTACAATGGTGTAAGCAGACAGTCATATTTTTGGGACACTGCCTGTCAAAAGGTGTGCGTCATGGTACACGCGCCCGTGTGCAAGCAATAGAAGACATGTCAGTCCCTGAAGGACATAGACCCCTGCATGCTTTCCTAGGTCTAATATCTTACTGCAGAGCATGTATCCCAGAAGCATCCCTTCTAATGCAACCCTTATATGATGTATTAAAGACTGAGCCATATGAGATGACACAGCCAGCCCTGGATAATTTCTACACCCTGAAGAAAGCTATTTCAATAGCACCAGCACTAGGATTACCAAACTATGATCTCCCATTCAAGCTGTTTGTATCAGAAAGAGAAGGACATGCAATGGGAGTCTTGACACAGTCCCATGGAAACAGACAACGGCCTATTGGCTATTTCTCATGTCAATTGGATGCTGTGGCAAGAGGAGGACCGTCTTGCCTCAGAGCAGCACTGGCAGCCCATGCCTTACTGGACAAAACAAGTGACATAGTCCTTGGCTATCCTCTGACAGTTCTGGCACCACATGATATTGCGGCCATCATACAGCAGACACAACCTAAGCACATGACTACAGCCAGACACCTCCGTCTGCAATGTTCCCTCCTTTTACCAGACAATGTTACCTTACAGAGATGTTATGTTCTCAATCCAGCCACTCTCTTACCATTTCCAGAGGGGGGAGATGAGAAAGATGGATACTTTTGGTACAGCCTGATTTTGAACCCAAACTCAGGAATAACCAATCTATATGTAAAAAGACGTCTACTGGAAGGTGGTGGAAACAGCCAGACACTCACAGATGGGACACAAGACCCTCTATATTGCACGCTGTGGAATAAACAATCTCCAGGCCGAGATTTCCAATATGAAGCAAGACTCACTAAATTGAAGCAGGTCACCTTAAAACTAAAGACATTGTACAACAATGCAGCAGGTGATAGTGCATTTACGGTGGAGCTCCCGCAAGAAGCAGAAGCGCTCTACAAGCATTGGGATACAGAAATTCCACATGTTGCAGTATCCAAGTTCGCACCGGATGGATGGAAGACATTGGGAGCTGCAATAAAATGGTGGGAATCTGCAGAGGAAGAGGAGTTGGAAGAGGAAGGAGTGGAAAAGAAAAATCTCCACTGGCAAGCAGACAGCACTCCCAGTATACAAGCCAGAGACCCATATGCAGTCCCAGGACTCACAAATCCACCCCATGACTGCCTTCAGCAAATGGAAATGGAGACCTCACACCGTGCGAATGTAAAAGACCTTGCCCTGACAGACCCAGACATCACTCTGTATGTAGATGGATCAAGGTATGCTGATGAGAATGGAAAATATCACACAGGATACGCTGTGACTACGGAAAAAGATGTGATACGAGCCTTCTCACTACCTACCTCCATGTCAGCACAAGAAGCAGAGTTGATTGCATTGACCAAGGCCTGTGAGATTGCGACAGGAGTCCGAGCTAACATCTATACAGACTCAAGGTATGCGCTGGGAGTGACTCAAGACTTTGGAGTAATCTGGAGAGCTTAAGGATTCATGACAGCCGCAGGCACTCCAGTGAAGCATGACAAAGCCATCCGTGAACTACTAGATGCTTTAGCACTCCCAAAGGAAGTAGCCATACTGAAAGTAAAGGCACATGGGAAGCTAAATTCAGACGAAGCACGAGGAAACCATCTAGCAGACCAGACGGCTAAGCAAGCAGCAATGACAACACAGGAAATGGAAAGGAGAGAGGTGGATGGAGAAATAAACATTTATACAATGCAGACTCTGCCAACAGATTTAAAATTGCTCAAAGAATTGCAAAAGACGGCAGGTCCAGAAGAAGTGAACAAGTGGAAGGCAAAGGGAGCAGCTTTGAAAGATGGACTATATGTTGACAATCTGAGATTGTGTTTGCCAAGAAGCTTGTACCCAGCAACAGTACAATGGGCACATGGGCCAGCACACCTGTCAAAGACTCTCATGAATAACTTAATAAATAAGTATTGCATGGCCCCAGGCATCACTACTCTGACAAGCACTTACTGTAAATCATGCAGTATTTGTGCCAAGTGCAACGCAGGCCGCACTGAGAAACCACCACAGCGACATTTGGCAAAATCATTATATCCATTCCAGAGGATACAAATTGATCACATTCAGATGCCAAAGAGTGGCCGGTATGAATATGCATTAGTCATCGTGGACATGTTCTCAGGATGGCCAGAAGCCTACCCAGTTGTAAACATGACAGCAAAACAACAGTGAAACGCTTATTAACAGAGGTCATCTGCAGATATGGGGTCCCTGAAGTGATTGAGAGTGACCAGGGACCAGCTTTTACAGCAGTACTGGCCAAAGAAATATGGACAGCCCTAGGAGTGACCCTCTCCTTTCATACGCCTTACCATCCTCAAAGTAGTGGGAAAGTGGAACGTATGAATGGTACCTTGAAATCTAGGATGTTGAAAATGTCACAAGAAACTGGTATGCCATGGCCTGAAAGTCTTCCAATAGCCTTGTTCAGTGTCAGGTATACCCCTAGAGGGAAACATGCATTGTCCCCCCATGAAATCTTGTCTGGGTCTGCTCCTAGGCTAGGGTGCTACCTCAGCAATTGCAACTTTAATCTGATGTACTTGTTGACTATGTGATTGCACTGTCCACCGCACTGACTAAAATCCATGCACAAGTGTTCTCTTCTATTCCAGATTCGGAAGTAATCACTGGTACTCATCAACTACTTCCTGGAGATTGGGTCCTAGTTAAGAAATTTGTGAGGAAAATCCCTTTGGAACCCAGATACGAAGGCCCATTCCAAGTGCTACTGATCACAGCTACATCAGTTAAACTGGAAGGGAAAGCTACTTGGGTCCACGCATCCCATTGCAAAAAGGTTCCTCCTCCTGATGATCAGGAACCAACACAATGAGTATAATTCAGTGGTTTGTCCTGTCCCTCATGATAATTTCAAATATTGCTCAACAGGTAACCATTACAAAAGGTAAAGATGGTATCACTTTTTGGTAAAATTCACGTAATACACATGTTGCCACATACACCTTTGACTTTTGCGACATTGCGTTTTGCCCTTCAATCCCTGAACAATGTGATATATACAAGAGAGATATGTACATATGTCTCACTGATGAAACTGTTGAAAGACGCTGTGAAACATGGCAGGCAGTGGGATGGGGCACTGGAACACTTTGGGGGTATAGACCTCAAAGTGCCGCAGATAAAAAAGATGACCAAGGTAGATCCCTCCTCGACCGAATGACTCTAATAAAGACTGGTCGATGTCTGAATAGTGGGGTATCTGGTTCTGATATGCAATTGACTCTAACCATACAAAACCCTTGTCCCATGGATGCTGATACATATATACTGAGGACTAGGGCTAGAGGACAAGGTGCTAAATTAATGGGCGAGTTTAAGATAGCAGATCTATATAAGCACCCAGACTTACCTCTGGCATTACAGACATTGAAGCCAGGGCCTCAGATCATTGGAACAATGACTGCTACTGGTGACCCAACATATGAGGACACGTTAGCTACTGAGACCGGATTGTCAGACCTCAATGTATGGTTGGAATGGATGAAATACAATGTACAAGAAAGTAATAAGACCAACTGTTATGTATGTGGCCATGCTAGGCCTCATTTAGGTACTGTTCCATTTATTATACCTTTGCAAGAAGAGACATGTTTTCTAAAATTGTTCAAAACATATAGTCATACAGATGAGTGTGAACAATGGAGGAAAACGTACCCTGTGATGACTAGTAATCCCCACCCAGCGAGAGGTATAACTGTGTACCCTGGAAATTATACGTGTTACAGGAGAAACGTTTCTCAGGGGTTCAACTTGCAGAAGTTCCCAAGTGGGTTTTGTCACACATATAGAGATGGGTCATCCACACTGCTAGTCAATCAGGCACGATCTTTGGGGGACATATATTGGTTGTGTGGAGATATGAAACTCAGGGTAAGATTGTCAGGAGTATGGCGTGGGGAATGTACCTTGGCTAAAGCCATAATGCCGTTACACATTGTTCCAACCTATTATGGTGATCTAGATAGTGTTCCTCAGACACGGTCCAGAAGGAAGAGACATACATCATCATCTGAACCTAGAGAAAGTTTTGATTCCCATGTGTACATAGATTCTATTGGAGTCCCAAGGGGGGTGCCCGATGAATTTAAAGTCCGTAACCAAGTAGCAGCAGGATTCGAGTCACTCATACCAATGATTGGTGTAAACAAGAATGTTGCCTGGATAAATTATATTTACTATAACCAGCAACGGTTTGTCAATTACACTAAGGATGCCTTAAAAGGCATTGCAGAAAAATTAGAGGCTACATCACACATGGCCTTCCAGAACCGCATGGCATTAGACATGATCCTTGCAGAAAAAGGTGGAGTATGTAAAATGCTTCCTGACACTAGCACATGTTGTACATACATTCCTGATAATACAGGTCCAAATGGTAAGATCACACTGGCAATCCAGAAATTGGCTAATCTTGGTCAAGAATTAAAAGAAAATTCTGGCACTATAGACTATTGGGAATCATGGTTTGGTTGGATGAATGGTTGGCAGAAAGTGCAGATAGGGATGGCTATCTTTATTGTCATAATCTTGTTAGCCTTCCTCTTATGTTGCATTATCCCCTGTATACGCAACTACCTTCAGAAAACTGTGGACAAGGCTTCTCCCACCTTTATCCACCAAGATTTAGACATAGATCTGTATGGACAGAATGATGATTGTAAGACATCCCATCTTCTGATGCAGACAGTAACTGGCTCTAAGGAGAGTGTTCTGTGAGCGGAGCTACACTATATCTGAGTACTATGGTCCCTCTCCAAGCTTAGCTACACTATTAGATATTAGAGGCTTGTTAGGTTTCCCCCATGCCACATAGGTCATAGGGTAGGTGTGACGTCAGGTCATGGCAAGCCCGATCGAACGAAGATATGTACCTATGACTTACACACATGCAATGCTTTCAACATCTGGAAATAGAAGACACAAAGAATAGTGCTCTGGAAGGACCATAGTTGAGACATATATCTATTATAACAAGATATTTAGTTTTAGACACCCAATATAAGAATAGGGTGTTATACTTATAATCAGTAAGTTTTACTAATAGCTGTGAGTGTGACGAATATAATATGTCATTTTAGGGGGGACTGTTATGGATTAGGATCAGTACAAAATGCATAACTGTATTCGTGCACCTACTTATATATCTTATCTTTGCAGTATTATTGTATAACCAAGTTTTACTAATAAATGCTGAATCATTGGGAGACTCTAAAATGGAGGATTTGTCACTCCCCTGCATACAAGATGTAGGCAGCACAATTTCCGGTCTGTTAAGGATGACGAGTCTTATCACACCCTAAGCACGAGGAGGAGAACTCCATCTTCCCTTTGTCCTAAACTTCTGACCAATAAGAGGAAGACCCATCCCCCTGTGGGATGACACCTAGAGACTCCTTAATGCTTTTAACCCAATGTCTGATCAAGGTCTCATAAAAGTGGACACCTCAGAACCAATGAATTACCGAATAAACCTGATGTTTTGCTTAATTGTAACTTTTATCTGATTACTAAAAACTATATAAATGATGGCTGACGTAATAAAACTAGGAGAGAGAAAGCTGTATACCAGAACTCTGTGTTGGTGTATTATTTCTCTAAGGTGTGCACACTATATAAATATTGGTAATTTGGCCAGGGACAGATATTTCTGAAAAATACTTTGTTGTTTCCCAAAACACTCCTGCTGATGTTTTTTTCAATATGATCAATGACCATAAATGAAAGTACTTCAACATTACCATTGTGTTTAGTATTGACATGAACTGCCACTGGGGTGTCATATTCTCTGTTTATACTATAGATGTGTGCTAGAATTCTTCTTCTGAATTCTCTGTAGGTTTTACCTACGTATCTCATTCCACATTTGCAAGATATTAGATCAATGACTCTCTGTTTTACAGGTTATAAGATAATTTACTAAATATGTCTGTATCGTATCCTTTAAAGTAAACATTTTTGCAGGTTTTATTTCCTACTGGGTACTAGAAGGACCGATTTAGAATTATATTATTTACTATTCTAGCACTGGTTGTAACATTACTTATCTGCGTTCTTTCTGGTTTTTATTATTCCTATTTAATAAAGTTTATATGTGTATGATAGGTGTAAAGCCCCAGAATATTTAGATTTTAGATTGTATATTATAAAAGAAGGTTAAAGGGACTGAAAGAATATTTATTGTATGCCATTTTGCAGAACTAGAAATCGGATGTGGAAAACATCCCTTTTAAATCTTTGTTCGCAAAGCCAAGTCAAGAATAAAAAGAAATAAATTATATGTATATATATATATATATATATATATATATATATATATATATATATATATATACAATATACATACTGTATATTGTCATGACTGATTTTGGGGCCCCTGCAGCCCATATTTACCATTGTTATCTGTGACCCTTACATTTTCTGCCATGTATGTTAGTGTGACAAAAATAGTTAACTCTGCAAGAATTTAAATGAGTATATGGCCACCTGGAATGTTTGTTTGGTCAGAGGGGCACTGGTGGAAGATATGGGGTAATACATTAGTTATAAAACGTGTGGTGCTGATGTGGAATCCCCAGAGTGATTCATTTCTCCTAGCATCAAAACACAGGTCTGGGATCTGAAGTGACCTGGACAGATAACCCCAGCTCTTGTGTATCTGGCGATGGGAGTTTTTTTATTTTCACTGGGTGGGGAGGTCACAAGAAGAATTCATAGCCCCTCTAACAGAAGGGGTATGGGAGAGATATTTCTGTGTTTAATATATCTCTGTAACAATAAAGAAGTGTTCAGTCTTTCCTACACTAAATGCCGGTGTAGTTAGATCTCTCTAAAGTCCCATGACTGATGTCCGAATATAAATAGCTGGTGTGCTCAGATGAGAACATAATCACAACCTATAATTGGTCCCTGTAAACTAAAGCAGGAAAATTAAGGGTGCATGGACCCCTCAGTTTTTGGGTTGTGACATATTGGTTGGAAATGGTGGCATCTCAATGCAGTAACCAGCAGAAGGATGGCTACTTACAAGTACATGATGGAGGAACTAAGGCCAGAGGATGAGCCATGCAGAGGGGATGATGAACCAGAGGCAGGTAATAATGTTGTTGTGCAGGTCACTTCCAGCCCCAACCCCTGACCCCAAGTTATCTGCAGCTGAGGAAGACGAGGTGTCCAGGAGGTTCCAGGTGTGGACGGCTGTTATGCCAAAGCTAACCACGGATCAGCTGGTGACCATCCGAACACAAATAGGTCAGGAGATCCAGTGGGAGAAGGATACTTAACTGCCCTTCCCCAGTTCTTGCAGATGAGGCGCTTGTATCCCCAGTGGAGGCAGAAATCTCCTGCATGCTGGCAGGAGACAGAGAGGAGAGCCAGGTGATAAGGGAGGCAAAGAACGGTCAGGGAATGGCCCTTCTAAAGCAATGGATGGCATTCCTGGGATTGTGGCAGGGGCATGAGTGGTCAGGCTGACTGGAGGAACTAGTATCTAAAGAGATTGCCTTGGAGGAGCAATATGATGCCTGGATAGGGTCTGTTGGTGCCCTTGGAGAGGATCCCTATTTTAGATTGGAGCTAATTGATGGGCTCTGGGAGATTGTGTATGGTGATCCTGAGTGTGTCATGGGGACAATAATGAGGCAGAATAACTTGCTTCTGAAAAGCTGTCAAGGTTTGGGCCTAGAACTATGGTCACAGGAGGCTAATTTGCTGGAACCCCCGATTCAGGAAGAGCTGAAGCTGGAGACTGAGTATGTTGAATTGCTGGATGAGGCATCCATGGAGGGGAGTTGCCCATCCAGTTGGGAGGAACCCTGTCAGGCAGACAGGGATGAAGAGAACTGGTTACCAGACCCCTACCAACCAGGGGTCTGGGGAGAGAACAGAGTCAATATGGATGTACAAATAGGCTAGGCCAAGCTATTTTTTTTCTATGGCTGGGACATATTTGGACTGTACTATGCAGTGTGGGTACATACAGGAGTGGAAGAAGTGGAATATGGGACTCACATTGTGATATCAGGCCAGGAGTGGGGCCTGGAAGGAAGCCACCATTCTCCTGGGTTCTTGAAAGAACGACGTATAGACTGTGTAGTTAGCGTAGGGATCCAGCTGATGACAAATGTCAGGAAGCCAGCCACAGTTCAAGGAACTGACTCAGCCAGCAGCCTTGGGACTGTGGCAGACCAGGGGTAGCAATTGTGCTATCGACAAGGTAGTGGGACAAAAAAAAATGGACTGTCATATTACTGATGGAAGGGAAAGTTTGGATCAGAGCAGGGAGATCCTGATGGACAGAGACCAAGCCCATAAGCTAGACTGGAACAGCATTCCATATTGTGTGCCCAAGCAAGCAGAGCTGGAGCACAGTACCCAGAGTGGTCCCAGGAGAGGGAGAGTATCATACCCACACTGTGGTTCCACGCAAGGTGGAACGCAGCGCACCAACGTGGTCCAAGGAGAGGGAGAAATGGAGTCCCATGCCCAGACCGTTGTTCCAGGTGAGCGGGGGTACCATGCCCAGATTGTGGTGCAGGGGAAAATTCAGTACAGTGCCCCGCCCATGTTTAAACTTAGGGGAATGGAGGCTACATAGGGGAGAATCTGTAGTGTAAATAACAATAATAAAAACTTATCTTGAAGTTACCAAAATGTCTTCTATTATTTTGTGGCAGTTGAATTTTAGAGTACACACTTCCAAACCCTGGCTAAATTAGCATAAAATTCATAATTTGTTTTGGCCAATTAGGAGCAAGCAGAGGCAGCTGCAACATTTGTAGAAAAAGAATGGGGATCCTGTCTGTAGCACATTCTACACTTGATTACCACTTCTGCTGGTAGACCATTCTGTGCATCGTCTGCTGTATTTTCCTTACTCTGTCTAGCAGAGCTAACTAAACAGCAGATGAGAATAATCCGTAGGTGGTTTGTGTCGTTTTGCGAGTTTCTTGTGGTGTTTTGCGAGTTTGTTGTGGTGTTTTGCGAGTTTAGAGTGGTGTAGCCTCGTTTTCGTTTTGTTCGGCAGCCATTTTTTCTGTCGCTTAGATTTTTTTTTTAGTCTCAAAAGTCTTTTATTTCGAGTAAAATCGAGGTGTAAGTTGCATTTTTGAGGTCCTGGGTGCTCCCTCTTGGTGTAGGTAAGGTTTTTATGTATGTGCTGTGTGTATGTATTGTGTTTTAAATGTTTGTATGTCGGCGTGTTGCGTCCGATGGTTGCGAGGTCGTAATGTGTGGTAACGTGTTTGGTAGGTTGTTTGCGTTCCTCGTGAAATTTAGCGAGTGTCGTAATTTGTGTGTCGTGTTTTTTGAGTAGCGACGTGAAGTTTGCGAGGGTTTGAGGCCCTTGCCCAGTGACCTCGCCAGCAACTGAGTCCCTCGCTTTGCGAGGGGCCTCAGTTGCTGGCATGGAGCGCCTTCGGCGCTCCATGCCAGCAACTGAGGCCCTTGCCCAGTGACCTCGCCAGCAACTGAGGCCCTCGCTTCACGAGGGGCCTCAGTTGCTGACATGGAGCGCCTTCGGCGCTCCATGCCAGCAACTGAGGCCCATGCCCAGTGACCTTGCCAGCAACTGAGGCCCTCGCTTCGCGAGGGGCCTCAGTTGCTGGCATGGAGCGCCTTCGGCGCTCCATGCCAGCAACTGAGGCCCTTGCCCAGTGACCTCGCTACGCGAGGGCCGCGGCGCGCTGCGCGAGCCCGCAAGCGGGGGCAACGACTCGTACGCTCACAACTATATATGTGATAGCTGCATGATACGGATAAGAAATGAGCTTCACGCTCTGCTACAGTACCAGACATTCTGATATTTCCTTACGATGTATCTCGGATAGCTGTAGTAAGGAAAGAATGTTCCCTTTTTTATGGAGTTTGTATAGTTGCATCTACTGGAAAATAATAAACAATGATCATGGTATTTATCAGTAGGTGAACAGAAAGATTATTACCTGTATCTACAGCCTCTGAACTTTGTCATTCTAAGCTTTGCATGGAAACTCTAGTAATGTACGCAAGATCAATCAATAACTCTTATAATGCTAAAGTCCAATAGAGCCAGGTACAACAGATTGAATAAAGTAGGCTTGGCAAAGACTAGTATGATGACCGCCTCAACCCCAGTGTAAAAAGGAAAGGAGAAGAAAAAAAAGACAACCAAATTCAACTTTAAAAATATCCAGTAACTTCCCAAGAAACGTTTGATTATAAATGCATCTCATAGGGGAGAATCTGTAGTGTAAATAACAATAATAAAAACTTATCTTGAAGTTACCAAAATGTCTTCTATTATTTTGTGGCAGTTGAATTTTAGAGTACACACTTCCAAACCCTGGCTAAATTAGCATAAAATTCATAATTTGTTTTGGCCAATTAGGAGCAAGCAGAGGCAGCTGCAACATTTGTAGAAAAAGAATGGGGATCCTGTCTGTAGCACATTCTACACTTGATTACCACTTCTGCTGGTAGACCATTCTGTGCATCGTCTGCTGTATTTTCCTTACTCTGTCTAGCAGAGCTAACTAAACAGCAGATGAGAATAATCAGGCGATTACCACTTCTGCTGGTAGACCATTCTGTGCAACTGCTGTTTTTTTTCTCTGTTTGGCAGAGCTAACTTAGCAGCAGATGAGCATAATTGGGCGATTTCCACATTTGCTGGTTGTACATTCTGTGCATTTACTGCGGTTTTCTCTCACTTGTGAGCCAAGCTGTGATGCCGCCCAAGCATGTATTTGCACACACTTCACTGCACACTGTCGTTTGGAGAGTAATGAACAGGTTAAAATCTTGAATGCTGTGCTGCTATAGGCTAGTACTTTTTGGTGATATAAGCAATCTGGGAGGTGTGGAAATCAGGATTTCAGTTTGCGGTTCATAAATCTGAAGTAGACTGAAATTTTCAATAGAATACATATTTTTCTGCTAATCAGTGGCTGTTAGGGAACATTTAAAAACACAAGAAACTTCTATATACTTTTCATACTGATGTTACCAAAAGCTGCTTGGATCAATGCCCCTTAACCTATAAAAAAGGTGACACAAATTAATTACGGTTTAGAAATAAAAAGTAAGGAATCAGCCTTTCATTAGGAATAATGCGTTACCAAGCAATGTCACATAGTCTTTGTTCTTCACAGCTGTAGCACATGGTATATTTGACTTCCCACATCTGCATGTTTATATCTAGAATCCCCAAACTATACATTTTAGTGCTGCAGAAAAACAGTATATTTTATTCTGCATGACAGATTTAATCATGCTCAATATACATATTTTTCTTATATAATTCTGAATGGGTGCAAAGAAGGGATATTCTAAAACAGTAAATACAGTTTACCAACTTATGATTTGCAGACAACAAAGTCACTTGATAACATATGGTATATAACCTTTTTTTTATTAAAAAAATGAATACATATATATCATATAAAACAAAAATACAGCATTACAAAAAGAGCAATGTACAGTGTCACAGAATTGTATAATAGAAAAGGCACTTTTGTTTTACGGTTTCATTATTAAAAAAAAACAAAAAAAGTAAAGTAGATAAAATCTGAAAATCTGAGTATGTACACAAACCAACTACTACCCACTAGCACTTTGGAATACTCAAGAGAATAAAGAACAAAATAAACAAATAAATGCTTTATATATTATTGCTGACAATTAGCACCACACAAAGAAAACAAACAAAAAAAATGACAGCACCATAAACTAGGACTTTTGCTTAATCTACAGCACAGAGTTATACCGCAACAGTGCATATAATCAATTAAAGACTGAAATGGTTGTTAATTTTAAGTATCAGTATTTTATAAAACTTTAAAGTACAAGGTGCATGACGTAGAAATATTCTTCTAGGCGGGGCTGTCATACTAAATTGTGAAGTCCTGTTTTACATTTTAATTCATTACAAAGAGCAGTTTTGTCAGAATTCACTAAGCTTTGCAGGGCTGTGAAGTGTTTTGCTGAGGCTGCAATAATAATTTTCAACATAGAAAACCATCACGGCTTCAATTAACGTTGCAGCGGCTGCAAAGCTTACGGCATGTGTGCCTTGGGTTTATTAAAATATATGCAGTAATTTACATTGCATAAATTACAAAATGCAAGCTACCCAGTTATATAGTAGCTCTAACTCTCGGGGTAGTCTCATTTGATTGCTGCTGTGCAGAAGTGAGACAAACATGTGTCTGATATAATAGGTCAAGCTGAATGCCCTTAAAAAGTGAGGCAATGGAGACGTACAAAGCAGGTTGGCTAGAGATGCTACTTTTCAAATGCGCTTCCAAAATATAAAATGCACCAAAATGAGTTCTAGTTGTAATTACAGACTTTGATTTAAATGAAAGTGTTTGTTCCTCATAAATAAGAACTATATACTAGAAGAATGTAAATATAATTGGAAACCTACAGTTACAGGATAACAAACAATTGTAATAAATTCAAAAGACTTGTTGAATTCACATGGTATTAAAAAAAAAAAAAAAAAAAAAAACTTTTAATGAATGGTACATTTGAAGGTTTCTGTCCATGCAAATATAAGTCTGCTAGGACCAAGCCAAATTGCATATTTAACATCTACACTACATCCCAAAAAAGCAAGGTAAGTAGTGCTAAGCTCCATACAAGCAGGTTATTTACTCCTTTTTGAAAAAAATAATCATTCCTAGAACTTTAAGCAATACAGTAACAATGTGCTTTGTAAGAATCAACAGCAAATACATGGATTATCACAGCAGATATGTAACAAACCAAATAAAAAAAACAACAAAAGGATGAACAATTGACAGCAAATACAGTGGTGTGAGCAATATTCAATATATTTAACCCAACTCCTAGGTGCAGAAAGAATAGAAAAATTGTCACTAGTAGGCTGTATCTTGAGTCCTATGAAAATATGGTAGAAGAGGAATTCTAGTGAGGGGTAGCAAACATTCTTACTTTGCATAGTAAAATATCGGATGGGAAAGTCTGCAATACACAGCCAAATTCAAATTAAGGATTGAAAATGTTCACAGCAACAAATACAGATTGTTTTTATTCTTGTATTAAATTAACACTTGAAAATTGAATAGCAAAAAAAGATTATAATGTATCCAGGTTTAGATGGCAGTTCACAACTTCCATTACTGTGTGAGCAAGGTTCAGATGAAGAATCAGGACATAAAATAACTGAAAATGATTACTTGTGCAAGGAAGGAGGTATATAGCTGTATGACAAGACAATGGTGTATAGTCTCCAAGCAGATAACGCCTGATGAAACATTCAGTAGTGATAAACAAATTGAGGCAAGATCAATCATTTTTTTACCACCACAAACAAGAATCTTTTCATTTTGTAATTAATAAGAAAACAATTGTCAGAATCAAGTTGCATATTACAGTAAACCGTTGTTGTGTAGAACTGGGCCTGATTAATCCAAACCCAGCACCAGCCTGATGACGTGAGACGGTGATTTTGAGCTGAGAAGATTGAGGACAGACTAACCTTTACACTGCCAAATTATCTAGAACACCTTCAACATCAAGAACATCTAGGCCTACAATACACACACACATAGATTTTTGACTCCCAATTTGAACAATCATTTTTAGAACTAATCAATAATTAAGGGGAGCAGTTTCTTACTTTTGCGGAGTGATCTCTCTGGTAACCAGGTCATCTTATTATACCTATATAAATTATACCTATTATACCTATATAAATGTAAAGTGAGCTCTCTAAGATTAAAACGGGCTCCATAGAGAACTCGCCGCACTATGAGAATCTTGAAAAAACATAAAAATTATAAACACTGAGAACAAACATATTAAACCAATTTTTGCACAAATTAATCCAAAAGTTATTTTACATAATTTATGTTAAATACAAGCCTGCAAAAATTCTTTCATAGGTTAATATTTTTCACGCAAGCTATCAAATGAACCTGCATGGAAAAACAGCTGTGTTGCTCTTTGTTTAAGCAAGCTCTGTGTAGATGCAAATGTATACAGCAAAATAGAGAAAATTATAATACTGATTGCATATTTTCAAACTATTACATTCTAGAGAGAAAGAATTTAAAATTCTGATAAATAAAAATATTAAGTTAAATTCTTAAAAACAACACTACCACAAAAAAAATGTATTCAAATAAGTCAGAGCAGAAAATTATTATATTAAATTGATTAAACTGAATATGTTTTGACAAAATTACCTCTAATCCGCTTAAATAAGCGGTGTTTAAAAAAAAAAAAATCAGAATTATTGAAATTACTGACTTTTAGGTCATTTCCAAGTTTGCACTTTGCATCCCATCCCTCAAAATGTGTCACTGTGCTGGGCGAGCAGCAAGCTGTGAAACTCCATAATGAAGCTTACAGTGCATTAAACAGCAACACACCTGAGACTAGATGGAAGCCGTTGCCTGCTGGCTTCAAAACAGTGATACACTGAGGATGGGAGGGCGGAGGTCAACATTACACCCACCTGGAGATCAAAAAGAAATAAATTTAAAAAAAAAAAGTAATCTTTCAGAATTGTGTATTTGTGCCTATAGGGCTATCATTATACAACTTATACTTTTACAAGCTCCATGACTTGCCTTAATGCTGCAATAAAGCTTTAACAAATTGGTTTTAAGGAAAGTGGATACCAAATGTATTTAAGATGAGAGGGGGGGGGGGAGGAGGTTTATATGTCCATACTAATTAATCTTCCATATGCCTCTACAGAGAAAGATGTGAAAGTATGTTGCCAATTACAGAGTGAAATAAAGTTAGGCCATGAGCTACACAGAGCAGAATTAACAGAGCATTTCAACAAAATTAGTACTTTAATCCCAGCTTGGCTGTTCTGCAACTTCATCAAGCTATATGTTTAAATACAAATTGTAGTCTTGTGCTCTTTGGTATGTCATCAAGTCGTCTTACGGTACACATGATCCAATACCAAAACATGAAAGAATTCTAGTATCAGAAGGGTATGTATGGACTACCATCCTGTCTTACAATGTGTAAATGACAAGAAAAACAAAGAAAGGCAAAATAAATCAAGAATACAGCAATAAAATAATCTAATAACATGTTTTCTTGATAAAACGTGATTTTGTTGTGGGCATTATCTATTTGAATTAAAAGAGAGACTCAACCCCCCCCCCCCCCCCCCCCCCCATATACTTAACAAAAGCATTTACAGTTCTAGAAAAATCATGGATTTAAGTAAAAAATATAATTAACCTGTTGAAATTCCCTATAAAGCTACATTACAAAGAAACCATATTAAAATGCCCAGTTCTCCACAACTGAGAATCACCATTTCTTAGTGGAACACGTTTTTTTTATTTTTGTATACTGGTTACCTACTTGTCTAGATGACATGGGGTATAAAAATAATTAGAGTCCCTTTAGATCAATATACAACTACATTTTGCAGAGAACTGCAATTTCTGTTTTTGAATGTAGCTAACCCTGTAGAAAGAGTGATAATTTAACATTTAACAGTGTAGTTTAATCTTTAACTTAATTGATATGCGGCAAGTAATTGTTTTGCATTGTATCTCATCAATGGAAACAAAAACGAAAGAACAAGCTCAGAATAAGGACCAAATTAAAAAAATAAACATCTATAGTGCATAGAGGTTTAATTTCTGAATAAAACATGTTGAAATGACTGTACAAAACCTTGTAACTGTATGTACATCTAGAGAATGGCCTTTTTCTACACAGTCGGGTCCATTTAATTAAGCTTTTGCAGTATATAGCAGTTTTGTTGTATCCTTATTGGTTTTTATATCCTAGTTTTGCTGCCAGCACTGGAAATAAAGTATATATTGCATTAGCATTTCCAATAATTTGTCCAAGAGAGGACATGCATATTTGAGGATGGCTTTAGTTATTCCCAATAGGACATTGGTCTAAAAGATTGCAGTGACACTTTATACTGAAAAGGAGTCAAGACCAAATTCACATACAGGAGATCACTGGAACGTACAGACAGACATTTTCTTCTGTTTATTTTCTAAAGACTGACACAACCCTCACACCTTAAACACTGCATTCAAAAGGTGTTAAAAAAACAAACACACAAAGGCCCTCATTCAATTGCGATTTGGCCAATTGAATAGGGCTCTAAATAAGCACATAACATATTTATTTTAAAGACGTTTTTAGTTCGTGAAGACCTTGCTTTTGGATAGATGTTTACTAACTAAAAACTTCTTTAAAATAAATATGTTATGTGCTTATTTAGACCACTATTCAATTGGCCAAATTGCAATTGAATGAGGGCCAAAGGCTTACATTTTCTGTCATATTGCAAATAAAATGTTTAAAAAAAAACAAACAAACGTCTTGAATGAAAATCAAGTAGCTGACTTTCGTTTATCTTATATTTTATGATTCTGTCAAACTCATTTATTCCTCAATTTGAAGTTGTGTGCATTTTATAGGACCACTGTATGGTGAAATAATAGAATATATTTCAAAATAGTCTAAGAGCAAAATGTTATAAAGCTGGACACATCCATAATACTTTGAAGACAGTTGCCATGTGTGAGAGGGGCGTTTAGATTTCTGTAAAACAAGGCTTGCAGTTACTTTTATGGAGGTATCTGCTTCTAATCACGTGCAGGGAAAGGGGGAAGGTTTCAAATGCCAAAATATACAATACTTGAATAAATCCTGCAATTCACATACCCAGTATTGTTAAGAAAAGAAGAAATGACCTCAAATACAAAGCTAAAAGCACGTACTCTATTTTTGAAGACTTTGCATATAGAATGTTTCCATATTGTATGAACGGGGTAGATCCTGTTAGCTTTGTGTCAGAGGACAATATTTATTTACTAAACAGTGGAGGGAGTGAGAAAGGTAGGTGCCATTAAATTATTAATTTAAGTTTTCAGTTAGTGATGACCTGGCTTTTGGATAGAAACTAACTAAAAACTTCTGTTAAAAAAAAAATGCTCTGTGCTTATATAGAGCCCTTTTCAATTGGCTGAATTGCAATTTAAGAAGGCTGCTAGTCTGCAAAGATGTATCACGTTGCAAGATAAAAAATTTATTATACTGATGGACTTCAGACACTAGAATTTTGATGCAATAACAAAGCGCCTCTAATGTTCCAACCATTTTATTTAAATGCATAAAAGAAAAGGTGGGACTTTACAGACTCTAAAAAGTAAAAGTTATTTTTTTAATAAAAAAATAAATAAAAAAAAGTGATCAGCATTGTTACTTTTTAAGAGACACAGTAGCAGTGAATCTCTGAAAGATATCAAATTAAAGGGCCACTGAAATTCCATGTTAATAGTATACTGGTTTGATTAAACAGTCTTGTGTACTCAAAAAGGCTTATAGAAAGTAAAATAAAAAACCCCACAGCTTTCATTTATTACTGGATACATGAAACAGTTCTTGGTCTACTATTTTTATTTTTGCTTTCCTCATTTGTCACATCTGAGGATGATTCTATTGTAAGTTACACTTCCACTTAATGTTATTTCAAGTTACACATCCTTGTTGCAGCCTATTAAACTAGTGACCTTATCTGATTTGGAGTGAGAGAAGACAAAAAACAAAATCCTTTGGAGTTTGCCACTCCGTATAAAATAAGAACTAAGATTCCATTGTTATAGAAAACAAGAATCGACATATAAACAAAGATATTTGCAGTTGTTTGTTACAAAACCAAATATTAGATAAGAGTCTTGAATATTAATATTTTTCTGCAGAAATTCCTATTCAAGATCCTCCTACCCCTTATGTCAAGTGATTAACCACAGTCTCACAGTGCAAGCTATTTAGCAGGATGAACATGCCCAATTGGTTGAATCAGACAAACCACAGAGGATTTAAAAATTGCAAGTCTCTGAGATTATACAGATTCAACCATCTGGGCATGCTCCTCCTGCTACATACCTGCCAATGTGAATGTTAACTAGGACAGAGCATAGTAGGAGGATCTTGGAAATGTCTTCCTGCCTAAAATTACCATTATTCAATATTTAGACTTTAAAAAAATTGCCAGTTATAAAGAGTCTTATTTGTATGTAATATTTGCGTGGAATGTCTACCACATTTAAAATATTTGCTGTCATCCACCAGTTTAATTTTCCCATGGCACTGAGAATTCTCTATTAAAATGGTACATGGGTGTGACATTATTATTATACACAAATTTTCACTGATTAGTATTCATGTAAATAGCACACTACATATAATAAAGTGAAAGTAACCATGTCTTGCATTGGTTCTGAGGTAGGCTTGGTTCTCTATACCTGATCCTGTACTTTATAGGACTACATGTGTCTCTAGTGCATAAATTAGTCATTTCTTTGGTTAAGTTTTCTATTGCACAATCCACATAAACCTCAAATACAATAAGTAAATGTTACTTTGTTTGCCGTCATTCAGCAGTAACAAAAGACAAGTTACTTTACTACGTTAATTGCAGAATTCCTCAGACTAAGATAACTCACAAGTTTTGGCTATTGTGTACACTTGCACCAAAGGCAGTTTTATTGTTCGCTATTGTTTAGTGGAAGAGTATTGTGCAACTTTCCCTATATTTTGTCAGTTTGAACTAGATCTGTAGGGAAACTGTAATATCACTGATACCCTTAGACATAGACCTCTGCATACATTTCAATAAATACAAATTCATATGCGGAGTGGGATTGAGCACAACCTGTAATCTTGATGGAAGCAGCATTATTTAGTGATAGTCCAGGAGAACATACACATTTCACCCCATCAGACAATCCATACTATTTTTTCACCATTCATCTTCAATTCCACACGAACTTCAAGGGGTATCTGAAGTGTTCTGTAAACCTAGGTAAATGTTAATAGGGTTGACGAACTGGAGTGTACGAGAATCTAGGGTCACCTGGCTCCTCCTCCACGTCACTGTCATCACCAAATAGTTGATCCTCTAAAAACGACCCTCCCATGCCATATTCATGCTCATGAACAGAGACCTCATTAGGTGTCAAATGCGATGAACCTTCCACAAAATCTGCAAACCTGAAGAAAAAAAATATATCAACCAAAAGTAATGGGAGAACAATTTATTAAAACTATAAATTCTTAATAGGAAATGTCACTCTATAGAAGTCAAACAAAATGCTTTCTAAAAAATTTGGCATCTAATAATCAAGATCATTGTTTGCAAGAAACCTCCTTTAAAATGCAAAGATACAAGATGTTTTTAAAACAAACCATTTAAGTATCTGTTTCTCTTTAACTGTTGCCCCATCAGGAAGCGGATTTAAAAATGTAAAAGAATTTAAATTTTGCAGTTCTTGTATGCGAATGTGCATCTCAGAGTGTTTGATAAGGGTGGGAGAGGGGTTCAATTGCCAGATAACATTGCAGCTTTCTATTTTGTCCACTGCAGAGACTGTAATCCTAATAAGCACATCAAAACAGCCAATATGCACAAGCTGCTCATTTGCATATGGACTGTCAAAGGATGGATTCATTTTAGAAAAAAAAGTATCACAACATATAACCAGTTCTTCATGCGTTTTAAGAACAAAAAACACATTAAATTCAGCCTTCCATGGCTTTCCCAATATGTATCAATAATAGTCCCCGTTTTGTTCCGCATCAAACTTAACAGTGACCGTTAACCAACGCAGTTAAACCACTGTATTTTTTAGATATTTTATAACTAATTTTTGATCCATTTTTACCCTTACAAATATATTCAGCCTGGTATTTTTAGTAAATGAATACAGACAGATTACTGTTCCATTGCAATGTAATGAAGCAAAAGTGCTAATTTTGATTAAACATAGACTTAACGAAGTATACTAGTAAAAAAAAAAAAAAAAAAAAACGAATTTGTGCCTCAAGTGGAATCCAGGAGCAAGAAATCCACAGCTTCTTTCTGGCCTCTATCTTTTTAGATATTATAGGATTTATCTCTATGTATAATCTATTACCTGGCTTTTAACAAATGGTTGTTTGGTTCCTCATTAAAAGGCATATCTAAGTGAGCTGGATTAATACATTTCTGCACTTTGTGCTACATACATATAGGATGCTTTTTGCCTATCTCATAAAACATTTTATTTTCATTAATATCTAAAAATCCCTGTAATGATTATGTTGACACCTCCAGGGGGTGTCTAAACAGGCATCTGATTCCCCCCAATCAACATGCGGCATCAGGGGAGCAATATTAACCCACTATTTACCTGGCATTGCTTGCTGAGCCAATCTGCTTGCAGCTTCCTGCCACATATCTGTGATGCATTACATTTCCCAGGCTGCTTTACACCACAAACAGGAACCCATAGTTAATTTAAAAGTTTCAGACAACCTGAATGGCCAAAACAAATCATTTTAAAGTTTGAGGCTAATTACGAGATTTAACAAAGAGATTTTGCTGACTTTAATGTAAGTGTTTAAAATGTCTATTTTGGGATTTTTTCATGCAAAAAATGTTTGCATACACAACTAGTTCTTCTCTATCAGATGCATTCATAATCCATTAGATATTCATACTCAATTAGATATGCCTATAACTTAGCACAAAAGTGGTGAATTCAAATTAAGCTATATGATCAAATAATGAAAAGGCTGGCACAGACTTCTGACAAGATTAAGAGGTGTCTGCATGACATAACTAAACTGCATGCCCTTGGCACACAGTTTATATTTTCGTGTAATACACAGAAAGATACCTATATGATGTTTGTACAGTTTAAAGTACAGCTAAGGAAGGTCAGGTCAGAGTTTAGCAAGTTCAAGAGTAGTGGCATAATCAATCATTTCAGAAAGGAATGTTGTAATGTGTTTAATTACACCCTTATATAGCATGGTATTAGGAGAATGCAGTTTGGAGTGAGCAAAAGAAAAGGATGACAAAAGTCCTGGATAGCATCTGCCTTGGGCTTTGTGTACATGCGCACATTTTAAAAAGTTGCAAAGCCCCAGTCATATTACCTTGTTGATCAAATTAGGTAATGGCTATCACTCTCAAATTACACAGCAGAGACTATGAGAATTTCAAGGGCTACCATGAAAGGCATAGCTAAGTGAGCTGGATTAATAAATTTCTGCCATCCTTAGGCAAAAAGCAGCCTATGTGTATGCAGCACATCTCATAAAACACTTTTTTTTATTAATATCTAAAACTCCCTCTAATGATTATGGTGACACCTCCAAGTAGTGTCTAAACAGGCATCTGGCCCCCCGCCCCCCCCCAATCAGCATGCAGCATCAGAAAAGCAATATTAACCCACTATTTACCTGCTCTCCTTGCAGCCACATTTCAGTGATACACTACATTTCCCAGGCTGCTTTGCACCACAAACAGAAACCCAGAGTTAAAGACTTTCAGCTATAACTCAAGTAAATATATTAAGGTTACCAAAAGTACCTAACACTCCAAAATTAATGCAAACAATTTAAAAACAAAAATAAACTTTATTGCACTAAAACTTTTTTGGCGATATAAAAAAAAAAAAAACAAAAAGGTGTGTATTTTCCAAACTAACCAGTGACACCAAAAACAATACACCCCTTTAAAAAAAACAAAAAAATGCATTTTTGATATAAACTTTTTTCTTTTTTTTTTTTTTATATGGTTTGCAAGACTTTCAGCGAATCTATCCCTCTTTGCCTGCGCATTTCTTCTGCAGCACCAACAGCTGCAGTTACAGTTGCCATCCACCAGAGGGAGCAGTGAGTTTTCAGCCACCATCAAGTTCCAGGGAAGGCAAAGAACTATTTTCCCCTCCGACTTGGCGCAACTCGACGGCGCTGAATCGACAGCGAGGCCATCGCTATGTTCGGTGCGGGCACTCGGCCCCCCAGGGCCTTGGGCGCCTCTCATAGAGGCGCGCCTTGTATGCTAAAATCGGCTAGAGGCAGAACTGCAGCTGTCAGATTTTGTGATGGTAAAGAGGGAAAGGACCCTTTCAGCTAACCTGATTGGCCAAAACAAATCATTTTAATTTTGAGACTAATTTAGCCTGGGTTTGGATGGTGGTAACCCTAATTTGCAACTGTCAGAAGAGACATTTTCCTGACTTCGATGTTTAAAATGTTTATTTTGGGATTTTTCATGCAAAACATTTTTTGCATAAACTACTAAATTCTCCTCTATCCGATGCATTCATAATCCAGCTCAAAGATATGACATTAAACATAAAATGCCCTGATTGGCACCATGTAAACAGTGCAAACTGTGAAGGTTTAAGTATATACACAAACAAAGCAATCATAACATTCTACAATTCTATTGTCACCCCTAGTCCCAAAAGAAAAAAACAACCCAGGAGGTACTTGTGGAGCAGGGAAGTGGGCTTTTCCTACATACAGTGCCTTGCATCATTTAATTTACAGAACATGCTCACAACTTTTGAAGATGTTTTTTTTATTCATTGTGCAAACAACAAATAAGAGAAAATCGAAAAAGTCAATGTGCATAACTATTCACCCCCCTAAAGTCAATACTTCTTAGAACCACCTTTTGCGGCAATCACAGCTCCAAGTCACTTTGTATAAGTCTCTATGAACTTGCCACATCTTACCACTGGGATTTTTGCCCATTCCTCCTTGTAAAACTGCTCCATCTCCTTCATGTTGGATGGTTTGCGCTTATGAACAGCAATCTTTAATTCTGACCACAGATTTTAAATTTGATTGAGGTCTGGGCTATGACTAGGCCATTCCAACACATTTACATGTTTCCCCTTAAACCACTCAAGTGTTGCTTTAGCAGTGTGTTTGGGTCATTGTCCTGCTGGAAGTTGAACCTCCGTCCTAGCATCAAATCACGCACAGAGTGGTACAGGTTTTGCTCAAGAATATCCCTGTATTTAGCACCATCCATCCTTCCCTCAACTCTGACCAGATTCCCAGTCCTGGCTGCTGTGATGTGTTGGGTTTGCGCCAGACATAGCGTTTTCTTTGATGGCCGAAAAGTTAAATTTTAGTCTGACCAGAGCAGCTTTCTCCATACATTTTGGGAGTCTCCCACATGCTTTTTCGCAAACTCAAAACGTGCCATTTTGTTTTTTGATGAAAGTAATGTCTTTCTTCTGGTCACTCTGCCATAAAGCCCAACTCTATGGGGCGTACAGCTTATTGGCGTCCTATGTGCAGATACTCCAGTCTCTGCTGTGGAACTCTGCAGCTCCTCCAGGGTTACCTTAGGTCTCTGTGCTGCCTCTCTGATTAATGCCCTCCTTGCCCGGTCCGTGAGTTTTGGTGGGAGGCAGTCTCTTGGCAGGTTTGCTGTTGTGCCATGTTCTTTCCATTTGGTTATGATAGATTTGATGGTGCTCCTGGGGATCATCAAAGATTTGGACATTTTTGTATAACCTAAACCTGAGTGGTACTTCTCAACAACATTGTCCCTTACTTGTTTGGAGAGTTCCTTGGTCTTCATGGCTGTGTTTGGTTAGTGGTGCCTCTTGCTTAGGTGTTGCAGCCTCTGGGGCCTTTCAAAAAAGGTGTGTATGTGTAATGACAGATCATGTGACACTTAGATTGCACACAGGTGGACATAATTTCCCCAATTATGTGACTTCTGAAGGTAATTGATTGCAACAGAGCTTTTTATGGGCTTCATAACAAAGGGGGTGAATACATACGCACATGCCAACTTTCTGTTTTCTATTTCTAAAAAAAATAGTTTTATGTATATATTTTTCTCATTTCACTTCACCAACTTAGACTATTGTGTTCTGATCCATCACATAACATTCAGATTAACAAAACATTGAACTTAAGGCTGTAATGTAACAAAATAGGTAAAAAGTCAGGGGGTGGGGGTGAATACTTTTGCTAGGCACTGTATACAATACTACCACCCAATGAATTATTCATCTGCTATTCTAAAAACTGGAAGAACAATATTAACATGGAAAAGAGTAGCTATGCCACACTGCACCCCAAGAAAAGTGACAACAAGCAGACAAATAAAGACCATCTAATACGGAGACTGAATTAATCTTGACAAATAAAAAGCAGCAGAGGGAGAAATAAACCATATTATCAGCAACAGTGTAGAATTTTTAACAGCCTAGAAAGAGGGTTTTATATAAAATGCATCTAACCTTTGAAAGAGCAGCAACATTGAAAGACCATACAGAGAAGATCACAGATCTGATGTATCCAATACTCCAAGTTTATACAATATTTTCTTATCCGCTTACATTCCTGCGATTTCCATTATATCCATCAAAACCTTTATTTTATCTCTACTTCCTTGGTACTTCATAGCCCTGTTCCTCAATTGTTGTTAAATAATTTTAAATCCACTTTATTTAGTGTGCAGGTATTTTTTTCTAACTGAAAAGTGAACATTTTATGTGAAACTATTTTTATCCAGTGTGCCCCAGGTAAAATAGCTGGATTCTTCTGATATATAAGAAGTAGTTTACCACAACAATAATTTAATTTATGGTGGGCAATAGAGCGACAGAAGCCCTCCACCATACAGTAATGTACTACTTCTGAACAAGAAACAAGTTTTTTTTTTTTTACTTGTTTTAGATGTTCAAATGTGAACATAAATGTACTATTTACAGATATAGTAGAACAAATTCAAGTGGATCTCAAAATCCTCTGATCAAATAAAGCAATTTAAATCAGTCTAGTAACTATATTTGTTGTCGTTAAGTTGATTTCCACTCTCTGGTCTGCAACACGCCTGGTACATCTCTCAGTCACTGCCCCTCTGAGCTCCATCAAGTTCATTGCTTCAGTGACTTCATCTATCCATCTCCGCCTCAGTCGTCCCCCTCTTCTTGTGCCTTCAATCTTTCCCAGCATCAGAGTCTTTTCTAGGGAATCCTGCGGTCTTGTGATATTGGCAAAATATTTTAGCTTCAGCCTCATGATCTAACCTTCTATTGAACAGCTCAACTTGATTTCCTGCTTGCCATAGCTCTCCAGTAGCAAACATCTTTTAGTTTCATGACTACACAGTCACCATCTGCAGAGATATTGGATGCAAGGAAAATAAATTCTGTCACTACCTCCACTTCTTCCCCGTCTATTTGCCAGGAAGTGAGATTGACGTTTGCCATGATCTTCGTCTTTAACATTGAGCAGCAGGCCAGCTTTCACATGCTCTTCTTCTACCTTCATCAATAGGTCCTTTAGTTCCTCCTCACTTTCAGCCATCAAGGTAGTATCAGTCCAGCCTTACGCATGATGTACTCTGTATACAAGTTGCATAAAAAAGGTGACAATATACAACCTGGTCTTACTCCGTTTGTGATCTTCAACAATTCTGTTCCATGTTCGGTTCTGACCGTGGCATCTAGGTCCACATACAGATTCTTTAGGAGGAGGATGAGATGATCTGGTACTCCCATCTCTTTAAGAACATGCCACATTTTGTTGTGATCCACACAGTCAAAGGATTTAGAATAGTTTATGAAGCAGAAGTAAATGTTTTTTTGGAACGCTCTTGCTTTCTCTATTATCCATCGGACATTGGCAATTTGATCTCTTGTGCCTCTTCCTCTGCGGAACCCGGCTTGCACATCTGGTAGTTCCTGGTCCATATATTGTTGTAGTCAAGCCTGTATAATCTTAAGCATTACATTTGGAGCACTCTTTGGCACAGGGATGTAGACGGACCTTTTCCAGTCCAATGGCCATTGTGGAGTTTTCCAAATGTGTTGACATAAGGCAAGCAACACTTTCACAGCACCATCCTGTAGAATTTTGAATAGTTTAATTGGGATTACATCACGCCTGCAGCCTTAACAATACATCCTAGGGCCAGTCTCACTTCACTCTCCAATATGTCTGGCTCCAACTCATTGGAGAAACTACTGAGGTCATCACTGCTGCTAAGATCCTTTCTGTATGGATCTTCAGTGTATTTCTGCTACATTTTCTTCATCTAATAACTATATGCCATTTAGCTAGTCTTTGAAAATGAGAAACACCATCAGAAATCAATTATTATACCGCTATTTAATGGTGTAGAACACTAAACAAATGCACATTTAGATGGGAAATTTGAATAGTTATCTTTCATAGATTGTTAAAAAGTAGACAACATGGATAGTTAGAGAGACCTAAGAACCATGGATTCAAGTGCAAATGGACTAGGGCAGCCTTAACCTAAATATGACCTGGCCTGAATATCACCAGTGCCAGGATATTACCTGGTACCTGTTATTTAGTGATTATATATCGAATAGTGATCAAGTTTAAAAAATGTTTGAGTACTCTAATCACAGTTCAAGCAACATTTGTTCATGGTAAAGGGGGTGATTTGTTTTAGCGAAATTTACCATTCACTGTTCTACTGACCTGGAGTAAGTAAGTTGCTTAACTGCTGCTAATTTATATAATATACTGTTAAAGGATATGACTAGGTATAGTAACTGTGTACATGCAGATACCATATTTATTCCAATCATATATAAGGCAAGCAGGACTGAAAATAAAACCAACAGAAACATTCAGCAGACAAACAGAGGAGAAACACACAGGGAAGGGACAGGGGGGAGATGCTGGAAAGAGACACATGGCATTCCCAAGCACTAAACTTGCAGGTTAATGCACCCTGCAATGAGCAGCCAGTACAATAGGCAGGAAGAAAGATTTGCAATGAGTGCCGAAGGCGCTCATCGTGGAGCTCGCAATGAACGCCAAAGGAAAGTTGAAGCAGGAAAGTTGAAATACACAAGGGGAGAGGCTCGTGATGAGCGCCAAAAGACTCACATTGTGTGGCAAACAGCATTGCCAGGCTTCAAATGTTATTGCCGTCATTTTTGACGGGCAAGTCGCTAGTTATAATATAAAACAGGTAATTATGAGAATGAATTTATCAAGAATTAGTGTATAACACATTATCTATATATACACATACATAAAAATTAAGAAAAGTTTGTGTTACCGCTTTGGTGACTGGATGCGTGATACTGCCCTCCATGCTGCAAACTCTGGACTACTGCAATATTCACGCAATTCCTCCAATGCTTTTCTAGTTTCCATTTCTCCCTGTTTCCTGTATTCTTCTTCCGAGAGTAGCCGAGGTGGGACAGGTTTTACTCTCCTATTCATAACAGTTCTGCAGTTCCACAGGAAAACAATTTAACAGGTTAATGTCAAATAAATGCACCACAAACATAAAATTTCTTGCTAAACTATAAATTTTTTATAAATTAATTTTTGTTTGAATATTAAGAGAGCCATTTTAGTGCTATACTAAAAATTATTTTGAGAAGCTGCATCTGTTAATGGGTACTTTATGCTATTTTGCTGCAATGTAGAAAACCATTTTGATTTTAGATGACCTGATAATTTACTTCCTCGGGTGCCAGTAGTAGATGTACCAGAAATCACATTCATTTTCTTATGTATTTTTTAACTCTCTAAAACTATATAGTTAATCTAATAGACCACATGGAAACATATGAGCACAGTGCTAATTTAATAAATCTTATGCAACACCAATTTTTAAGTTCCTGGAAGCAAAATATAACCCCTAGGTTTATTATGTCTTTTCAGCTGGGCATCCTATGGCACTTTTTGACCTAAAATTTTAATTAGATCAGAATGTGTTTCTCTTTGCCAAATTTGAGTTTTGGGGCTAAAAGCAGGTTTTCTAAAACATTGCCTAAAATCTACTTTTCAGTTCTGATGTTGAAGGAGATCATATCCAAATATATATGTATAAAAAGGAGTATTTTTCAATTTCCAAAAAAATAAACTGTGAAGAGTTCTTATACAGACAGAATAACGGACAACATTGTGCCTTTTCTGCACCAATGTGCATACGACTTGTAACAGAACATGAGAGTACAGGCAATATAGTAATCCGATATATTATGTCCGGCTTCCCATTTTCTCAAATTCAATTTTGTGTGTCCTTGGGCTCTGCAAGAAAATGATAGAAGCTCTGTGGTGTCCTTAAAAAGGAATTGAGGAATGGGGGGGTTGTGCACTGGAGTATGCTTGTGGAGCCACGTTGCAGGGACAATTGTGGGTTTCCACTAAAGCAATCTTGGGTTTTGTCAGTACATGGACATAATGTTACCCCAAATGGAGATACTGAGCTTCTAGAATGTATGGGAAAGATCTTCGTTCGCATTCGACATATTGTGTATTGCTCATGTGAGAGACAACAATGCTGCATAGTATCAGGTGAAGATATTTACTTCTTAAAAAAACATTGTATATATCTTAAGACGCATTAAAATGCAGGATATGAAGGAATGGTTCTAAATCTGTAGACTGGCTAAAGGTCTGGGAGTTACACTCCGTGAAATCCAAAGTAGTTCAAGAAACAAAAGAGGAGTAATAAGCAAACGTTAGCAGCTGCTAAAGCTATGAACATAAAAACAAATTTGATAGAAAAATCAGAATTTATGAAAACTGCTTATGACAGCTTGAAGTCTGAGGGGTATGGTTATCTTTATCACTGGATGAGAGTGATGGAGGGTTTGTTAAATAAGATCTTTTAGTACTTGAGGTCTGTTTCTTTCTTCCAGGCAGTTTGCATCAATAGATATATTTCTGCAGGAGCAAAACTCACAACAACCGCTCTCAAACACACACAATCTTCACCAATGTATCATGGATGCCTACAAGGCCGGCATGAATAGTTATTTTTCTTTCTAATTAAAAATTAGCTTTATGACCTTTTCGTACCTAATTAGGTTGTTAATTTTGTTACGTGTTGCCAGTCAAACATTGATTGTATGATAATGTACACATATATCCTAATAAAAAATATAAACACAATTACTGGCACCCAAACATTTAGGAATTTGGGCCCTCTCCTCTTGCCAAGATAAAAGCCGTGGGCCTTCTCTTATAATGCTGGACGAGTTCATTCCTCCATAAAATATTCTGTATAGGACTTTCAGTGTCCTTGGTCACCTCTTCAGCTTACCCCATAGAGATTGTCAATATCGTTTAGGTCAGAGAAAGAATACCCTCTGCAAAAGCTTAATTCTGTGGTCTGTAAAGCATTTTTAAATAAATTTGGAGATGTGCTTTTGATCATTGGATCATCTGCTAGAAGATCCAATCATTACCTAGTCTTAGCCCCCAGTAGAGGCAGACATATTTTAATCTAAAATATCCTAGACCTTTGGAGGGAAAACAGCGCCACAAAAATCACAGACCCACCATTATACTTCACTTTGGGCATTAGGTTCTTTGCTGTACAACCTTGGCCTATGCCAAACCCAAATTTGGTGTTTGCTGTTAAAAAGCTCTATTTTTCCTTATCAGACAATAGAACTTGGTTTAAGACAAAGTTCTAGTGATGTTTAGCAAATTCCAGGCGCTTACATTTGTGGTTTGATGACAGCAGAAGCAGTCTTGTGGCAAACTTTCCAAATTGATTGTTTACATGGAGGCGATTTCAAATTGTTGTTTGGAGCCCAGGGGACCATTGAATGCAGCCAACTCCTGCAATTGTCCAAGTGTAATCATTGGTAAAAGTTTTGCCTCTTGACCACTCTGCTCTTATGGAATTGCGACAAAATACACTTGTGTCCTCTTCCAGAAAGTTTCATTACAGCTCCTGAATTATTGCTCTAAAAGTGGAACTAGGTATGTTCTGCTGGGAAACTACATCAGACAGGAAGCTTAGATAAGTCAATGGCAGCCAACAGTAAAAACATATTACTAGATAAATTAAGGTCTGCATTTTATTTTAAGCTTTCTCCAATAATAGTTTTCTTTAAAAGAAATATGGTAGGTTAGTGATTTTATATAAAAAAAAAAAAAAAAAAAAGAAAAGAAAAAAAGAACAAAGTGAAGTTTGATTATTGCAGTGCTCTGTGGCTTTTTCAAACTGCAGGTTTGAGATGCTTCATCAGCTGTGTTTGTTGATGATATTTATGTTAACCCACCAACACACCGTAAAAGCACATGCACTGTGTTGCTACATTTCCATTGGAGAAGCTGAAAACTTCTTTACTTGCAAGATTGTACCTGGTGTCTGCCATGAACCATAATTGCATATAGTAGGTAGTATAGTAATCAATTAAAGACTGCATTATCAAGTGTAGCATAATGTAAATATAAGACTTCAGTGGCCTTTGAGGACTATCTTCTTTCAACAAACTACCATATTTACGCGATTCTAATGCGCAACTTTTTCTAAGAAAATCGCACTTGAATCGGCAGCAATAAGGCTCTCAGATGAGCAGACAGCGCAGGGGGCCTGTTATTGGTGGAAGCAGCTCCTCAAAGAAACCGAGACGGAGAGCCCCAGAACAGTGGCACACAGAGCCCCAGCACCCAGAGAGCCATAGCACAGTGGCACACAGAGACTGGCACCCAGAGAACCCTAGCATAGTGGCACACAGAGCCTGGCACCCAGAGAGCCCCAGCACAGTGGCACACAGAGCCTGGCACCCAGAGAGAGCATTACATTCGATAGCAAAACTTTTTTTTGATTCATGGGTTCCAAATTAGGAGTGCGCATTAGATTCAATGGTGCACTAGATTCGGGTATACTAGAGACAGTATATTTAGCTGGTCCTGATGCCAACAATCTGTCCTATAGACTACTGATGTGGAGAAGTCACACTCACCTACACAGGCTGTGTATCCACCGTACCGGGTATTCAATCTGTTTGGTACAGAAAGCAATAACTATCATAGTGATTGCCATTTGCCGAATCTGCACTCCAACGTACATTAGTAGTAAACCTATCAGCTGCAGGGTCCAGTTCAGTAGATTGATGCTGCGTTCATTTTCTAGAGGTCCATACTTATAACACACAGCAAAGCTGACAAAGCCTACAAGGCCCAGATAACCTGAGAAAAGAAAGCCAGTTAAGAAGAGTTTAGAGCAACCACAGTGTTACAGTGACAGAGTTTAAACTCCACCCTCTAAGGAATTACAAATTGAAATTAAATATCTAGCACATTAGAGATATGGATTTTTACTAGGTATATAATATAGAGTGGATATAAAAAGTCTACACACCCCTGTTAAAATGTCAGGTTTCTGTGCTGTAAAAAAATGAGACAAAGATAAATCACTTCAGAACTTTTTCCACCTTTAATGTGACCTATAAACTGTACAACTCAATTGAAAAACAAACTGAAATATTTTAGGTGGAGGGAAGAAAACAAACAAAAAAAAATAATTTGGTTGCATAAGTATGCACACCCTCTTATAACTGGGGATGTAGCTGTGTTCAGAATTAAGCAATCACATTCCAAATCATGTTAAATAGGAGTCAGCATAGACCTGCCATCATTTAAAGTGCCTCTGATTAACACCAAATAAAGTTCAGCTGCTCTAGTTGGTCTTTTCTGAAATTTTCTTAGTCGCATCCCACAGCAAAAGCCATAGTCCACAGAGAGCTTCCAAAGCATCAGAGGGATCTCATTGTTAAAAGGTATCAGTCAGTAGAAGGGTACAAAAGAATTTCCAAGGCATTAGATATACTATGGAACACAGTGAAGACCGTCATCATCAAGTGGAGAAAATATGGCACAACAGTGAAATCATCAAGAACTGGAGCTCCCTCCAAAATTGATGAAAAGACGAGAAGAAAACTGGTCTGGGAGGCTACCAGGAGGCCTACAGCAACATCAAAGGAGCTGCAGGAATATCTGGCAAGTACTGGCTGTGTGGTACATGTGACAACAATTTCCCGTATTCTTCATATGTCTGGGCTATGGGGTAGAGTGTCAAGACGAAAGCCTTTTCTTACGAAGAAAAACAGCCAAGCCAGGCTACATTTTGCAAAAACACATCTGAAGTCTCCCAAAAGCATGTGGGAAAAGGTGTTCTGGTCTGATGAAACCAAGGTTGAACTTTTTGGCCATAATTTAAAAAGATATGTTTGGCGCAAAAACAACACTGCACATCACCAAAAGAACACCATACCCATAGTGAAGCATAGTGGTGGCAGCATAATGCTTTGGGGCTGTTGTTCTTCAGCAGGAACTGGGGCCTTCGTTAAGATAGAGGGAATTATGAACAGTTCCAAATACCAGTCAATATTGGCACAAAACCTTCAGGCTTCTGCTAGAAAGCTGAACATGAAGAGGAACTTCATCTTTCAGCATGACAACTACCCAAAGCATACATCCAAATCAACAAAGGAATTGCTTCACCAGAAGAAGATTAAAGTTTTGGAATGGCTCAGCCAGAGCCCAGACCTTCATCCGATTGAAAATCTGTGGGGTGGTCTGAAGAGGGCTGTGCACAGGAGATGCCCTCGCAATCTGACAGATTTGGAGTGTTTTTGCAAAGAAGAGTGGGCAAATCCTGCCAAGTCAAAATGTGCCATGCTGATAGACTCATACCCAAAAAGACTGAGTGCTGTAATAAAATCAAAAGGTGCTTCAACAAAGTATTAGTTTAAGGGTGTGCATACTTATGCAACCATATTATTTTATTTCTATATTTGTTCTTCCTTCTACCTAAAAGATTTCAGTTTGTTTTTCAATTGAGTTGTACAGTTTATAGGTCATATTAAAGGTGGAAAAAGTTCTGAAATGATTTATCTTGGTCTCATTTTTTTACAGCACAGAAACCTGACATTTTAACAGGAGTGTATAGACTTTTTATATCCACTGTAGCTATGTATATTTGTATGTACTTTATTTTATTAAGAAGTGCTTAATAGCTAATTTTTCACTGCCTAAAATCAAACAAATATTACATGCTTGAGTCTGCCCTCTGCAGTTCACAAAGACACAGACTCTGTAGTATTGCGTGTGCCGTGTCTCATACTAACCAATAATCAGCCATCTTTACGCAACATTCTGCAACGTGCTGCAGAGACGTGGTCCCTGATAGGCTAGGACACTACCTTGCACATCCAGCACTACAGACCCTGTGTCTGCATACGCTGCAGTGGGCAGACCCAGGCATGGAGCAATTTGGCAGTAAAAACTGAGCTTATAAGCACTTCTAAAGGGTATCTGTGAAATCCAGGAACCTGCCATGTCCCTTTAACTTCATAACATGTATGTGGTTCTGCAGAGGAGAGATAATATTCTGCAATACTTTGCAAGTGGTGGAAAGAAGCGATACCCTGAAGATGTGAAGCAGGAAAATAAGTGACTCAATGCAAAAATGGACAGAGTCATTTTCTTTTTACTAAACATTACAGTTTACACTCAATGTTTGATTTATGGTGTAAACTCAAAAATAGATCTACATTACAGGCAATTGCTTTATCATTGACCTATCTATACACACTACAGAGTGAAGTCCCATTATACAGTGCATATAGCCAATTATACCTGTAGAAAATTAATAAAAAGCCAGTCTGGGGCTTCCAGTTCATTTACATTACTTTTACAAAATATTCTTTTTAGCAGGAAACTAAAAGAATCCCTCTGCCCCGCAGCAAAAAAATATCTTCATATTCCATTTTCAATCTTAGCAAATTATTATTATTATTCGTAACACGCCAATATATTCTGTAGCACTGTACATGAGTTAAAAACATGGCAAAAACAAAATGAACACCTGATAAAGAATGGAGGGCCCGGTTTTTGAGCTTAAAATACAAAATACATAGTGCTTGTTTTCAAAGCACCGACACAATTGAAAACTCGCAAACTTACAATCTAAAATGTATATTAAATGTATCAATATCCTTAGGCTGTGAAACATTAGGACTGTTACTAGTTAAGTTTTGCTTCCTCAGTAGATCCTTATACCATTTTAACTAAAGGATAGAGCAAATATTGTGTGAATTGCAGAATTCATATAGATCACAGTCTTATAGATCACAGTCTTATAGATCACAGTCTTATAGATCACAGTCTTATAGATCACAGTCTTATAGATCACTTCTGCAATCTTCCGAGCCTACAGATTTCAATGTAATATACAGTTTTAAAGCATACCATTAGTATTAACTGTGGTTACTAGGCTAAACTGGTATATTAGATCTCATTTGCAAAAAATGCAAAATGAAAACGCTCAAAATAAAAATAGATAAATAAAAATAAAAACAATAATATTTTAATTGGGCTTGGTATATTCATGAAAATAATTGTAACTTATATTATACACCTGTACCTTTTAAAGAGCATTACATGAGTCCCTTTCAGTAAAAAAACTAAGTTA
This sequence comes from Discoglossus pictus, assembly GCA_027410445.1. Taxonomy (NCBI): domain Eukaryota; kingdom Metazoa; phylum Chordata; class Amphibia; order Anura; family Alytidae; genus Discoglossus; species Discoglossus pictus. The sequence goes on from CM050164.1 coordinate 378,680,926, forward strand.
ACTAGTTCATACCTCAGGGTACTCCGACTTAAAACTTATAGCAGTGTTTTTTAATATGGTATTATTTTAATCTATATTACTTTATCAATTCAATGTTCTTTTTAAATGTATTTTTCTACAGCAAACTATATTGAAGTTTGTGGATGGATCAGAAAGGCTGACCACAAACTGTTGTCCTGATGTACACCAAAGACAATGGACCCCAAACTCCATATATAGAGGAATGTTACACTGAAAAGATGTACCTACCTAAAACGTACTGCCAGTAGTCGCTGCAGATTCCCTGAAAGTTTTTGAATACCAGCTGGATCACGTACAGTGAAAATGACCAACCTCCAAAAAGCAACAAATAGAAGGGACTTTTCTAAACAAGGAAGGAAGAGATCATTAGGAAACGTGTAGGAATCATTACTTTACTAGATACAGATTCTGTTCTGGAAGTAAGATCTCCATTACAAACAGACAACCTTAGCAATTAATGGTAGCTCATCACTTTTAGGGCAGGACAGTTCAACTTAATGGCCACAATTTACTCTCTTGTGCTTTTTATAAAGGACCTCACTTTCCAAAACCAGAGCTGCAGGCATCTGGCATGTTTTGCAACTCTTTAGAGGGGAGTATACCACCCCAAGTTCCTACTGCAAAAGCCTACCTTTTCCCCTCATTCTCTATAGTAATTCGTAAAAACATAATGTCACAAAATGCCAGATTCTCACTAAACCAATGTTCTAGTTCACATTGAAGTATATCTCAATGAAGGTATTTGTGACTGTGCTCATCTGCTCTTTGTGTGAGAGACAACAGCTAATGAGGCTCGACAACAGGAAAAGTTGGACTTCTCTCTACTTTCCAATATTTCCCAGTAACCTGATGAGCACTATCCCATGTAAGTTACTAGTTTATTTATTGGGAGTTCTCTCAACTCAGTCCTGCCTCAGCTAAGCTTTTATTTAAAATAAAAAGTAATTAATTTGCATTCAAGCAGGACTAATCTAGTCATGCCCCAATTCAAGACGAATTATGGCTATATGGAATTAGTTAATCATATATATGAATATGGTAGGACTATAAATTATATGCCACAAGGTGTGGTGTATATCTAGTTACAAAAGAGATGGACAGAGGGATAGAAGAAGAGAGAGGATGTTTGGTACTCTGACATCTTCTCATATCTATGTTTTTGATAACTATTTTTTTTTATGCATAATGTTAGGCTTTCAAAACAGTATATAACATAGAAACAAAGAAAAACCTGCACAAGTCATTTATACCATATAATTAAATTGATCATAAATAAACCAACATTCATTTTAAGACACAGAAAGGAATACATTGTTTTTCATTCCAATGATGATTCAGGAGCAGAAAAAAGCATCGATGGGAGAGACAGAAAGAGAAAAGGGCAAAATGGGGAAATAGTGGACCTGCAAATATTATGTTGAGAGTATATTGTTAACGCAACTTAGTGAATGCACGTTGGCCTTTTAAACCCTTAGGTCTGTGTCTTTAGCTCATGTTTAATTACGTGTTTATAGGGCAGCACAGTAATTGACTGTATAATCGTAGTTATTCTAAGTTAACATATATAGAAATTAGACGTGATTCTCAGTGTATAGAAATTTCACAATGACTGCAAGTAAAACAGGGACGCCCATCTTTCCCAAAACAAGGTATTAGGGAACATAAACAAGGCTTTACAGTATAAAACAGTACATAGTTATACTTCTTTACAGATAGTAACAATTGCTCTGAGGGAGCCGGAAAGCTATCTAAAAGGTATTCATCATTGAAGATCCCTAGACTGAGAGTAAGGTGACGGCCCAGGGAGGATGAACGGAGGCGAGTTCACCCTTCCCCAAATCGACAATATTAACAAATACTAAGGCCCTCATTCTATTATCGACCGTAAATCGGCCACAAAGCTGCGATTCCTTGCGGGGCTCCCGTTACCTTGCAATTCAAATAGACGGTGCCGCAAGGCTATCCCCTTACGGCCGGCCGCATATCTTGCAACCGGCCGTAAGCTCAAAAAACTTTAAAAGCAAAAATAAATTCAAGACGGCACTGTAAAGCTCTGTAAATGCTAGGGATCATAATGGGGGACATGAGGATTAATAGCAACCCCCTCTCAAGCTTGCACAACAGCCCAAATCCGAGATTTAATTAACTGTTTATTTTCCAGCCGCAGCGTGGGCGGGTCTGAGGTGCTCCAAGCACTCTGGACTTTTTACATGGATATGTGACATAAATTTAAAAAAAAACTACTTACGGATTTGCTTGTAGGGGAATGTTGTGCTATGAATGCTAACACCTACAATCACTTCATAGTCTCCTCAGAGTGCAGGATGGCTTTATTATGGCTTTATTATGTGCTTATTTGTGTGCCTGCGGGACCTTTTTGCTGCAAGTAAGCTGCGGCTCGGTTTTAGCCTTGCAGAGAGGATTCCCAGAGCAATTGAATAGCAACCAGGATTTTCTTGCGGCCGTTTAAGATCAAAGGCTTTCCTCCGGCGCGTGCGGCCGCAAGGGATAACAAGGCGCTGGCCGCAAGCCTGCCGGATTCCCCGGCCGGAAGGGAATAGAATAGGCAAATAGCTTGCGGCCGGTCCTTGCGGCCCCGCATCTCCTACGGCCGATAATAGAATGAGGCCCTAAGACAGGATACTTACATTTCCTTTGTTTATTTGTTTTTTTTTATCTTTTTCCCACATTCTTCCCCTTCTTTTTCTTATTCTCCCACTTCCCCAAATTATTTTTTTGTTAGTTTAACTCTCAGATACTTAGAAAAAAAAAACACAACGGTTGGGTTTTGGCAGAATCTGCTTTATTAATATCGGTACCAAGGAATACACAAGACTGAAACATGAACTACCTTAAACTGAACATTGACTCTATAAATGTAAACAAACCCTTGGTATGTGTAAATACCATCTACATATGTTAACCTTTTACATATGTTATGTTGTAACTTGCCTGAACTTATCAATAAAACGTATTGAAATAAAGTATTCAATATGATATTACCTTCGGCATCAGCTTGGACAGAATGAAAACAAGTATCAGCATAGAGGCCACCATTCCCACACTCATTCCTGTGCTATAGTAGAAGAGTTGGCTTCTGTAAAAAAAAAAAAAATTATCAGACTTGATGCTTCTAAAACCTAAGCAAGCATCTTCCAAGAGGTTTCATGGGGAAAAAAAATGAGGATTCTGGTAAGATGAAAAGAAGAAGTATTGCTCTGTAAAAGCCTCACTGTATTAATAAAAAATAAATTAAAAAAAGTACACAAACGAGAAGCATGACAGCTAGAGTAATATTACAATCCAGAGCAATAATGCATCTTATAGACTCTGTAATATTTTGATATTCTGAACATGAATACCTGAGCTGCTGATAAATGAAAAATGGAAGGTGCCACTACACAAAGAACTGCATAAACTGGGAGAGGAAGAGAACATGCTCACTCGATACTTGCTTTTAATCTATTTTTGGACTTATGAAAATGCTTTGTAGAATCCCAAAACTGACAACACCTTTGGAGGAGATGCTAGGGCTTAGAGACAAACTGACCACCTGACAAGAAAAAAAAAAAAGCAATCTGGAAGGAGCCAACAGGTTTTGGAGACATATGCTCAAGTGGGGGCAAGGCTGCAAATCTGTTGCTAAGATGTTATATCTGCTGAAAAAAAATCTTGAATTTTCAGAAGAATGTAGTTTGTATAGAGAATTGTCTGAATATATTTAGTCTAACAAAATAATTATTATCCAAATAAACTTAATTTAAAAAAATAAATAAAAGTACTTAAAGGTTTAAAACTCACTTGCTGAGTGTGTCCCCATAAAAAAACAGAAGGAGGCCAATCAGAAAAACCAGGAAGAGCTTGGGGTCAAAACCTGTAGAAGATAAAAGGCAGTACATTTAAAATGTTAAATGAAAATATTTCAATACATTGGAGAGGAAAATGCAGTCACCTAACCACTCCGGTAGTAAATCCAGAAGTTGCAACCCAGGAGAGTTCATGTTAGGTGTTAACACATTTGGGGATATTTTGTCATCACACCTTAAGATGTGGCTTCATATCAACAAGTTTAAATGGGCACATAGTCATAACCACTTGCACAACAATGCCTTTAAAAAAAACCTTAAACAGTGATTTTATAGAAAAGCAGCTAATGCAATGCAAAGCAGCTCAACGCTACGGAATATGTTGGCGCGTTATAAACGATAATAATAATGCAAACACATAACACCATTGTTTGACTTCTGTAAAGAAAATTATAACATTCAGAGGGCACAGAGTTCATTACCCACTATTCATGAAGAAAGTAATCAATTCTCTTTAAAAAATTCATGAAAAATAAATAGGCGTTTCACATCCATTTAATAAAAACATTTGGAGTTAAGGAAATGTAATATACATTCATCTTCAGCATGAAAAGCAATAGAGTATTTTTTTTCTAAAATATTACATAGATTAAAAAATACAGTAAAGTTATCCACACAGGGAATAACAGAATACATTCCTTATCCTCCCCGATATAGTTGTCAGTCTCCAGGAAACATAAGATAACCTGGGACTTCACAATGTCAAGCAGAACTAGCACATGAATACTAATAAAATATGAAAGTACACAATTGTTTTAACACACTTTGAATTAGCCAATATATACAATTATGCTGTAGCAGGAGCCACAATTATTGTTGTTTCCATTTATCTGCTTCTACAAGTGGGAGGCCATCTATTAAAATGTGGCAACTCTCTGTGTCAGTGCTTATCATTAAACTAATGGAAATCTACACTGTAAGATAAAGCAGTGTGTATGCAGTGCTTCCATACGAGACAACTAGAAGCATTAAAAATAATGAATAATTTATATTTTTTTATTTATTATTGTTTTACATACTGAAGATAAGTTGAACTTTTAATCAAATGCTGTACCATGTTATACTTACCTCTGGTAAGAATCACACTGTAAGTTGTATCTATTTCATGTACATGAACTTTGATACAAGTTTTGTTACTATAAAGGTCCACATTGATGTAGGTGTCATTCAGCTTCTCTTTCAGGAAAGAAGAAAAGAAGCCAAAAACGTTGAAGCCCTCCATTTCCTTTAACTTCTCTTCACTATCCACCTGGGTCACTCGGATCATTTTGGTGCTGTTGACACGGATCTGCATAAAAAAAAAATACAGTAATTTGACATTACATGTTAAGGAAGTAAAATTGCAAAGGTTAAATGGTCACTTACTTCAGTATAATGTGGAGCACACCAATGTAAAGATCTCTTAACAGCAGGTTTAAAAACTTTATTCATTTTTTTATATGTTTGATTAAATGTTTGATTAAATGTTTATGTGTGTCACTAAGACCGACAGCAAGCTCCAGAGCAGAGGAAAACTACAGTTAACCCATTAAAATCTGTGCATAGAAAGTAATGATATCGTCTTTGACACAAGTTGTTTGTGGGTTAACTGCAGGGCTGTAGGATTCCTGAATGGCAAGAAAAACATAAAACTCGTTCTCTGCCCCGGAGCCAGAGCAGATGTCATTATCATGGAATTGTAAACAGACCTAAAACTTTCGTTTTTTGTTGTTTTTTTAACGGTTATAAGTGTTATTAAAGAAAAATAATAGATAATTTTAACATAAAATCTTGTGCTCTCACACCATGAAGAGCAATTATGGTGAGGTAACTGGTCCTTTAAGAAAGTATACTATAAATGTAGCTTTTAAACAAAGTCAGAAGGATAGTGCAGCAAATTGTGTTTGTTGTTGTTGTCCTGTAAGAGTTTAAACATGTTTTAATTGCTATACAAAGTCAGAGGTGTTCAAATCGGAGAACAAACTAACCTTAATAGGTTAATTCTATGAACAAGCTAACCCACTCAGGTCAACCTCTTTTAGCTCACTTGTGCCCTTAACAGGGACAAATATCCCACAGTATATCAGTCTGTCCACACTCACTAGAGTGATCCAGCCCCAAAATACCAGGCAATTCTACCCTGGGGAAACAGCAAACCCCAGACGTGTGTTTCTGCCTCATCAGTTGAGTGTAGCTGAACTCCGCAGGACAGTGAGCAGTGAATTTAGCTTCTTTCTTTTGGCTTCGTTCTTTGTCAATCACCCTTGTTACCTAGTCTCCCTAAGGGTGATAGGGGGCTCTAGACGTTGACTCCTCTCTCACTGTGCCTTAGGGAGTTCAGCTACACCTCACTGTCGAGGCCCAAGAGAGGCCGAAACATACATCTGGGGTTTGCTGTTTCTCCTGTTCAGGGTAGAATTGCCTGGTATTTCAGGGCTAGATCACTCTTTTGAGTGAGACCAGACTGATATACTGCAGGATATTTCTCCCTGTGAAGGGCACAAGTTCCCTGAAAGAGGTTGCTAACAGAATTATTATTTATAGAGTTGTAAAACCTGGGCTATAAGATCTTACTTCTGGCCTTGGAGAAAACCACTTTAGCTTCTTATTTATATCACACTCTTTTGAAGAGCTGCATGTGAATGTTAATAACATATTTTAGAAAGTATCAAAATATTTAACACACTTTCAATTAGCCAATATATACAATTATGCTGTAGCAGGAGCTACAATTTGTGTTCCTCCTTATCTATAGGAAGGGGGTTGATCTATTAAAATGTTGCAATTCTCGGTGCCAGTGCTTATCATAAAAATAATAGAGATCTATACAGTCTATAAGACCTATCCAAGCAGGTCAAACAAGGTAGTGGCTATTCCCAGTAAAGTCTAATAGCTTACAGAAGCAGTTAAAAAAATAAAAAGGCTGTTTTTATCTTTACTTTCTAAAAACAACATTGTGTCTATTATCAAGTCTAGTTCTTCAAATGAGCATACACATACCATAAATATAGATTAAGTGTCGCTTCAAGTATATCAATCACAATTATTTTTATTACATCATCTTCTCTCTAGTTATAATTTAAATAACCCTGGCTAGCTGTATACATTTGTGTCCATGTACTGTATTTTTAAAGCATTTATATTTTGAGCAGTTCTGTGTGTTTAATGTTATTTGCAAAACTTTGTGCGGTATTAACCTCATGTTATGCATTGTTTTTAATATTTGGCAAATCCAAAACTTTTAGGTTATTTTTGGCACTCATTGTAAACGTACAAAATTAGCTACATTATTTAAACTAAAGAAGCAAGCACAAATCATAATAATGAAGATAGAATGGCTTTTTATTGGTAATCCTAATTGTGATATGCTGGGAGGTTATTTACCTGCACCTTGGTCCAAACATCATTCCATTTAGGTTCATAAACTTTCCTGTAGCAGAAATTATGCGATTCATTGTAAAGGTCCATTCTGTCCTCAATAAGCTTAATCACATGTACAGGTTTTCCATCTTTAAAGAAAAAATAGAGACAAATAAATAAATGCCTATAGAACACTAACTCACAAAGTTGAATAAACTCATCTTTTTTCTTATTTATTTTTATATTATGTTCCCAGTTGTACGGTGGATAGAGAAATAACCAACAGCAAAATTCCTTGTGTCTTTTTACATTTTTTAACAGGAGTAGAAGTATTAGGCGGCTATGAATCATTACAATCATACTGAATGCGCAACTGGCTAAGCAAACAGGTTTGCTTTATTAAGCAGGACAACCCTTTAACTACTTAACATAACACTCAGCTGTATAATAGTATCCATAACTGAAATCTCACCGACAGGGTTGATTGGCTAATTCCATATTTGTCTATTGAGGGCTGGACCACAGTAGGATGAAGTTGGGTCACAGCTAAGCTCTCTGTGAGGGGTAGATACAGGCTCAAAATAAAGCAACATGGTTTTGAGGGGGTCCATCATTTACACTCCCAAGACTCTTTAACAAAAAGATAACAGAAGACAAGATGTATTTTTTTATTTCTTTGGTTGACATTTTTCATATAGCAGAGCAGGGAAAGAACTGAGGGCCTGTGACCAATACCTTATTTGAAAACAAGAATTATGGACACATTAATAAAAAACGATATCCATATAATTAAAACTCAAGCTCAACACGACCTGTACTTGTTCATCCCTTTTACCAGTCAATATTCACACTCAAACCTCTATTAGATTGTAAGTCTGCGAGTTTTCAATCTTGCTATGTGCTTTAGTGAAACCTCTGTGTACATTTGATTTTAAGCTTAAAGACAGGGCCCTCCATTTGTTCACTGTGTTAATATTGTTTTGAATTAAACTTACCCCTGTTTAGCGCTACAAAATACGTTGGCGTGTTACAAATAGAGGAAATAATATTAATAATCATAATAATAATCAGTATTATTATAATAATAATAATAATAATAAAAAATGCAATTCTAACATAATAAAGATCTTTGAATATCCCAGTAAAACAATCACCTTAGGCTTGGATTCATATTCCTAAAACTTACTCTGCTAATGCTTATTCCTTAAAGGGAAACTGTAGTGGTAAAAAGACATGGCCCATTACATTTAACACAATGAAAATCCTATTAGACCTATGTAAACTTATGAATATTTTTATTTCCCTCAGCTCTAAGGACTCAGAGTCACTGTGTGAGAACGGTGGACAGCAATCTGTGAAACTCCATATTGCATTATCCAACGCATACAATATGTCCAGTTGCTTCCTATTGGTCCAGGTGGTCATGTGGTGCAGATTTTAATGTGGGATCCTGTACCAAAAATACCGTCAATAGGAAACTGCTGGTTGTGTTGTATATATTAGAAGATACAGCATGGAAATTCAGTTTGCTGTGCTCCAGCGGCACACCCTGACAGATGAAGGTCAAAATGACACCCCCTCAAAGTGAGCAGAGTAACATACTAAGGCCCTCATTCAATTGGGAATTGGCTAATTGAATAGTGCTCTAAATAAGCACATAACCTATTTTTTTTTAAATAAGTTTTTAGTTCGTGAAATCCTTGCTTTTGGATAGATGTTCACTAACTAAAAACTTCTTTAAAAAAATATGTTATGTGCTTATTTAGACCACTATTCAATTGGCCAAATTGCAATTGAATGAGGGAGTTGGCAGTTATTTTTGTTTCACTCCTACTGCACCCTTGCACTCATACGTCACGAATTCTCAATATGTTAAACAAGCTCCTCAGACTTTCTCCTTAAGTACCTACCCTCTCTAAACATCTAGTGCCCTATATCCTTTTCTCTTCTGCTTTGTCGAGTCTCCCACTTCTCAATATTTTCTTTACCTGCTCTCTATTTGCTTACACGCAGTGTGTACTTATTTAGGAGATATAAATAAATCTTTATATTGAACTTTTTTTTAAATCACTGATAAGGGAGAATGTGTTTGCTAAAATCACAAGATATTAAAGTAGGGTAATTTAAAGAGGCCATTCTTTCATTCATGCAATGTAATTACCTCAGGTCACATTGTTGTTGTATTAATAACATGGACATTTGCTGATTACATTACTACAGCAGTTTCAGAAAGGAGGACACTTGTTTGTCAGATATGTACCAAAATGAACAAGATTAGCAGCGCTGTAAGGCATGGACAACCTCTTTTGGATCACTACCTTGATGTGGTGAAGGGGTTTTTACACCTCAATGAAGCTGTGAGCTATACCATGGAGGGTCACCTAAGATGGCCAGATCATAGAGAGGTCAGACAGATCTCGATCCACTGCACTATCTTTGCCATGAAAACCTTAGACATAGACAACCAGAGATATAACGGTAAATGTGCTTGGCGTGCTGCTGTCCATATGGTCATGGAGAGTCAGACACGACTGAATGAGTAGGAATACATTTTGTATTTGTTACATCACTTTTTCGGGGCTGAATCATTTGTGCTTGTTATCAGTGGGGACCTATTCAGTTATTTGCACGCATGGGAAGGGAGCCGCCCCGTCCCGATGTAGCTGTCTCTAATTGGCCGGTAAGTGGTTTTCGGGTTAGGGCAGTGCATTGTGTAGGGGCTTAGAGAGCTACTTGGAGGAGGGTAGGGCCGGCAAGGGGTGTAGGGGTTTAGTGTTAGGATTCAGGGGTTAGGTTTAGGGCCGGTAACTGGTGTTGGGGGTTAGGGGCTTAGGGAGTACATCGGGACACGAGCACGCCAGGAGGCTTCCCATGCGTGCACATAACAGGATAGATCCAAAAGTGGGAAGCAGAAAGTCTTTGATAAAATATCTGGATAAGACTGAAATTGACACCGCACTCATTCTCGTTCGTGGGGCCAGGAACTGCAAGCTCTGATCTGCAAAAATGTAAACACCCTCTGACACACAACTTCACATGTGTATCATGGATTCCCCTAGGAATCTGCAGAGGCTTCAAATATTATTTTTAAAAACTACAGGTATGACTTTTTTTCTGCTTAATTAGTTTACACTTTTCAAACAAATGTTTGGTTGTTTTTTTTCTGGTTACTGCACAGTGATCCTTTAGCCCTAAGAAGGTTATGGGGTCTGCAAAGGGACATTTAAATAACCTAAATGCTGTTCTTTTTCACCATAATCAATTCCCCACATTAGTCTCTTCCAATATATACAGTACCAATGAGGAGGAAGTGAGTGCATGGAGAATCGAGCGCAGGCCTACTCTGGCCTGGGCTATAGAGCCTGCTTTATTAAAGTATTGATAGCCGGTTCTCTGGTTACCTGCGGCCGAGCTGCACAACCTGAGCGGCGGTAACAGCAATAACACCATCGCAATCCCCCAGCTCGCTCTCCGGCCTCCATCTTTCACTTCTCCCGCCATATCCATTAACTTGAACATAGACACTGAATCGAGGCTTGGAACGCAAGCTCTACCGGTCGCTAAGAGGCAGTCACCGGATGAAGCCTGCTTAGGCGGAAGCATGGCATGACGGGAATGAAAGATTGATAGCTCCTGTAACCAATCAAAACGAGTTTGTCAGCAACGTTTGCATTTTTTTGGAATCCGTTACAAGCCAGGAAGATTTGATGTTGCATATAGTGATGTGTAGTTTTTAAGTGAATCCTGTATGGTGCGGTTAATATTAATTATGTCATAAAATCTGCTCTGCGCCATCATGTAGAGTAATCAAAATCAAGTAGCAAATGTAATAATTGCTTTAAAATGCTTAGCTTTTATAGCACTCAGGATTGTTTGCTTTTATTTGTCGGCTGGGGTTTGGCACCACATGATTTATTGTTAAACAGAGCTCCTGATGGCACCATACATTACAAGCCACATCCATGCCTATATACTGTATTCACTGCAATAATAACTTTCACGTTTTTCCCACTGAGATTGAAATGTTTAATCTACCCAAAGGAATAAGCGTATATTATGTTTGCTTGCGGCAAGGATAATTGATTGTCATTTGCAGGGTACTGGTGCTTTTTGGTCCTTGCAGAACCTGCCACAAGCTCAACAAAGTAGTTAACTGGGCCATATTAAACTCATTAACAGTAAACTATGCATTCATTTTAAAAGAAAAATGTTAGGACCTATCCTGTTATATGCACCCACAGGAAGGGTGCCGCTGACGTCCCAATGTAGCTGCCTCCTAAGTGCCCGGTAAGTGGTTAGGGGTTTTCGGGTTAGGTTTAGAGGGGTTAGGGCCGTTAAGTGTTGTAGGGGGGTAGGGGCTTAGGTTAGGAAGTTACTTTTAGGGGGTTAGGGCTGGTAAGTGGTGTAGGTGGTTAGGGCCGGCAAGGGGTGTAGGGGCTTAGGGTTAGGGGGTTAAGGCCGATAGCTGGTGTAGGGGGTTAGGGCTGGCAAGGGGTGTAGGGGGTTAGGATTAGGGGGTTAGGGCCGGTAGCTGGTGTAGTGGGGTTAGGGCTGCCAAGGGGTGTAGGGGGTTAGGATTAGGGGGTTAGGGCCGGTAGCTGGTGTAGGGGGTTAGGGCCGGTAGCTGGTGTAGTGGGGTTAGGGCCGCCAAGGGGTGTAGGGGGTTAGGATTAGGGGGTTAGGGCCGGTAGCTGGTATAGTGGGGTAAGGGGTGTAGGGGCTTAGGGTTAGGATTAGTGCCGGTAGCTGGTGTAGGGGGTTAGGGCCGGCAAGGGGTGTAGGGGCTTAGGGTTAGGGCCAGTAGCTGGTGTAGGGGGGTTAGTGCCGGCAAGGGGTGTAGGGGCTTAGGGTTAGAGGTTTAGGGAGTACATCGGGACGCGAGCGCGCCCAACACCAGGAGGCTTCCCGTGCTGTGCGTGCACATAACAGGATAGATCCAAACGTTGTTGTTTTTTCACTTGCTTTTCAGCTGTATGATGATGAAGAGCAGTATTAATGAATCCATGTCTCTTTAACAGTTGGTGTGTTCTTTTCCAATTAAAGGGTTTGGAAGGTTTCTGGATTTCACTAATATATTATACCTATCAATTTACATTTATGTACTTTATTTGGATCATTTCTTATATGAGAGCGCCGAGATGGTGGTTGGGGAAATTGTGCATAGTTTGCAACCGTTGCTCAGATCATACACAATTTCCAAGCTTAAACCCTAACCCTAAAGCTATGATATTGGGAGCAAAATGTTGGAAGCGACATCTAGCGGATGCTTGCTACCACTGTTACTTCCTGTGCTGGCGGCCAGCCGGCGGACTCATAACAGGAAAGGACCCTTTATTAATAAGTGATTAGAAACTCTGTTGTTTTCTGCCTAAAATGTTACATGTCGTTCCTAACTGCTTTCCCCCCTCTGCAGCTCATGAAGACAGTGGACAATGCTTGCACTGTCTCATAGTAACCAATCAGTGATAACATTGTGCAACATACCACTTGAGAGAGATCACTGGCAGGCTAATTTGAAACACTGCACTTCACAGGCTATGGATTCATGAGCTTTTTTTTCTTAATACAATAAACTACATAGAAATAAACAGATATATTGTTATATTGTATTCCTAAAGAAACCCAGAAGCCTTCCATGTCTCTTTATAGGTAAATACACATGGAAAAAATACACTGTAATCATTTTTAAAGCAAATACATTAGTTCAACCCTTACTTATACAATATGTAGTAAACAAAGTGTATAGAACGTGGTCCCCATATTAACCCACTTATTGTAATGAATATGTTTGTATACACTCTGTGTAGTCCCTATTCACGTTTGAATAACTATATGTAATACAATGAAATATGCATGTATTGGTACACTCTCTAATAATCCTGTGATGGACATGTCTTCAATTCTTATATATTATTATACATAGTAGAATTTAATCTGTAATTTGTTAATCCATACTAATTAGAAGAATTAGACGTAGGATTCATTTGATGTTGACTTGAATCTTTCTTATGAAGACATAGAATATACAGTGGATATAAAAAGTCTACACACCCCTGTTAAAATGTCAGGTTTCTGTGCTGTAAAAAAATGGGACAAAGATAAATCATTTCAGAACTTTTTCCACCTTTAATGTGTAAAGCCCTAACACTAAATCCTAAGAAATTCACGGACATCTCGGCCGCCCCACTTAGTGGCGGATGGTAATCACTTCAACTACAACTTTCCATAAATGTAAATGCCCCTTTCACACAAAAATCTTTCACCAATATATCATGGATCCCTCCAGTGTAATGCAGAGGCATCAATATTTATTTTTTTCTAATTAAAACCTAGCTGTGACTTTTCCTTCTTAATGCTCTTACTCAAAGTTTTCAAACATATATTTATTTTGATCATGGTACAGTGGTCCTTTAAAAGTGGTCCCCTAATTCACAAAAAATGTATGTTAAATGAAAGAAATCTAAATCTCAGCTACTGAAAGTCTATAAATTGTTATACATGTATACTATTCTTGTATGTAAGTGTGTTTTGGTATTTACACGCAGTTTTGCAATGGATATAAGGATAATAACACAAATTTTATTTTCTTCAGATAAGTAATTAAAGTGAAACACAAGAGGGCAGCACAAGAAAATGTTGGCAACCTTAGAAGTAAGTAGTGAATGATTTTCTTGGTGGATTAGAAAGCATTGCTCTTCAAAAGTTTAATTTTAGAAGATATTATCAGATTCACGATTTTCATTAAAATATATTTGTGTATATAATTATTTAATATTACTCACAACCACCAGAAAAAAACTGCAGTAACAATAACAAAGCATAGTGTCCATTCCTATTTTAAAGGGACTCTATGCACATTTTGTTTGTTTTCTATATAAATGTTTTAAGTAGTTTACTTGATTAATTTTATGCTACTCAATATTATTCTCACAATATTTACATCTCACTTCTAAGAAGCCCCCAGAGTAACACGTGCTTTGCTTCTGGAAAATCTGACATTTTACACGTGACCTAAAACCGCTCCCACAGGGAGGGCTTCACAATACCAGTGTCATGCTGTTAAGAAAAAAGACAGTAATATGCTGTGTGTCTACTTGCAACATAATAACACTGGAAGTGTGTGTTGTCCTTAAGTCACAGCTGTCAATATGTCAGCATCCAGAGGAGCAAACAGTGAGAAAGGGGATGGTTTTGGATCCTTTTTTACATAGTAAATGAGGTTGAAAAAATACTTTTAGTCCATCAAGTTCAACGTTTTTAGATCACCTCTGATCTTTGTATTATGCAGATTAATTGATTCAGAGGCAAGACAAACCCATTGAAACATTGCCAATTGTCCTGAAATGGGAAAAATATAAGATTCCTTCCTGGATCAATACTCCCTCTCTAATTATCCAGGATAACCCTGAATACCCTTTTTATTATAAAATATATATGCAATCCCTTTATAAACGTATCTGTCGAATCATCTGTCACCACCTCCTTTGGTAGAGATTTCCACAGATTAACCACCCTTACTGTGAAGAACCCTTTTCTTTCTTTAAGGTGTAATCTTTTTACTTCTAACCTCAAGTGATGTCCTTGTGTCAGTTGAAAACCGCTTGGCACAAAAAGCTCACTTGACAAAGTTTTATACTGACCCTGGATATATTTATATAGGGTAATCATATCCCCTCTTAGACACCTTTTTACTAGATAAAATCATGATAATCTGGTTAGCCCCTCCATTCCCCTTATTAGTTTTGTTGACCTTCTCTGTACTTTTTCCAGCTCTCAAAAGTCCTTTTTATAAAGTGGTGCCCAAAATACATTTTTCCAAGTGAGGGTGTACTAGGGATTTGTATAGTGGCAGAATTATATCGGCTTCCCTTGCTTCTATACCCTTCTTAATGCATGCTATTATTTTACTTGCCTTTGCAGCTGCTGCTTGGCATTGAGCACTGTTACCTAGGTTGTTGTCCACAAGTACTCCCAAATCCCTTTCAATTTCTGATACCAGTGGCGGCTGGTGAACATTTAAGTTGGAGGGGCGCTAGAGCAAGTCAATTTTTTAATATTGTTTAAAAATTCTAGAATCTTGGGATTCAGGCAAGAATCTTCAGATTCAGGCAAATAATACAATTTCTCTTCTGCATGAATGTAATGACTCTCCCCAACAGTTGACTCTCCTTCTCGGGGTGTCTTCAAGGTAAGTAGTCCAAAATAGTTTGCAGCCGCAGAGTGTTTGGACCTGGGCATGATATAAAAAAAGCAAACAAATCAGAGAGTGCAAGACCCCAACTTAAAAACACTTATGAAACCAAGGGAGATTAGGCCCCAACCATACCTAAAAAAAAAACATATTATACAAAGTGGGACTATATAGCCCACAACCGGACCTTAAAAACCCACATTATACCAAGCAGGACTATATAGGCCAAAACCGTACATGAAAAACCTTAAAATATCAAACGGGACTATATAGGCCCCAACCGAACCTTAAAAACCCACATTGCATCAATCAGGACTTTATAGGCCCAAACTGTACCTAAAAAAAACATAGAATACCAAGCAGGACTATATAGGCCCAAACTGGACCTTAAAAACCCACATTACATTCCCCCCCTCCTCTGTGTCTCTTCCCCCCCCTCTTCTGTGTCTCTTTTCCCCCCTCCTCTGTGTCTCTTCCCCCCCTCCTCTGTGTCTCTCTCCCATATTCCTCTGTGGTGTGTCTCTCCCCCTTCCCTCCTCTGTGTCTCTCCCCCCACATCCCTCCCTTGTGTATCTTCCCCCCCCGTGTCTCTCCCTCCACTGTGTCTCTCCCCCATCTCCCTCCACCGTGTCTCTCCCCCATCTCCCTCCACCGTGTCTCTCCCCCATCTCCCTCCACCGTGTCTCTCCCCCATCTCCCTCCACCGTGTCTCTCCCCCATCTCCCTCCACCGTGTCTCTCCCCTATCTCCCTCCACCGTGTCTCTCCCCCATCTCCCTCCGCCGTGTCTCTCCCCCATCTCCCTCCGCCGTGTCTCTCCCCCATCTCCCTCCGCCGTGTCTCTCCCCCATCTCCCTCCGCCGTGTCTCTCCCCCATCTCCCTCCGCCGTGTCTCTCCCTACTCTCCCTCCGCCGTGTCTCTCCCTAATCTCCCTCCCCTGTGTCTCTCCCCCATCTCCCTCCCCTGTGTCTCTCCCCTTATATCCCTCCCCTGTGTCTCTTCCTCCCCTCTGTGTCTCTCCCCCCATCTCCCTCCCCTGTGTGTCTCCCCCCTCCGCTGTGTCTATAGGAACATGATTTAGTGAACAAGAGAAGCCCCGCTGTAACGAGACACATAATACATACACAGATACATACATACATATAAATAAATAAAGAATTGAGTTATTGGTGGTGGTGCAGTGGGTTAGAGCTCTGTGCTTCCACAGCTATTGACCTGGGTTCTAATCCAAGTCAGTTCTACTGGAGAAGGAACTGACAACCCACTGCAGTATCACTGCTTGTGCAAACTTACTTGATTGATGAGATCAGCAGGGGAGAATCCAGTCAGTAAAAAGAGCGGGAACAGAGTGAGGAGTGTTTGAGATAATTGGCTTTATATAAAGCCTTCCTGATGTCATATCATAACGATAACCTCTATAGGCTTGGGGGTGTTCAGAGGCAACAGTCAGAGGGTAGGTTCAAAGCAACATAGCAACCAGACAGCCTGCAGCACTGATTGGCTGATGCTGGAACCTGTCAGTCAGCCAAATGGATACAATTGTAGCAGAGTCAATTAAAATTAACTCAGCTTGGAGTGTTACAGCCTGACGCTCACGCAGTAATATGATCTAGCAGTGCAGCCCTAACTAGAGAGAGAGAGACCGGGCAATGGGGAAAGCACACAAAGGGTTCATTTAAAGTGATAGATGCATATTTTTAACAAAAACATATGAAAGAAGATATGAAAGCTGATATACAGATATAATTACATTGTACTATCTATATACATTTTAAAATACAATATTAAAGTGATTGATAATTTTTTTGGGGGTGCCTGCACATTTGCCCCTATGCACCAGCCGCCCCTGTCTGATACCCCAATATTTGCTCCATTAAGATTATAAATTCCATGCCGATTATTTTTGTTTCCAATTGCTCCCTGGTCTTCTTAGAAGTAGGTGAATTGTGCATTTTATATGATATTATTATTATTATCTTTTATTTGTAACACTCCAACATATTGTGTAGCGCTGTATATGGGTTAATGATAATTACATTGTGGAGGATAAAATTTATAAGCAACAACTATTTAAAACCAAAAAATTACTTGTATGAAGAAAAATCCTCCTGTGCCTCCAAATACTATTGTTTATTTTCTTTTAAGAATAAAGCCAGGCCCAATTATGCCTCTTTTTTTTTTTTTTCTGGTTCATCTCCAGATGCATTTAATGGGTTCAAAAAGTGTGTCTTCTTTGTCTGTGTGATTATTCATTATTATAAAAGTATGCACATAGTAGCTGTACACTTTGCTGGAGCTGCAGCTATCATACTGCAATAGATAGTTTAAAAAACAAATAAAAGGTTGGGACATTTGAGAAAGTAAAGCTGAGGCTCACAGCATGCTTTAAACATTGCCAAGGCTGGGAATAACCTGTTTAAATGTCTTTGGAATTAACAGGAAGTACCAGGAGCATATGTAGATTTCATTTACAAGTATAACTCCTAACAATGTTACTACTCATTGGATGACAGAGAATCTGTTTTTTTCTTGCCTTGAATTTGCATTTGTCCCATTGTACTATTTCAGCAACAAACCCAAACATGGTGTAAAGATGAATATACACAACTTTATTGTGACTAAAACAAAAGTCTTTCTTTTATGAGATAACATAAACTGATGTACTGCATTCTCCTCCACTGGATCTCTCCTATTTTTTCCAGGCTGTAACAGGGAGTGCAGGACATCACCTAGATTGACCTAGATCGACTGCAGGCTGTGTCATAGTCTAAAAAGATGGCAGGAATCCTGATCTAAAACATTGCAAAAAAACATAATTTTAATGTCATATTTCTTACTTTCCCTTTCTTTCACTTATAATAATTAAAACATTTGTTTATACCAATTTTAACTCCTAAAAAGTTATGAAAGCTAAACTGTTACAGTAGAATGAAAACTGAAGTAAGCTTATGAAACCCATGTTGTTTCTTTATACTGTTTTGTGGTTGAGTGTGTAATCGTAGCTGGGGACTTACAGCTAGAAGCAGCAGTACTTAGGGTTACTCATGTGGGCAGCTGCTCACGTCATGCACCTTCTAAATATAACAGCTTCTTGCCTTGTTATGCGTATGCAGGACCCAGCATTTCCGATGTACATTCTGAGGGGTGTTCACTGCCCACTTTTCTCTAACTTCCCCAATCTCATTTTAATTTTCTTTTTTTTTCTCTATGTTTGATATCTCTCTTTGTAGGCAGTTGTACTTCCTGTTTTTCTTAACAATTTGTTCATGAAAGCACCTTATTTCCCAATTCCTTCCTTTTTATTTTTGCATGAATAGTTCCATTTGGCAATCACAAAGGCGCTCCTTGCCAGCAACTGCGGCCCTCGCAAAAAAGTACGAGACACGTTACGACCAATTACGACCTCGCAAAAAACGTCCGCAACCCGCGGACATGAAAAAATGAAAAACACAATAAATACACACAACGCATACATAAAAAGCTTACCTACAGCAAGAGGGAGCATCCAGTACCTCAAAAAATGAAGTTACACCTTAATTTAACTAAAAATAAAAGAGTTTAGACACTAAAAAATTCTCTAAGCGAGAGAAAAAATGGCCGGCGAACAAAACAAAAACAAGGCTACAGGACTCTAAACACGCAAAACACCACCAGAAACACCACAAAACAGCTATGGATATTCCGCGACAGATGCATACCACACATAGCCGCCATTTTAGAACAATAACTTATACAATGTGGAAGTACACAGCTACGCTAACGGTTTTGTCTCGCGCACGCACACTATTACACTGCACACATTCATCACGCTTACACAGCAGCTCCACACCACTAAAGCTGCAGCAACATCACACAGATTGCCAGCTCTTCAACACAGTGCTTCCTGCATATATTACTTCAAAATAGGTAAAGTATATTAATTTATTAATGTATTATTTATTTTATTATTATACACCAAACAGCATTAGCTCGTTTACAATTTAATTTCGTCATTTTTTGACGGGCAATACTCTAGTCACATATATAGTTGTGAGCAAGTGGGTTGTTGCTAACGCAAGCCGAGGGACGCAGTTGCTGGCAAAGAGCGCCAAAGGCACTCCTTGCCAGCAACTGCGGACTTTAGGTTCGCAAGGGGCCGTAGTTGCGTAGGTGGAGGCTCCCACGCCGACCGAAAAATTTACGGACTTAGCATCCACAAATACGAGCCGTGGGACTTAGAAAAATAAACATTACGACCTCGCAAAAATACGACCTTAGCGCCCGAAACACGAGCACATGAAAACATTAAAAACACAATAAATACACACAACAAACACATAAAAAGCTTACCCACAGCAAGGGGGGGCACCCAGGATCTCTGAAAGATAAGTTACACCTCAATTTAAGTTGAAATACAAGAGTTTAGACACCCGAAAATCCCCTAAGCGAGAGAAAAAATGGCTGCCGAAAAAAACGAAAACGAGGCTACAGGACTCTAAACACGATGAAACACATACGGATTTTCCGAAAAAGCCGGACAAGGTCCAAGAACAAGGACGCAAAATCATCTACAGCCGCCTAACACACATTAGGCGCCATTTTACAACACTTTACACTTTTACAACAGCCTCGCAATGAGCGCTGAAGGATCTCGGAACACCAACAAAATTAATATCTCAACCAAAATCTTATTGCCGTCATTTTTTGACGTGCAAGTCACATATATAGTTCTCAGCCATATGGGTTGTTGCTAACACTTCCGGAGTCGCATAGCGAGCCCGTCGCAACTGCGGCCCTCGCAACGCGAGGGCCACAGTTGCTTGCAAGGAGCGCTAAAGGCGCTCCTTACGCTGTTGGAGATGAGCACCATAGGCGCTCATCCCTACGACACCGTACGATTTAGGCAGGGAGCGCCAAAGGCGCTCACTGCACTGGTGGAGATGAGCGCCATAGGCGGTCATCCCTTCGACCCCAAAATGACCTCTTCCCCTCCTCCTATCATTACCCTGTGTGTCTCTTCCCCTCCTCCTCTGCTACCCCTGTGTCTCTCTTCTCCTGTCCTTCCCCTGTTTCTCTTTTCCCCTGCGTCTCTCTTCCCCTTCTGTCCCTCATTGCCTGCAACCTACAATTACGACCCGCGGCACAAAAACATTACCCTGCGACCCAAAATTATGACCCGTAAAAAAAAAAGTAACCGCACAAAACACAAACAAAAACACAATAATCATAAAAAAACACTCACCCACAGCACCCATTAGCCAATAATTAACCCTGTCACTCATTGGGGTCAAAACAGACCCCATAAGCCCTTCATTAACCCTGCCACTCATGGGCGTCAATACAGACCCCCATAAGCCCTTAACGCTGTAACTCATGGGGCTCAATCGGGTCCCCCGTAACCCTTTAACCCTGTCACTCATGGGGGTCAATACAGAACCCCATAAACCCTTCATTAACCCTGTCACACATAGGGGTCAATACAGACCCCATAAGCCAATAATTAACTCTACCAGTCCAATATGGGTCTATATAGACCTCTATAGGACACTAATTAATCCATGTAATAACACTATAAGAGCTATTAACCCTAACTTTACCCCATTAACCCAACCCTGCGACTATTTAAACCTAACACTACACATTTAACCCTAACATTACCTAAGTAACCATAACTGCTCCAATTTAAACTCATCTAAGCCTATTTAACCACGTCTGTTATGTGGGTCTATACAGACCCTCATGAGCCTATATTTAACCCCATTAGTCCCATAAGGGTATATAAATACCCTTATGGGGCAGTTACAACCCTAACATTAACCCCATAAGTACCATGAGGGTCCTCAAAAACCCTCATGACACTAACTACAAACACTATAAACCCAATAAACCATTAAATCTAAACTAAACCCCCTCTACATTAACCTATTAAAACCTACACTACCTACATACCCCATAATGACCCCCCCACCCCAATAATTACACAAAATAATATAACCTAAGTTACAGAAAATCAAAAAATCTACACTACAGAAAATAAAAAAAAACATTACACACCTGAAAAGGAAAGGCATACTATATATATATATATATATATATATATATTATATAAATACATTACATTACAATACAATACCTCCCTATCTAAAATCCAATAAATCCTGACATACATTCATCCCCTCTATCTAAAATGAAATAGATCTGATCTAAATACCCACACCCTAAATCTAACGTAAAATACAATAATTAAAACCAATTACCTTTGCAGACCTACCTTCAGATCACCAACCTAGGAAAAAAGAAAAAAAACTAAATTAGTACAAAACATTTACATATAATAAATAAATAAACATTCTAAATATTCTACTCACCTTTCCAGCATGTCCTTGTATTTCTTTATTTCTTCTCCGGCACTGCTCTTGTTAAAAAAATAAATTAATTACATTAATAATAAATATATACTCAAATAAAATAAACATAATAAACATTGCACTTACCTCCCCGCGATGTCCCCGGCCTCCTCCACTTCTGCCCGGGCTGGGCCCTGGAAGAATCTGCGCTCTAAAAAAAACAAAAAAAAACAACCATTGCAGACCTTTCCAACGCTAATAAGCCTCCTACAGCATTTTCCAGAAGAAAATTGCCAATGGTGCCTTCTCATTGGCTGAAAACGCTGTCAATCAAACTTCAATTAATCAGAATGGTAAACACCCCCATATCCCATTCTCTAATGCACCTGTCAATGTTTTCTAAACCAATCACAATGCTTTATTGCCTTCAGCCAATCACAATGGGATACACCCCGACGATGTAATTGGCTGGAGGCATCTGCGCATTCTGATTGGCTGCAGTCTAATTGACAATAACAGCCAATCAGAAGCTACTATTCCATTCCGCCAATCACAATGGAATATACCCCCACGCGGTGATTGTCTGAACACATTTGCACCTTCTGATTGGCTGTTATCTGATTAACAGTGACAACAGCCAATCACAAGGTTCAGATGCCTTCAGCCAATCACTCTCTGGGGGTGTATCCCATTGTGATTGGCTGAGGGCAACAGCGCTTTCTGATTGGCTGTTGTCACTGTCAATCACATTACAGTCAATCAGAAGGCGCAGATGCCTTCAGCCAAGTACCATGTGGGGGTGTATCCCATTGTGATTGGCTGAAGGCAATATAGCCTTCTGATTGGTTTAAAAATAGATTGACAGGTGCATTAGCCAATCACAATGGGATATGGGGGTGGATCCCATTCTGATTGGCTCACACCTTGGCGCCTTCTGACTAGCTAAAATTTTATTGACAGCGTTTTCAGCCAATCAGAAGGCGCCATTGCTGATTTTATTCCAGAAAAGCCTGTAGAGGCCTCATTAGCGTCTGAGAGATCCTTGAGTGCCGCCCCGGAGGACCCTCATAGCACTTATGGGGTTAATCTTAGGCTTCTAACTGTCCCATGATGGTCTTTATATACCCTTATGGGGCTAATGAAGTTAAATAGAGGCTTATGAGGTACTGTATAGACACCCATAAGAGACAGGGTTAACATAGTGTACTGCAAACACTTTGTGTCATGAGGATCCTGGATGACCCTCATTCCACTTACAGTGTTTCTACATGGGTTCATTAGTGTGCTATAGGGGTCTAGATAATTGAGCCACCCTCACATTGTGTCACAAACAGCATTCCCAGCTGTAAAATTGTATTGCCGCCATTTTTTGACAGGCAAGTCGCAAGTAAGTAATAATGAGGTGATATACATAAATATTAAGAATAGCCACATGATTTCAGGCAAGAAATATTTGCTGACTAGTGTGAGACTGGATAGTTTGTCACTGTAAGGCTTCAATTACACTCCCTACACTTTTACAGGCTAGTTAGTGGTGCTATGACATGGTATTGAAACATATGTTATTTTTACATTCACTTAGAAGGGGGTTTCTTGGTAATTATTTGTTCTTGCGTATGCTCCCTCCATGTCTATTGTGTACATGTAAGAGGCTACATTTATGAATTAGCGAGTCAGAACATAGTAGTCTCTTTCAATAAAAGATTAATTATAAAACAACACAGTAAACTCCCATAGCAGAAGCACTCAAGATGAAGAACATCAGCAAAAGTTGCAGAATGGAGTCTGTATAAGCAAGTGTTTCCTGTTTAAAAGTGTTGTGCTGCGCAAGCTAACACATAGGACCTTAGGCGTTGGCTTTTGTTATTTTGCACATACATTTTTGCACATAGTCAGCAGATATACTTAAAATGCAAATATTCACTTTCCATAGGTCTTACCTCATACATATCCAATCTACACTATACTCCCTATCCACTTCCCGACACATAAGACATACCCCCTGTCACATATTTACCCCCTTACAACATTCCCCTTGTTTTCCACACAAAGGAAACAGTTAATGCTACACATAGCACATGTATTTTTATCAAACATAAAACATATGCAAATGTAATTATTATTTATTTCCATGAGTGGGTGGTAATGTGAGTGTGTCAATGAGTATCTGTTTCTGAGGGTGACTGGTGTGCATTTAGTTCTTGTTTTGTGTGTTTAAAACAGGAGGAGAGGAGAAGTGGACAGAAAAGAAGACATGAAGGGGATGCGGACAGTAAGCCAGCTACTCAGGAGGGTCGAGTGTGAGGTTCCCCAGTGTCATTTAAGATGCACAAGAAGAAGGGACAAAGGGAGAGGCAGCTGAGATCAGTGGTCGAGTAGTTAGGTGATCTCCAGTCATCAGTGGCAGAGAAAGACAGTGTAGAAGTTCCCCAAGATACAGTTGGGTGAAGGTGGCGGAGTCTGGAAAAAGGACAGGGCCCATAAATACACAATGGAGAAATATTAGTCCCCCTATTGCAGTTCGTGCAAGGTCCCACATAGTAGATTGAGTGAGGTACGAGCCGTGGAGAGAGGATGCCCAGGAAGTAAGTGCCCTGAGAGTCTATAAGAGGGATATTGAGTGTCAAGAATTGGTACATGGGCTGCCAGGCCATGGTGCAATGGAAGCTGATAGCAGAAGAGCAATATGTGGTAGTACCCTAGTGGTGGTGGAATACAACCAATGGGTGGTGATGTTGAGGAGGAAAATGTCCATTACTGCAGTTTCAGAGACCTTTGTAAGGAGTATTGTTGATCAGCTTAAAAATCACATATAATAGTTGTCAAACTGCGACTTGCCAATTGTCGTCACGCTTTGCAAGCTTACAAGAACTGCGTCCCTCGCAAGGCGAGGGGACGCATTTGTGGAAGGTGGAGGCTCCGATGTCGGCTTCAAAGACACGAAGGCTCATTGCAGCAGGGGCCACATTTGCAGAGGTGGAGGCTCCAACGTCGGCTGCAATGAGCTGAAGGCGAGGGTCCGCATTTGCAGAAGGTGGAGGCTCCGACGTCGGCTGCAATGACCCAAAGGCTCATTGCAGCAGGGGCCGCATTTCCGGAGGTGGAGGCTCCAACGTCGGCTGCAATGAGCTGAAGGCGAGGGTCCGCATTTGCCGGGGTGGAGGCTTTCCGGCGCCTCAGAAGTGGTTACAAACTATAATACGCAATGACTAAATACGGACTTACACAAAAAAAATGACAAGTCGCAGGACTTAGAAAAGAAAATTGCGGACTTACACAGAAAAATACAAGCCGCAGGACTTATAAAAAATAAATTACGAACCTAACGGCTGACCCGCGCACAGCAAAAACCTATAAAAAGCACAAAATACACACACAAAAAAAACAAAAAACATTACACACAGCAAGGGGGGACAGCCAGGATGTCTCGGAGTCATGTTGCACGCAAATTTAAGTCCAATTTACAGAGTTTAGAGTCGGACACTCGAAAATCCCCTAAGCGACAGAAAAAATGGCCGCCGAAGAAAACGAGGCTACACGACTCCTAAACCCGCAAAACACCACCAGGCACATACGACTTTTACACAAACCTGTGCGAGGTACAAAATACACTATTAGCAAGGACGCAAAATCATGCACACCAGCGTACCACATACACAATCACCGTCATTTTACAACACTAACCTACAGAATGCGGAACTACACAGCTACACAGTTTCCCCTTTCGCACGCAGCCTATTTACACTACACACTGCACACATTACTGACACTTACACCTCAGCTCAACAACAGTGCTTATCTACATTGTATGTTGCAGATTGTTAGCTCTTCAGCACATTGCTTGCTGCATATATTAATTACAAATAGGTAAAGTATATTAATTTATGATTTCATTAATTAATTAATTGTCGTGAAAAAATACATATACAGAAGAAAAAAAAACACCACAGTACAATAAACGACAAAGGCCTTCACCGCGAACCTCACAAGAGCGCCAATGGTGCTCATAGGACACAAAGTACACCAGGGGAGAGGCTCGCAATGAGCACCGAAGGAGGATCTCCGACGACCAAAACACTTACTATCTGTGGCAAACAGCATTACCTGCCTTACAATTTTATTGACCTGTCATTTTTGACGGGCAAGTCGCTAGTCACGTATATAGTTGTGGATCTTGCGATGCTGGTGACGTTTGCGATGTTGGTCACACACGTGCAGCACTTAGGTTGCAATGAACGTCTGAGGCACTCATTGCAGCCAGCGGCGCCGTCACACATACGAGCCTCGCAAAGCGAGGCGAAGCAGCCACGCAGCACTTAGGCTGCAATGAGTGCAGCCAGCGGCGCCGTCACACATGCGAGCCTCGCAAATCGAGGCAAAGCTGCGGCGCAGTACTTAGGCTGCATTGTGAGGGGCGCAACTGCGAGCCAAGCGCGTAACGCTAAAAAACCCCAAAATAATTTTACAAATATAATAACACATTCACAGTCAGCACAGGGGGAGAGCCAGGAAACCTAGGAGTGAGGTTGCAAGCGATTTTGAAACATATCTGGGGGTTTTCGTCAATCCAAAAGCGATGAAAACAATGGCGGCCGAAAAACCTAAAAAATTCTGAAACTGCATGAAAACAAGGCTGAGAAAATACACAACGGCAAAGACAGTAACTCTTACACCGACAACGCCAGGCACATGGGACTTTGAAAACAAACAAATGGCCTTCAGCGCGTAACACGCAAACATTCAGCAGACACCTAGGGAAGGGACAGGGGGGAGATGGTGGAAAGAGACACATGCCATTCCCAAGCACAAAACTTGCAGGTTAACGAAACCTGCAATGAGCGGCCCGTACAGTAGGCAGGAGGAAAGGCTTGCAATGAGTGCCAAAAGGGGATCAGTGCAAAGCAGGAAAGTGCAACACCAAAGGCGCTCAGCGCGTTGCTTGCAATGAGCGCCAAAGGTGCTCAGAGGAGTAAAAGCCTGACATTGTGTGGCAAACAGCATTGCCAGCCTTACAATTTTAATCCCGTCATTTTTTAGTCAAGTTCCTAGTATAACCATAATGCCCTGTAATTAATATAAAAGAAACCCATGTTTGAACATAAATCCGTAACCTGTCAATCTCCAGACCCATGACATGTTAAATCACTGTTATACAAATTAAGATGAATTCTAATCCTTAACTATGCAATACCTAATTGCAAACATGACATACAAATACTGAATGATGCTATAATCATGACAAGTGTATTCTAAACTAACACACCATTTATATGTGTCTCAGAAAGAGCAAAATCTTTATTCCTTGGGTGTCCTTTTTATATATTTCTACCATCCAATAAAACAATGACACATTGATATAGGCCAGCCCTTCACCAATCGGCAGTGGACCAAGTTTCTCACCTTCTGTCACTTTTAATTACCCTGACGTGGGCTAGGACTAGCTCCAAGGACCCAATGCCAGTCTGTACGTTTCCCCTGCTAGGTGCCAAGGAGTCAACAGCCCCAGCTTTCAGCTAACTCTGGTCAGGATATGAGCACATCAGGGTTTTATAAGATAATGTGAGCTCTGGAGCCAGAGTGGGGGATCAACCTCAGTAAGGAAATATATTTATTAGCTTAATGCAATAGCTGCACCCTTAAACACACAAAACAATGCTCCTAAAATGGCTCTAGTGGAAAGGGGCCTGTCACAATGTGCTTCTTCAAGGGGGCTTGATTTGAACTTAGTTCAAACCTGCCCCAGCAGAATCGTGTAGTTCCTGTTCTCTGTAGCACAAATGATGGCTTCAGAAGAGGGCAAGGCCCAAAAGGTACAGGCAGAGAATACTGCATACAGGTTACTAGTGGCAATGACAAGACCACTTCCCAAGTCAGGATACAACACACAGAAATAGTCTCACACCTTGTATATGTGAAAACTATCTCTCAAACTTTATTGAATGATCAAAACAACATATTTATACTCTCCAATACCACATCCTTGTGTACATTTGTGTATGTGTGATGTCAGACCATCTGGCTTGCAACCGTGGGCTATCAAAGCTCTTGAGATCAAATTCACCAGATATCCATAGTTGCCTAGTGAAAAACCCTTTATGTTGAACTCAAGTGTTTGCATAGGACTACTTGAAGTACATACATCTGTCTTGACCCAAGGTCTGTATGTGTGAGTGTGCAATGATCTGCAGCTAACTTCTATGCAGAGCATTTTTACCAATTCCACATATGTTCTATAAAACATTTTCCCTCTTATTATAACATAATAACCATGTACAGGCAACATTTAACCACACAATAACACATAATCCCAATGCAACAATGTCATGCTCCCTTGGCCATATTCATACATTACTGGTAATATGAGTCCTTAAACAATGAAATCATGACAGGGCCTTAGGGGTCAAGACATACAACACATTACATAACAAATCAACAAGTGGCAAAGTCTTTCACACGGTCCTTATGGCCATTATAATACCTCTTTGATTCAACTTGCAACATGACTAGTATATATCAGGGTCCAGTAGCCAGACCCAAAAAGTCCCATAGTCCAGGGACAATACACTTTTGGGCCCTGAAGGGCTGTTGGTTCTGGTGTTCAGTGGATCCAAATCCTGGCCCCAAAAAGCCAGTCGTGACAAATGCACTGGCCAGTATTCTTCAGAACTCCAGTTTTCCAGTGCTCAGCAGCTTATCCTCATAACCACACTATGGTCTCTCTGTGTCTTTTTTTTCCCTCCAGCTCCACTAAACTGCACACTTCTCTTGTGTGTCGCTTTACAGAAATTACCTCTGCAAACATTTCTCTGTGAGTGGGTCTCTCTTCTACTTAAACCACCTGTTGACTCAGTCCATTCCAGTAGCCTCACAGACTACAGTCCAAAAAGCACAGCTTCTAATAAAGGCTTCACACAGAGACTGCCAGCATGCAGTTCAAACTGCAGCTTTTAACCCAAACAAAGCCTGCAAGCCTTACACAAGACTGCCTCTCACACAGTAGTCCAGCAGTGCATAAAAGGCCCCACCCATTTCTCATAGCTCCAGTCTTTTGAAGTCTATACTCAACATAACTAATCAAACTTCTCTGGGGTATAACTCTTTTTGGATTTGCTTCAGACCTCCAGGTGGAAAAAAGCTATTAAAAGTCTGTGTCTCCACACAAAAATCTCTGGGAGCACTTTGACACACAGGATTCATTTGGCAAGAATGGGAACCTCATCAGTTTGCTGGTGGAGACTCTTCAACAACTGCAGCGACATCAACCATACTCCAGCATCAGCACATCTGAGGAAAGACACTCCAAGTGTTCCTCTGCCTTAGCCTCTAAAATCCACATCAACTCTACCACCACCATCGTCCAAGGCCAGTAGTGTGTGAGCCTGGAAGATAGTCGGCGTGCCTTGTTTTGTTCTGCTTGGTTTTACTGGTCTCCCCCTGTGCTGTCTGTAAGTTAATTTGTTTAATTAATTGGCGTTTTTTGTTGGTTTTCAGAGTTACGTGCGTGAAATTTTTTTGCCCGTTAAAGTCGTAATGTTTTCCAAGCCTTGCGTGCCTAGCAATCAGCACCAAAGAGCTACACGCTTCGGTGGTGTTTGCGAGCCTCGCCATGGGCACCCTCAATACATGTCCATCCTCCATCGGTGGAGCGTCCTCGTCAAGAAAAACAACCCTGCCTGGCCGGATGACCCTTAGATGGACCCTTCAAGGCCACCATTTCTTGCACAAAGACGTACTGGGCTTCGGCGCTCAATACTCATGCACAACACCATAACTTTTAACATGGCGTGAAGGACAAACTTGCAAGATGACAACTATTATATGTGATATATTGAAACTATTAATGCGACATGGTCTCTGTTAGGTATTTTAATTTCTTCATTATGAAGAAATTGGCTAAGAATATCATGATTATAAAAAGTATACCAGCTTGTTTTTTCTTGTATCTTACTAGAATGTTTAAGTGCGTCATCTGTAGACATGTTTTAAGGTAATGTTCCTTAAAACATCTGTTTCCTGTATCCTTTCTTTTGTTTCAGCAACTAATGAGACAAAATATCTATAGGAAGCCGTGATTAGATAAAGATTGTTTTGCTGAGTTAGACAGAAAAAGACACTTGCTTGCTAATGTGAATTTAACCCTATTTTCAACTATGCTATTAGCTGTGACGTGTGTTATGCTATATAAGGTTCTGCCGCCCAAATAAACTCAGAGATTATTCTGATGACACTCTGACTTCTGTGCATTATTTTCTCTCATTATATCTTGGTACCCAGATATAATATATACACACATTAGAATACATGATTACTCACTAATCTGATCCTATGAGTCTCTAATTTGCTGAACATGCTTATTGTACACTGCAGAATTTTCAGTCAAATTTTTTAATTGATTCACTGTGTCTATATTTAATATGGGTCAATGATATGTGCACATATAAGGTGTTCATAACCACACATATATATTTATAACAAAATATTAATCATTGTTAGGATTTCAAGTGTACAATACCATTTAGATACATTACATTAATACTATTTAAAATGTAATAAAAATATACATGTAATAAACAATATATGCCAGGACATACACATTTAATGCTTACAAAGGAAGGAAGGTAATGGTGTGTGTAGGTCAGGTAAATAAGTGTTAAGTGCTTGATTTATCTATTTCTTGTTATATCGCAATTGTGATGGCTACTTAGGCCTTTTGTAGAGTAAGAGTGGGAGATTTCCATTGTCTGGCTATGTGGCTCTTTGTAGCTAGCATTAAGTACTGGAAGAGTATATTCTGGTATTTTGATAGTAAAGAAACAGAGTGCCCTAAAACGCCTGTCTGCTTCAGCCATAACCGGCGTGCCAAATATGGCTGTGGCTAGATGGAAAACTTTGTTCCAAAGACAATGAACCTGGGGACATGACTACCAAGTGTGGAAAAAGGTTCCAGGGATCTGACAAGCTCTAAAACAGTTAGGATTAGGGGAGCATTTCCATCTAAATAGTTTATCCGGAGTGATATATATCCTATGAAGAACTTTAATGGAGGTCTCCAAAATATTACTACTGAAAGATCCCCTGGTTAGGTTGGTCCAGGAATTTTGCCAAGTCTCCATATCCCAATTGCAATTTAAATCTTCTTCCCTTCTCTGAATACATTTTGGGAGGGGGGTGGCGGAAAGAGATTTGAAAGTATCATATCGAATACCCATAACTACCTTTTGTAAGAGGAGCAGACAGGCATAACCTAGTAAACCAATTTGAAGTAGGTTTCCCTAGCGTATGTTCTAATGTGGAGAGAAAGTATTTAAATCTGCAAAATGTGTAGTGTTCCTGAATGGGGATATTAAATTCTTCTTTTAATTGAGTGTATGTTAAGGTAATATTATCTCTATACCAGGAGTTCACCTTCAGTAGATTATGGGATTTCCGCCATAATATAGAGGCTGCAGGGAGAGTATCAGGGAATCTGGGATTTGGTATTATGGGGGTAGGGGTAGGATATTTTGGAATCAGCTGACATGTACGGACAGCCCATGACCAAATAGATAAGGATTGCTTTATATACGGGCTGTCCAATTTGCCCAAGCATGTCAGTGGGTTCGGGATCCATCCCACGTATATGGGGCCATCATAAGGTTCTCAATAAAAATCCAAAGAGGTTGGTGAGTAAGGGAATGCACAATTGGAATAAAAGCCAATTGTGCCACTTTAAAATATAATTTTAAATTGGGGCAGGAAAGACCTCCTTTCGATTTATGGATAAACATAGTTGATTTAAAGATGTGTGATTTATTCTGCCATATAAATTAAAAAAATTGGCGTTGTCATTTATCTAAGTCGGTGTAATTCAGGGCGATCGGTAGGAAACAAAATAAATACATAAGGCGGGGAAGGAGGTTCATTTTAAAAGGGGGGATACGTCCTAACCAAGAGATAGGGTATTTTGATCATGACAATAAATTTTGAGTAAATGTTTTGTAGAGAGCCGTATAGTTGGATTTGTGGAGATGCTGTGTAACAATTCACCCTTTAGTACTTCTGTATCCCTGATCTGTAAAGATGCAGGCCCATTTAATTCAGCACAATTTGAGCCACATCACAGTAAAGAGCTCCTAAAAGCATGTTGAAATACTTTTTGGATTTTTGAAATATGTGCATTTTTCTCTAAGAATTCAATAAAGTCTGTGTTTACATTAGTCACTGACATGTCCCCATACAGACACATGCTACAGCTCTGTGTAGTAAGCAAAATAAATACAGAGGTTAACACTCATCTCATCTATCTGTGCAGATTATGGTATGCTGGAATCAACTAAACAGGTCAGTCATGGGTTACATTTTTAGTGCATTTCTGAGTTCAGGAAAAAACTGCTATACATCAGTGTCCTTACCACATGCTGTGGATGTCTGTTATTAATCATGAAACTACAAGTAGGCAGGATAGACTGTGTTTGTAAACCGACTTAAAACTTTAATTTTTTTTAGCTGTTACTAGTGTATTAAAAAAATAGATAATATTAACATACAATATTCTGCTCTTTAACCGTGAGATAAATGGCCCATTAAAGTATATAAGCAGCCACATCTTGGTAAACCACTGTAGTCATTAAAACTACCCTGCACCATCATGTAGAGCCATTGAGACAAAGCAGAACATGTGTAAAACATTTTCTTGTTTTATATGTTTTTAAATAAATAATGCCATTATAGCTTTATGGCACTTAAACTGTTGATTTTAACCTGACCATAAGCAGGGGTCTCTGCACCACAAGATAGATTCAGCTTAAATGCACGTTCACTAAGATCCTCAATGGACCATAAATAACAAATTCTCTCTGAGTGCTCATAGTAGTTTTTACAGAAATAAAAAATCTGTATTTTTTTTTCTTTTGAGATTAGAATGTCTAAAGAACCCCTGAAAATATAAAAAATTTTGGGTTGCAGAAAAGAAAATTGTATTGTCATTTACAGGGTGCTTGTGACTTCTGGTCCTTGCAGAACTTGCAGACTCCTGAAGAGAGGTAAGCAGCTGAACGAATAACTAGGTTATGTAAAATAACTTATTGATGATAATGTAGAGCAGTATTGATGAATTCCACGGCCCCTTAAGTGAACCGTTTAGTTGAAAAACTCTTCCTTTTAGCCTCATTTGGGTCCCCCTATTAAGCATGCAGTGAAGAAATATTACAGGTTACTACGATATTGATACTTGTAGCTACATATAAGCACAAAACTGTTCCAATAAAGCACATAATAAAACAAATTGGAGTTTGAAATAAATGGGTATCAGTTTTCCTTTAACATTTTTGCTGGATCATCATGAACGAATTAGCTGACTTCTTGTGTGGATATTCTTGGATTTCATATGGTTGACTCTTTATGAATCGACATATTTTGCATACAAGGCAATTAAAAGGCCAATATAAATCTTGCAGATTATTTATGTCAACACTAAGTATTGTGTTCGAAGCCACTCACTGCTCTTTCTCCTCCTTTTTATTCTCAGCCCTGCGGATGTTTGGGGTCCCATTGGGATGGAGGGATGTGGGTGGATAGAGAAGTTCAGAATTGGCAGCAAGAGCATCTCTGTGTCCGTGGGAGGGAGGAAGTGCGTCAGGGGAGAGTGTGGGCACAGGGACACGTAGATGCACTGAGATGAAATGCAGAGCTCTCAAAATAGCCTGTGTGAGAAGAGAATAAGGGGGAGTGAAAGAGCAGCAAAATATTGTAAAACATACAGGACAGGCCTGCTTTACAGTTTAACAGTACTGAGCCTGAAAGGTCCTATACACTGTCATGGGTATATTTATCTAATATTATTAAAAAATGTTATCGTAATGCAATATAATCGTTCTAGTTAACAAAAGTAATAACTTTATAAAGTAAAAGGCTTTACATATTTTGCCTATGATCTTTTAGGGAACAAAAAACAAAACACAAAGGTAAATTCAGGTTTGTTTGGGCACAAATTAAAACTTTCTGTTTCCAATAGCTATACATGTTTTATATTTTCCTCATAAACAGAATGAAGTCAGACTCTCTGTCTTTATATATTAGTTTTGCACCAGTTACACGTTTATAATTTTAAAGTGCAAGTGCAACTTAATACTTTTCATGTAATAGACAACTTATGGTAATGTATAAAGTACTTTGTTTAAAATGCATGAAATACCGTATATACTCGAGTATAAGCCGAGGCACCCATTTTACCACAAAATACTGGGTAAAATGAGTGACTCGAGTATAAGCCCAGGGTGGGAAAACTGCTGCCCGCTGTGTCCCTCTTGTGCCCTCTGTGTCCCCCTCTCTCTATGTGTCTCTTCTCCCCTCTCCCTTCCCTGTGTCTGTTACCCCTCCCTTATCACCCTCCTCAACCCCACTCCTCAACCTCCCTCCTCATCCTTCCTCCTCATCCTCAACCTCCCTCCTCATCCTCAACCTCCCTCCTCAACCTCCCTCCTCAACCTCCCTCCTCAACCTCCCTCCTCATCCTCAACCTCCCTCCTCAACCTCCCCCCTCATCCTCAACCTCCCTCCTCATCCTCAACCTCCCTACTCATCCTCAACTCCCTCCTCATCCTCAACCCCCTCCTCAACCTCCCTCCTCATCCTCCTTCCTCAACCCCCCATCCTCATCCTCTCTCCTCACCACCGCTCCTCAACCTCAACCCCCCTCCTCAACCCTCCTCCTCATCCTCAACCTCCCTTCTCAACCCCCCATCCTCAACCCCTTCCTCAACCTCCCTCCTCAACCCCCCATCCTCAACCCCCTCCTCAAGACCCCCATCCTCATCCTCCCTCCTCAACCCCCCATCCTCAACCCCCTCCTCAACCCTCCTCAACCTCAACCCTCCTCAACCCCCGTCAACCCCAACCCCCCCTCCTCAACCTCCCTCCCATCCTCATCCTCTCTCCTCAACCCCCCATCCTCAACCCCGCCCTCCTCAACCCCTCCTCCTCATCAACCTCCCTCCTCATCCTCCCTCCTCATCCTCAACCTTCCTCCTCAACCCCCCTCCTCAACCCCCTCCTCAACCTCCCCATCCTCAACCCCCTCCTCAACCTCCCTCCTCAACCTCAACCCCCCTACTCAACCTCAACCCCCCTCAACCTCCCCCCTCAATCCCCCTCAACCCCCCTCCTCAACCAAAACCCCGGTATATGCTAATTACGCGGCGCACATGTGACGTCACATGCGCGCCGGGTCAAGGAGCGGAGGCTGGAGCACAAGCAGGTAAGTGAGGGGAGAAGGGGGAGGTATTTAGGGGGGGTTTGGGAGGAGAAGGGGGGATGAGGGGGGTTTAGGTTGAGGAGGGGGGAGGGAAAGAGACACGGGGGGTAGAGAGACACACATTGGGTTAGAGACACACGGGGGGGTTAGAGACACACGGGGGGAGAGTGACTCGAGTATAAGCCGAGGGGGCCCTTTTTTGCCTTAAAAAAGGGCTGAAAAACTCGGCTTATACTCGAGTATATACAGTACATTGTGTTTCATGCCACTTCTTAAGCAGCCTGCTTGAGGATGCAGAGCCTGGTTCCGAGGTATGACCCAGGACTAATTGTGCATGAGTAAATTAGTAAATAAGTTTGAATTTCTCAGGTTTCTTATTTTTCTCATTTCTTATTTTTAATGTAGTTGAAATATACCAGATGAGTTTTTATCTTCTACTGAGTTACAAAAGAGCTTTTTTCCAGCAGTGGGATGCGCAACTGCATCATGACGTTATTCCAGACAGGACATGGAGGGTAATAGCGAATTCCAAAACAATGTATACGCTTCTGTATGTTTGTACAAGAATACCTGAGGAACTCAGGTCTAGGGGCCCTATTCTTTTGCCCAATTAATATTTGTGTTCACACTTAAAACTGCTTTTAATATTGCCACAGATACTATTAGCCATTCACAATCCGATTACGAGTTCTCTGCCCAGGCAAACCCACAAAACAGGCCTTAGAACGCCATTGGTTTTACCACATCTCGAATATTACGAGCTCTAAATATTTAAAGTAACACAAAATCGTTATTCCATTAGACCTGTAGCACTAGATCTCAAATAAAATCTAACCCACAATTGAAAAATGTATTGCGTTTCTGTCAAAAATATTAATAGTACTAAATAGGACTCGTAAGACCTTTTTCAAACACTTATTAAAGCTTTCCCGGGACTAAAGGGGTTAAAATATATCATGAAATCCACATGGACTAAAACAGATGATTTAATGCATTTTATAGATTGCTAGATTGCTTGATTGCGAGCCTGATCGGTGGAATATTACTTATTGGCACTCATTAAGTCTTAGCCTCCGATTGCATATTATGTGTAACTTTGTCATGCTGACAGTCTCATTTACTATTGGCTGTGTCTAAGATGTAAATTACAGGCTTGCTTAAATATTGTCAGATCATATGATCACACCCCGTGAAATCCGAGCGGTTGGAATTTGTGAGCTGGAGTCAAAAGAATACATCTAAACGTTTATATATTAAAAAAAAACAAAACATAATCAGACAAATTTATGAGTTTGAGGCATTTGCGAGCAGCTAATAGAATATGGCCCTCGATTGGCACAATCTTCGTGACTCACAGGATATCAGGAACATCTCCAGACAGCAATGTGTGGCAGAGCAAGTACAAGATGAGATACAAGCCTGGGACTGTGAGCTTTGTTTAAACATTTTTGTCCTGCTCTGCCACCAGGCACAGATATATGCTATCCTTCCAGGAGCCAGAATGTAATTGTAATGCCTGATCATCTCCAGTAAATAGGGAGATATACTGAGCCTCTCTTTGAGATCTTGCTCCTTGAACCAGCATTTTTCTGATTCATATGGTATTTCGCCTTGGCTTGTTGCTTGGATTTTCCATCTTGTCTTCTGCCTACACCTGACCCTGGGCCAAGTGACTTCGCCTTTGTCTGGCTCTATGCTAGAGTCACCTGCCTGTCTGGCACCATCCCAGAGCTGCCTGCCCGTCTCCAGCTACCTGATCCTGCCCCCCTGGACCTCTTGCCCTTGTGGTCATTGCGCCTGCAGCTGGTCCACATGACCTCCTGCTACTTGATTACTACTTGTCCTGTCTTCCAGCCCTTTACACAGAGATTTACCAATAACAAAAGACATTATTAAATACAAACTCTGTAGTCATGGTTCACATTCATTTCTGTTCTAAACCCCCAGCATTGCTCAAAAGCAGGACCTAAAGTGACACAGCAGAGGTTCTTTGTCAATTAAATTGCATTTTCCTACAGTAAACTACCATGAAGGTTTGATATTTTGGGCTATCAGCCAGCATTTCTGATCTACCAACACACTAATTTATAAGTTTTTAAATAATATATCATTGTTCATTGTTTGAGTGCAGCTGCATCCTCAAAAAAGGCTAGATATGCTCCACTGATCACTATTGTGTAGGTGACTGCATTCAAGACAATGGACCCACTTCCTCAGAGACTAATCAGTGAATATTAAGGGAGAGAAGGTGGATGATATGCAAGGCCAAATAATCGATGTTTAATTGCAAATAATATATACATATCTTAGTATGAAAATACATAAAAACATGT
Organism: Discoglossus pictus; assembly: GCA_027410445.1. Classification (NCBI taxonomy): domain Eukaryota; kingdom Metazoa; phylum Chordata; class Amphibia; order Anura; family Alytidae; genus Discoglossus; species Discoglossus pictus. Next base: position 378,718,233 of record CM050164.1, read on the forward strand.
GATATTTCCACAAATGCTCTTTAGTAAATATTTACCTTTATCTTACAATCCTCCTACAAATTCTATCATTATATCAAGAGTCCTTGCACTGCGCAAATTTTTTTTTGATATAAAAGTTTTGAATACATAATTGTTTGCATCTTTCACTAACGATATTGTTTGCATCATTCACTAACGATAAGTGAAAAATCAGTATTGTTGTATGCTGATACATTGATTTCATCTTTCTTTACTTTTATCAAAGTTGTGTTGCAGTATAGTGATTTGATTATTAATAAGGCAATTTATCTATATTTAAAGTAAAGCATGGACATTATTTCATGTGATTAGTTAATATTTTGAAACAATTGAGGACTGTCAGTTATGTGCTATTAATGTACATGTGATGTGTGTGTGGGTGTTCAAATATACATTAAACACCTAATAGGTCAGTAGCTCCTTGTGAAGAAATAGATGCTTCCGCAGGCTTGCTGTGGGTGTTACGTTCTTTCCCCACCTGCACTCCTCTCCATCTGGTAGCCGCCTCCACTACCCCCACCATGTATCCATTTTATATGTTAAAATATGTAAACTTTGTAAAAGCTGATAACTTAGTAGCCTCCATTGTAGTTTGGGCTTCTAGTAAGGTTACTCCACCCACCTCCCCCCGGCTGCAGCCTATTATTTTTGTGAAGGGATGTTAAAACATAACCTTTTAATTTTAAGACTTACACATTGAAAAAAGAACCTCTGTTTCCCCCATGTTTTGTTTTGTTTTTAAGATGCAGAGTACGCTGCATATCATTAATAGAGTGTACAACAACTGTTTCTGACCCAAGAAGGATTCAGTCTTGCCTCTGAGTCACTAAGATTTGAAGTGTCTTGACTCATGGTAAAAATCTGAGGCATACCCAGAAGACTAATCTCTTACAAATATAATGTGGAGTACTATAAAATACAGCTCATGGATCACTAATTTATCACGGTGAAGAGGCTTGTGTACTTCAATGAAAGTGTGAACTATAGCATTTAGGGTCACCCAGGATTGGCATGTAATAGCAGAGAGGCCAAACAAATTGCAGTCCACTTGAGAAGGAACTGGCAACCCACTACAGAATCTTTGCTAAGATAACCGTATGAATAAGTATAGCCAGAGACATAACAATCTGCACCGGACGATGAGCCCCCCCGTTCAGAAGTTGCCTACCACATTACTGGGGAAGAGCAGAGAGTGATTACAATTGGAACCAGATCTAATAAAGTCGAGAGGATGCCCTGCTGCAGAGGAGAAGGGAAAGTCGGCTATTGGCTCTGGTAACCTACGATTGCTCAATTGTATCGGACTCAAAGATATTACATTATCAACAAAGGTCTGCATAGTGAGAACTATGGTATTCCCAGTACTAACATATGGATATGAGAGCTGGACCATAAAGAAGACTGAGTGCTGTATTATTGATGCCTTTGAATTGTGGTGTTGGAGAAAACTGATCAGAGTCCCATGGACTGCAAAATTATTTCATCGGGCAATACTGCAGGAAATCAAGCCTAAATGTTCACTAGAAGGTTTGATCAGAAGGGATTTGGGAGTACTTGTGGACAACCACCTAGGTAACAGTGCTCAATGCCAAACAGCCTCTGCAAAGGCAAGTAAAATATTAGCATGTATTAAGAAGGGTATAGAAGGAAAGAAAATATACAGTGCCTTGCAAAAGTATTCACCCCCTTGGCATTTTTCGTGTTTTGTTGCCTCACAACCTGGAATTAACATCGATTGTTTGAGGATTTGCATCATTTAATTTACAGAACATGCCCACAACTTTGAAGATGCTCTGTAGAGCCACCTTTTGCGGCAATCACAGCTCCAAGTCGCTTTGGATAAGTCTCTATGAGCTTGCCACATATTACCACTGGGATTTTTGCCGATTCCTCCTTGCAAAAGTGCTCCAGCTCCTTCAAGTTGGATGGTTTGCGCTTGTAAACAGCAATCTTTAAGTCTGACCACAGATTTTCTATTTGATTGCGGTCTGGGCTTTGACTAGGCCATTCCAACACATTTATATGTTTCCCCTTAAACCACTCAAATGTTGCTTTAGCCGTGTGTTTGGGGTCATTGTCCTGCTGGAAGGTGAACCTCCGTCCTAGCCTGAAATCCCAGTCCCGGCTGCTGAAAAACATCCCCACAGCATGATGCTGCCACCGCCATGTTTCACTGTGGGGATGGTGTTCTTTGGGTGATGTGATGTGTTGGGTTTGCGCCAGACATAGTGTTTTCTTTGATGGCAGAAAAGTTAAATTGTAGTCTCATTAGACCAGAGCACCTTCCTCCATACATTTTGGGAGTCTCCCACATGCCTTTTCGCAGACTAAAAACTTGCCATTTTGTTTTTTTGCTGAAAGTAATGGCTTTATTATGGCCACTCTGCCATAAAGCCCAACTCAACGGAGCGTATGTACAGATACTCCAGTCTATGCTGTGGAACTCTGCATCTCCTCCAGGGTTACCTTAGGTCTCTGTGTTGCTTCTCTGATTAATGCCCTCCTTTCCTGGTCCTTGAGTTTTGGTGGGCGGCCGTCTCTTGGCAGGTTTGCTGTTGTGCCATGTTCTTTCCATGTGGTTATGATAGATTTGATGGTGCTCCCGGGGATCATGAAATATTTGGATATTTTTTTATAACCTAACCCTGACTTGTACTTCTCAACAACATTGTTCCTTACTTGTTTGGAGAGTTCCTTGGTCTTCATGGCAGTGTTTGCTTAGTGGTGCCTCTTGCATAGGTGTTGCAGCCTCTGGGGCTTTTCAAAAAAGGTGTGTATATGTAATGACAGATCATATGACACTTAGATTGCACATAGGTGGACATCATTTCACTAATTATGTGACTTCTGAAGGTAATTGGTTGCACCAGAGCTTTTTATGGGCTTCATAACAAAGGGGAGGAATACATACGCACATGCCAACTTTCTGTTTTCTATTTCTAAAAAAATAGTTTTATGTATATATTTTTCTAATTTCACTTCACCACCTTAGACTATTGTGTTCTGATCCATCACATAAAATTCAGATTAACAAAACATTGAATTTAAGGCTGTAATGTAACAAAATAGGTAAAAAGTCAAGGGGGTGAATACTTTTGCAATGCACTGTATTTCTCCCACAATACAAATCCCTAGTACGCCTTCATTTGGAATATGGAGGACAATTTTGGGCACCACTACATAAAAAGGACATTTTAGCTGGAAAAAGTACAGAGAAGGGCAACAAAGGGAACTTTTTGTGCCAAGAGGTTTTCAACTGACAACCGGACATCCTTTGAAATTAGAAGTAAAAAGATTTTGCCTTAAAGAAAGAAAAGGATTCTTCAAAGTAAGGGTGGTTAATCTGTGTAATTCTATACCAAAGGAGGTGGTGACAGTGGATTCAATAGATAACTTTAAAAAGGTATTGGAATTCTTTTTAAATAAAAAGGGCATTAAGAGCTTTCCTGGATAAATAGAGAGGGAGTTTTGATCCAGGGATGAATCCGATCGCCAGTATCTGGGGTCAGGAAGGAATTTTATATTTTTTTCCTTGTTGAGACAATTGGCAAAGTTTCACTGGAGTTTTTTTCTGTTTGCCTTCCTCTGGATCAATTAACAATAAATCTGCGTATTGCAGATCAGAGGAGATCTAAAAAGGTTGAACTTAATGGACTAAAGTCTTTTTTTGAACCTAAATTACTATGTAACTATGTAATGAGGCTAAAGCACAAGTACTTTGGCCGTCTCATGAGAAGACCAGGTTCCCTAGAGAATACTCCAATGCTGTGAAGGATTGAAGGTACACGAAGAAGGGGACGGCAGAGGAGGAGATGGATAGATGAAGACATTGAAGCAATAACAGGAGGTTGAGGAAGCTCAGAGGGGCAGTGGCTTGCATGCTCAGATCAATAGTGTCAAGGAGAATCAACCATGACTGAATGACTAAATAAAAACTATAAAATTGCATTTGTCAGATTTTACATTATAACTTGTTAGGCATAAATATATGTAATTCAATTTTTATTTCATTTTAAGTGTAAAAAAGGCTAAAATGATGGTGAAGGAAGAATTCAGAATTCACATACTTCTCTTTCAGATGTGGCTTGTGTTGTATAAAGTAGAACCACTTCCTTCCTCCTTCTCTTGCGTTAAGTCACACCTTAGGTTCATATTTTTTTTTCTTTGGATTACAGGCTAAAGTCGGGCCATTGCATTGTAAAGCATAAGACATGATCATTAACAAATAATTATATAATAAATATAATATTAATGTATCAAGAAGAAAAGATACATCTCCTTATAATTACACTGTTCTTTGAAACGTCCTCCTCCAGAAAGAGAAAGTACCTGAAAGCAAAATGTATCATCATCTCTAATACTCATAGACCCAGAGCCTCAATCATACAGTTTCTCATTTACCCTTAAAGAGCAAAGGTTTTCAAGGCTAACAAGTGCATAATTGCATAAATCTATCTCCATTAAAGAATCATTGGGAATATTCTTAATTAAGTAAATGATAAACAGAGTTTCTGTTTTGAGACTTTCCTAAATATTTGGAAAAAAATTAGCTAGTTAGGTTAGCAATATTCCTCCTGCATTCAGGGAATCTTGACTTAGGTTTATTTGTAGGTCATGCCCAGGGGGGCCACCGGACTGTAGAGCTGCTAAAATGTTATGGGCCCCCTGGCTGGCACTTGTTAATACTGTGTGATACTGTATAGTACTGTATAACTTTCCCCATTATAAAGTATTGTGTCATGGACACCAGGACTATTGCAACTACGATGGCATGGTTAGGGTTAAATGTTTAATGTTTTCTACATTGCTAAGTTGAGCCTTAGTAACGTAATAACCTGTGTAAGGGTTGAATTTTGGCATGTTTGGCATTGACATGTAAGATTTTCCTTGGGGGACACCAAGGGAGAGGGTGCTAAGTCCCGGGATTGGTAATTGGGGGAGCAGGGGAGGGGGGACTTGATCCATTTAATTAAAGAGATAGTTACATATTTAGGCTTAGCTGTAGCAGGGCACGTACACAGTCAGACATGGTGTCTGCATCATTGTTCTGACTGATGACCCCCTGGAAGGCTTGAAACAAAGAAGGGATTCAGTGATCAATCAGCCAGGCTCCTGGCCAATAGGAAGTGATCATGGAGGATCACATCATTTGATCAACAGCTCCTCCACGTGGGCTTGGGTATAGATTGTGGGGATTGGATCATCCTATGCTTATCTAAGGTTTTGACTTGTTATGATTGGGTCCTATTTTTCATAAATGTACTGTACTGTTCCGTTTAAAGTTATGCTCTCTAGTAACCATTAAGTATAGAGCTGTACAGTATGTGATGATTCCCATATCACATACTTTTCTGGGGTTAACAAACTGTTAAGAGGGTATATTCGTGCTACAGTTACAAAGAGAGAACCCAATGTTACTATAAAATAATAATTGAATAGATAATAAACACTAACAGAAAACACCTACTCAATCTTAAAGCCAGTAAGAGATGGAAGACATAAACATGGCACTCTTGCAGAAGCAGTGTCTACTAAAATAAAGATTTTACCTCTCACATAAAGATACATCTGAAATAATTTTAAGTCTTTTTGAGTATCACATTTAATATAGCTTCCTTGTCAGTAAGCTCCTTTGCTAGTAATTGTTACAGCTATCAAGGAATCTAATATATATGAACTACTGGCTGATCCAAAAGCAGGAATCTTAAAGCGCTATCTAATTAGAAGCCCGCATCTTGCGGTATATAGCCCGTATGTCTGCAGCCCTGCTGCGGGCTCACAGCCTGCTACAAATCCGGTGCTATTCAATTGAACCAGCTTCTAAGTTACGGGCTGAAAGCTGAAACCATAAACCATGCACTTGTGCATAACAGTTCAGGGCGGGAACATGATCAATTAAGCAAGACCCTAACCACCCATTTCAAAACATCCAATAGAAAATTAGACCGTTATCATGATGTCAGTAAAATATGGAGGTTACATGTCAATCAATTAGCCTTTAGGGGTCCGATATCTCAAAACTGCAAAATACAAAATAATAAATGTAAATGCCAATACTGTTCTAGTCCATGTGGGTGGCCTGATATGTATTAACTCATTGATTCCGAGATCGATATAACCCCAAAATAACACAGATAATGTTTTTCATTGCAGATTTGCGAGCTTGAGACTGTTGTGCAATTAATTCTAATGTCCTACATTGCTTTCAACATCATTTACAGTGCAGTATTGATTTTTTATTTGCATTTACAGTGCTGCGGACAGGGGTTAAACCCCCTAGTGGATCCTCTCTAGTACTGGTAGGAGTTTCTCCAACATTTGTCGTTTATAGGTATGAAAACATTTGCGAGCTTGGGGAATTAGAGCAATTGAATAGAGATGTGCGATTTTGGCGTTCGTAAACTCTTGCGGGCGGGAAAGATCAAAGGCTTCAGGAGGCTGTAAATTCTGGGTTTAACCCGTAATCTGTCTGGAGCCCGCAAAAAGACGCCAATTGAATAGCAAATTAACTTACGGCCTCACTTACGGTCTCCTGTAAGATATGATTGCTCAATTGAATCGGGCTCAAAGATATTACATAAGGAAAACCTCTTCCTGTATTATTTCCTACTCTGGATTTATTTTTACTTTCTAAAACCAGTTTGACATTACTAAGTTCAATTCTTAAATTGTATATTTTCTAAATATATGGGGGTGTAACCTTTGATATTATGTGTGCAAGTACTGCAAAGAATATGTAACCAGAGTACAAAAACCATCCACATGTTCAATGTACATTAATATTAAGAAAACAAAATAGTATAATGTATATGATGGACACCATACTTAGAGACAAATCAGATGTGTCTGACTGCACAGTGGCATCACGGGCACATTTGAAAATGCCCAATGCAAAGGCTGACCTGTTTCTGATAAACTGTAAGTTACCTAAATAATTTAAACATATCAGTATATAAATGGCACATGATAGTAAATTGCAATATCAACCTATTCTGTGTGTAGATTGCCCTTTAACTTCCATTGAAGTTCCAAAGTTTATGTTTAACATCGGCTACACAGAGTTTTATGCATCTCCTATTCTGTAAAGAGAATAACACCAAACATGCTTAAGCTATAGGTTGTGTAAGGTTTGTTCTTATATTTTAAGCACCTAAAAGACTCCACAGGCACATTTTCACTTGCTGTAATCCCACATATTTCTAAGAATAAAACTGCTGGGGTGGAGGAGTTTTGTAAAAAGCCACCCCCAGAGTCCTCACCGAACAGTAATTTTATTTATATCGGTCAAAGTGAACCATCTAAAACATAGCAATAGAAACTGACCTATTTTGCTAGATTCACTAAGGTTCTCTAAAACTCTAAAGGGGCTATCATTACATCATCATACATATTATTATAATTTTCTTTTATTTGCGTTGCACCACAGCGTTGCATAGCATAATAACATTTTACATTACATGGCAGAAATAGAAACACAGAAGTGGAAAATGAGGTACCTGTCAGTCATAAATTAATTAAATACTATGATTCTACTCAAAAGAGCTTGCATCTATTTTAGGGGTGTATTTGGAAAACACTCTTTAATGTTTCATTTAATTGTCATTGTGCTAATTTTTCTTGTCTAAAGTAAATAATTCCATAGACATACAGTATTGTTACTGCAGCTAATGTGCAGCTAGATATGCTAATATCCAGTTCATACTATGCTTCTTATTAGCACATCAAACTAGGTTTTTAGTATTTGGGAGCTGCTCATTTCCATAAAACTGCAGCACAAATAACACAGAATTTCTCAAAAATTATTTTTGAGACAAATATAGCTAATAAAGTGTTCAGGAATGCCTCATTTAGCTCTTCACATGCCTTCCTGCATGCATGAGCGATATGTGAAACATCACTAAACAGAGATATATTAACACCATTTTAGTGCTATGGTGACTTCTACAGCGCTAAACAGGAAATTAAATGCCCAAATGGCTCACTAAAACTGCGCTATTGCGAGATTAGGGCATAGCAGGAAATTAGAACTAAAAAGAATGCTATATCGAATCAGCGTTCATCGGGATACCTTTAAGCAGAGTTTATATGTATAGCCATACTCTTTAAGAATAATCAAAATAAAAATAACCTATTTTAATGTGGCTGTAATTTAGGGGCTCTCTGTGTAACCTATTCTTTACAAACTAGGTGTCTGTAGGAATCCCAACATAGATGTAGATGGCCTCTGGTGCTTCACATCTGCTGCACTCATAGTAGCTCCTCCACTACATAATACAAATAGCTTAGAGAAGAAAAGGGAGAGGGGTGATATGATAGAAACCTTTAAATATCACCAGATCCATATCTACGTTTACAAAGGACTATTTATTATAATTAATATCTGTGTTATGATAATTGCTGAGATAGACTTTTTACTGTCAGATTGTTCTACTATTGTCATAATTTACTGTTGCTTATCTGTAAACCAGAAATGCTCTGTGTTCACTGATCCATTTTACTGCTCCAATGTATCCACCCCCCTGAAATATCTCCTTGTTCTGTCTTAGATACTTTTAAAGCATACTGCAGAGAATCATCTCCCATAGAAGTCCACCTGAAAGCAGCCCCCCCCCCCCCCCCCCCACTTTTACACTTAATATATTGAGGCATACTAATTACCTGCACATGTTCAATCAGTGACATCTGGTTATAACCTCTAACCACCCCCTTCAAGAATACTTGCTTACACAGTGTCATTATGTTTCCTAACACCACCTTCCTTATTATAACCTCCTGCCTCTTTCTCAGACTCTCTTATACTGTCTCTACACATCATGTCTCCAATAATATAACAATCTCACCTTCCCTGCTCTCCTCTCCTCTTCTCTGCTCCCATGAGCTCCTCTCCTTCCTCCAGTCACAATCTCATCCCTCCCCTAAAGCTGGAAAGCAGAAATGTAAGTCCTATTCCCGTCTCCTTTTACTCTATCTCCTTCTTCGGATGGCTTGTGGGCATATATCCCCTAACCCAGGCCCCTCACTCATTCCCACCTGCTGTCAGCCACGCAGAGTCCCCAGGGCAGCAAATGCCCAAAACACCCATAATCTACTACCCATCACTTGTCACAAACCATCTACTTTGCCCTTCTCCTGTGCCCTCTGGAATGCAAGGTCTGTTTGCAATAAACTTACCTTCATTCATGACCTCTTCATTTCCAACTCCCTCAATTTACTGGCTATCACGGAAACCTGGCTCACTCCATCTGACTCTGCCTCCCCTGCCGCACTCTCTTATGGTGGTTTGCACTTCAGCCACACTCCTAGACCTGGGAACAAACAAGGTGGAGGTGTGGGAATACTACTATCCTCTCGCTGCACTTTTCACTGCATACCCCCTGTTCCCTCCCTCCAATTCTCATCTTTTGAAGTCCACACTATCCGCATCTTCTCTCCCATCCCTCTGCGAGTAGCTGTGATCTATTGCCCACCTGGATCACCCTCTCAATTTCTGGACAACTTTGCCGCCTGGCTCCCTCACTTTCTCTCCTCCAATATACCTTCACTCATTCTTGGCGATTTCAACATAGCCACTGACACCCCGACCTCTCCAACAACTGCAAAATGACTTACCTCTTCCCTTGGCCTCTCACAATGGACAGATTCCGCAACTCACAGTGGTGGACACTCCATTGACCTTAATTTTTACTAATCTCTGCACTATCTCCAACCTTGACATCTCCTCACTTCCCCTATCTGACCACCACCTGCTAACTTGCAACCTCACGTCATCTTCCGCTCACCACGCTTCTTCAAATCCTGCCATCAGAACACGCAGAAACCTGCAAACACTCAACCCACAACAATTGTCAAATGTACTAAAACCCCTTCTCAGCCCCCTCACCACCCTTGCCTGCCCTGACATCGCCACTTCACAGTACAACACTACTCTAACTTGACTCTCTTGCCCCCATAATCACAAGCAAACGCCCTCGCTCTCATCCACAATCATGGCACACTGCACAAACACGCTATCTACAGAGATGCTCACGCACTGCAGAACGACTATGGAGGAAATCTCGCACCTCAGCAGACTTTCTCCATTACAAGTTTAACTTGCGCTCCTACTTGTCTGCCCTCAATCTTGCCAAACAACACTACTTCTCATCACTAATATCAATCCTGTCCTCCAACCCTAAATGTTTATTGGCTACATTTAACACCCTCCTCTGCCCACCCCCGCCTCCTGCCCCCTCCTGTCTAACTGCTGATGATTTTGCCAGCCACTTTAAAACTAAAATTGAAGCTATCCGAAATGAGCTCTCCTCCCAGCTTGGCCCTATCCCACCATCCTTTCCACAAGCCGACAACACCCAACCCTTACCCAATCCCTCCTCCACTATGGATTCCTTTGACCCTGTTACCGAGGATGAAGTATCTACTTTACTATCAACCTCTCACCTTACCACATGTTCACATGATCCTATTCCTTCACAGCTAATTCCTCCCCTATCCACCGCACTTATCCCAGCTCTCACACATCTATTCAACCTCTCCCTAAACACTGGCAGGTTTCCATCCTCCTTAAAACATGCCGTAATTACACCCATTCTCAAGAAGCCCTCATCTGACCCAGCTTCTGCCTCCAACTACCGCCCTATCTCACTACTTCCCCTGGCTTCTAATCTGCTTGAGCGGCTTGTTTACAATCGTCTCAATTTATTTCTTCCAATTCCCTTCTTGACCCCTTCCAATCTGGTTTCCGTGCCCAACACTCAACAGAAACAGCCCTCACAAAAGTCACCAATGACTTGCTAACTGCCAAATCAAATGTTAACTTCTCCATTCTAATTCTCCTGGACCTCTCTGCTGCCTTCGACACAGTTGACCACCCTCTTCTAATCCAAACTCTCCGTTCATTTGGCATCCAGGGCACAGCTCTTTTATGGTTCACATCCTATCTAAAAGATCGTACATTTAGCGTCTCCTTCTCTGGCACCTCTTCCTCACCTCTCCCTCTGTCTGTTGGCGTTCCCCAAGGTTCTGTCCTACATCTACACCTCCTCCCTTGGCACCCTCATAAAATCCTTTGGATTTCAGTATCATCTCTATGCAGATGATACTCAAATCTACCTATCTGCATCTGATCTATCCCTCTCTCTTTTAGCTCAAGTTTCCAACTGCCTCTCTAGCATATCCTCCTGGATGTCTACCCGTCAACTCAAACTCAACATATCTAAGACGGAACTCCTAATCTTTCCACCCTCTACTACAGCTTCCACTCCTCAAATATCTCTCACTGTTGACAACACCATCATCACTCCCACCTCCCAGGCCCGTTGTCTTGGGGTTCTACTGGATCCCGCCCTCTCTTTTATTCCTCACATCCAATCGATGACTAAATCTTGTCAGTTTCACCTAAAAAACATCTCCAAAATTCGTCATTATCTTACACAAGACACAGCTAAAATTCTAATACACTCTCTCATCATATCTCGACTCGACTACTGCAATTCCCTTCTTGCTGGCCTCCCCATCTCTCGTCTGTCTCCCCTCCAATCCATAATGAACGCCTCCGCTAGACTCATCTTCAATACCAAATGCTCAATGTCTGCAGCTCCTCTCTGTCAATCACTCCACTGGCTTCCCATAGCTTCCCGAATCACATTTAAAATCATGACCCTAACACATAAAGCCCTCAACAACAGTGCACCCCCTTATATCTTTGCTCTTGTTTCAAAATACTCTCCCAACCGCCCCCTTCGTTCTGCTAACGACCTTCTTCTTTCCTCCTCTCTCATCACCTCCTCTCACTCCCGTCTTTAAGACTTTTCTAGTGCTGCCCCATCTATTTGGAACTCCTTGCCCCGCTCCATTAGATTAACTTCCTGCCTCAAAACCTTTAAAAAATTACTAAAAACACACCTATTTAAAAAATCATATCACCTTCAGCCTTTATAATTACAACTGCACACTCCACAGCTTAATAATACTCCCACCCACAATCTACAGTACAGCTCACAGACCCCTCCAATTGACTAAACAAATTGCATTCACGTTGCCATTTTGTATTTGTCACCCTCTTGTATCACACCTAAACCCTTAGATTGTAAGTTTGCGAGTTTTCAATTGTGTGTCCGTGTCTTGGAAACAAGCACTATGTACATTTGATTATATGCTCAAAAACAGGGCCCTCCATTCTTTAAGGTGTTAAGTTTGTTTTTTGCCATGTACTAAACCCCTGTACAGCGCTCCGGAATATGTTGGCGCGATATAAATAAAGATAATAATAATAATAATAAAACGTAATAGCGTTCAGGAGTGAAATATATTTTGGAGAAGAGCAATAAATGAACAGTGATCATGATTTACAGTTTGAGGAGGAAGAGTTAGGGGATCTGGGGGCAGGTACTACTTATGAAAAAATGTATACTAGATAAGCCTAGCGCTACGAAATATGTTGGCGCGTTACAAATAAACGATAATAATAATAAGCCGATAGTATCTTTTCGTGGAGGTGGTAGGGAAGAACACAACTGTAAGAAATTCAAGCATAAATGTGATAAGCACAAGCCTTACTGAGAATATATTAAGCCAAGCTTTCTAAGTAGATAGAATGGGCAGACTCGCAGGCACATTAGTTCTTATCTCTAATTGCATCTATGTTTCTGCTATACAGATAGCAGAAGCTTGTGGCAGTTAAAGGGTAAATGAGTGCTACGCTTGACTACAGATATTGGCAGGATCTCTGTGCAGCCCAGTGCACCGCAGGGCTCTGTACAAATCAGGTTGATGTCACCACCCGCAGCATATCATCCCAGCCCACGGTGTATGTGTGGGTTTGACATTTTCCGGGCTTCCTTTTTTCTCTTTCCTCCCTCGCACGCGCAGAGAAGAGGACAAACTCATTATTTCCATTAATACTGTCCCATGAATATAAGTGCACATCAATAGTATAATCTACAAAAGACTGCAGAGAAAAATGTACAGGAAAACAAATGGCCCCTTCAAACTGTGATAATGCCGTATTTAATTTAACACAAATTTTGTGTTAGGTGCTTCAATAAGTAGATTCAAACACCGAATACAAGGAAGCCTTATTAGATTTAGTGCTCACAAATAGCGATCTAGTCACAGATGTACAGTAGGTGAGAGCTTAGGGTCTAGTGATCACCAGTCAGTATGTTTATTATACAGGTAACGCCTGTGTCTAACCATACAAAAAGAAAAGTCTTAGATTTTCAGAAGGCTGACTCTTGGACAGATATTTAATGGCAGAGGAGTGCACGGACAGTGGCAATATCTGAAACAAGAATATTAGATGCGGCTACCTCACACTGCATTCGTTTTGTTCAGAAATGAAAAAGAAAACCAGTCTAGTACATTAGAGAGATAGTAGCCATTTGTAAGTAAAAATAGTTTATATAAGATAGCAGGTTTTCAGATGTACCAAGGTCAAAGCAGAACAGAAAATCGCACAATTAATAAAAATGGTGAATAAACTTTGTTTAGGTATATTAGTGAAAAGAGAAAAAATAAGGGAGCAACAGTTAGACTTAAGAAGCAGATCAGAGCTATGCAGAAGACAGATGATAACAAACTACCTGAATGGATACTTGTGCTGTTTTTTTCAACATTAGAGAGGGTGAATTTCCATTGATGGTTGCAGCAATAAAGTGATAAAATAATTAACCCAGGCATTTTTTCAGAAGATCATTTTTACTTGTGTTATCAAAGTTAAAAGAGAACAAGTCAGCAGGCCCATACAACCTTCATCCAAGGGTACTGAAAGAGCTTAGATCAGTACCTGCCATACCATGAACTAGTCATTATTGTTAGGAGTAATTCCAAATGACTGGAAACCTGCTAATTTAGTACAGCTACACAAAACTAGGGAACACTCAAGTAACTACAGGCCAGTAAGTCCAACATCAGTAGTAAACAAACTTTGGAGTATGGAGTACAATTTGGCACCACTTCATAAAAAGGACACTTTATTAGTTTTGTTGCCCTTCTCTGTACTTTTTCCAGCTCTAAAGGGGAATGGAGGGGCTAAGTTATGAAGAAAGACTAAACAAATTAAACTTATTTTCTCTAGAAAATAAGGCATCTAAGAGGAGATATGATTACTTTATATAAATACATCCAGGGTCAATATAAGGCGTTATCAAGTGAACTTTTTGTGCCAAGAGGTTTTCAACTGACAAAAGCGTAAATCCCTTGGGGTTAGAAGTAAAAAGATTCCACCTTAAAGAAAGAAAAGGGTTCTTCACAGTAAGGGTGGTTAAACTGTGGAATTCTCCACCAAAGGAGGTGGTAACAACAGATTTGATAGACACATTTTGGAGTAAAAAGGGCATTGAGGGTTATCCTGGATAACTAGAGAAGAAGTACTGATGTATGGAGGGATCTAATTGCTAGTATCTGAGGTCAGGAAGGATTTTTTTTTACCCTTTTGTGGCAATTCGCAATGTTTCAATGTTTTTTTTGTGTGTTTGCCTTCCTCTGCATCAATTAACAATTAACAATTAATCCACATATTACAAGGATCAGAAGAGACCTGAAAAGATTGAATTTAAAGGACTAAAAGTATTTGTTTAATTTCAATTACACTGTAACTATGTAACTAATTAAAACAATTTTAAAATAAATAATTTTTGAATTCCCTAATGATTTATAAGATCATGGGCAGCATGGCTTTACTGCTGGAAGATCATGTCAGACTTATCTAATTAACTTTTTGGATTATGTAACCTATTATAGACCAGGGTGGGGCATTAATTTATCTCGACTTTAGTAAAGCATTTGACACTGTCCCACACAGCAAACTAATTTCTAAACTTCATAGTCTGGGACTAGACTCTAACATAGTTCAGTGGATAGGACATTGGCTGAAGGTTAGGCATCTGAGAGTCCTAGTGACTGGAATACAGTCAGAGGATGTGATGGTTACCAGCATAGTGTTCTGTGCTGGGATATATTTTGCTTATTTATTAGTGATGTTGTTAGTGGCATAGGAACTGGGGGGGGGGGGAAGGGGGGGTGATGCGGATATCCCCCCCCCCATGTTATATGATTAGAAGCCTTTAAAGATATGTATTTACAATAGTACCTACCTCCCCTACATTGATACCTGGAACAACTGTGAAGTTTGACTTTGGAGTACAAAATGAAGCAGGTCAGAGATCAGTAGAACTTTGTCAAGATAATTCTCTGGTCGTAGCAAACACCCTCTTCCAACAGCCTCCAAGGCAACTATACACATGGACATCACCAGATGGACAATATAGAAATCAGATTGATTATATACTTTGTAACCAAAGATGGAGGAGCTCTATACAATCAGCAAAAACAAGACCTGGAGCCAACTGTGGCTCAGACCATGAGCTTCTTATTACAAAGTGCAGAATTAAACTTAGGAAAAGAGGGAAAATTATCAGACCAAGCAGATACAACATACATAATACACCAGTGAATATGGAGTGGAGGTAAAGAAAAGATTTACGGGACTAAGCATGGAAGATAGAATGCCTGAAGAACTTTGGATAAAAATTTGCAACATTGTCCAGAAAACAGTAACAAAAAATATCCTGATAAGAAAGAAAACTAAGAAGTCAAACTGGCTGAACATATGATGAGGCTTTGAAAGTAGTCCAGGGAAGAAGGAAAGTGAAAGGAAGTGGAGACAGGAAAAAATTTGTCCAACTGAATGCAGAATTCCAGGGAATAGCAAGAAGAGACAAGGAAATATTCTACAATGAGCGATGTAAAGAGATTGAAGAAGATAACAGAATGTGAAAGTCAAGAGATCTCTTTAAGAAAATTGGGAATCTCAAATGAACCTTTCATGCTAAAGTGGGCATAATAAAATAAAAAATTGTATTGATTTTACAGAAGCAGGTCAGATAAAGAAAAGGTGGCAGGAATACACAGAAGATATATACAGGGAAGATCTTAACAGCAGTGATGACCTCAATAGTTTGTCCAAAGAGCTGGACATCTTGGAGATTGAAGTGAGATGGACCCTAGGAAGCCTTAAGACTGGAAGCCTTAAGACTGCAGGAGTTGATGGAATCCTAGCTGAACTGTTCAAAATCCTGGAAGATGATGCTGTGAAAGTATTGCTTGTTTATGTCAACAAATGTGGAAAATTTAACAATGGCTAGTAGACTAAAAAAGGTCAGTCTACATCCCAATCCCCAAAAAAGGCAGTGCCAAAGAGTGCTCAAATTATCGAACAATTGCACTAATTTCCCATGCCAGCAAGGAAATTCTTAAGACCCTGCAAACTCGGCTCCAACAATATATGGCCCAAGAACTACCAGATGTGCAAGCTGGGTTTCGCAGAGATCAAGTTGCCAATATCCCTGGTAAGAGAGTTCCAGAAAAAACATTTACCTCTGGTTCATAGAATATTTTAAAGCCTGTGACGGTGTGGATCACAACAAAATGTGGCAAGTTCTTAAAGAGATGGTAATACCAGATAATCTCACCCTCTTCCTGAGGAATCTGTATGTAGACTAAGGAGCCACAGTTAGAACCGAACACAGAAGAACCAAATGGTTCAAGATCGGAAAAGGAGTGCAACAAGGTTCTATATTGTCACCTTATTTATTCAACTTATACGAGGAATACATCATGCATAAGAATCTAAAATTGGATAAATATTGCTGGGAGAAATATCAACAACCTCAGGTATGTAGATGATACTACTCTGATGGCTGAAGACACAGAAAAGGGATTATGAGGGTGTAAAAAAAGAGTACAAAAGCTGGCCTGCTGCTCAGTATTAAAAAGCCAAAGATCATGGCAAATAGGGGAAAGAGGTGGAAGCAATGACAAATTTTATTTTCCTGCACTCCTCTTCAGGTGGTGACTGCAGCCATGAAACTAAAAGGTGTTTGTTACTGGGAAAGAAAGCTATGGCAAGTCTGGATAAGCTATGTAATTGATAAAACTATGGTATTTCAGTAGTAACATACAGATGTGAAAGCTGGTCTATAAAGAAGACTGGGCTTTGTAGAATTGACACTTTTTAATTGTGGTGTTGTAGAAAACTACTTAGAGTCCCTTGGACTACAAGGAGATCCAATTAATCAATTCTACAGGAAATCAAGCCAAACTGTTCACTGGAAGGTTTGATCAAAATATTGTGGCCATATCATGAGATTCACTAGTGAAGACTCTGATGCTGGGAAAGATTGAAGGCACACAAAGAAGGGGATGGCAAAGGTGGAGATGGATAGATGAGATCATTGAGGCAATGAACATGAGCTTGATTGAGCTAAGAGAGGCAGTGGCTGACAGATGCCTGTCATGCTGTGGTTCATAAAATCACAAGACACAACTGAACAACTGATCAACAACAGAATACACCTACGTTTCTCTTTACATTTGTGTACATTATTTTATTAAATGTATATGCAAGTGAGCTGGGTTATTAATGCATCTGATAGAGGAGAAATAGTAGTGTATGAAAATGTGTTATATAGAAAAGTTCAGTTTACTTACAAAGTTATTTGCAGAAAAATCAAATCCAGTGGTTCACACCCACAGAACGCTTACACAAGCCGGGTACACACTGGAAATACAGCAGTTTACCACAGGAAATACAGCAAGATACACATTTTGACCTTTCTGGTACAAAGCACAAGAGGTAACTGTTGCAGTTCTTGTACTGAGCACGTGCCAGAAGCCACTGAGGTGAAGAATGATACAATGTATTAGCCTGATTCTGAATTTGAATGTTATGCTAATTAATGTGGAGTTTTCTAGGGGTGTACACAATAAAATGCTAATGCCAAAAATTTGAAAATTGAAAGTTTTGCTAACTTCAAGGTAAGCTAATTAATGTTTATTTTGGGATGTTTTCATGCAAAAAATGTTTTTATACACTACTAATTCTCCACTGTCAGATGCATTCATAATCCAGCTCACTTACATATCCCGGACCTTGCCTGTTTTACGCTACCACACATGCACGCGCGTGCACGGCACTGGAAGCCTCCTGTTGCCGGATGCACTTGCATCCCAATGTACTCCCTAAGCCCCTAAGCCCTTACACCCCTTGCCGGCCCTAACCCCCTACACCAGTTAGTGGGCCTTACCCTAAACCTAACCCCCTAACCCTAAGTCCCTAACCCTAACGCCCTACACCCCTTGCCGGCCCTAATCCTAACCCCCTACACTACCTCCTGGCCTTAACCCTAAACCTATCTCCCTACACACCTTGGCGGCCCTAACCCTAACCTCCTAAACCTTTTAGTCTAACACCTTAAAACTAAGTCCCTAACCCCCTACACCCCTTCCTAACCCCAACCCCCTACACCCCTTCCCAACCCTAACCCCCTAACCCTGTAAACCTATGTGTGGTAGCATAAAATAGGAAAGCACCCATATCCCTTTAAGAAGTGCAGCTTTTATTCTGTCAAAAATCCTACAAATACTTATTAATTGATTTATCCCGTTGCAGCTCAGGAAGACAGTGTACTTCTAAGTACAGGGTGTGCTTTATCTCATACCAGTCAGTGGCAACATTATACAACATGCTACTTGAGAGTAGGTCACTGACAGGCTAATTTGAAACACTGCACTTTACAGTCTGTGTATTTATGAGCTACAGAGGGCATACCCCAACAGGTACAGAAAAACAGAACTTTAAGCATTTCTTAATAATATAAAGTACATAAAAGTAAACACATACATAGGTATATTATATTCCTAATGAAATCCAGAACCCTTTAAAGGGATGCTAGGTATACAATATTTGCCATTCTTCCATCCCTTATCAATATTGAGAACAGTGAATCTCCATATTGTATCTTCTATTGCACACAGCACAGCCAGCAGCTTCCTAACAGTCTGTGTGGCCATTTAGAACTAGCTACGGCAACATATGAACCTGCTGGTCATGCCTGCAATAATTAATGCAAACATACCTACAACTCATAGTGCTGCAGAATATGTTGGTGCATTACAAATAAAGGATATTATTATTATAAGAAGAAGAAGAGGAATAACACTTCTTACCTACTGCACCTTCTTTCCGAAATTGTGCTTTACCTTAAGACTCCCCACATTTTCATTTTACTTTTTTCCAATTGCCTCGAGTGTGTCTGATATCACCTTGACATCTACACCCTAGAATCCTGTTAATACTCATTCGGTTGGACAAATATAATATAAAACATATTTTAAAATATCAGTTTCATCTGTGCCTGAACATGTTACACGCTTGTGAGAGGAGCCTCTTATTTCCTTTGAGATCTATGTAAATTCTTTGTATTGTCATGCAATGTACAGCCCTGCAGAATCATTATTATTAGTATTAGTCATATTTTTATTTGTAGATCTCTAGCAGATTCTGTTGCACTATTGTGTTAGTAGTAACAGCAGTGTCTTTTAGTTGTACAGTTAATTAATAGTAACAGCAGGATCTTTTTTTCTGACAGTCTGTAAAATCGGTGATCTGACCATCATGTCATATCACTGCTGCTTTTGTCCTGATGGGACGTGGGATGAGCGTACATGTATATGATGGTCTGGCCTGCCTCTGTATTGTGTTGCTGTGATAGAAGCTTTCATGTGTCCCTTCCCCCAGCCCTCCTACACAGGCTGACATACAGAGTCTCACTGCAATGTGTATGTGGGTGGAAAACAGCACTGAGAGCTCACAAACCTCAGACAGAGGAGAACCAAGAGAAAACCAATGAGTGAGCAAGATAGGGAAGGAAATAAGAACAAAAGATCAGTGCTGATGTTGGGTGGGAGATCTACATAGGCAGCTACAAGAAGAAGCAGCCAGCTATAAGAAATAGAGTTTAAGGATATACATATTGAGAGGCGCAGATGTAGTCTGGACTTTAATCAAAGAGGATATATACATTAAGGCCATAATACAAAAAAAAAAGTGTTGCAATTAGCAATACCAGCTAAAAACAATAAGACTGTCCTGTAGAAAATTGTCAGTATACGTGCAAAGTTGCTTCATCATTCACTACTGGATAATCTGTCTGCCACATGCAGAAGAATCCCCCCTACATGGCGGAGAGAGTTGGCAGACCAGAGGAGCTGAAGCGGGCATCCAAAGCAAGGCAAGTAAGTTAGCAAAGTGATGACCGGCTTCAGTCTATTATTGTATTTGTACTACAGCACTTGGATCATTATGGTCCAAATGTGAGAGGCCAAGGTGTTAGAAAAATGTTTATATATGTAAGCTTTGTATGGATGTGACACGTCAGAATTAGTCATCTATTACAAATATTATATACTAACAAATCAAATATTCACAGTCATAAAACATCATATATCTCTGATGTACACAAACAATCAGCACTGTTTCAAATTCTAAATAATATTGCTTTTATTGCCTTAGCACTGAAATAGTTAAGTAAATCACATTTCCTAGCAGAGAAAGAAAGTAAAGTGTAGCAGCAGATAAGTTAAATACTCACTAATTTAACATAAGGGAAAAAAGCTTTTCCCCAAACTGCTTGTTATCTCAGATGTAATGGTGGATGGAAATCAGGATTCATACATTGTTTTGTACTGGTAAGTAGATACATAGTTTAGATAGATGTACATAATGGGTCAGTTACCTTATAGTTTAGCTTGCAATTATGCAAACCAACAACACATAGCTTTACAGAATAAAATATGACTACCTTATGTCCCATAGCATTGTAACTTAAAATTCGGGTAGGTGCTGAATCATATTGGTATGCCACACAAGTTAGTACTTCTACAGGTCGTCCGGTTCCTGCAAAGGAAGAATTATTTACTTTGAACTTAAACTCAATTTGTTGTCCTTTGGCTGCAGGTTATTTTTACTTTGTTTGCATTTAAATTATCAATAATGGTAACTGCCATGCACTTTTTCTTATTATACTGTTATCAGAATACCAGCAAAATTATTTGGATTTCAACAGCATCTCTTCCACTACTTCTCAAATGTTTCTTATACTTTCATTTCTCTTATAACAGACTGCCTATTTAGTGTTAAGTCCATATACTTGCTTAACATGAACAGATATCTATTCCACTTAATCCCCAGGACATGGACTATGTTTGCTAGTATTAACATCACATATTTATCATTGTCTGAACCTAATTTATGTACAGCGCTACGGAATCTGTTGTTGTGTTATAAACCATATACCCTGTCCTTAAAGACCGTTGCTTGTATACAGCCTTCACCGCTCATCCAGGCTGGATTTAACACTATGGACAATCAGTACTCTGTAGATTTCTTTCTTTATTTCTACATTTTCCTTTTGTTGTCACCTCTACTACTCCATTTCACTCTCAGACACTCATCCAACTTTTGCATTTCGAAGCATTTCCTATGAAACCCAACACCCAATACGTTTTACAAATGTGGGCCCCTATTTCACCATATTTGTAAACTCTTACTTGTAGGATCATCAGAACTTTTTGCCTCTGTATGCTATTTTGTTGTTTGTATCTTATATCCAATATGGTGTAGCACCTTTGACCTCTTTATACATTGTTCTTATAATTTACCTTTAACTCTTATTTGAAATAGTCAGCATGCTATGAAGCATTGCGTGTTATTGATAACTGATCGAACATATATTGCTAACTCAGTACAGATGTGCAATGACCTCAGCACATCAGATACAAGGTATCTGTTAGGTTAGGCCTTCTCCTGCAGTCATGGCTTCATTTGTCCTCTCATCCTTTTTTGTTTGGGTGTCCCGTTGCAACAAGGCCTCCTCGTTAACCTGCTCCTGGCATTATGACACAATAAGTATAGCCATACTATCGTTCCAGTGCTTAACACTATCCACAAATATAAAAACAGGAACTTTATTAGAAACTTTAAAAATATTATACTCCTCTAAGGTGCTTAATACATCCTAGTTGGATGAATCAATCAATCATCAAATCCAATAAAGGTCCACAATAACCATTTAAGAAGATAAAGTCTATACAACAAAATCCCTGTGTCTCATTTCAGAGACATCCTATCTATAGCTATGGTGTGCCCCAAATGCTGTCTAAATGCCCTTTAATAAAGTATAATGATATACAAAATGTATAGACGGAATCAAAATGATATCAAACCAAACCAGAGATGCATAAATGTACTAAAAATCATTCATGCAGCTAAAAACAACTTTAGCCTTATATAAACCATATTGTGACAAAATGATTAGACTACCAGTGTAATATGGGTATTTCACAAATACCCATAGTATAAAACCCTAATTGGGTATATAATTTGCTAAATAAACGTCTAATTCACCACTGGTAGTAGGATATAGGCTGCTTTTATGCAGCAAATTATTAGTTTATAGTAAAGTCCCTGTTTTTATATGTGTGGTTCTGCTCCTGGCATTAGCCAAGCTTGCTATTCATAAGTCTAGGAATCAGTGTCTGGCAGAGGAGGTTCCATTACTGTGTGAGGTCATGTTCTGGGCACTCGTGTGTTTCCGTGTCCTGCCAGAGTATCTCCTGGCTTTGTCCACTGGGATGTCTGAGTTTACCTCCAAGTGGGCTGCAGATGTGTTATTCGCCCCACCAGGATATATTTCATCCAATTCTCTTTTGACTTTAATTATTTTACAGTTTTTAATAATTTTTCCTACCACCAGGGGGATATGACCAAAAAGTAATAATTAGCTCTATATAAGGCCAATCAATGTAAAACCTGGTCTAATACACTACAGTACATTCTGAAAATGTCATGCAATGAGATATATACAGTATATATATATTTTTTTAATCAGCCTGTGCTTCTGTACATTATAAATGTGGTGTTGAAAGTTTGCTCACATATATGGTTCTTTATATATATAGTTGAATAATCAGAGTATTGCAGTGAATAGTGATACCTTTTTTATTGGACAAACGTATTCATAATAAAGCGACAAGCTTTCGAGAGATAATGCCTCTCTTTATCAAGTCAAAAAGCGAAACTGATACAAGTATGAACTAAAAACAGTAAACAGAAAGAGATGGGGGGAAAAAATTGGAAAAACAAGAAAGACAAAATTAATTGGCCAGAGTTAAGTGAGAAACAGACCAGCATTGTGAATACTGTCCTGATAGGTAAGTAAGTAACACTATAGATCAGGTTGTAGATAAGAACACAGCAGAGTAAAATAAAGAGCAATACATTTCAGCATAGCATGTAGCTTACAAAAACAGGGGGGGGGAGGTAAGTGGAATGTATGGGCTTTAAGACATTAAGATAGTGGGCCAGAAAGCCTAAGTCGATGTTAATGCCCAAATCCTTTGTATAAAAAATTTGAATTAAAAATGATTCCATTTTTTTATACAAAGGATTTATATATATATAATTGTATATGCTTCCCTTTGTTTTGTAGAACACGAAGTCCTCTAAAGTATGTATTTTACTTATATTCAGAACAGCACATCCTGGCTGCTTAAGCATTTTTTACTGTATGGCATTTGTTGGTTTTCCTGACAAACAATCTCTCTGTATGACTATTGTGGGATTCATGTGGGAAGTCTTAAAAAAAGATGTCTTTCAGACTACGCCTGATCCAGCTCACCCCACCTAGTGCTGTAATTACAAGGCTGCACAAGTGTAGGTGGCTTTCTGTTACTGAGGGCTCACATTTTGATGAATGAATTCATTAAGATTTGAACAATGGCTTCTTCAAAGGTAATTACGTTTATGGTTTAACAGCTACTGGCACACTGAACAAGTAGCAGGAGTCATCAAAATTATATATATTTTTTAAGATTCCTGTTCTTTGCCTGGAGCTGTACAGTTACTATTACTGTCTCGCCTTGATCTAGCAATTGCACCCTTCCTGGGATATCTCCCTGTCTCTCTTATTGTATAAATATTTCTCTTATGAAGGAACGTCCTGCATTTAAAGGAACATCTTGCTTTCCACTGTTTTGCCACTTTCTCTGGTTCCTCCTGTTATTATTTCCCAGTATCTAGGAGAATGCCTGCTGCCTGGAGTGACAGTTATGTAGAATATATATCTGTTTGGCGTAAGGTGCACACACATTAAATGTACTCTAGAGGGATTTTTAGTTTTATATGAATGTGTTAACTAGGCTAATTAATTAAGTTTATCCTTCTCAGTGTAACTTTGATAGAAAATTTGCACTTCATTTTCTTTTAGGAAAACAAATTCCCTACTTTTGGAACCTCCTTCTTTCTTGCTCTTTTCCCTCATAAGAGCTGCCACAGTTGGGTTCTAAAACCATACAGGGGTGAGCTTTGAACTTGTCTAATGCTTCTCAGACACACAGCATGCCACTGTCAGCAAGTTAGCAGCAAGAGACACTGGTAGGGTGAAGCCCTTCCCCTGTTGGTGTGGCTTTAGCTCACAGCTGTGCAACATGGCAGAGGCAGAGGAAAGGTGAGGCTCCAAAAAGTACTTATCAGAAGTAAATAAAATCTAAATATTATATCATGATTTCTTTGATGTGGTTAAAGTTAATTAACCAAGCTGAAACGTTCATATAAAACAAAATAATTTTGTCTATAGTGTCCCTTTAAGTGTGTGTATCTCTAATCCTTAACTTTCACACTGTACAGAATAGGGGTAACACTTCCTAAAAGTTTCAATAATTTTTTCAATGTAACATTAAGTGTCCCTTACGACATGTGCAGTGCTTATACCAGTGCATGCTCACCTTTCTCCCCTGCACTCTGCATACAGGCGGATAGAGAGTTCACTGGTGGGATAGGCAAAGAAGAATGCAGATGTGGCGGCATTCTCTGTTGTGTTCTCTGATTTAAACAATTTATTAACTTTTATATCAAATTATTAATTGCTTTCTTTGCTTTCCTGGTTTCTTACCTGGGCAGGTGACCAGTTGTACTCCTTTGTGGATTCATTTAATTATATTGTAAGATCCATGTCATTGAGGCAGGCCTTTAAATTAAACTGAATTGATGTGTTTACCTGCATGCAAAGTTGATAAATTAGGTTAGGACAATTGCACATAAAAGTTATTAAACTAAATACTGTTGGTCATTGAAAAATGAGGGAGCCAGGAGAGTCTAATAAAGAATTAGAGGAAAGCTATGTTTTTAAGAATTGTAATTTGTATTGTGAGTAATACAGATCTTATGTTAGGCTTCTCTTTGAAGCAATTAGAAATGATAGTTTTGACATCATCCGTGAGCTTTGCAAAGATCCCACTTGGAGAGTTAGACACAACCCATGCTTTCTGTATAGGCAGATTACGATAAGATACACAAATGTGCTAAAACATCTCCTGCTCCGATTTGTGATCACTGTTATACACTCTAACTAGTTAAAAAAATGATATAGTCAATTAAGACCTCTAATTTATAGATTATTACTAAAATAATAAAAACAGACTCACAAAATGTTGCATGACTTTTGGTTATCACAAAGTCTATGGTAATAGGACAGGTGAATTATAAAGGTCATCAGTGCGTTTGCTCTTTGTATTCACAAACTGTTTCTTTGGTTTGGACTCCTCTTTCCCCATCTTTCTCCCTTAAAATGTTTTGTGATTAGACTAAAGCCCTGTCCTACTTATTTGTTTTACCACTGCCACCCCTTTCTTACTATCTCCAATTTCTTTGCCTTGCTCTCCAGTTTGAAATGTAGATTGTTTATAAGTTTGCGTGTATTATTACTATTACATCATCATATAATTACATTTTTAGAAACATATACAAATTAATTAAGCAAGATTAAACCTTGCTATGTAACCCTATTCCCGGGTCAGCAAAGTGTGGCTTTAGAGCCAAATGCGGCTTAGTACAGAAAAACATATGGCTCTTTATTATTATTATTATTATTATTATTATTATTATTATCCTGTATGTGTAACTCTGCATCACTGTACAGGGGTAAAGTGCAAGTCAAAAACAATATTAACACATTGTAAACTAATGGAGAGCCCTGTTAGTGAACCAAATGTACATAGTGCTGTCCTTAATGCATCTTATAAGACTGAAAACTCGCAAACTTACAATCTAAAGGGTTTGGGGTTGGTACTGGGGTGATAGATGCATTGTGCATATAAGGCTGAAAGTGAAAGGCTTCTTTTTAAAGGATTTGACGCAGGAAGATAGTCTAGTGGAGCGAGGCAAGGAGTTCCAGAGAGTAGGGGCAGCACAAGAAGAGTCCTGAAGGCTGGAGTGAGAGGAGGTGATAAGAGAGGTGGGAAGAAGAAGGTTGTTAGCAAAGCAAAGAGGGCAGTTGGGAGAGTATTTTGAAACAAGAGCAGAGAAAGAAGGTGTATTATTGTTGAGGGCTTGGTAGGGTCATGATTGTAATTCTTAATTCTGCAATTAATTGTAATTTTTTTTTCCGGAGGCTATTGGAAGCCAGTGGAGTGACAGAGAAGAGCTGCAGACATAGAGTAGGGTAGATGAGTCTAGTGGATACATTCAGTATGGAATGGAGTGGAGATGAGTGATAGGGAGTCCAGCAAGGAGAGAGTTGCCATAGTGAAGGCGAAAGGACAGAGTGAATAAGAATTTTAGTTGTGTCTTGTGTAAGACAGTGACATATTTTGGAGATGTTTTTAGGTGAAAATGACAAGACCTTGTGAGTAATTGTATGTGAGGAATGAAAGAGAGGGCAGGGTCCAGTAGAACCCCAAACCAACGGGCCTGTGAGGTGGGTGCGATGATGGCCTTGTCAACGGTGAGAGATATGTGAGGAGTGGAAGCCGTGGAAGAGAGTTGGTTGGCTCTTTTATTTAACCCAAATTTGTGAGCATGAATTCAAAACGCCACTTCTATAAGGAAAGTAGAATAGGAACAGATGTAAAACGTGGACATTGTGACCACATCTAGAAAGAAATAAATTGTACATTTTTAAAAAGTTAATAACTTGAAACAAAATGGGATAATCACTTTTAATAAACATTTACATTAAATGAATTATTGTTGAATGTTTTATGCAAAATATAACTAGAACTATGGAAATGTATAACATGCACTTAGCAACAGGTAGGAGTAAAAGTGCAATCCAATATAAACATTCCAACTAAAGTGCAAGTGTTGAAGAAATATATAATAAAATAACAAAATAATGACATATTACATAACATAGTCATGTCAGAATGTAATATTTTGCAGAAAACATATCTATTAATTCCAACAGATAGACATTAAACTGATAAAAAAAAATACCTCTAATGAGATGATGGAAACATTGGTAATGCTGTCTATAGACATAAAGAGCCTCATTCAATTATAAGTTACTGTAGCCCGTAATGGAGACCATAAGTTATTTTGCTATTTAACAGGCGTTTTTTTTGCGAGCCGCAAACAGGCTACGTGTTATGGGCTTGAAATCCTTGCAGTTGCTAAAACCAGAACTTACAGGCCATCAAAACATTTGATCTTTCCTGTCCTCAAGAGTTACGATCACTAAAATCGCAAATCACTATTCAATTGCTAAATGTTTTCACACCCGTAAACGGCAAATGTAGTTGAAAATCCTACGAGTACTAGAGATGACTCACAAAGGGATTAAAGACATGTCCGTAACACTGTAAAAGCAAATAAAAAATCAATACTGCACTGTAAATGACGGGGAAAACAACGAAAAACATTAGAATTAAATGCACAACAGTTTCAAGCTCGCAAATCAGCAATTCAAAATTATTATTTTTTATGTTTCATTTCGGGTTTATATCGATTTCGGGAATCGATGAGTTAATACATTTCAGGCCACCCACATGGACTAGAACAGTATTGGCATTCATTATTAGTATTTTGTATTTTGCAGGATTGTGAGTCCAATCGCATATTGGACTTCTAAACGCTAATTGATTGACATGTAATCTCCATCTTATACTGCCATAATGATGGCGGTCTCATTTTCTATTGGCTGTTTCTCAATGGGTAATTAAGGCCGCAGACATACAGCCTGTATATCGCTAGATGCAGGCTTCTAATTGAATGAGGCTCAAAGTGTCTTGTTGAAGAAATTGCACATGAAACCTGGTCATGAAGGGTCACCAAAGGAACGAAACTCAAGAAGTACTGAAGTGTGTGCAATATGCATTAACCTGTATTGTATCCTAACATACAGATTCACCGTAGTTTTTTTCCAGTGGTCAGCTCTCTCATTCCATTATATATTTAGGGGAGCAATAAAATCAATGAGCAAAAGTTTGTTCAGCTTCATCACTAAGTTATCTCTATAGTGGTTTCTCAAAATGATAATCAATGAAATCGACTTGAATAGAAGGATTACATTAACTCAGTAGTAACATGTTACAGGAACATGGAGCGCATTTATATGAATTTAACCAATGTGTATTTCTCACAAAATCTTCATAATCTAGAGGATCACTGAGTGGTCTTCCCGATAGGTTGGATTGGAGGTATTGGATTATTTTTAGACTCACTTTTGTAAAACACCTGTGACTAGTCAACATCCTTTCAGGAAGAAATACCCATCATTTGTAGGCTATACAGTAGACCAAAAATGATGGTACATTTCAAGCTTTTCAATACTCATTACAATATAATCCTTACATGGTCTCCCTGCACATTAAAAATGTACAATTAACTCTTCACTCACTTACGCTCTCCATAAACTGTATCATAGAACTCTTACATGGAACACATGTAAGGAGCTAAATAAATGCAGAATCTAAACAGGAATTTAATATTTTTCTATGCTTTATTATGTTTATATTGAGTCAGTGGCACATACCTAACTTTATTTCCGGAAGACTAGTATTGAAGTATTGCTTTGTAGTGCAATAGAAACATAGGTAAGAAGCAAAAGTCCTTCTTTTCTGTCAAGAAGATAAGCACCATAAGTACAAACAGTACATCTAGAGCTCGATTACATGGCTCCTGTAGAAACTCCAATAAGGCTGATATGTAGCTACCGGAGCTCTTACAAGAGAATTTATGTATTTATTACATGGCTCCCGTGGGCTATTACTCATAAGACCGTACTGATATTTAGCAAGGGGGGTATGTAACGTATAAGAAATAGCTTGCAAGTGCCCTTAATTGTTATGTAAGCAGCTGTGAGTATAACAATTATAGTCAGAGTGTGGAGATCTGCTTTGTTCAGTCGGGATTGATAAGGCTGTTATGGCCAAACCTACCCAGCAGATACACCAGGTTCTTTTTTGGTCCCTTCATCAAGGCAGCCGCTATCTCTAAAATCCCCTTGCATTAATACAGCATTTAAAAATATGAACACAAGATCAGCATATAAAAAAGAATCAGGAACTGCTTTTATTGCTGTTGAAATTCATAACATATTCGTCTTGTCAGGGACAGTGAGATCTTCAACCCTCACTCTATCAAGTCTGGAGCAGAACAGGTTCAATGGGCGAATGTTTAAACTTGAACTGGTAACATTCTGTAACAGTCTGTGAGTTCTCTGGGTTTTCTATAAATTGCTAATACAGTTATTGACAATGTTTTGTATGCAAGGCATCATAACATCCACTTTACTAGTGGTACAGAACCAGGATAGCTATTATATTCTCTAGGTATTCTTACACATATACAGTATATCTTCTAGATATCTTATTCCATATATATATTAATCCAGTCAGACAGTGATAGCTGTTACCTCTGTCAGGAGCATCAACACACTTCAGTCAGAACAGACTTTACATAACAGATTACATAACATCTCAACTGTCACTTAAGTTTCATATTATTGTTCATAAACATTGCAGTTTGCAAACATCACATATGAATTTTACAGGTGTTACATGGTCAAAGGATATGCAACGGTTGATAAAACAGAAGTATTGTTAAGTGGGATTGTATTTGTAGGGCAGATGGGTAGGTGTTAACAACTAGCGCTATGTATTAATGAGGTGTGACTTAGTATTTGTTGGGTGTCAATGTTTAATTGTCTGTGCAGATATTTGTAATTGACGTTGTTATGAATTTCATAGTTGTTTTAGTATTGTTGTTTATGGTTGAATTATCCTTTTATAAAGATTCCTTTTGTGCTTTAGGATGTGTAGGCTCTAATTTTATTTCATTAAAAATATGCTTCTTTGAGCATTTTTTTCTTTTTCTTGGACACTTGTAGTAAGTGTTCTTGTGAGAGGTTTATCTGCTCTTATTGCTGGTTGAGTTTATACGTAAAGATTATTATCACTCCAAGCGCTAGCAGAGCCTTGCGATAGCTAGTACTTTGACAGAAGAGATATAATGCACTAGGTAAAATCGTAGCTATCACTTGCAAGAGTTTGCTGCAAGTGGAATATAATAGGTATGTGGCTCCCTACTTGGAATGTTCAGTTGCAAAATTTCCTACGGGAGTCATGTAATCGAGCAATCAGTAAGGTCTTATAGAAGCCATTTATCACACTTTAGGTGAAATCTCTATTTAAAAAGCTTGACTTAATTTAACCTCAAGATGGCCTTATGTATATCCTAGGTATATGCTTAAAAGAACTCTGTCTCCAGAACAGGAAGTTGATAATTTTAAAGAACATTAAAAGCTGGCTATACTAGCAGTTTTCCTCCACACTAAATCTTTTCTGAAATATTTAGATTTGATTTTGTAGTTCCTGCATGCTAATGTGTGGCTCATTATTTTAATGTACAGCTCAGAGTGCTTGATAAGGGTTGGAAAAGGGTCTAACTGCCATAACATTACATTTTAGCTCTTTATTTTGGTCACTACAGAGACAGACAAGCGGTCTGTAATCCTAATTATCACATCAAAGCAGCTAATTTATATGCACATACTGCTCATTTCCATATAAATCAGAGAACAACAACATGGAATTTAACAGGACTGATACACTTCAGAAAAAACACAACCATAAGACAGTTTTTCATGCCCATTAAAGGCACATCTAAGTTAGATGGATTAATACATTACTGCACTCCTCAGACAAAAAACATCCTTGATATATGCAGCACATTTCATAAAACATTTTATATTTATTAATATTTAAAAATCCCTCTAATCTTTATGTTGATGCCCCCAGGAGTGTCTACACAGGCACCTGCCCCCCCCAATCCGCATGGGACTTTTTAACTCATTATTCACCTACTGTGTCTTCCTAACAGGTTTTGTTAGGGAAAATGCTGAATAAGGATGGGATTCCTCAAAATGCTACAATAGTAATTAAAACTAATATAAAATACTGGGAAACATTAAGGAAAAATTATGATTTCTCAAACAAACCATCCTTAGCACACACAATTCAACCTCGATTAGCGAAATATACATCTAATGAACATACAATATGGGAAAAATGGAGTTTGCGCTATGTAGAAGATGTTTATAATGAGAATAGTTTATTTTCTTTAGTAACTTCAAAGAAAATATGACATCCCTCCATCCTATTGGTTGAAATACAGATCTCTTATACAAATTCTAAATACAAATAATTATAAAACAACTATAAATTATAACTTAACCAAATTTGAAAAGTTATGTTTGAATACTTATAAAACCAAATTAATAACAAAATGTTATGGAATAATATCTAAGAAAAATGAGATGTATAAAACCAATAGAATGGAGAGTTGGGAATATTATATTGGAGAAAAAATGGAGTGAAACAATATGGTTCAATGCCTTTACTAAAGCAATGAAATGTACAATGTATAAAGAGATATACTTCAAAATAGTACAACGATGGTACTATGTTCCATATAAATTAGCCCAATTTAATAATCTGACATCTGACAAGTGTTGGAAAGAATGTAGCCAATTAGGAACTCTTTATCATTTATGGTGGGATTTTCCCAGAGTATCCAAATTCTTGGAAATATGCTTGGTAAAAATTAAAGATATTATGAATATAGACTTATCAAATACCCCAAAGGCAGTGTTATTACATATTTTACCTGTAGAAATTAAATTCTCCACTAGGAAACTTATAGTCCTATTTTGATTGTATGTAAAGTAAGGCTAATTAAAAAATGGAAATCCAATCAAATACCTAATTGGTTAGAGAAACAATATACTCTTGAGAAAAATAGAGATTTTGAAATAAAAAACTACGAAATTGGGAAGCCATTAAAAGAAAGAAATAAAACATGGAAACTTTGGGATAATTATCATGTAAACAATTAAATAAATGTAATTGTAACTACTTTCTTGTATTAAATATATTTTATTATGTAGTAAATAGATTAAGATGAATTTATTACAAAACAAAACTATACTTCTTCTTGTTTTTCTCTATATAAAGTGTTAGGAAAAAAAGGATTGTATGATGCATGTATTGCAATTTTATGTTTTGAACTGTTTTGTATAAAAAAAAAATATATATATATATATATATATATATATATATTTACAGTAAGCTCTTTCAAACTCTTTTCATGATTATGTGCTAGATTGTTTTAGGACTCAAAGCATAGAGTATTTAGTTTATTATCAAAAGAAACTATTATTTATTAGTGGCAATTAGTGTTTTTTTTTTGTTTTTTTGCATGGACTGTACCTTGGAAGTGTAAGTTCCATTTCTTTCTGGATCTGTTTCTTCTTATGGTTAGTTTATTCCGTTATGGAAACCCTTTCAGTATAACAAATTCATATCACATCTGCATGCTCTCTAAAGTTCCACAAAGGAACATATTGGAAGTATGCTATTTCAGTGGTCTTTTGAGTTAAAGTTGCTCCAAATGTCTCTAGACTGTCATTATTTGTGAATCAAAATATAGAAATAGCTAGCAAATGGTGCTGCCTTACTACATTTCATATTTAGCTTCAAATCCATGGAAGTCATGAAATGAAAATATGACTTGGCAGACTGAAAGTGTTTTGAAAACTCTGTACCTGAAGTTTTCAGTTGGTTCGAAAAGGTGACCCTATAAAAAACGTAATCAAAAAATAACTGTACTTTCAGATTATGATGTTTCCAATTTTTTTTAAATATTTATAGTTTTTGACAGATTCTTTTCTTTTAGGGCCAGCACAGACCCAACTTCTCTCCCTCGCACCTTGGGAGAACTGCAGCTTTATCGTGTTCTACAAAGAGCCAATTTGCTTGGTTACTATGACACCTTCATCCAGCAGGGAGGTGATGATGTTCAACAGCTGTGTGAAGCTGGCGAGGATGAGTTCTTGGAGATCATGTCCTTGGTTGGCATGGCATCTAAACCACTTCATGTTCGACGACTACAGAAGGCCTTGAGAGACTGGGCAACTAACCCAGGCCTTTTTAACCAGCCAAGTTTGGGCAATGTCCCTGTTAGTAACAGTATTCCATTGTTTAAGATCTCTGAGACAGTTGGGAGAGGAATAAAGCTTAGTAATGGACACAGCAATTTGTCTGATGGCCAAAAAAAGGCACCCGAGGCTATAGGACTACCAGAACATCGTGAACAAAGCGGGAAAAGATCTCCATCCCAGCTGGATAGGAGACCATGGACAGCTCAAATTTCCCCAGAACCAGATGATGGGGATGATGACGATATTGATGAGGATGAAGATGGGAGAGGAACACCATATACCACCCCAGGAGAGAGACTAGAATCTGAGCTGGTTCAGGTGGTATCAGACAGTGTGGAGCGGCTGATGAAGGGGTTGCCTCGGGGAGACATTGCAGAGGCTCGCTCCATGCTTAAGCTAAATAAGAAGTTAGGACGCTCACTGGGACACATCTTTCACATGAGTGATGGAGGTCAGAGGAAGGAGCGGGAGATCCGCAGGCACAGCGCCATCTATGGAAGGAGTGAATCCAAGAGAAGGGAAGGAAAGAGACTTACATTGCATGAGGTCAGTTATGACGCAAATGTAAAATCCTGAAAATCCCATTATGTGTAGCTAACAAATTCCATTTGCTGTCATCAGAAAATATACATTTCTCTTTAGGTTTCGCCAGATAAATGAAAATTAAATTGCACTATAAAGTGATACATTTTTTATTGGACAAATATTATATTTAGAGAGACAAACTTTCAAGAAATGTACCTGCTTTTCAAGTTGAAGCAATGTTGACTAAATTTTAAAAATTATCCGTTAACAGAAGTATAGAGGGTAATTAAACAATAAATTATAAAAAAATTAGAGCAATAGAAACATAGTGAAAGACATTGTAAATTTCAAAATGGATGTGGGTTGAAAGTCTGGTGTGAATGCACAAGGTCAGAGAGATAAAAGAGAAGTATGTATATGTTATATACATTTAATAATTGAATTATATAACATCCAATCAGTATTGCTTTTGACTTAACAAAAGTTGTTACTCTAAAAAAAATGTTTGACCAATAAAAAAAAGTATAATTCTTTACTGCAGTACAATGTAGTTATTAAATACTTGACATACCGTATATATCTTATTAATCTGTTTTACTGGACATTCATGGTCATTCCAATATTTAGGAAAGGTTTTAACCAGATATATGTCACATGTACTGATCGTGCTTAGGTAGCATATTTAAATACATGCTAAATCATATACTGCCAAAAGAATGCTGAAAGTCAGTGAAATCACTGAGTACCTTCTTCAAAAAAAATAATTGTTTACATAAAAAAAAATTTAAGCTTGTAAATTCTGTTTTATGATTATTTTGGAGTCACAATATACCTACCACACATTCCTAACCCTCTACTATACTTATGGGTATGAAGATTGAGCATCATGCAGTACAAGCTGGAGAAGTCATTATAGGTGCATCCATATGGGACTCTGTATTGGATTGTCATAGAGTGTTCTGTAGGAGTGTGCTTTGTGAGGTATTCTCAGTAGAGTGCTTTGGAGTGACACCTTGTATTTCTGTGACTGCCTTTCCAGTATTTATGGGAATTACCTGTTCTTCTGTTCTCATGTAACATCATGCTTTGTTATAACCTATTGAAAGGGTGTTTGTTCCAAAGAGGAAATAACATGAAAGAGTATTTTATATGACAGATTTATTAGTAACCCATATAATGATTACAAAAAAATATTTGTCCACTTTTACTTCGGCAGCTGACGATAAATGAGGCTGCGGCACAGTGCTGTATGAGGGATAACACCTTGCTCCTTCGCAGGGTAGAGCTGTTTTCGCTTGCAAGGCAGGCTGCCCGAGAAAGTTCTTACCTGGCATCTCTCAAGTGCTCCAGGTGAGTTCATCATCAATTTCACAGAAGAAATGTAACAAATGAATAAGAATTTGACTTTATTTATTTTTATTGAGCCTTTGAGACAGTAATGAATACTAGTTAGTGGCAATGTTGTGTGTCTGTGCTTGCGTCATTCAGTCACATTCTCCGTGACCTCATGGACCATAACACACCATGCTGATCCACTTGGTATTCATGGCAGAGATACTAAAATGGATTGCCAATTCCTTCTCCAGTGGCCACAGCATACAGCTGGTATTCCAAGGTGGTCCCCCAGCCTTGCATGGCTTCAGGGTGATGTGACCTCTTGTTTCGCTCGCTGGATTCAAACCCAGGTTGCAGCAGTGAAAGCACCGGATCCTAACCACTGGACCACCAGGGAGCCAGGAACAGTGTTACATACATTTTATTCTTTCATGTTTGTGAAATATATGTATTAGTTTAGTTTAGTTTAAACTTTTCCTTTAACATTAACAATATTAACCAGAACTGAATGTTTGTTATGAATGGTGGTTTATTTCCAGTATGTTACTGGACCAGCTATATGATTTTATTTGGCAACCTCTTATAACAACCTAGTCCACTGGCAAGAAGTGGGATGTTGCATAGTAAATAATGCATTAGCTGCCAAAAAACATTGCTAATTACTAAGCATTACTATTATCTTATTATCCAGTGTTTTAGCAGAAGGAATATTGCATTGTAGTTAGTCTTCTATTTACCCCTACCTATATATATGAATAGTCCTACGTATGTGTTTTTACATTCTAAAATTAGCCCTAACCAATGTTGTTTTCTTTCAGACTGAATGCTGAAGAAATGGGCATTTTGCAGCCAAAAATGCTTAAGCAAGAGGTAAGAGTGATATTCATAGGGGAGTGGTGGGCCTCCATTGGGAGTCAATGGGCAGCCCTCGGTCACATGCTGTGCTCTGAGGTTTCACACTGAGCTTCCATCTTGTTCCCTAGAGTTGGAAAGCATGTTTTTTTTTTCCAGCACATAGACCATTTAAATGTATCCTCCATAAGCAGTGCATTACTCTTTCTCTCCTCTCTATTTCGTCCTCTCTATTAATACTCTGCTAATTCATTCCTCTTTAACACAGATTTTGTGATCAGATCCAACAAAAGATTTAAACAAATTGTGCAGCCACTTTGAGGGACCCTGCTCTTTGCTTGAAATAAATAGTTATAGACCACTAAGTCCATATGCATTTCAGACATAACTAAATACAGTTCTAAAATTTACAAAATAAATAAGATGTACTTTTCAATATTAAAAACCTAGATAAACTGTACTTTAAAGGTATATCTAAGTTTCATGGGTTAATACAATTCTGCAGTCCTCCAGTAAAACCCATTCTTTATATATGCAGCACATTTCATAAAACGTTTTATTTTTATTAATATCTATAAATTTCTCTAATGATTATGTTGACATTCCCAGGGGTGTTCACACAAGACCCTGATCTCCACCCAATCAGCATGCAGCATTTAGGGGATCGATTTTAACTCATTACACACCTTCTGTGCCTTCCTCAGCCAATAGGAGGGCACTGATATCAGCCATGAAGTCACTCCTGGGATGTGCTTCCTGCTGCAGTGTCTGCTCTCTGTCTGTGCTGCCCACGCCCTTCACCCCAGATCAGCACAGACACACAACATATCACAGGCTGCTTTGCAGCACCAACAAGAATCCCAGAGATTAATTCAAATGTATCAGCTGCATGAGCCTCCTCCTGATTGGCCAAAAGGAATTATTCATTTTATGCTAATATAGCCTTGGTTTTAATGGGGTGTTTGCTCTAATTTTCAATTGTCAGAAATTACAAGACATTTTGCTAACTTCAAGGTACGTTTCTAAATGTTTATTTTGGTATTTTTCATACAAAAAATGTTTGCATACACTACTGATTCTCCTCTATCAGTTGTATTCATAATCCAGGAAACGTACATATGCCTTTAAGGGAACCGGCAGATGTTATAAATATGTATAATATAAACCTACAAATAATAGCATTTTCTTAATTGAATTATATTTTATTGAAAACTTGCATTTTCTTACAGTAAACATACATATGTAAGTTCACCAAGCTCATGTGTAATCATTTTCAAAAGTATTTTCTCTGACAAATGTGAGTATGTGTTGACCACAGGAGAAATTAGTCTAGTGATCTGCTCAAGCTCAGATTGGTTACAGAACACGTTTTTGTCAATGAAAACTATGCATACGGCACATATTATTTAATCGTTCTTGTTGTCATGTCCGACTCTTTGTAACCCTATGGACTGCAGCACAACAGACACATCTATCAGCCACTGCCCCATGAGCTCCATTAAACTCATGTTTATTGCTTCAATTACCTCATATATCAATCTCTGCCTTTACCGTCCCCTTCTTTGTGTTCCTTCAATCTTTCCTAGCATCAGAGTCTTCTCTAGGGAAACCTGTCTTTTTGCGATATGGCCAAAATATTTGAGATTTAGCCTGAAATGGATACAAGAAAGTTTAGTTGCGGTAGATTAGTTGCGGTGACAAGGTATGTCTCCATGAATCAATAAGTAGAAAGGACAGAATATTATGAATTTCTTGTTTATCTTCAGGCTGTGGAGTTGCCACTTCAGGAATCAGAGAGTGGGACAACGCCCGTCCGGCACAACTTGGAGGAGGACAGTGGCAGTATATCTGGGGAAAGTGTGGATGGACATTTGCATGGTGAGAGCTTTAACTGCGTGGTTGGAGCTTCAATACAAATAGATGCACATATTGTTTATGAATATTTCAGCTGGATTACATGGCTCCCACCATAGGATCTCCCGCAAGAGTTCTTACGAGAGAAGTTAAGTAGCTATTACATTGCTCCACCAGGCTATTTCACGTAAGAACTTATGATACAAAGCACGTAAGGGAAATAGGTTATGAGACTCGCAATGGTCCTTATGAGTTCACTTAAGTAGATGAG
The DNA here is from genome assembly GCA_027410445.1 of Discoglossus pictus. Lineage (NCBI taxonomy): Eukaryota > Metazoa > Chordata > Amphibia > Anura > Alytidae > Discoglossus > Discoglossus pictus. The sequence goes on from CM050164.1 coordinate 378,756,201, forward strand.
AGTAATTTTCATAGAAATACCACTAAAGTTAAAGAACATACAGTAAGTAAATATTGTAATATTGTATCTGTATAGCTACACGTTTCCCTCTAAGACACATTGATGTGGTTTAATATTCTTACATAGTTACATAGTAATTGAGGTTGAAAAAATACTTTCAGCCCATCAAGTTTAACCTTTTAAGATCTCCTCTGATCTGCAATTTTGCGGGTTAATTGTTAATTTTTGCACATGAACATTGCAGTTCATACAAATCATATTATGTGTTAATTTCTAACTTATTACATGGTATTAAATGGTCAGGGATACACAGGTGGGTGGGTGGCAGGTGGATATACATTAACCCCTGGAGGGTTGTATTAATAAAATGTGACAGCATTAGTTGGGTGTCAGTGTTTAATTGTGTGAGCAGATATTGGCAAATGACATTGGGCGCTATTCTAATCGTAATTTATACACACTTAAACTGCTCTGAAAATTGTCACAGATTATATTAGCTACTCACAATCTGATTACGAGTTCCCCACCCACATTCACTACAAGCCAGCCAAAGGTTCAACACCAGCCTCAGAACTCCACTGCTTTTAGCACAGCTTGAATATTATGAGCTCTAAATAATTAAAGTTACACAAAACCGATACTCTATTAGACCCGTAGCTCCAGACTGCAAATACAAATCTAACCCGCCATTGAAAAAAAGTATCAAGTTTTTGTCAAAAATATTTCTGAGTAATATTAATCTCAGCACTTAAAGGGTTCATGAAATCCACATGACTAGAACAGATGATCTAATGCATCGAATGCATTTTATAGATTGCTAGATTGCTTGATTGCGAGACCGATCAACAAATATTACTTATTGGCACTCATTGATTCTTAGCCTCTGAATGTGGATTATGTCTAACTTCCATGTTTTACTGACATCATGATGATGGATTCATTTACTGTTGGCTGTGTCTAAAAAGTAAATTACGGACTTGCTTAAATGTTGTCAGATCATATGATCACGCCCCCTAAAATCAGACTTAAAAAGTCAGGCTTTATGAGTTCAACCTTGCAGAACTGGCGAACTGGAGTCAATAGAATACATCTAAACATTTATATAAAAAAAAACTAATAGAATATGGCCCATTGGGATTTACTTGGTGGTTCTTTAGTACTGCTGTATAGGGCTGGGTTAACCATTAGAAAGGCTTCTTTTCTCCTTTAGGGTGAGTAGGCTTCACTGACAAGACTTACAGGAGCCATGTAACTGAGCCCATAGTTTGTTGTTGTGTGTGGCAATCTGAATAATATAATTTCATAAATATAAATTATAGAAATAATGTATTTTTTTGTGATACCTTTCATGTTTTATATGGAGGTAACATTGTGCAAGACTAAGTCTAATTAATGTAATCACTGTTGAAATCTTTCACTTCCTTTCATTAGTACTCAGGACAATGAGAGAGGTGGGAAGGGGTACAGCAATGGCAATTAATGAGGTAAACTTTGTTTTTAGATTATGTTTCTTAGCTAAACTTTTGCTTTGCTGTTTGCACATGTATTTTAATGTTAATGATAGCGAGGTAACAAAATATAGGTTTGATAGGAAAAGTGCAAACACTGGCCCTTTAAATACCAACACAAGGCCTTTAAACTTATTTAACAGAGCCTAAATATCCCACTCTTTGAGAAGTTACCACAGCCTACAACTATTCCCCCTATGTCTTGCATAAGCATTTACTATGTAAATAATGATATTTCACAGTTTAACACTAATTATCACATCTTCTCCTTCAATTATTAGCTATTTGGTAATAAAAAAACAACTTTTGTTCAATATCAGGCTGCCAGTAAATTATTAATCCGAGCATTTGTAAGTGTAGTATTGCACATAACAGAATTTATTTCAAATTTAATTATACATTTAACTATATATGCTCTATTAACTGCTATGTTCATATTTAATTATAAGATGTTCAACTTGAATTATGAAATGTTTATTACGTATGTATTATACAATGTGAATTGAAATAATCTGTTTCTGAACTCCAGACATTTCACATTTTACATTTAACTTACAAGGCTTTTTCTTTTCTTTCAAAACCTTAAAACAAAACAATGATTAGATAAAATAAAAGCTAACTTTACCTGTACTGAGAGGAGTTGATAGCCCAATTGGATGGTGGAGGGTGGAGGAGGGGGGCAGAGAGGTTATTGCTTGGAAGGGGAGTCCCCTTCCAATAAAACACCAGGCCCTTGTACAATAGTTCTTTCTCTTTTCTGTCTCAACACCACTAAACTATGCTGGAGACTTTGATGTAAGGATTTTCACTAGGAACTTATCAAGAGAAACTTGCTTCTGCAAAATGTTTCTGAAGTGAGACATTGATTGATCATTAAACAAGGCCACATTTTGGCTTGCTTGAGTTTTGTCAGGGTGATAGTGTTCAACAAAATGTTGTAATTCATCCCATTTAGAACACATTTCTTTTATCAGTGCAATAGGTGCGTCCTCCCTTCCCTCCTCTTCACATGAAGAAAGTTCCTCTGCCCCAGTCTGTTGCTGCTCTCTTTGAAGTTCCCACAACTCCTCAGCACTTAACTCTTCTCTGTGCTCTTCCACTAACTCTTTAATGTATTCATAACTGGCCTCCAAGCCCATGGACTTGCCCAGAGACACAATGTCCTCCACTATTGGGCTAGGTTCAGCCTTTAAAGTCCCTCAGATTTACATCTTCCACAATTTCCTCCAGGCAGAGTTCATGGTCTTGTAAGAGACTGCATTCCAGGCCTTGACTATTAGATTGACACAGTGGAGGAAATTTAAATGATCCTTCCAGAACTCTCTCAGTGTCAACTCAGTATCCAAGGTCTCCTCAAAGCACCTCTGGAGGAGGACCTTTGGTATACAGTTTTTTAAATTTTGAAATGACCTAATGGTGTATAGGCTGGATCAGAGGATTTGTATGAAGGTTCTCCAGCAAGTTGTCCTCCAAGCCAGAAGGGTGATCAGGAACATTGCCTATTATTAATAGAGCCCTCAGATGCAGTTCTTTTCCCTGCAAATGTTTTTTTACACTGGAGCAAAACAATTAATTAATCCATTCGATGAAGAACTGCCCAGGCTTTTCTGTTGGCCCTCCACATTACACTTACCGTATATACTCGAGTATAAGCCGAGTTTTTCAGCCCTTTTTTTAAGGCTAAAAAGGGCCCCCTTGGCTTATACTCGAGTCACTCTCCCCCCCCCCCCCCGTGCCTCTAACCCCCCTGTGTCTCTCTAACCCCCCCCGTGTCTCTCTACCCCCCCTGTCTCTCTACCCCCCTGTGTCTCTTTCCCTCCCCCTCCTCATCCTCAACCCCCCTCATTCTAAACCCCCCTCATTCTAACCGCCCCCTCATTCTACCCTTCTAAATACCCCCGTCTCCCTTTCCCCTCACTTACCTGCATCTGAAGCTCCTGCTCCGGCCTCCGCGCCACGTCCCGGAAGGAGCGGAGGCCAGAGCAGGAGCTTCAGATGCAGGTAAGTGAGGGGAAAGAGAGAGGGGGGTTTAGAATGAGGATGGGGGGAGGTTGAGGAGGGGGGTTGAGGTTGAGGAGGGAGGTTGAGGATGAGGGAGGTCGAGGATGGGGGGTTGAGGTTGAGGATGGGGGTTGAGGTTGAGGAGGGAGGTTGAGGAGGGGGTTGAGGATGGGGGGTTGAGGTTGAGGAGGGGGGTTGAGGAGGGAGGTTGAGGAGGAGGGAGGTTGAGGATGAGGAGGGAGGTAGAGGAGGGGGGTTGAGGATGAGGAGGGAGTTTGAGGAGGGGGGTTGAGGAGGGAGGTTGAGGAGGGGGTTGAGGATGGGGGGCTGAGGTTGAGGAGGGAGGTTGAGGAGGGGGATGAGGATGGGGGGTTGAGGTTGAGGATGGGGGTTGAGGAGGGAGGTTGGGGAGGGAGGTTGAGGAGGGAGGTTGAGGATGAGGAGGGAGGTTGAGGATGAGGAGGGAGGATGAGGACGGGGGTTGAGGATGGGGGGTTGTGGATGAGGAGGGAGGTTGAGGAGGGGGTTGAGGATGAGGAGGGAGGTTGAGGAGGGGGTTGAGGATGGGGGGTTGAGGTTGAGGAGGGGGTTGAGGATGGGGGCGTTGAGGTTGAGGAGGGAGGTTGAGGATGAGGAGGGCGGTTGAGGAGGTGAGGTTGAGGAGGGTGGTTGAGGATGATGAGGGAGGTTAAGGATGAGGAGGGAGGATGAGGAGGGGGTTGAGGATGGGGGGGTTGAGGTTGAGGAGAAGGTTGAGGATGAGGAGGGGGTTGAGGATGAGGAAGGAAGGCTGAGGTTCAGTAGGGAAGTTGAGGTTGAGGAGGGAGGTTGAGGAGGGGATTGAGGATGAGGAGGGGGGTTGAGGTTGAGGAGGGGGTTAAGGATGGGGGGGATGAGGATGAGGATGGGGGGGTTGAGGAGGGAGGTTGAGGAGGTGGGTTGAAGAGGGGTTGAGGAGGAGGGGGTTGAGGATGAGGGGGTTGAGGAGGGAGGTTGAGGAAGAGGTGGGATGATGAGGAGGGAGGTTGAGGATGAGGAGTGGGGTTGAGGAGGGAGGTTGAGAATGAGGAGGGGGGGGGAAGAGACACAGGGAAGGGAGAGGGGGGAAGAGACACAGGGAAGGGAGAGGGGAGAAGAGACACGGGAGAGAGAGGGGGACACAAGAGGGGGGACACAGACGGCACAAGAGAGACACAGGGGGCAGCACATTTCCCACCCTCGACTTATACTCGAGTCACTCATTTTACCCAGTATTTTGTGGTAAAATAGGTGCCTCGGCTTATACTCGGGTCGGCTTATACTCGAGTATATACGGGTAATTTGCTTTTTAGCACACTTTTTTCTCTTGAAATGTAGTGCTTTTCACTTTGACAGACTAGTAGAGGCTTACGTTTTAAATCCCCACTAGCATTCCCACACACCAACAGAGTTAGCCTGTTCTTATGGTTATGTTCGGCATTTTCTTCTAAAATAAACCAGTCTCGTCACAGTTGAAGACTTGTTGGGGGAAAAAACCTCAGCCTCTACATAGTCCTAAACTCACTAACAAAGGTTTCATCAGCTTCTTTTTCAGCACTGGCTGCCTCTTCACACACTGTGAATGCCAGTTCTCTTTTCAAATTTACCTTTAAACACCTCACTGTCCTCACCACTTGTTGCAGACTTGTCTTTTGACAGACCAGCATGCAATTGTTTTGCTTTCTATCAAATTACTGCCTCGGAAATACTATCACCCAATAACTGTTTTTCATTAATCCAAATGTACAATTTCTCTACTTCCTTCAAAGTCTATGACCTCTGCTTAGCCCCAGCCTTCACACATTTAGCTCTCCATTAATAGCCTCCTCTTATTTCACTATCATAGAGATTGTTGTTCTAGGCATTTTGTAATCGCCGGTCAGATCACACACGTGGCTACCATGCTCATACTTAGCTATTATCTCTTTTTTCTGTTCTATCACGGTTCTCACTAATTTTCTTTTCTGCTGGGTGGTATCACTAGCCTTTATAGAACTTATTATGACTTGTAAGCACAAGCTACTCTTTGGTTCTTCTTGGAGAGACAGGATGAGGGGCGGCATCTTGACTCCTATAGATTCTGGCCAATGAGATGAGTGCCAAGCAAGCATTGAGTGCTGAAGCATTTGTTCTTCATTGTCAAATACCCAACTCGACAAGTTTTGAAGCTGACAAGTGTCGAGGTATGACTCTGCATGTGTCATGGGGGATTTCATGTTATCCTATGGAGACATACTTTCCCATTCAACAGAACTGATAAGATATATTTTCTAAATCCATGGTACCACCCTTTTCTCACAGTTTCTAATCCTTTTAGGAACAAAGGCAAATATCTTCTGCCATTAAGGCAAAACTTAATACAATAGTTAAAATCATTTTATCATGCCAAGTTCTTCAAAGAAGCACACTATCAATATGCACTTCAGTGGTCCGTTAAGTTGGGATGGCTCCTGGTAGAGATTCTGTTTTCTCCTGTAGTCTCATTACTAAACAAACATAATAAAAAAGAAAATCTATTTGTCATTTTATTTTTGTGAGCAGACAAGTATATTTTCTCTTTCAATTCATATAGTTCATAATTGCAAAATGACAGTTATCTCCTACTTATGTTTATTATGATATTTATCAACTGAATATTATTTAAAATTCATTTTCTCACATTAAACTTACATGGAAGTTTACTATTTATACTTTTTAATCATCATTTCTGATCTACCCACTTCTCTCTTTCAGATTAGCAAATAATTGCTAATTAGATGATAGGACTCTGTCTGTATTTTTTTAGACCAAAGTTATGTGAAACTGAAAAGACTGAGCATGTGCACACTCCAAAAAATTAAATAACCGAATCAGCCTATTTATTCCCTAGGGTCTGTGCCTACATAGTCTTTATAATCATTTCAACTGATAAGTATTGTTATCACCTATATGTTTAAATTGTGCCATATTTGGAACATCCACTGTATAGATTTAAGTGACAGGTGCATGTGTGTATATTGCTACTGATATGTTTTACTTAAGTCACGGAATTGTATTTGTGTAAATAATAATAAAAATATATACTTTTCTCCTACAGCAGTAGCAGTGAGAATACCTTCTTCCCCTGGAGCTCCACCTACAGATCTATCCCTTACAGTCTCGCATGCAGCTCCCTGGAGCAGGCAGCTTCTGCAGCAGACTCTTATGGATGAGGGCTTACGACTGGCTAGACTGGTGTCACGAGACCGATTGGGCCGCCTCAGTCTGTGTGTGCCTGGTACACCTCACATCTCAGGTGAAGAACGTTCATTGTTGGGTTACATTGTCAGAGATTTAATAATCTAACTGTATTGTCAGAAAAAGGGGTGTATTTTCCTTAATGTGCCAATACAAACTGTAGTTGCCATATCAGTTCTAGACAAAAACAATTTATTAATAACTGGTTATACCCATGGACCAAAACAAATTCTTTCTTAGCTGATGTATGGTGATTCTTTGTCCCAGTTGTGCCTTACTCATGTCTACAGTTGTGTTAACGTTCTACCAGTTAGGCCTAAATCTCATTGTCATCATTATCAACATTTTTCCCATTTATATAGAAAATTATGGAGATTTACTGTGGTAAAATGTCACATAATTGCTTTCAAGTAAATTATACAAGAGTATGGGGGTCCCCGATCTGGGAGCTACTATTAAGAGGAGATATATGAGCAAGTGAGACCTGATGAAGGTGCATGAAGGACAAGGATCTAGCAGTGCTTCCCACCCATATCCTCAAAGTACACCAATGATTCAGAATGTGAAGATAGCCTCACCCAGCCCAGGTCTTCTAATCACTGGCTCAGTACATTGATTGACTCATCAGCATTGAGTATGAAGGGATATCCTCAAATACTGGCCCTTTATATACCTTGAGAACCATTGGTATTTAAGAAAATAGGAAGTTAGTTGTATAAATGTTTCAGTCTCTTTTAATAATATTCTTTAAAGCTACTTTTGATATTAATAATTTATTTAGATGCTTTTATGATGTAGAATGGAGAATGTGAATACTCCCTTTAGAGACAGGTTCTTTGTGCTCATGTTTTCATTCTTGGTGCTCTACTTTGAGTATGGTTTATTCTACAACTACTTTTTTCTCATTTCATTGTGCTTTTAGTATTTAATATACATTTACATTTTCCACCAACCTGCCATGTTTTATTATACATATTGGAAATGTGAATTATATTTATTTTTCACCTCATCTCATTTCTGTTAATCTTTTATGTATACCAGAGTGTGAGGATGGTGGATCGGAAAGTTGCCCAAGTCTCCCAGTCTCCCCTCATATCACAGACCTAAGACCTGGAAATGGCAAAGGGCAGGATGAAGGCAGCAACTAACATTGAAAAGGAAAACAACGGTCAGAGCTCCTCTGGAATGGGAAACATACAATTAAGGCTCCAGTTTCTTTAAGAGCCATCAATAAGAAGTAGCCATTTTATCCATGATAATTAAGGAAGACTGTATCTCCATTAAAGCCATCTTTATTAAATAATCTAAACAAATAACTAAACATTAAAACAACTTAAATGTGCACCAGGGCATGATAGTGTAAGCCAGTCTTTAATGTGGAGTGATGTATGAAGAATACATCTATCACTAAATATATAATGTATCATAATATCACAATTTTGAGTGACTGAGGGGAAAATATACAGATATGGCTTAACCTCCCAAAATGGCTACCACAATTATGTGAGTGGGCCAATTTAACTCTTGATGGATCTCATACTGTATTTGTGGACATTCTTCTTCGTCAGACTTATATCTACTGTATCTTTATAAATAATATAAGAAATAAGTAAGCAATAAAGCAAACCTTGTGATTTGTCTGCAATAGTTTAAAAATATATGGCAAGGGTTTCTTATAAACAATTTCCATGCAAGTTCTGCAGATGGAGACCATTGCTATAAAATCACTCTTCTATCTTGGAGGAAACCAAAATATTCAAGATCAATTGCTTGTATTATGTATTCAACACTTATCTCTATTGTGAATGTGAGTGTGCACAGATGTATGCTTGCTCTCTATTAGCACTACATTGAATTAGGCAATCACAATGTACAGTGCAGCTCAACAATCCTGGTTGTAAGCTACATCTCCTCAATGCATTGCTCTTATAAGAAGCTAAGAGGTTCTATAGCATTGTACCTCATATCCAAAAATAAAGCAATCTCTACTTGCTCAACCCTAAAGACTGAGTCACAGATTGCCTATTTCTAAGATCAAGCAGGTATTTCCTTAAATCCTAGTTCCTTTGAGCTTGGTGAGTACTCCAGCAGAGAATCGCTTGGACAACTAGATAGATAAATGTATTTTCTTGTCAGCCAACAGAGAGTTGCCAATATTGTCACACATCTATTCTAGATCATATTGCCTTTTTCAGATGTTAACATTCCAAGGGCCTCATTCTATTATCGGCCGTAGGAGATGCGGGGCCGCAAGGACTGTCCGCAAGCTATTTGCCTATTCTATTCCCTTCCGGCCGGGGGCTCCGGCAGGCTTGCGGCCGGCGCCTTGTAATCCCTTGCGGCCGCACGCGCCGGAGGAAAGCCTTTGATCTTAAACGGCCGCAAGAGTTTCGGCCGCAAGAAAGCCCTGTTTGCTATTCAGTTGCTCTGGGAAGCCTCTCTGCAAGGTTAAACCGGGCCGGAAAATAAACAGTTAATGTAATCTCGGATTTGGGCTGATGTGCAAGCTTGAGAGGGGGTTGCTATTAATCCTCATGTCCCCCATTATGATCCCTAGCATTTACAGAGCTTTACAGTGCCGTCTTGAATTTATTTTTGCTTTTAAAGATTTCTGAGCTTACGGCCGGTTGCAAGATATACGGCCGGCCGTAAGGGGAGATCCTTGCGCAGCTTTGTGGCCGATTTACGGCCGATAATAGAATGAGGCCCCTAGTAATTTAGCTTTAGAAATCAATCAGACAACACCGTACATCACTGCAATGGATTGTCCTATTCAACTGTCATTATCATCAATACATTTAATATTATGTTGTAATTCTGTATTGTTCTATTATGTACTGTCTTGAGACTCCTATTGGTAAATAGTATATATAGTTATTGATGTCTGTAGCTTCTGTCAGTGGTAATACAGTCCATTTTTGTACAAGTTAAGAACTGATTTAAAAAATTAAATCCGTATTTGAAAAAGTAAATTGCGTGTAAATTATAACATGTTTGAACTTTAGTGTTTCAGAGACACAAGCATAGTTTCATTACTCCATCCCCTATTAGGAACCCAGGGAACAGGATCTTCCCAGAAGCCTGGACAGGGAAGGAGACAGATAAAGACTCCTGTCCAGTAGATGTTCTGCCGGGCAGATTTTCTTCCACCCACTGAACAAACACATAATATTTTGGGGGAAGAAGCATATCTGCTTAAATCTTAAATGCTTAGTTTGAAAGAAAATATTTAAAGTACAACAGTAGTCAAAAAAATTCTATTATGCATTTAAAATATATGATAAATATAACAAAAGGTAACTTTTGTATGAGAAATAAGTGATCTATAGCATAGACCAGTGGCAAAATATTTGTGCTTTTATTCCCAGTTAACAGAATATAGTACAGATTGGAAACACATTTAGCATTTACCTATTTCTGTAAAAGTCTATTTGTAATGTTCTTAAAATAATATAATCTATTATGTTACACCAAAAATTCAATGTATAAACATATTCTTTTAAATGCATAACGCAAAGTTTTTGATTATAGTGGCTATTTAAAATCTGTATTGATTTTTTTCTAAAAATACTGATTTTCTTGCAAATCAGGTATTAATTAAACGAAATTCTGTTTAATGAATGCCGCAGTTGCCCTTTAAAGGGATATGGCAGGTTTCTGCAGCTCATGAAAATACAAACTCTGTAGTTGTGGGTGTGCACTGTCTCATATTATCCAGTCAGTAACCATCTCTCAGCAACATTCTACAACATACTGCTGAGACCTGGTCCCTGATAGGCTAGGACAATGCACTGCACATCCAGCCCTGCAGAGTCCATGTCTGCAAACGCTGCAGTGGACAGACCCATACAGGGACTATTTGTTTGATTTTAGGCAGTAGAAACAGAGCTTATAAGCACTTAACAAAATAAAGTACATAAAAGTAAATAGATACATATGCATGTTATATATCGAATAAAACTCCAGGAACATTCTATATCACTTTAACTTTATTAGATGCACTATCTTCTTGTGGGATTTTCAGTCATAGAAGAATACCATCCTTGTACAAATGTAGGCAAGAGCAACATGCTTGACACTGGTATGGGTTATGTCCCCATGAGCAATGTATAGGTTGGTCATTAAAATAAGTACATCTTTCTGTATGTATGGTAGACAAATAATGGACTGTATCACTCACAGTGCACATAATGTTTAACTGGTAACCTGTAGTACTGTCTGTGTCATGCGTAGAACTTATAGCGGTTGACTTTTATTTTGTTGTACAGTAGATTATTTATTTTGGTTAATTCAAATAATAAAATTTATTTTAGAACTTACCTTTGTGTTGATGTGTTCATTGGCACCTTGTTCTCAGACTTGGAATTAATGAGAATGGTTTGATATTGGGTTGGAATAATAATGGTAAACAATACATCTGTATACTAAGTACTCACACTGAACTCAAACTGTCTTTAGTTATGTCATTTCATAAAACTATCTGATGTGCTGCAGTGTCTGCCACAGTGCGGAAAAGTTAGGAGGGGCTCCAACCGTAAGAAGGTAGCAAGACAAGCAATTGTCATTGTAAGCTTTCTCATAAAAGATCATCTTTGTTTTAATCACAATAAGTTGGAAACGTTTATGCTGAACTTTGATGCATAAAAATCATTAAAGGGCCAGTTAACGCACTTTCATTTAAAACAGATTTTTTAGTTCACCATTTATTAACATAAAAATACACATACAAAGAGCAGCAAATCAAAGATTTAGCCACAAAACATACTTTAAAAAGACTTATTTCATTAATGGCCATTGCTGTATCCCTCTAATCTCTTTATTTGTCCTGAGCACTACTGAAAGGTAGTGAATAGCAAAATTAAAGCGTTACCAAGACACTGTGTTATCTCAGTTGAAATCTTTCACTTCCTTATTTTACTTAAGTAGTGCTCAGGACAATTAGAGAGGTGGAGAGAGTACAGCAACAGTTATTATTATTACTTTTATTTGTAATGCGCCAACATATTCCATAGCGCTATGCAGGGGAAAAAATATAATTTTAACAAACTGCAGAAAATGTAGGGCCCTTTTTTGAGCTTAGAATCTTTGTAGAAAGTGTTTTTTTCCCCCAAAGCACTCTACAGGATTTAAAACTCTCTACTTACACTCTAAAGGGAATGGAAGAGGCAGATAAGAAATAGCAAGGGTCAGGAAGGAAGTGGAGTTTTATTAGGTAGGAGGGTGTGCAAAGTTAGAATGTTTTTTTTCATATAAAAGGAAAGCATCTGAGAAAGTAATTTGGTAAGTGATTCTAGTATGTAATATGTTATCTGCTGCTAGCAGTCAGATAGTATGATCTGGGAATGCGAGTGTCAGGTGAGGGGCCTGGGCTAGGAGATATGTCCCCAGAAGCCAGCAGAAGAGAGAGAGAGAGAGGGAGAGGAGGTGGGATTTGGACTTGCAGAAGTGTTTCTGCTTATGAGCTTTAGAAGGGGGAGGAGATAGTGACTGAAGGAAGGAAAGTAGCTCATGGGAGCATAAAAGAGGAGAGGAGAGCATGGATATTAAGATGGTTATGTTGGAGACATGATGTGTAAAAGTTGAGAAGAGGAGCTTGAGGAAAATACAGGAGGTTATGAGGAAGGAAAAGGCATGAGGAAACATTGTGTAATAGATTCATTAGGTATAGTTAGCAGGTGTTGCTAATTGATCAACTGACCAACTGTAGGGAATTTGAGTGACTCAATAAATCAAGAGAAACAAGGGGCAGGTGGGTGAGGGACAGGATAGTGATTGTAGTTCCAGAGAGAGTGAGAGAGGAGAGACTGAGGCCTATAGGTAGTGGAGAGGCTTCAGCAAAGCTTCAGACAGTGTCTTTGATTTTAGTTCCAGAGAGAGTGACAGAGGAGAGACGGAGGCCTATAGGTAGTGGAGAGGCTTCAGCAAAGCTTCAGACAGTGTCTTTGATTGTAGTTCCAGAGAGAGTGAGAGAGGAGAGACTGAGGCCTATAGGTAGTGGAGAGGCTTCAGCAAAGCTTCAGACAGTGTCTTTGATTGTAGTTCCAGAGAGAGTGACAGAGGAGAGGCTGAGGCCTATAGGTAGTGGAGAGGCTTCAGCAAAGCTTCAGATAGTGTATTAATGAGGTAAACTGTGTTTTTAGAATATATTTTATATGGTAATTAATGGTGAACTAAAAAATAAGTTTAAAACAAAAATCACTGATGCTTAATAGCACATCCTTACTATATACAAATAAAGATGTGTACATGTATAAAAAGAGCAATGCTACAAAACAAAACAGCCAAGCCACTAAAAAATACCATTTTAATTTCAGAATGGCAACATTTTAATTGACACAAAGAGCATACTTTTGCATTCGAAAATATACAAATCTCGCAAACAGAGTTTTGCAAGGTAAGAATTTTCAACTATGGTAAAAGTTGCAAATATATAGAATAAGATTTTAAGCTTTCAAATCTTCTCTCAGATCTCAGATGGTGGCTTTTCTGCTACACTCATCCTGCTGGCCTCCAGCTATTTCTGTAGATCATGTCACTCTTCAACAACACAAAGTCCATTTTCTATCTCCGCAGTTAACATATGACTCTGACTTGTCCCATAAAACAAAAGATAAATGCAAATCTACAGACAAGGTCAAGTTCCTTTGAATACACCTCATACCTATTTCTAAAAAAATGGAAATGCACAATCCAAAGAAGTTTGCCCAGTATCATGGGCATAGGAGCCCAAAGAAATCTGGGGGGTTTAATTCAACTCTACTACCAGGAAAGGAAGCCCGGGTTGATATCTACTGCAAGTGCACCCGGGGAGGCCCCAATACTGCAACGCCTCCCCAATATTATAAAAAATTATATATATATATATATATATATATATATATAATAGGAAACTTACACAACTTATTATAGGACAAAGCTTTCATGGGTAAGACACACTGCTCCATAGCACTGGCAAATTCAGTATTGTATGATTAAGTTTAATTTTGCTATTTTTTGTGTGTCCCCTATTCATTTAATCAGGGGGGGGGGGGTTGTCCCCTCCCCCATTCCCCCAGTTCCTACGCCCCTGCCCAGTATATAATTAATATAAAACATTTTAATCCATTACTGTACCATTACCTCCTCAGACCAAGTTACCCATCACCAACTCTAGTATTAATCAGTTGTGTTGACTAATCTACTCATAAATAACAATTTTGCCTATTTCTAAAATGTAAGTGTACATTTTTTTTTATGATAATCAAGTCAGACTCAGAGCTATGAGTTACAAGCAACATGTGTCACCTTTATCTTAACAAAAATGTGGTAACAGTTACTAATACAAACTGAAGTAATAGCCACGGTATATATGACAAAGACACAAAAGATATATATATATATATATATATTTTTTTATATTTAATCACACATCTTAAAAATGTAATAGTTGATATATACATACATTCTCAATTTGACAGATACATATGCTCTCAAACTGAACTGATGACCGTCTTTTTCTGTCCTTTAAACAGTTCCATTTACAATAGTCCATCTTTTCTCTTTCTTCACATTTAGATTGCCACTGTATTCAAACTTAGAGAACAGAATAACTTGTTTTCTTGGTTAAGCATGTTATCCTTTTGCTATGGGCAAAATCACGTTTGTAAAAAGCTGCTTACTTAAAAAAAATGTGTAATGGATTAGTTATTGGTGAGAGTTAACAAAAAATGCAACACCATGAAGGGTTAAAAAACGGCCCAATATAAAATTTGTTTGTTATTAACCTATTCTTAAAGAGTGTGAAAAACTGGCTTAATATTGTATTAGCTATTTTTTCTAAAATTAACCATTCTGGATATGGTCTGTTGGGTTGCCTTTGTGGTGGTCAAACAATATCCCTAATGTCATCACAGCATTAGATCACCTCCCCCACCACATTCAAGAACTCGGAAATACAAACTAGCACACTGAGCTCCATATCAATATATGAGGCGACACAAAATGCTGGTTATCTCAGGAAAGATTCAGAGAAAAACGGCTTGAACAATGTTTGGTCATTTATGCTCTTTATGATGAAACCAACCTGGTCCCTTTAAATCTGCCAATGTAGCTGTTGATAATAGAAAAGTCCAATCACTGGAGAATCTGCAGAACGCAATTTTGGAGTTCCCATCCTAACACTATCCCTTTCATATAACATCACTGCATTATACATTTTGGGATATTAACACATAGGTTTGTAGGTTGCTGATTTGCAGGTAGATCTGATTATTTGTAGTGTGTTGGATTGAGTATGAACAAGGTTGACACAAGTATGGTGTGTTAATAAAGTATGTTTACCCTTGTCCTTGGTATCCAGGAGTCCAAGAATACTTTAGATAGCTTTGTGACATTGTTTTATTGTGAGCAATAACCTCCTCTATGACTAATTTGGTTGCCCTAGTTGATAAATGTGTTCAATACTGCATGTCTGAGATGGCTATGCCCCAGTAACATAATTATTAAACGTCATGTCCCATGCTAAATAACTGCATATTCAGTGAGTATCACATAGTTTAACTTACTACATAAATTTGAAGTATTTTGTAATGGGTCACTCTCACCCATATATATATACAAACATGATTTCTCTTTTTTTCTGAAACTCATAATTTCATTGTCATTTGACAAAATGGAAAAAGCTGAGAAAGACATCTGGAATCCCATCCTTCTTATTAATTCATTGGTGATTATGCATCTCTGATAGAGGAAGGTGGCTTCATTGTGTTGAAGAGTCTGATATGTCCTCTCTTCAGCTTTTGTTTCCTCACACATGACTTTCATGGTCATAAACTGATCAAGTCAATTATGAAACGTAAAACAAATGTATTGAACAAGAGATTGTTAAAATTATCCACGTCACACTCTGCCTGAAGAATTCTGTAGTTGGAGGATCTTCCCACATGCAAGCCATAAAGGTCAGCTATCCTTGCTTCCTACAGAAAATATCAGACTCAAAGCCAAGCCCATTCTTTACCAGAAAGCTTTAGAGGAGCAAGGAGGATGATTCATGTGGGTTTAGCATTCATATTGATACATTCATTAAATTAACCTCTTGGGTTCACAAAGCTTATTGTTGAGAATATGTAGCAAGTGAAGAGGTTCAAACAGAGCCCTTTGAACATGTAATAATCCTTATTATGAAAAGCTATTAATGAGGATCTGATATCCATACACATTTTTTCTTATATGTAATCACCTGGAATGATCAATGAGTAAGATACTTTGCATGACTATCAAAGCTGCTCGTCTTCTGGAATATACATGGTGAACTGTGGTTGGCAGTCAATGATAATGCATGGTAAGAGTCCAAGCATGTGGAGTTACTGTTGAAAATTTGAATTAATCTGGCACACTGAGAAAGAGTTTGGGTGTATTTGTGTACCGAGCTGCAGTTCTGCATTCATCTGGGGTTGGAAGTTCTTGTCAATATCATAAATCTCACTAAGGATGCTCTGGAGCGTATGTTCCCTGCATATGAGAAGAGAAAAGAAAGTTAGACACCCAGAAGACTATGTAGAAAAAAAGTATTTATAAAAATACACCGAAATGGTTGTAACTTTTGCAATAATGTATACTATATGCTGAAATAAGGAACTTTGCAATTTATTGTTACTAGCAAAATACAAATCTTATGTTATAAATGGTATTTTGTAGTCAAAAACATGTATCCTGTTAACCAGGCAGAATAATCATCTTAAATGTACTGCTTCTCAAATATTTTTCATAGCCCTTATTATTGGTGGCAGATTGTGATAAAACTACTCTTGACTAATTCGTGGTCACTGCTATCAGTTAGCTCTAATAATAGCATTTTGCTAGAAGAATTTTAAAACAGAGACAGGGCACTCACACAACTGGTGATAAAATCTATTCAGCCTAGAACTGGAATTTTTCTACAAGGTAATTTTAAAGATAAACACTAAGACACTGATAGGCCATGATATACTGCAGTGCATGATAAAAGTAAAAATCTGCAATTTTACAAGAAGGATTTCAATAGGAATATTATATCTGTTAAAGTTTATTGTAAAGTATTTTATTTTACTGTATGCCTAAACATATTGTAGACTGCTGGAGTGGCCCTTTTAAGTACAAAGCAATTTAAATAGATTGAAGAGGGGCCACAACACATTATGTAGCAGTATGGATACGTATTCTCTGTATCTCATGTACTAAGGAATACATTGGAACATTATAAATAAATAATCAAAATAATAATCAACTGTTTGGGTGCTCACTAAAAAAAGACTGAATAGAAAAATATCACTATAAATAGATCTGAGTAAGTCTTTTTACAGGATAAAACATATAGGCTTAGCCTGTTAGTTTGGATACAGTTATGCACTTTCACCATTAATCCCTATTTTCCATTACTGTGTAGAGAAATATAATTGAAATAGTATTTTTAAAGTTAATAAACTATTATGTATAAACTATTAAGTATGATTAATATTCAAATTAACTAATGACACAGTCGTATTAGCATTTTAATTAGATTTTGGTGTTATTTCGCAAGGGATTTATATTTCATGTATTGGCCCACTTATACATAATTACTTAAATAAATGAAATTATAATGGTATTTATAAAGTCCACAAATTATTTTGTTCAGCATAATTAATATAAAAATTTACCAGTGACAGGGTATTAATAGCATTTTATCCATCTTATACATATATTTGGAATAAAGAAAGAACTTTCATTTTCTATCTCCTTTACAATTAATTCATTGGCCTATGTGCATACAAGAGACCTTTACTGATGCTGTACAAGATCTCCAATGAAACAAATATAAGATTATTTTTATATCATGTAAGTGTATTTACTTGTGGCCTATTTAATAAATCTTTTTATACAATTTCATGATGATTTTAGTTATTTTGCTCTTTTGTGAGCTTTAATATAACCCATTACTTTTCAAAAGCTCCATACTTATACTGAACTTCATCTAGTAATATTTTTTTAACAGGTCCTTTTAACTATTTCAATGTACAATAACCTATTTGCTGTTCAATGGAATCGCACTATATATTTCCTAACAGTTTCATTAGCTGGTGTATATTGTGCAAAGAAAACAATAGCACATGTGAACAATGTGTAAGAACGTGTAGCATTCTTTATTAGTCATCTAATTGTCAACTTACTCTTGCAATGTCTGCTGCTGCTGGGAAAAGGTCAATGGTGGTACTACATCCTGATCCATGTAAACCGCATTAGAAGAGATGCTGTGCATTGCCTGTAAATTCGCTTCTATCGCATTATACTGTGGAGACTGACCACTGTAGGTTGAAAACAAATATATAAATATACAATTAATTAGATGTATTACCAAATTAGATAATGAAGAAGCAGTTCTTCTGTTGAGTGAATAAGACAATACAAGAAAAAAAATGTAATCTTGTCAAGAATGTCACTTGTCCTGAATCTTCTGATGGTACATTGATTTAACTATTCCAGTGGTGCATCAGCCCTACTCCAATCTGCACATGCTCTTCACACATATCACAACACAAATATAGAGTATCTCAAGGGCCCTTGTATGTATCTTGAGAATATATAGTAAAACTGAAAATTATTTTATAATGGACACACATTGGGAAAAAATGTAACAACCAAAAGAGAAGAAAAAGTATAACCTATAATGTAACCATATAAAAAAGGTGAGGTAATTAAAACATAACTTTTAATAGAGTTAATATAAACAATGCCCCTACTGCGCAGTAGAAGAAACCTCAGCAGGAAAATAAACTAAATGTTATCCCTTTCAGAAAAAAATAGAGTTCAAAATATTATCGTATACCATATATTTTATAATAAGTGAATTATAAATAAATTAATGGTGTCAAGAAGAATGTGAGTGAAGAAGATTGAATGAGACAACAAAGATTGTAGCAGTTGGTAAATAATCCAAGAGGCATGTAACATTAAGGGAAAGAAGCCAAATAAGAGTAAAAAAGAAATATAGTAGCAACTCATTTTATTGATAGGTGAAAAGTATCATCATGTTATAGAAGGCAGCACTTAAAATGCACAGTATAGTTTTAAGCATTCAGAAAATATGGCCACACATAAACAAGATGGAAAACTTTTATTTGGATAATATTTAAAAGTTACAATTTATTTCAGTAAATCTGTATTTAATAATGTCAACTTTTATAAATGTATACGTCTTAATGAATGTATAATATAGTTTTGCTTTATTTTGAATTGAGAATGTTTAAGGGATCATATATAGATCACTAAATACAATTATTTCTCAAAAATGGCTGAACACTGTTATAACACAGGTGGAAAGAAGACAAGCAAATCAAATTACAGTATGTCTCACCTCATGTTGTCGCTGTATAAAGTGGGTAAATTGTGCATAACATTATGAACTGGATGTAGGACTGGAATGGACACTGGCATGGCCCCGTGCCTGTAAACACATATACCACCATCCAATTTAACAACATACACAACATTTGACAATTTGGTTAGGTGAAACAACAACGAAAAGGTCTTCAAGATTTGAGATCAGTATAAAATTACACATAACAAATGAAAATGTCAGCACTTGATAGAGCTCTGTCCCTCAAAACTAAGTTTTTAAAGTTTTTCTCAAAGAGCATGAAAACCAGATATACATTGTACTAGATATTTGATTCTAAAGTGAGTCTCTTCTTAGTTAATCAGATTTTTTTCTTATTCTTATGCAAATGAGGCTCACAAATACTGCACATTTTCAAGGCAAAAATTCTGGAGTGTGTTGCTCCTTCTCCAGTGGACCGCAATTTGTCTGACCTCTTTGCTATGATATGCCCATCTTGGGTGACCCTACATGGTATAGCTGACAGATTCAACAACATTCTACAACAAGGTAGCAATCCAGAAGGGGGCATAAATATATGGCTTTCTGTAAATCAAATAATTCTATATATTACGTGTAGCCCTTCGTAGCCCAATATATGGTCTTTCACTTTTAAAATTGCTCTTAGAGAAATGGAATGTTATATAGTGCTGTCCTCCATAGAACAGTGTTCCATATAACTTAAATGGTATGGTCAAACTTTTTCTATATGGTCTCTTAAAAAACAAAACTTGATATTCAAAAATGTATTAAATTAAAGTAAAAAACAAATCACAACTTTTCACATTTATATGCAATTTATAATTCTTAAAAGATCACTGTAGGTATATATTTAAAATTTGCTCTTTTAAGAAACTACACTTCAAGACAGACAATAATTTTTTTAGAATGTAAAAAAAAACCCAACATATGCAATTTTATATGCAATTATGATTTGGAATGTACTATTTTGGATCTTCTGATCAACTTCCTGAGATGGCATCTAAAACTAAAAGTGCTTTAATTGGAAGCAGTGGGCATCCCATTGGTTTACAAGGACACACCCTCCTGAGAATCAACTGAAAAAAGAAAATGGAACCCTGCAACAATGATTAAATGCATATAAAAGATAAAGATGGATATGTCTTTTTATTCATTTTGCTTTCTAAAAAACATTTGGCAATTTAGTTATGTCAAAAAACATATAGAAAATGCTTGACCACATTATTCCTTTAATCTATCCAAATGTACATTTTGTTATTTTACGTGCACACTGTTGCGCAAAATAATAAAAAATAAACTGAAGACATCTATTTTAGTCCTTTCTTGTTATGGTTACGGCACCAGTCTGCCGCTGCAGTGCGGTGACCAACCGCTAGACAGTGCTGCCAATATTCCAGTGCCATATCATAGAGTCAAAGCATAGGTAAACTGTTATTGTTAGGGTGAGGGTAGGGGTGAGGGTTAGTTTAAGGGTTAGGCTACCATTATAAGCTTAGAACTTCTCTAACATATCGGCAGCTCTGCAAAATATACACAGCGACATCTAGCGGTTGGTCTTTGCACTGCAGCGGCGGACCTGTGCAGTAACTATAGCAGGATAGATCCTCCATTTTTTATTGTAGAATGGAATGTGCAATACTTACATTGAAGGAAACTGTCCTGGGATTGTTATTTCCATTTCTTTTGCCACATGAATTGGGGAGTTAGCAAGTGGAGATGCAGGGTACATTGCAGATCTAAAAATGGTATATCATAGAAATACAACCTCTATGAAAATGTACCACAATTAAATGGAAGACAAACTCGGCAGAAAAGATAAAGAGGGTGCATATTATAGCAAAAATGAAGCAGGAACAAGAACTGAGAATATAAAAACAGTGATGGCAGAGAAAAGAGTGCTGGTTGTTGAGAGATATTATCATGCTGTGATGAAGATACCAAGGAAATTCAGTCAAATAGATAATGCTCTGAGGAGTAATAGATAATAGTAATTATGATGGCATGGAAAGCAACCAAGTGTGTGCGAAACCATTGGAAGAAACAACACAGAAGAAATATAGAGAATATAATGAGTAGAACAAAAAGAATGTTCAGAGTGAGAAGTGCGACTTACTGCAAAGGTGTCATGTGGGAGGCATCTTGAAACCCATCCATCCCACTGCTAGACTGTGTGTCCATGGCATTGTGGTCTAAGTTGTCTGAATCCCTGCTAAGAAAAAACTAATTCTTAGAGACAAAAAGTCAGTAAATCACTGCACAAATATTAACATATACAATCAAGATTCTTCAGTAATGTGAATACTTTTATTCATTATGGTCACACAATATTATTTACCATATATTATATGTCTACGTCTCAGCACAAGGTCTATCGCCCTCTCTTCTAGCACACGTCTCTGACTGCGTCTCTAGTATATCCTCTTGGATGTCCACCCACCATATAAAACTCACCATGTCTAAGACTGCACTCTTAATCTTCCCACCTTCTACTACAGCTTCAATTCCTCACATCTCTCTGTCAACAACGCCATCATCACTCCCATCTCCCAAGCCCGTTGTCTCGGGGTCCTACTGGACCCTGCCCTCTCTTTCATCCCTCACATACATTCACTAACCAACTCTTGTCTTCTCCATCTAAAAAACATATCCAAAATACGCCATTACCTCACACAAGACACTACTAAGATTCTAATACACTCTCTCATCATTTCTCGTCTCGACTATTGCAACTCGCTCCTTGTTGGCCTGCCCACCACTCTCCTCTCCCCACTTCAATCCATAATGAATGCCTCCGCCAGACTCATCTTCCGTACATGACTTTCAGTGTCGGCAGCTCCTCTTTGTCAATCACTTCACTGGCTTCCCTTACCCTCCAGAATAAAATTTAAAATCTTGACCCTAACTTATAAAGCCCTCAACAACAGCGCACCCCCATACATCTCTGCTCTCATCTCCAAATACTCCCCCACACGCCCTCTTCGTTCTGCTAACGACCTTCTTCTTTCTATCACTCTTGTCACCTCGTCGCACTCCCGCCTCCATGACTTTTCTCGCACTGCCCCAATTCTCTGGAACTCCTTGCCTTCACCAGACTATCCTCTTGACTTAACTCCTTCAAAACTTCAATAAAAACGCACCTCTTTAAAGAAGCCTATAACCTTCCTCCCTAACATGCTCAGCACTACTCTCTCCCTACTGTACCAAATACAAACTTCAACCTTTACAGCCGTATTAAATTGCGATTTGGTAAATTTACAAGGGCTCTATATAAGCACACAGCAAATTTTTTTACAGAAATTTTTAGCTACTGCACTTCTATCCAAAAGCAAGGTCTTCACTAAAAAATTCTGTAAATAAAATATGCTGTGTGCGTAAATAGAGCCCTTTTAAATTTACAGATTCACAATTTAATAAGGCTGTTAGATTGTAAGTCTGTGAGTTTCAATCCTGCGCGGTGCTTTAGGGAAAGCGCTATGGACATCGGATTCCAAGCTCAAAGACAGAGCCCTCCATTCATTGCAATGTGTGAATCTTGAACTCGTCATTGCCTATAACTAAACGTATGTATAGCGCGTTACAAGTAAACGATAATAATAATAATAAATAATAATGTTGGCCTGCAACATTTTCTAAATAATGAATCAAATTTCAGAGGAAGAAATCGGCATAGAGCCAGTACATTGTATTTGAAAAAATTAAACAAACTAATAAGGATTTGAATTAACAGCTGTAATTTGATCATATCTCTATATCCGGAGCCCTCAAATAAGTCATCTCTTTTAGTTGAGGCACAAGTAGCTCTAGGGACATCAATTCCTACTATTCTTGAGTAATCGCCAGTTGGGAAATAGCTACTTACTCGACAACTTTCACTTCAATTCTTGCCAACTTATATCCGTTCTTCAAGTCTGGGTCTTCTGTGGAGAGAGAAGATAAATAGAGAGCAAAGACAAGAACAATGGGAACCGGTTATTAGTCTTAATTAATCTCACTGAGCATATCATATTTATAATAAAAGTAAAGGGACGCACTAAAGGTCTCAGTTATGGTTGAAAAAAATTCCTGGCTATTTGCCTTATCTCAGGACCACAGTCGTCACTTTTCTATGTTTTGAGTAACTCAACTTGTTAAACTAAGGTTAGAAGATTTTTAGAAAGTAAAAAAGATTTAAAATATTCACAAACCTGTGTTCCCTTTGTTAGAAAAAAAGAAGCTTAAAGGGCCCTTTACCTCACTAAAAGTGCTCTTAATGGAGTGAAAGAGCACAAGATTGTGTGCTAAAATGATCTAATGTTTTTTTCTAATTACATTAAT
Organism: Discoglossus pictus; assembly: GCA_027410445.1. NCBI lineage: Eukaryota > Metazoa > Chordata > Amphibia > Anura > Alytidae > Discoglossus > Discoglossus pictus. The sequence continues at coordinate 378,779,610 of CM050164.1, forward strand.
AACACTTAAAAGCTATGGTCTTATGTTGATATAAACAGACTCCTGACTGTTCCATGATTAACAACATCTGCCGCACAGGCAGGTGAAGCTCTATGTGAAGACAAAGATTTATATTTTTCACTGAACTTTCGGGAATGCAGCAGGACAAGTTAACAGATAACTGTAATTTTTAGTAGATTCCAGCAGTTGTTTCCCTGCACAGATGAATTTGTGAAGGGTTAACACTGTCTGCTTGTGCTTATGGCAAGGAGAAGTTGGTGTGAGCATGTCTGGGAGCATGTCAAAGTCCCCATGTAAACAGAGATTTCATTTATAAATTTCTCTGTGAAAAAAGAACATATTTAAAAAAAATTGTTTTTAAGAGATCTGATGTTTTTAAGAGATCTTTTTTTTTATGTGGTCCAAACTATGCTGAATTAAGTGGTCCTTTAAGTGTACTCATAGGGCTTGTGTTAGGTAAAGTTTCGAACTATGCTACTTATTTCTTTTTCAATGGATTATTGGCTCTAAATGGCAACAAGGTCTGCTTGCAGGCCCTTTTTTTAGGCCTTTACAAGTGGTTCAGAGTACACATAGGTTTTTTCCAATATCTCAGAACTCATAAGGACTTATTCATACTCCTCGTAGTGCTGCAATTTTATTATTTGGACTATGTGATTTTTTGGGGGGAAAAAAGCTACAAGTGGATAGCAAGATTTAGAAATTTAACAACATTCAGCAACCAGTTCTTGTAAATCAATTTTAGTGGTGTGATGTGATTGCTAGTTAATGATTTATGAGTCAATGTTTCACACAAATTTCCCCACGGGAGCAATAGAATGGAGCCTTTAGACAATAAGAGGTCCTAACATTATTTTTGTTATCATTGCAGCACTCAATTTTCTTACAAACAAAAATTATATTGTTTGAGATGTCTACTTTTAAATGCATGAGTAGTTTGTAACATTAGTGATCCTTTAGTCTACATACTTGTGTAATATTTCTCAAAGGCTTCATCTTTGGGTTTTCGCGGATACAGGAACTTTAGCTGTTTCAGGTCTTTGACACGGTCTCCCAAGCTACGAATATTCAGATCTTTAAGTGTGAAAGGTTGAATATTTTGAATCTGTGGTGAACCTAAAAGAAGGAAATACAGTATTCATATTACATGAGAAAATAATTAAAAATCCCTTATAGGCTTTCATTTTTTATTTGCTATTTTCTACAAACGGAAGCCCATTCATTTCACACAGTTAGCTTTTTTGAATTAATAGGAGTAAATCCTTATGTTCTTACACTGAATTTAACTTATTTCTCTTTGAGGACGTAACTCTCAATTAAAAAAATACTTGCATAAAAACAAAACAGTTTTTAATGTAATTTTTAAAACATTTTAGTATTTCCTTCTGAAGATATACTTCTCACCACCCCCTATTAAGAATGTTTGGCGTGGGGGTGGCGGCTGTCCTGCCTCATTCGAACCAGTGGCCACTGAAGCAACCATATGGTCTGAAAGGTATGTTAGTACAACCTCCTGAAGCAGATCTGTTGGAAGCTCATATATTTAAGTGCAAATGAAAGTTTTAAAAGGCACATTGCATCTTTTGTTTAAATATTAATCTCCCTGCTAATCAGTTTTTTTGTGGCCACTGCAGTGTCCCTTCCAATATATTAGGCCATAATGGATTTTAATATTTAATAAAGTATTGGATTTTGTATTTGTGTTTCTTGCTCATAAAGGTATTGTCCTTCTCTGTTGACCAGTAATTGTAAAATTTCTAATTTTTGCACCATATTAGTTGTAGCTATTCACATCTTTGTGTTTCAATGTCCTGTAACAATAATAGTTAATTTTGATATTCTCACAATTCTTAACTATTTACTTTACCCCTTTATAAAATGCCATAGAAAGTGTGGGTCTCAAACATAAGAGTAATTATATTTATAATTATGTTTACAAGTAGCTTAGTTTAACAGTTTTGAGACAAACTACTAAAGGGGGCAGGTATCACATATACAGTCAGGTCCATAAATATTGGGACATCGACACAATTCTAATCTTTTAATTTGAGGGTATTTACATCCAAATCAGGTGAACGGTGTAGGAATTACAACAGTTTGTATATGTGCCTCCCACTTTTTAAGGGACCAAAAGTAATGGGACAGATTAACAGTCATAAAACAAACTTTCACTTTTTAATACTTGGTTGCAAATCCTTTGCAGTCAATTACAGCCTGAAGTCTGGAACGCATAGACATCACCAGGCGCTGGGTTTCATCCCTGGTGATGCTCTGCCAGACCTCTATTGCAACTGTCTTCAGTTCCTGCTTGTTCTATAGAGTCTACTATATATATATATATATATATATATATATATATAGAAAAAATACAGTATTCTGTTTTCTCTTGTATTAACACTCTAATACACACTTAAGCTGACTGTTAATAAATTCATATTAGTTTGGTGCAGATGTTTATCTATAGTGAGCTTCACGTATATATACATATATTATTTAAGTTATTGTGTGTTCATTATGATTGAATAATACATGTCTAATCTCTTCTCACTCCACCTAACATTTCGCTTGGACAACCATCTAAGCCTACTGCTGACCCAAAAGCTGAAGCTCTGGGGTTTTTGCCCTGCCTGGACCTACTGGATTGCTCCGGGCCTGATCCACCACAGGGATAAACCGTACCCTTGGAACCATCACTTGAACCCCAGTAATAAAATAAGACCAACCCGCTGATGGCCTTCCCTTGGGGAGGATTCGGCAAATGAGAGGTGAATTGGAATAATACATTTTCCTGGGCTTTGTGGGGAACAGGGTCGGCTGTTTCCATGCACAGTGAACGGAAGATACATTTATCCTCTCAGTTCTCAATTTTGCGGTATACTGCTATCCTCAAAAGAACACAGGATCTACTATCTATGCCAAAGAACAAATCGATGGGTGAAGGTAGACCCTGCTGAGGCGTGATAGACCACAGTATATAGTAGTACATACAAAACACATGAGAGCTACCATCAACTTCACACTATTCACACCCTAATAAAGACAAACACACTGATTGGGATAATTTGATTATTTTTTATACAACACTATTTCCTCTATTTATTTATTAAAAAGAAGTTTAAAAACTGTTGAAAATCTGAGGCTGAGATATGATCCAGTAGCAGACTTGTTATGGCGCAGCTCTAAATTCAGCATATGCCAAATGTAACAAGGCACTGCCATCTGCTGGCTGAATAACCAACTACACAGCCAAAATGAAAGCTCAGACATATATATTAACTTGTGTCCTCTCTCTAAGGACAATCACATCAACATCCAAATACTTTCTTACAATGGACCAGCCAACATCCAGGAACCTACTTCATTTAACAAACCTGGAACTTTATTTTCAATTATTTAAACCATTAGAAAATGAAGCTTCAGCTGATATAATACTGATAAAGGCTCTAAGTTGGCTTTTCCTTTAACTCAACCCAAAGAAAAAACAATAGGGGAGATAGTCATTCATGTCAACTTTATTATGTTCAATTATGGGACCATCAGCCACATTAACTTTGAAGCTTTTATGTGCAATGTAAGACCCGCAAAAGCTGCAAGCTTGCAGATTTACGGTGCTATTAAATTGGAACATGCTGCGAGTTACGGGCTTGAGAGACAAACCTGTAAACCATTTGTTGCTCGTCGGATGTGCAGCCGTGAACGTGATGAATTAGTCTAACTCGTACTTACGAGTTGGGATGGAGCCAATGGCAATAGAGATCGTCAGAATTATGTCACTGAAAATGGAGCTGGGATTTTCAAAGTTTTATGGGGTTCAATTACGAGTTACGATCGGACCCACATTCCAGATGTAATGCAGTATTGATAAAGCCGTAAATATGATATTCCATTACGTGCGAGTTCCAATATATGTATTTACACATTGATTGCCGGGATCGATATAACACAAAAATTAAACATGAAATAAAGTATTTTTTAGGGGTAATTTGCAGGCTTGAGAATGTTGTGCTATTTTTTAGGGGTATTTGCAGTTAAAGTGCTACATATTGGACTTTACCCCCTTGCGGGTCCTCTCTAGCACTCCTTGGGCTTTGGGCTACATTTGCGTATTATGAGCTTGCTTGCAAGGGACTTTGTTGCAAATAGCATGATTGGAACTGTAGTGGTTACAGGTTTGACCGATCAAATGCTCACCTCGTAGCCTTTTTTTGGCCATTCTGCGTCTTAACCTGCAAGTCGTCTGCGGGTTGCTTTAAGAGGCTAATTTAATAGCCTTAAGTCTTGCAAGCTATGTTACAAGATACAATTTGCCATGTAGCCCAAATTTAATGGTGCTGCATATCTCTCAAAAGGAGACTCTCTAATAGGACATAATACATTTACTTCACACTGTGAGCTACAATTGACCGTATGATCCACAAGTGAGAATTAAAAATAGGGGCTTGATATTTTTTTTATATCAATGGTCAATCACTGGGCCAAACAAATGAAAATAAGGCAAAGCCCTATGTCTCACCACAGAGACCTCCTGACTGAAGGGCTATGGTATGCCCCGCAAGCTTGCTATTGGCCCTATAAATAAACCTCAAATTAGATCCATTGGGCACAAAGAAAACCCCTGAGACAAACTGATGTTAAATCATTACAATCACAAATTGATAATTTAATTTGGAATAACAGTACAGAGAATTGCCACAAGGGTAATGTATCTTCCTAACCCAAGGGAAGGACTAGCTAAAATCCTACAGTATTACCAGGCAGGACAACTAGCTTCTTCTATACACAAAGAGAAAGGTAGATCTAGAAAATGACCTGACTTTGCCAAACTTTTTGTCCTACTGTGTTTGTGTCCCAAAATAAATCAGTCCCCACAATCTCATTATGGGATTCTTTAATCAAAAACATAATATAATCCCATAACATCTCCTCTAACTCCATTGCTCCTACACAAAATGTTTCCTCCAGGACTGTATCCAATATACTTAAGGGATAAGGCACTGGAATCAGCTGATCTCACCAGATTTAAGACCTACTACAATACAGAGCTAATCTGTCGATACACTCAGGTGAGTAGGAACTTCATATTAAAAAAGCTGGTTTAGAACTGTTAACAACATTAGGACACATTTAATTATTTTATTATCCTCCTGAGAAACTGGTGTCGCCATTATACTCTCTCATATTTCCAGTAGAATTTCCAGGGAATTTACTTTATGTTTCTCATTGGGAAAGTGATCTAGGTAAAACTCTAACAGGAGTGGATTGCAGGAAATTTGTTGAACATACACAAATATTTTTCAATCTGCCCTAATTTAGGGAGCAATGCTACAAGTACTTTATGAGGTGGAACCTCACTCCTTCCAGGTTGTATAACCTTGGGTCCGGAAGTAGCCTAGCATAATTGAGGGAATGCGCACAAACAATTACAGCTGAATTATCAGCTGATACGGTATAATACTGATAAAGGCTCTAAATTGGCCTTTCCTTTAACTCAACCCAAATAAAACACAAAAGGTGAGATAATTGATGCCAACTTTATTATGTTCAATTATGGGACCATCAGCCACATTCAATTTGAAGCTTTTATGTGCCACGTGAGACCTGCAAAAGCTGCGAGCTTGAAGAGTTGCGGATTTACGGTGCTATACGTGGTGCAGCTGAATTATACGTGGTGCAGTTGCCACAATACCCCCCCCCCCCCCCTGGATTCAGATTCGTTATTTTATAACTATCTGTCTATACATTATTATTCCACCTGGTACATGGTTCTTCTTACTATCGTGTTCTCATCAACAGTTAACTGAAGGAGACATGCTTTGGCATTGCAAATTACCTTAGCTACAAGAAGAGCTACAGATCATTAATGGAAACAATTCAATATTCCCTCTCTCACTCAAATTCTTTGTCAATATTCTCTCTAAAGTGGGCTCCATGACATATACATTTTCCACAATGATGAGTAACTTATGAGTAACTTATCTTCCTTCAATTATTAATTAAGTACCAATTCTGGACTCTGAATTCTGATTCCTGGACAGTGGATTTTGAATTGTGATTTTTTCATCTGTCAATCTCTTGTACATGTCTCTCCTGAGAAATATGAGCCCTGTTCTATTCCATATATCTCAAAGTTACACTACAAAAAGTGCCGGGTAACTTTACCTAGCTATTCTGTTCCCGCCTCTCAGCATGATTGCAAGAGAGCTACCACTGAGGACTACGGCAAGCCAGAGATGCAAAATAAAATTCATTGATTTTCACACATCAGGAATTGTTTGAGCTTCAAAAAGCTATTCCAGTTCACTTTTGCAGCTCCTAACAATACAGAAAAACACTGAATGCAAAAAAAAAAAAACACATAGCAGTGGGACCCCCATAGGAGGGCCCTGGTGCAATGCAGCCCTGCCCTTGGTTCTATATGAATTTATTAAAATAGAGTTTATGGGTCTTAAGTTTTTTTTAATGGGATTCACGATTTACAATTTGCCTACAGTTGAAAAAGACCTCTTGGGAATAGAGCGAGGGTTCAGGTGAGTATCCTTTTTGGGTGAAGGGGTGGGACTTAGTTATCCTCCGCTTTCTCAGGGGAGGGCTCCTTGGCCAGAACTCAGATCTCATGTGAAAATGCGAGACAAAAGAGAAAACAAAAGCTAATGTCAATCCACAATTGAGAAACTCGAGGATGTCAAGGGTCTTCTGTATTTTGCCTCTATAAAGATGTACAAGTCTTGCATAATTTTTAGTGTGCACCATATACCTTGAGTTTACAGAGAAGTAGATTTCACATACTAATAATACATATTGCACAACTTGTCTCCACAAAAAGGTACATATTGAGTATTATAGTAAAGTATATATAAGTATAAGTATATATCATTACATATTATAAAGGTCAAACTGCGATTCGTTGTCACGCTTGTGAGCCGTTGAAAGATAGAAGTCTTACGAGCTCGGAGCACTTAACTGCAAGCCTCGCGTAGCAAGACGGGCAGTTGAGGCATTGAAACTAAGAGCCTTTAGGCGAAGAGCGCCAAAGGCGCTCATCGCCTGCGGGCCTCGCTAAGCGAGGCGAGCAGTTGAGGCATTGAAATACACAGGACTTAGTCTCCGAGCAGTTAGAAAACGCTGTATTGCCTTAGGCTGCAAGAAGTTGAGGAGCACAGGACTTAGAGATAAAAAAATTATGAGGCTCGGAACGTCGGAAAAAAAAATACGAGGTCGGAAAAATATGAAGTTAACAGCCTAACCGCGCAAATCGAAAAAACAAAACAAAAAATACAAAAATAAACTCACACACAGCATGGGGGGACAGCCAGGACGTCTGGAAGTGAGGTTCCACGCATATTTAAGCCGAATTTGTCGAGTTTCGGCACTCGAAAATCGGCTAAGCGAGAAAAATAATAGCGGCCCAAAAAAATGAAAACGAGGCTACACGACTCCGAACCGCGCAAAACACCGCCAGACGCATACCACTTTTACCCAGGAACGTACGAGGCAGAAATACACTGTTAGAAAGGACGGAAAATGCTTGCGAGCCGCGTAACACATAGACAATCGCCACCATTTTACAACACTAACTTGCAACTAATAACATTACGAATCTAAAATTGCGCTTTACCTATCTAAACCAACGGTTTGGCCTTGCGCACACAGCCTATTTATACTGCACACTTGGCACATTGCTGACACTTTCTCATCAGGGCAGCAACAGTCCAAATTATACTTTCCACTGTACTAAAATGTTTTTACTTTTTACACTGCAGTTATATATATCGCGCCAAAGGTACTAAGAGGAGCAAAAGTACACAACGAGAGACGCTTGCAATGAGCGCCAAAGGTGCTCAAAGGAGCAAAAGTACACGAGAGGAGAGGCTCGCAATAAGCGCCACAGTTCCTCAGAGTAGCAAAAGCTTTACACTGTGTGGCAGCCAGCATTGCCATGGCTACAAATTTTATTGCCCCGTCATTTTTGACGGGCAAGTCGCTAGTACTACAGTATATATTCTTGTTTCTACAGAGGTATAAATATCTGGCAAACTAGGAATATATATTATATATCTTGTTTCTGTACTGTATAAATGCCAAGAGTATCACTAACATAGATCATATATCTTGTTTTCATAAAGGTGTATAATTGAAGCATATTAATAATGTATACTACTAGTCTTGTTGTGTACAGAGGTGTGACTGCTAGGAGTACTGGTAAGGTGTGCTGTATATTGGGATTGCCATGAAATCTTAATTCCTGTGTCTAGCAGAAATTAATATTATGCAGTCTGTATTCAAGAGGGGAAAAAAGAAACAATCTAAATAAAATAATTTAAAAAATGACTAGCTCCTTAAAAGAGCAACCTGTTTCAGTGGCTGTGAAAATGAGCACTGCCAGGACACAGATATAGAAGTAACTGTTAGCATAGACACTTTTTATGCTATTGAAACCTATGGATTATTTATGTTGAATGTAACTATTTTCAATATACTTTTCAGGCAGCAATGAGATAACTGACATATAGGTTTTATTAAGCGAGAGCTCCTAACGTGTGCAGTCAATAAAAAATTTACCATCTGTAATGTAATGGGAACTAAAAATAGCACTTATCTGCTATTGATATTAACCCAAAATCTTACAGGCACCAATGGAAGGAAGCCCATTGCCAGATACAGCTGATCTAGTAGATCTTCAGATTGTAAGTTTGCAAGTGCTTGCTAAGTGCTTTAGGGAAAGCACTGTGTACGTTGATTTTAAGCTCAAAGACAGGGTCCTCCATTTCTTTGCATAGTGTTAATATTGCTTTGACTTTAACTTACACCTGTATAGTAAAAATAGAGGAAATAAATAAAATAAATAAAAAATAGTAGGTCCATTTCATGCAATTAACACTTCTGGTGTGAAGCATGTAGAGATTCACCATGGGTCCTTCTCTCTGGTCTTCTCTTTTCCAACATATCAACAGTGTGTAAATATAAAACATGTATAATTGGACATGCTACCCATGTATATTTACCGTTGTCTCCACGCAGAATGTGTGCAATGCTGATCCCTCCAATCTCTGAGTCACTGAAACGCAGCAGGAAAGTCCCATCGGGCTCTTTTATAAGAAGCTTGTGGACATACTGCTTACTGATGAATCCAATAATCAGGCTGGGACAGAAAAAAAGAAAATATGAGAGGTAGAAAAGCAGCTGGCGAGAACATTGTGAAAGGGGACGGGCAATAGAAAATCAGGTGTGTAATCAAACTGAAAAAAAATCTAACAGTAGTAACTGTTTGAAGGAAGAATTCAAGCAGATGACACAAAAGTTATTAAAGACAATTACTACTTAAGCAAACAGATTGAATGTCATTTAAAAACACTGTTTGTAGTGTTGAAGAACTTTTGAAAGTGTCAACTCTTAATAAATATGGCCCATGGAATAATTTAACAGAGAGGTTCTCCAGCACTGCACCCTTTAGTATTTATTGCCCATGGAGATTCATGTGTAATACAGTTTTCTCACCCGTCTGACCAATAGCTTTTTAAACATTTTTTGGTAAGTTCCACAACGCCATCAAACCACTGCCAAAAAGTGAAATTTCTTTCCCGAAGCAGCTCCTGGAAAGAAGAAAGAACAAACTAGAAAGGATTCAATACAAAAAGTATTATTTTAATATTTTAAAATCTGCAGGCTAACATGATCCTAATAGACTAGTGATTCACTCCTCAAAAGATAGAGAAACAGAATTATGTAAAATATAAAATGATTGTATTGTTTATAAACCAGTTTCCTCTCCCTATCTCTGATATGACTTGGCTTTATACCTGCAAATTATTTTGTATCCTAATTTATGTGGTAAATAATGCCACACATTAGTAAAAAATGTAAAATGTTTTAATTAAACATTAATTCAATTGTAATCATCAACACAAAGAAAAAGGTGGCTCAGGTTAGACAAGTCATATGAATTATTAGGGTGCCACTAGGGGTCCGTTTTGTTGATTATTAATTCAATTGTATCCTACATTTCATGCTCTCTGTCTTACTATATAATGGTGACTAACTTTCCTGCTATGTATAAATCTGCGCTATTATATTGAGTAATAAGGTTATCTATTCTAACATAATCTCTCTCTGTTTAGAGCTGAAATCAAATAATAAGGGATTACATTGTTGTATTGTTTCTCTATTAAATAAAGTAAGTTTATCATTCTGAGATCAAAAGTTTATAGAGGAAGTATTAGTTGCTATTCTTCTTTTTAGTATACACTTCTTTGCTACAAGGCAACGTGATGCAGCTCAGCTCTTTATGTATTCAATCATCAGGTACAATCCTGATAATCATGAATGTTTCTGATTTATTTATTCTCTTTAAGGTTATTTATTAAAGAAATACTTTAACCGTGTTTCCAAATTTAGCTATTTTCCTGTACTACCAAACAGTGCATTAAATCGGCTTCTTGTGAATTGCATTTAGGGCACCTTGGTGCTGGAGGTATACTAAATGTGACCTTGAGTGCAGGAGAAATATAGACCATATGCACTATAAAAAGCAGGGTGTGATGTATATCTGCTGAAGAAATACAAGTTTTTAGGCTATAATGTCCTTTATGAAAATTTTGAATGTTATCTCCGAATATGCTACCGGTATGTCACTCCAATATAGCCATGCTTTCTTCTGGATGGGGCTTAGGTAAGATTCCATAAATTCTGACATTATCAGATGAAACAGGGTGTAGAATTCCTCCAGTATATGAGGTGAAAGTATGCCAGAGCTGGAGATAGTGGATAGTAAGAAGATTCAAATTTTTATTTAAGAATAATAACATTAATTAGGAACATTCAACTGGGCTTGTAGTGATGGAAACATATGGAGTATACACAATGTGGTGTCAATCAACTGGATAGTTTTGTTTCACACATCCCCAGTTGCCATAAGTTTTTAACTTTACGCTCTGGCCTCCATAAGAAATCTAGGTTGCCTTGTATTGGCATGTTCCAGGGCATTTGCTGAGTACTATTAGCTTTCATTTGTAGCTTCTTCCAGGTGTTAACAAACAAACAATAGTCACTTCTTCATCTCTGATTGTGTGCAACATAAGGAGGATTGGCAACATTTACAGGTAGTGTGTACCTGTCAACCCCAATAGTATGTGTTCTCACCTATAGAGTGGTATCTTGGTCTGTGCATGAGAACAAGAAGCACTGAAACACTTTATTCTGTAGATGCAAGGATTTAGGTTAAGGGTTTTGCTATCTGAATCGTTTCCCCTGCTATTTGCAACCCCTCGGTTTTGAATAGTATTGGAAATTCATCTATTGTGTTATTAACACTATCCTAGGAGTGAAACCAGGAGTGCGGTATAGATGACTGGACGCCAATTGTGACATTCCATATTTAATGCTGATTTATATTCAACTAAATGTGAGTGCAATAGATTTTATGACTCTGTCTCAATAAACCTATTTTACTTACATCACCATTACCTCTTTTTTGTGCTCCCCCCTCTTATTTTTTGTCTTCCAGGTTTTAACTGCCTGTTGAACCAGAATCTTTCACTCTATATTCTTAGGGAGTTTGTAAATGCCACCTGTTATGATGCCTTGATATGTCTACGGGTGAAATAAAGCTTGTTCTAATTTCATATTCATATATATTCATATTTCTGTGCCCAGTAGCCAGTCCTTGGCAATGTGCACTGAGCATGTATGGGGATATTGGTTTCATGAATACACTTTCTAACTACTTTGCATCATTTTGAGTTTCTTCATGGGTCTTTAAACAGTATCATTAAACTCAGTGGTCACATGCAATTTAAAGTGAAATGATTTAATCAAAGGCCTCCAATGGTAAGGACAAGGGTAAGTGTTATTTATTTATATATTCATGTAATGCGAAGAACCTCTACTAACATTGCTATGTTAATACTTTTACTGCATTACCTTATTAAACTGTGCCCAGGAAACAGTGCAGTCTTTGAAATCCTTATTTATACTGTTGTCATTGAAGATCTTTTGAGCAAGAAACCAAAAGTGCTCTTTACCCAGGTGATGTTTGGTCCCCACCTCTGATACAAACTTCATGTTCAGAGTCTGACACATCTGGGGCCAGGGAACCTTATCTTCAACAAAGAAGGGACGACGATCCTGCAATGGCATCAGCAGACAAATTAATATTATTAAAAAAGGCATAAGCATTATATTGCATCACTGTTCTTACAAGGTTTGATTGTAGAGAAGAATATACTGTACTCAAATGTATTGGTTGCTATGTTTTAGAGGACAAACCAAAAAATGATTTGTGTATTGTTAACATTTACTCTACATGTTCAATTTCTTAATATGCTCTCCATTTGATCACTACATGTGATTTCCTTTTTCTTTTTTCTGTCCATATATATAACAAAACAACAAAGTGAGAAGTGCTCATGAGAGAATGAACTAACCGTAATAGGTTAGTTCTATGGGCATGATAACCCACCCTGAGAGCAACCTATTTTAGCTCACTTGTGCTTTTCACAGGGAGAAATATCTTGTAGTATGCCAGTCTGAAACAGCAAATCCCAGAAGCGTTTTGGCCTCTATGGGCCCCATCAGTGATGTGCAGCTAAACTCCCTAAGGCACAGTGAGCAAAGGGTCCGCGTCTGGAGTTCCCTATCTGCACCTCCCTGACGAAGCCCATAGAGGCCAAAAAGCGTCTGGAGTTTGCTGTTTCTCCTGTTCAGGGTAGAATTGCCTGGTATTCTTCTGATATATAATAAATCTGAGTAGCCAGTTGATACTTCCAAATAATAGGCCCTATTTTATTGCCCAGATCGTAAATTTACACACACTTAAAATCACTCTTAATATTGCCACATATTCTATTAACTACTCGCATTCCAATTACGAGTTACCCGACCACAATTACTGCGGGCCAGCCAAACTTAGGGCTTACATCTCCATTGATTTTTGCACAGCTCAAACATTACGAGCACTAAATAATTAAAATTACACAAAATCAATATTCTATAATAACAGTCGGTCTAGCTTGCAAATTAAATCGGACCAGCAACTAGAAAAACAATTTAGTTTCAAAAATAATATGAGGACAAAATAGGACTCACAAGTACTTCTTTAACCTCTTATAATAGCTGTAGCAGCAATTAAACACACACTACTGTACTTTAAAAGCAAGGGAAGGCATGTAAAGATATCATGAAACCCACATGGGCTAGAACAGATGCACTAATGCGTTTTATAGAATGCTTGATTGAGCCCCATCGGCAGACATTACTTATGGGCTCTCATTAATTTGTAGCCTCCGATTGCAGGTTACATCTATCTTCCATGTTTTACTGACGTCATGATGACGGATTCATTCCAATGGAATAGGCCCAATGTTACTAATTCCATTTGATCTAATTATTGTTTTTTATTTATGTCTGTTTAGTTTTAAGGTTTTGTATCAAAAAACAACACCATCAGTTCAAACGAATTATTTTAATTGACATTGATCCCTATGTGAATATTTCCTTGAAGCTTAACCTTTTTGGAACTCACCCTGCTTCTGGAATGGATTAAGGTTGAGAACAGTGGTACCACTGTACTTTCCCTCCAAACGGATTTACATAAATTAGAGAAATGGGCAGCTAAACTGCAGATGTGATTCAATACAATTACATATAAAGTAATGAATTTGGGAAGGAAAAATAAGCTCTTTTTTTTTACCCTTTGAGAAAGACGTCCCCTGTGACGTCGAAACGCATCAGGCGAAGGCGGAGCGTCACATGCATCTCGCAGTGACAGGCATGTAGACGCCCAGCGCTCTGCAGCTCAGCGTCCTCCAATTTCGATCCCTAAAAAGGCCCCTTATATTTTCCTGCTTCATTTCCACGAGCTTATATTGTATTGCGATTGTTACTTTAGAATGTGGAATGTATTTAGCTAGATGCTGAACTATAGCATGGTGTTTCCTATTTAAGAAACAACAGATAAGACTGTGAATCCATTTGATACAATTGGGATTATAAATGGAGGGATTAAACATACAACTATCACTCTTTAATAATAATGTTGTGGACGCTGTACAGAGCACTTGTACCTTAGAATCCTCCTTATTTAAGACTTAAATATAAGAGATATTGAATATCCTATTGATTTGGATTCCTTGGCCCATACTGATGGCATTGTTTTTATTTTACCCTGGTTACCCCTGGTTTTAACTTTTTAATCTTCGTTTTGAGGAATAAGTACCAAATAAATTGTATATACATATATATTTTTCCCATACTTTGTCGTATAACACTAAGGAAAAATAAGCATGCAAAAAAGCAAATAAATATTACCATGTATTAAGAAAGGTATAGAAGCAAGGGAAGCAAATATAATTCTGCCACTATACAAACCCCTAATACACCCTCATTTGGAAAACTGAGTAAAATGTTGGGCAACACTTCAAAAAAGGGACATTTAAGAACTGGAAAAAGTAAAGAGAAGGGCAACAAAACTAATAAGAGGAATGAATGGACTAAGCTACGAAGAAAAATTAACCAAATTAAACGTATTTTCTCTCGAAAAAAGGTGTCTAATAGGGGATATGATTACCCTATATAAATACATCCAAACTCAATATAAGGCTTTCTCAAGTGAATATTTTTTGCTAAGTGGTTTTCTACTGACAATAGGACATCCCTTGAGCTTAGAAGAAAAAAATATTCAAGTTTAAAGAAAGAAAATTGTTCTTCACAGTAAGGGTGTTAAAACTGTGGATGTCTCTACAAAAGGAGGTTGTGATATATATATATATATATATATATTTTTAAAAGGCATTCATGGTTATCCTGAAAAACTAGAGAGGGAGTTTCGATCAAAAGAAGAATCCAATTGCTAGTATCTGAGTTCAGGAAAGATTTTTATCCTTTGCTCCCTTATTAGACGATTGGCTATGTTTCAATAGTTTTTTTCTGTTTTCCATCCTCTGGAACAATTAACAATTAATCTACATAATACAAGCATCAGAGGAGATCTAAAAAGGGTGAACTTTTTTTGCAACCTCAATTTCTATCATACTATGTAAGATGTAGTGTTTTAAAAGACCAGTAACTCCTTGAAGAAGAAATATTCACCCAGTCCTCTGAAAGGTATTGCCTACATTAAAATAGTATCAGATGGGAGTCAGCATATTGTCTTAACCTAAAGGAGTATGAGTAAGCTGCAAAACCTGAGCCAGCTTCAGTCTTTGTTACTTTGAGTTGATCACTGTGCATGTTTTCATGTTCTATATATAAATAATCAACATTACATTAGGGGTATACAACTTTTCATATACAATTACAAAGAGAAAAAGTTCCAACTAATATTTAGGTATTCTGGTGTTATAAGTTGTAACTTTCTGAAAAACAAACAAAAATGTAAATAGGCCATACAATACAAAGTCTGCTCAATCAAACCTTTGCTAAGAATTAGGTACACAAATAAAACTGTAAAACAGCTATAATAAATCTAAATTTACCATAAAAAATGTTCATACAAATTAATTGTAATAAAAACTTGGTCACTTAGTTCAGATGCACTTAAACTTATTTTTAACAAAGGCCTAGAAAGGGGAAGGATACACTTGAATGTTCATGTGACATTTGTGTAACTAAAACAGAAACACAAATAAATAAATTCAAATGTCTTAAAAATATGTGGCCCCATGAAAGGGCGGATAGGAAGCCACAGAAGAGGTTAGTGGGAAGGGAGTAAGGGACGTGAGTGCATTGTCTCTAAGTTACATGTCACATTGTAGTATTAGTGCAGTCTCTAAGATGCATGTCACATTGTAGTATTAGTGCAGTCTCTAAGATGCATGTCACATTGTAGTATCAGCGCAATCTCTAAGATGCATGTCACATTGTAGTATCAACGCAGTCTCTAAGATGCATGTCACATTGTAGTATCAGTATAGTCTCTAAGTTGCATGTCACATTGTAGTATCAGCGCAGTCTCTAAGATGCATGTCACATTGTAGTATCAACTCTGTTCTTTTGTAATCCTCATGGCAAAAGCTGAGCATATATTTTGTTTTCATTGACACATCACAGAATTGTGCTTTATTAGCTCAGAATACTTCAGGTACTGTTTATGCATTCTGCAATCTATTATACATGGCTTACAAACAAATACTGCTGTTTACTCTCTGGGTTGTTAACCCTCTCAGGGAGCAATGCCTTTCATCTGTGACATACAAAGAGCAGAAATACCCTGGTTAGTCACTCAAAAAAGCACATAAATAACAGGAAATTCATTTTTGGACATAAGAGCCAGCTAGTCTCAGACATATGATTTGGCCTACTTGGGCTTATCAGTGAATCGAGCTATGCAGTGGGAGCACGGCTCCAAGTCTTTCAGCACTTTATAAACAAGGTCTATCACACATTCTTGTGGTAGATGTACTTACTACATAAACACTGCAAA
This sequence comes from Discoglossus pictus, assembly GCA_027410445.1. Classification (NCBI taxonomy): domain Eukaryota; kingdom Metazoa; phylum Chordata; class Amphibia; order Anura; family Alytidae; genus Discoglossus; species Discoglossus pictus. The sequence continues at coordinate 378,796,024 of CM050164.1, forward strand.
CCAAAACTTACCAACTCCGAGAAAGCATTGTCCCACAAAATAGTTGCCTTGGCATTGTTGTCTTGGTTTCCATGCACAATCACCACCAGAGGTAAAGATAACACCTATAGACAGAATTGTGACAGACAATCACTAAACAATGTGTTACTTTAGAAAGAGCTAAGAAATATTTAATACTAGAATATTGCCCGTCAAAAAATGACGGCAATGAAATTGTAAGTGAGCTAATGCTGTTTGTTGTATGGTAATGAACTAAATAATACATTAATAAAGGAATATACTTTACCTATTTGGAAGTAATATATGCAGGTTGCATTGTGCAGAAGAGCTGACAATCTGTTTTCATGTTGCTGCAGCATACAATGTGTGTTTTCAGTGTTGTGGAGCTACTGTGTAAGCAATGTGTGCAGTGTGTAGTGTAAATAGTGTGCGTGCGCAAGGAAAATCCGTTAGGGTAACTGTGTACTTCCACATTCTGTAAGTTAGTGTTGTAATATGGCGCCTAATGTGTGGTACGCGGCTGTTGGTGATTTAGCGTCCTTGTTCTTGGACCTCGTCCGGCTTTTTCTGAAAATCTGTATGTGTTTGGTGGCGTTTTGCGTCTTTAAGGTCCTGTTGCCTCGTTTTTTTTTGGCTGCCATTTTTTCTGTCGCTTAGGGGATTTACGGGTGTCTAAACTCTTCTATTTTGAGTTAAATTGAGGTGTAACTTCAGTTTCCGAGGTCCTGATTGCTCCTCCTTGCTGTAGGTAAGCTTTTTATGTATTTACTGTGTGTATTCATTGTGTTTTTAATGTTTTCATGTGCGCGGGTTTTGGGCGGTAAGGTCATATTTTTGCAAGTTCGTACTGTTTTTTTTCGAAGTTCTGCGTCTTGTATTTGTTTCTTGTACGTCCGTAAATTTTGCGAGGTTCGCAGTTGCTGGCAAGGAGCCTGCAAGCCTGCAGCGTTAGCAACAACCCGCTTGCTCACAACTACATATGTGATTGTGGCTGCTAGTTTCTTGGATTACAAACAAGACTGTAGTTATAAAGGTAATGAGATCAGCTGCATGAAAACTCACTTTACAATACTGATTATAGTGAGTTATTATATGTGTTATGATATGTGAGGTACCCACACAACCTGCAGATGATTTGTCAGAATCAATGAATCAGAATTATGCTCTACCTCAACAGAATATCGGTATCTTTGCACGATCTGCACAACACCCAAGTCTAATTTTAGTTATGTACTGAATGTTGAAGTACTGTAAAGTCTAAATAAGCATGTTTTCAATGTATTGCTTTTAGCAAAACATCTAGTGCCAGACATCTTATTTTAAGTCTTATGTAATAAGACTAAAGTATCCTCCCTCATCCGCAAAGCTCTTATCAGCAAGTCAGGGGTATGTATTTGCGTGGGCCTTGGGGCTGCCTACTGCCTGAAGATGCAGTACAATACATTGAAATATGTTGGTATATGCACATAAATGTCTATATACAGTGATATTTCTGTCTGTAAGTGTATTTTACTAGGTATGTAGCATACCTATGCATTTGCTGGTAGAAAACATTTCACCTTTGTTCCAAACATGATTAGATATCTCAAAGCAATGGGAGAAACCTAGGGTTCAGATCTCTATTCAGCTTTCTGGAAAGACTAACACTTTAAAAACTTACTTAACAACAGAACTATATAACAAAACAACTCCAAGTAAGACAAACACCTCCTTCAGGCTAGCAGTTCAAGATGGAAGCACCAATGACACAATCAAAGGATCTTATATTAATTTTAATGTTTGTTTGTCACATACTTCCCAAATTATTTTAGTTTTTACCCAACTACCTTGGTCCTTTATTAATACATGCTTCCTTCCTATAGAGCTTGCTGTTCGACCGGGCCACAATCAAACAATTCTCTCTCTTTTGTCTCTACACTCATTTAAAATGTAAGGTCTCATGATGTCAGTGCCTTCAACTCCTTCCATACCAGTACGTAATCTTATATGTCTGTGATATGTGAGTTCTTTATATATAAACGATACTTGTAAAATGACTGAGACATAGCAGAGACTCTTACCTGCAGAGCTATGTTACAAGAGTTCATCTGGATATTGACTGTGAACAGGATTGCACATTTTTCTTCTGTCACTGATTCTGACCCCTTCCTCTCACATCGCTTTATCTTCTTCAGCAGCTAAATGAAACATAAATATACTGTCAAAAGAACGAAAATTAGTGGGCAAAATACACATAACCTTCTGAGAGACAAGGAAAAGTTAGAAAAGTAGAGTAGTAATTTATTTCTTACAACACACATTACTACATTCCACTTACTAAAACAATAAATAGCAGGGTAGTTATGATACCATTAACCTCTAAATAAAAAAAGTGTAGATATGTATGAAAAGAGGGCTGTACAATGCAAGAGGGCAAATATAACCAACCAATTTCAAGATATTTGAAAAAAAAAATTAACAAACACAAAGAAAATGAGAAAAATTAATGAACTGACAGAGAAAGACATACATATGCATAAAAAGAAAAAATGGAACAAAACGAACAAAACAACGAAAGAAAGAACAAACAAAACAACGAAAGAATGAGAGAAAGAAAGAAAGAAAAGTTCAAGAGAAGAATACAAACATGAAAACTAAACACAATAATCAAAAAGAGGAAGGAATAATAAAAAGCAGTGTTTACCAAACCTCTCATGGAACCCCCAGGATTTATGGATTATGAATACTGATTTTTGGAACGTCTATTTGCCTTATCTGTTTGGGGTACCAATAAGCGAGGTTTGTGATGTAAAGAAACAAAAAGTAAGATAGATAGTGAGAGTTAGTTCCAATTAATGATGTGCAGAACAGAACTATAGTGAAAAAAATAGAAAGTCATTTTCACATATGTAGTAAAGAAGGTTTTATAGACAATGAAGGATTAACAATGGGAAAGGAAATATCAGCTAAAGCAACTTAAATAAAAAGTCTGCACTAGAGTCACATTTAAGACTTTTGGCAAAATGAATACTGAATTTTGTTGAATAAAGAAATTAAGATTTAAGATGGGTGTGTGGAGTGTTAGCTTTGAAAATCTCCAGAACTGGTGAGGCAACAATCAATCAACTTCACCTTACAGTCTCCATTCATTTCTTTTCATAGCAAAGCAAGCACAAGGTAATTGCAAACTGATATGGCTCCACTCACCATGTTTTTGAAAAGTGCTATACAATTTTTTGTTGTTGGGGTTATTTCAAAGGTGGATGTTCCATTCTCTATTTCTCCAGCACCCTCACTGAAAGCACAGACAAAGTAAAATAAGTTAGATAGCTTGTGAATTGTCTATATAAGTTCCACTTAGCTCAGAGCCTCAAGTAGGATCTTCTTGGACTTTCTAATGATGGAAACCTTAAATAAAATACATGATTTGTAGACCATACAAGGCTTATTAGTATCCTAGGTATGTGTAACAGGGTCAAGAGTTAGATCTAGATGAGGAGGTCCTATTCCCATATTAAAGTAACAGTTTATTTCTGTTGTGTCAGAACTTTTGATAAATAAAATCCAATTTTATATGGGCATTATAACCTAATATAATAATCCTATTGTTAACCTTTTTTTTATAACCAATGTACTAATATGTTATTATGTGTTATATACATTTATGCATGCAATTTCATTGTGAAATATATCTGTAAAATATTTATTTTTCTCAGGTTCTCAATGAAGGGAACTTCTATAAAGACATATACCTAGAGAATTTCTGAGCTAATTAAAAAGATAAGGTTTAAAATAACAGAATACTCCTTTTAAATTCACATGGGCAAGATTGTTCTAACCGGACATTATGTCTTTCCCTAGACTATTCATTTCTCCTGTGTATATATAAAATGACAGTCTTTATTGACCATGTCTGGGTTATAATTTGGTTTATAGCTTGTTAATGTCAAAGTTCATTAGTGAGTTTATGGAATATCCTAGGATAATTTATAGGTCCAAGAGCACCATCTATAAAAAAACAAAACATATTTTCTGTTAAGAGTTAAATATTTTGTGACATCATAAGAACATTTAATTGGCTGACAAATACATAGCGAGATTGGAATGTCTGATAAGCAAATGAAGTTGGGGGTATAATTGAGGGAATCTAGCTGACAAGAAAAAACTGAGAGAAAAAGCTGGAGAAAGCTGGGAGAACAAATTAGAGAAAGAGCTGAGAGGACCAAGAACAAGGAGACACATAGACACACTTTGGTGAACTTCTAAAAGAATACTTTAAAACTATTGGGATTTTTCCCAAACACATAGAAACGTAACATGCATTCTACAAAGAAACGTAGACAGCTTGCTAGAAAAAGACTTTACAAACTCACATATCAAAAACTTCTCAAAAGATGAAACCCCCCAAAAAAATGAGGTATGATCTAAAGTATAACATTTCTTTATATGTTATTTCTTTTTCATTACAATCATTTTAATCACATGTAATAGTTGTCAAACTGCGAGATGTTGTCACACTTGGCAAGGTGCGAACGAAGCGAGCCGTTAACGCGTAGGTCTTAGCCGAAGAGCTCCTAAGGCGAAGCGAGGCGAGCCGTTAAAATACGAGACGCGGTACTTAGAACAAAAAAAAAATATGAGAAGCGGGAATAAGGAAAAAAAAGATACAAGACGTGGGACTTAGAAAAAAAAATATACGAGACTTAAAAATTTATGAGATTAGCGGCCGAACAAAAAACCCGAAAAACACTTTAAATACACGAAAAAAATTTACAAAAACATCACAGACAGCATGGGGCAACAGCCAGGACGTCTGCGAGTGAGGCGGAACGCAAATTTTACTTGATTTACACAATTTTCGGCACTCAAAATTTGCCTAAGCGAGAAAAAAAATGGCGACAGAAAAAAAGAAAAACAAGGCTACAAGATACACTCTTACAAATGCCGGAAAATGCTCACGGACCGTGAAAACCAATGCAAACTGCGCACCACTTTACACATCACACTACAACCCAAAAGATAAACTATTACAAAAGCCGCAAAGTGCTCAAGAGATGCGTACCACATTAATAACATTACGACTATACAATGCCGCTATACACAATAAACCAACGACTTTACCTTCGCGCACACAGCCTATTTAGAATGCACACTTCAAACATTCATTACACTTTACAAGCAGGGCACTAACAGTAACACAATGTATATTGTATGCAGACACAAAATACAAACAGATTGTTATCTCTTCAGCCTATTGCTCGCTGCATATATCAGTTATAAGTAATTAAACTATATTAATTTATTGAATAAATCATTAATTATTACTTAACTACATATACATAGAAATAGATATCTCTCTCAGAGGACCAAAAGTACACGACAGGAGAGGCTCGCAATGAGCGCAGAAGGCGCTCAGCACAAGCCTCGTAATGAGCGCCGATGGTCCTCACTGTACAAAACGGTTTCAATTATGTCTCAAACAGCATTCCCATGGCTTCAAATTGTATTGCCCCATAATTTTTGATGGGCAAGTCGCTAGTAATATAATATAGAGTAAATTGCTATATTAATATTCTCTGATATATATAAACTAGCGACTTGCCCCTCAAGAAAATGACGGCAATAGAATTGTAAGGCAGGTAATGCTGTTTGGTACACAAAGTATTTTTTTTTTTTTGTGTAAGTACCTTTGGCGCTCGTTGCAAGCCTTAAATTAGTTAATTATGCTTTGACACCTCCAAAAGTGTTTAGTGCACAGTGCACTTACTTTAATCAGTTTATTATGCTCAAAGACCCAATGCACTTACTTAAATCAGTTCATTATGCTGAGACCTCAAAAAGTGTTTAATGCACAGTGCACTTACTTAAATCAGTTTATTATGCTCAAAGACCTCCAAAACTGTATATTTCACAGTGCACTTACTTTAATCAATTTCTTATCCTCTGGACCTTCACAACATGGATATTTTACACCACAGTACAAAAAATGTATTACATGTCTGTGTTGCTGCTCATTGCTTGACAGGTATAGGACAGTCAAAGCAGTTAAATATTTAAATAACTATATCGACGCTTAAGCCTTTACATTTTGCATGTATGTCAATTAAACATGATACTTTAAATGGTTAATGAGATAAATGAATCCAAACATTAAAAATGCTTTTCTCGTCATTTTACAGTCTACTCATCTGTGCAGCTGCTTGAATAGCGAGAGTGAGCTCTGCAGCATTTGATCTGCAATAACATTAACTTGACAGGTATATGATTTCATGATGCTCTTCTTAAGGAAAAAAGGATTAAGTCTTTCTGTTTTACATTGATGACAGTTAGTGATTAATTAATTAACGTATATTAATTTATTAATTAATTATTAATTAGTAATCATTATAAAAAAATATATTATATTTTACAGTGAAGTAAAAAAAAAGATTTTACACTACACTTATATATCTGGGTTACTGCTCATTAACGTACATTAATTTAGGAACTATTAATTAGTCATAATTACAAAAATAAAACAATCTGTGTTGCTGCACATTGCCTGACAAGGATAGGACACTCAAAGCACTTAAATATTTAAATAAGTTTATTACATTATGACACCTGCTACATTTAATATGTTATACTGCATTTATCTATTCATATATTCATCCTTAGGCCTTTACGTTTGGAATTTATGCCAATTAATGATGATACTTTAAATGATTAATGAATGATTTCAATCCAAATATTAAAAATGCTTTTCATGTAATTTACAGTTTCCTCATCTGTGCAGCTGCCTGAAGACAGGGAGTGAGTTCTGCAGGATTTAATCTGCAATAACTTTTTTTTTACAGGTATATGATTTAATGATGCCTTTCTTTAGGAAAACAGGATTACGTCCTTGTGTTTTGTATTGATGACACTTTTGGAATAATTAATTCATGTATATTAATTTATTAATTACTTAATAATTAATTATACCAAAAAAAAATACCCTTAACTTATTAATCAATATATATATATCCTTAGCTCTTTTTCATGACTTTTAAATAAAAGAAAAATGAGTAAGAAGGCACAAAATGAGTGTGCTGGAGCTTCAAAGAAAAGAAAAAAGTAAACAAAAAAATGTCTGTGAAACATTCCCTAATGACTCAATATTGCCTCATGAAACCAATGTTCATACACATAACACCAATGTAGATATACAAAGTTGTAGTGATATCTATGTTCATGAAGCTCATGATAGTGCTTTATTAACAGCACTAACAGTAGACACTCATTATTGTGGATTACTCAATGTGGTTTGTCAGTTTTGCGGGGCCTATCATTTTCTGACGGAAAGACCAACTGATGGAGAGTTTATTAGTTGCGGTCATGTCAGAAAGGAAAGGTAAGACTTACACACATTTCCTGAATATTTAGAAAGTATAATGAGCGATCCAACATTTCCAAAAATACCAATTTAAAAAAAAACATCAGGTGCAATTGCATTTGCTTCAATGGGTGCTACATTAGCAGAAAATGTCCCAGGACATGGTCCTTACTGTTTTAGAGTTCAAGGACAAGTTTATCACAGCACTTCACATTTACACCCAAAAGTAGGAGAGCAAAGGAAATTCGCACAGTTATATGTCTTAGATACAATGGATGACACTTCCTGAAAATAAACAGTGTTTGTGCATAGTCTTTGAACAGCTGGATAAAATTATGAACAACAACCCATATAGTAAAGCATGCAAAAATTAGCAGAGGTTGAAAAAGAACAACAGCAACATGTTGCAATACATCAATTGCCAATGCCAAGAGTAAATATGGTTTTGAAAAGAGATCGCAATACTGATCAAAGACTGTATAATTTACCAACAGTAAATGAGGTTGCCATGGACTTTGAAAATGAGGATGGTGAACCACCTTTTCAGCGGGATATTAGAAATTTATAAACATAAATATAAGTTGTAATTTGGATCCAATGACATATACCATTTTTTTTCCAAATGGTGAGCCAGGATGAAAACCAAAATTACATTTGCAAAGTTATCCCAATAGCAAAGTTTGGGTGAGAAACAATAATTCTATGCTGGAATATAAAGTGGCACAAACTGCTATTCGGGATCATTTTAATCCTATTTTATGTGGGGGCAAACTCACAAAACAATGGATTATTGATTCTTATCTACAAGTCAAAGCAAATAATCAAAATGTTATAACATTTCAACAAAACAAGCTTTGCATAGAACAATATTGTGGATTGATGGATTATGTCGCTGAATTGGCTACCAACAGAGACATTCCAGCTGGAAGAGCAATCATTATTCCATCCACTTTCCAAGGATCTCCTCGCAATATGCAAGAAAGATACAATGATGCCATTGCTATTGTGACAAAATTTGGAAAAACAGATTTATTCATAACATTCACATGTAATCCACAATGGCCAGAGATCAAGGAACATTTTAATCTTGGCCAAAATACTTCTGACCGACCAGATTTAGTGGCAAGAGTATTCAAAATAAAACTCAATTTATTAATACATGATATAACTAAAGCACAGTTATTTGGAAAATGTGTGGCTTTTGTTTATACCATTGAATTTAAAAAAAGAGGCCTGCCACATGCACACATACTTTTAATCCTGCAAGAAAAAGATAAATTGAATACTGCAGAGAGAGTGGATTCAGTAATTACTGCTGAACTGCCACATCCAGAAAAATATTCAAAACTTTATGAGATTGATTCCTGCTCCTTGTGGAGATATCAATCCAAATTCACCAAGTATGGAAATAAACATTTTTTACAAAACAGTTCCCAAAACAATTTCAAATGCAAACTTATGCTAATTGTGATGGATACCCTTTGTATAAAAGAAGACAAGGACAAACAGCTATTATCCGTGGCCAAAAGGTTGATAATTCTGTAGATATGTAGTTCCATACAATCGACATTTGCTGATGAAGTACAATGCACATATAAATGTGGAAGCTTGCACTTCTATCAAATCCATCAAATATGTGTATAAATATATATACAAAGGATATGATGCAGCAACTGTTGTTGTGTAAGGTGCACAAAATGAACAAGAAAACCCAATTTTAAATGACAAACTTTCTACTTATTTAGATGCTCGCTATGTCAGTGCTCCAGAAGCAATGTGGCGTCTTCTGAAGTTGGAGATGCATGATCGGTCACATGCTGTGTATCGATTAGCTGCTCATTTGCCACAAATACAGTTTTCTTTGCTTTACTGCAGACAATGAAAGAAATGCCTTAGCACAAAGTGAACATTGAGCAACAACACTTACTGCTTGATTTCAATTAAATTGCCAGGACAATGAGGCCAGACAATTTTTATACATTGCGATTCCATGTCACTATGTATTCGTAAATGCCCAATGACGACAACGAAAAATAGATAATAAAAAAATTATCCCAAGAATATATACTGTTAGTCCAAGAGATATTGAACATTTCAGTTTAAGATTACTTCTTTTACATGTTCCTGGTGCACAAAGTTATAAACATTTACGCACAGTGAATGACATAGTTTATGATACTTTCCAATTAGCTGAAAGACATCAAAACTTCATAGCAGATGATACAGAATGGGAGACATGTCTGGAAGAAGCAGCACTATGTCAAATGCCAAAGGAAATGAGAGAACAATTTGCATTCATTTGCATTTTTTGCAATGTCCCGAATATAAGCCGAAGCACCTATTTTACCACAAAATACTGGGAAAACATAGTGACTCGAGTATAAGCCGAGGGTGGGAAATGCCCCCTTTGTTCCTTGTGTGCCCTCTGTGCCCCTTTCTTGTGTCCCCCTCTCTCTCCCCTGTGCTTCTTCCCCCCCCTCTCCCTCCCCTATGTCTCTCCCCTCTCCCTCCTCTGTGTCTCTTCCCCTCCTCTCCCTCCCCTGTGTCTCTTCCCTCCTCCCTCCTTCGTGTCTCTTCCCCCTCTCCCTCCCCTCTGTCTCTTCCCCCACCCTCCCCTGTGTCTCTACCCCCTCTCCCTCCCCTGTGTCTCTTTCCCCCCTCTCCCTTATCATCCTCCTCATCCTCCCTCCTCAACCCCCCTCCTCATCCTCCCTCCTCATCCCCTCTCCTCATCCTCCCTCTTCATCCTCTCTCCTCCAGCCCCCTCCTCAACCCCCTCCTCATTCTCCCCCCTAAATCCCCCTCCTCATAATCAACCCCCCTCCACATCCTCAACCCCCCTCCTCATAGCGAAAATGATCAACCGAGAGCATGTAAGAATGTTAAGATAATCAGGTCACTCTAACAAAAGTTTATTAGACAGTAAAGATCTATTGTTGCATATGGGAAAATGTATACTTTCATATAGATGGCATAAAGGAACAGTTGAGAGCATATAAGAATGTTATACTGTACATGTGTTTTTTTGTCATGCTGTTTTACCAAGATGCTTATTACTTTTGCAGGGTTTGGAGTAGGCAGTTAAGGAAAGGTTCGAGAAAAGTAACTGTATAACAGTTAGGTTAAAAGTAGTTTCTTCGTCATTCTAGGGATATTTTGAGGGATCTGTCTACCCCTCTACCCTAGACACGAAGGTGCCCAAGGAAGTACAGATGAGGACTAGAGATGATGAAAGAGTTATTGTTTTTGTTGGGATTAAAAATTGTTTTTGGGGAAAGATCGTTGGCTGACCTATGCTTTTTTCATTTTATTGAGAGAGGTTGGTGGGGAATACCGCAGTTGCTGACCATGTCGCCTTCCACTATAAAGCTATGGGAGATCTGGGAGCTAGTGGTCAACGGTAGGAAGACCTGGGGTAAGTGGGCACCTACACTAGCAATCACAAAAATAGGATACAGTGAGTAGCTCAGACGTTGTGTTTATTACACATAATGTCAAGGGATTCAACTCTCAGTTCAAGCGAAGCATTTAGAACTTATAAAGAGCATAACCCAGCGGTCATATTTATGCAGGAGACGCACTTTGAGCAAAACAAACACACTAAATTTATGCATAAGAATTACACGTATATGTATAATGCCAATCAGAAATCAAAAAAAGGGGCGGCAGACATTTTGCTCCACAGAAACTCCCCTTTTGTACTGCAAAAAAAGCTGGTGGACACATTGGGAAACTACGTTATTATTACAGGCATGGTCCAGGAGGTTAAAACAACCTTAGTATCAGTCTATGCCCCTACAGTGGATCCCCACAGAGCTATATTGGGACTATTTAAAGTGCTAAATAATCGAGGATTTGGAAAACTGATTATAGGGGGGGACCTTAATTTAACATTGAACATGGAGGAGAATAGAATTGGGGGGGAGAGGGGGTAAGAACAGGTACGCTAAAGTGCTAAAACAAATACAGGCATACATGCTTAAACTGAATCTGAAATTGCAGCACTTTTGTTAGAAGGTGGCAGAACTGTGCATAGTGGATTTAAACTGCCAGTTCACATTTTAGAAACATCAGTCTCAGATATTCGACTGAATTCTTTACAAGCAAAAAAGAAAAGTAAATTAATTATCATAGATGAGGCAACAATGATGACGTGTCATGCCTTGCAATGTATTAATAGATTATTAAAAGAAGTAATGGATAATGATTTGCCATTTGGTGGAAAGGTGATGTTGTTAGGAGGAGATTTTAGGCAAACATTACCTGTTGTGCCACATGGAAATAGGACTGACATTGTCCAAACATGTATAAAGACAAGTAAACTGTGGAAAATATTTACACACCTGAAATCAGAATTGAATATGAGATATGAAGGCCAAAATGAATTCAATGATTGGCTAATTCAAATTGGAGAAGGAAAACATCCACAAATAAATAATCTACTTGATGATACTGTAGAAATTCCATCACAAATGGTTTGCAAAGAATCACTCATATGGGCAATCTTTCTAAATACTATCAATAACGAGGATTACTCAGACATTGCAAAGAAACTGATATTAACATTGAATCTAAATAACAAAATTTCAAAATTCATCAAGGCACCCCAAAATAATTATTACAGTGCAGATTCAGTTCTGGCTGATGATACAGACAGTGAATCTAACTTTAGTATAGAATTTATCAATATTATACTATTCTGTGTAATATTGGAAGACTATTTACACATAATTTTATAGTTTAACCATTAGTTTAGGAGGTAAATGGTGGGCCTCCAAAACTATCACAATATATAGTACTATTGACAAAATTAGCACAGTTAGTAGCACCTTTAGTAGGGGACAAGTTATAGGTCCCAAGTTCCACCATAACAGATAGCTTAGGGACCACGCCCCTTATTTTTTGAGGATTTAAATACGGCATTTTTGCATCTTTTTGTATTTTTATACACCTTTTTATCTCAAATTTATAACAGAGCACCGTTATTGATTCAAGTGATCTGCACTAGCACTTTATTCAGACACCTAGATACATTCATTGCCACCCAGTATTATTACATAGAGATTTAGATAATCACTCTCCAATAGATTTACCATTATAATTAGTTACAATTTATCTATACAGTGAAGCAATATGATTAACAATTAGGAAGAAATATTTAAGGAGAAAGTTATATCTAAAATCTATATAATTATACTATCTAATAAAAGCACTCAGGTGACGCTTTTTTGAAATAGAAAATACCATAATTAACAAAAAACTATTCACAAAGAAAGCAGCTGATCTCCAATATTCTTACATTTTTTAAGTTTTTAAATCAACGTTTATTTCACTTGTATCTTATTTTTTAAGTGTATCAATAAAACTATATGTTTTAATATATTTTTTTAGTTTGTTCAAATTGATTTCCTAGAGGAGTTTATTTGCTGATAACAAAGGGTGTCTTTTCCCTTTCCTTCTTTAAAAATGTATATACTCACATCCCTTCAGCAATTGGTGCATACATTTAGAAAAATTGGTTAATATACCTTAGATAACAAATATTATTACCAGAATCAACTAATTAAATGGTACACATTTTCCGTATTCTTCTTTTAAAAAATTCCTACTTACAGGGAATGCAGAATTGTTAGGCAAATGAGTATTTTGACCACATCATCCTCTTTATGCATGTTGTCTTACTCCAATCTGTATAGGCTCGAAAGCCTACTACCAATTAAGCATATTAGGTGATGTGCATCTCTGTAATGAGAAGGGGTGTGGTCTAATGACATCAACACCCTATATCAGGTGTGCATAATTATTAGGCAACTTCCTTTCCTTTGGCAAAATGGGTCAAAAGAAGGATTTGACAGGCTCAGAATAGTCAAAAATAGTGAGATATCTTGCAGAGGGATGCAGCACGCTTAAAATTGCAAAGCTTCTGAAGCGTGATCATCAAGCGTTTCATTCAAAATAGTCAACAGGGTCGCAAGAGGCGTGTGGAAAAACCAAGGCGCAAAATAACTGCCCATGAACTGAGAAAAGTCAAGCGTGCAGCTGCCACGATGCCACTTGCCACCAGTTTGGCCATATTTCAGAGCTGCAACATCACTGGAGTGCCCAAAAGCACAAGGTGTGCAATACTCAGAGACATGGCCAAGGTAAGAAAGGCTGAAAGACGACCACCACTGAACAAGACACACAAGCTGAAACGTCAAGACTGGGCCAAGAAATATCTCAAGACTGATTTTTCTAAGGTTTTATGGACTGATGAAATGAGAGTGAGTCTTGATGGTCCAGATGGATGGGCCCGTGGCTGGATTGGTAAAGGGCAGAGAGCTCCAGTCCGACTCAGACGCCAGCAAGGTGGAGGTGGAGTACTGGTTTGGGCTGGTATCATCAAAGATGAGCTTGTGGGGCCTTTTTGGGTTGAGGATGGAGTCAAGCTCAACTCCCAGTCCTACTGCCAGTTCCTGGAAGACACCTTCTTCAAGCAGTGGTACAGGAAGAAGTCTGCATCCTTCAAGAAAAACATGATTTTCATGCAGGACAATGCTCCATCACACGCGTCCAAGTACTCCACAGCGTGGCTGGCAAGAAAGGGTATAAAAGAAGAAAATCTAATGACATGGCCTCCTTGTTCACCTGATCTGAACCCCATTGAGAACCTGTGGTCCATCATCAAATGTGAGATTTACAAGGAGGGAAAACAGTACACCTCTCTGAACGGTGTCAGGGAGGCTGTGGTTGCTGCTGCACGCAATGTTGATGGTGAACAGATCAAAACACTGACAGAATCCATGGCTGGCAGGCTTTTGAGTGTCCTTGCAAAGAAAGGTGGCTATATTGGTCACTGATTTGCTTTTCTTTTGTTTTTGAATGTCAGAAATGTATATTTGTAAATGTTGAGATGTTATATTGGTTTCACTGGTAAAAATAAATAATTGAAATGGGTATATATTTGTTTTTTGTTAAGTTGCCTAATAATTATGCACAGTAATAGTCACCTTCACACAGAGATATCCCCCTAAAATAGCTAAAACTAAAAACAAACTAAAAACTACTTCCAAAAATATTCAGCTTTGATATTAATGAGTTTTTTGGGTTCATTGAGAACATGGTTGTTGTTCAATAATAAAATTAATCCTCAAAAATACAACTTGCCTAATAATTCTGCACTCCCTGTATATGCCACAAAGCTTTGAGATGTCACATCAAAGAAACAAAAAAAGTTGATGAAAGAAAGCAACTATAGCTTAGGATACAACTTCTCCATGGCTACGATAAAAGATGTGAACCCTCATCCATGGCGTTACAACCTACCTATCTAACATACTACTTTTCTATAATTTTTTACTCACTTCCAGGATTCGCCGACAGATGCCAGGTATAACTCCTGTGCCCTTTTTTCAGTGATAATTATGGCCTTCACCACAGGCATTCTTGTGGCGCTACTCAGGATCCTGGATCCGAGCAAAAAGTTGACCCCGGCTTGAAACTTAGTCTGTGTCTTCAGTACTTGAGGAGGCTGTTTATCAACCAGCAGAGAGCTAAAAATATATTGACAAATTATCATCACATGCAAGTGACATTCTACATACTAAGAGGTCAGTGACTACTAAAACAGTGCTAAAAGAATTGTTGTAATTATTTTTTGTCCCCATATAATCAGAAAAAGGCTTAAGAAGATGAACATTCATATCAAAGCTGTCCCATAGGAGGGCTAGTCTAAATAAGGAGCTGGAAAACAGAGTGTGCACTGGCCGTTGTGGACGCCACATCCACACTACAGCTAGACACCTCCTATCTATTTAGTGCCTCCTCCCACCTCAGGAAGCAGAACAGCAGAAACAAAAATGGTAGATATCACAGTAGAATAATTGCATAAAGAAGGTAATATATTAGAAGTTGTATTGTTTTGTTTTCCATTGTATAATTTCAGTAGATCTTCAAAACAGTATATGAAACATATGACCACAGGAGTCCTTTAATGTTTGTTAAAGTGATATAGTGGAGGTTCCAAATGAACCTTACACCTCATTTGAATCAGGAAGGTTTGTCTTCGTACGGCACCTCAATTCCTGTCGAAGGTAGTAATCTCTTTTCAATTGAACCAAGAAATTTGTCTCCCATCTATATGAGATTATGATTTAAGACTCTAGACACTGTGCGGCCACCTACATATCCAGAACATGAAATCAGAGGAAATCTTATTTATCCATGCAAGGGGTAAGAAGAGGGGAGAAAAAGTAACCTAACTCATTAGAACATGGATCATATAATGTTTAAAATAAGCATACAATTGTATGGAGTAACCTATTTCTCCATGTCTCAATGCTCATTCTACTGGGATAACTGGGATGTTCTTACAAAACAAGGGTCTCATTCTAATCTGGGACGTAAATCGCCCGCAAGTCTGCGATTCCTTGCGACCGGGTTAGGGCCCCGCGTATTGCTATTTCTTCGGTGCTGTTCAATTGGGTGGCGCTGCAAGGAGGACCCCTTTACGGCCGATCGCAAACCATGATATCGGCAGTAAGCACTTGTGTACTTGAACAGGATCGTGGCCGCAAGGCAAACATGGAGAAAAGTAAATGCAAACATAAATTCAAGACAGCACTGTAAATGATGGGGAACACAATGGGTGACATGAGGATTAAAGGCACAACATTCTCAAGCTGGCACATCTCCACAATACAATTCTTTATTTCACGTTTAATATATGTACAAAGTTCGACGGGCTTAAATAACGAGTTACAGGCTTGGAGGTTAATAAAGCCCGTCGGACTTTGAACGGAAATTAAACGTGAAATAAAGTATTGTATTGTGGCGAAATGCCAGTTTGAGAATGTTGTGCCTTTAATACTCATGTCACCCATTGTGTACCCCATCATTTACAGTGCTTTACAGTGCTGTATTCAATTAATATTTGCATTTACAGTGCTCCGAGTTTATGGGCTTGAACCACGAGTCATGGGCTTGCGGGCTTGAACCACAAGTGGCTTGGAGGTCATTCCCGTAGGACCACAACGTTCTTAATTTCAAATCGTAGCACTTCATAAGCAAAAAAAAAAAGCCATCCTGTACAATTATTACAAGAGAAAGTGATGTGAGGTCTTAGATTTAACAGTACAACATTCTCAAACTCGCAAATTAGCATAAATAACTACTTTATTTCATGTTAAATTTCCGTCATAAAGTCCGACGTGCTTCAACCTCCAAGTCCGGAGGTTGGATTTAAAAGTCCTATGGGTTGAATCCCGTGGGACTTCATGACGGAAATTTGAGTGTAGGGGAATGTTGTGCTATTAATTCTGAGACCTAAAATAACTTTCACTTCTAATAAGAGTACAGGATGGCTTTATTATTTGCTTAATTAGTGCTACGTTTTGTAAGTAAGACCGTTGCGGGACTTTTGGTGTAAGTAAGCTGCGGCTCGATTTTGGCGACTTACGGGTTTGACGGGAGGGTAATCGTAGCAACTGAGATTTCTGGCGACCGAAATGCTCGCGGCCGCGCAAGATCAAAGGCTTTGAAGGAAGTAAGCTGCGGTTGAGCTAATCTCAAGAGATCGCAGCTCAAGGCTCGTAAACCGATCGGAGGCCGCAAATTGAATAGCTAAGTAGCTTGAGGCCTCCCTTTGCGTATACTTATTCCAAAAATGCAGGATTTGAATGAGGCCCCAAGAGACCAAATTTGTGATCAAAGTTCTTGAATCAATTAATAAACAAAATCCATTAAATGCATGAATTTATTCCGCATCCCCTCTTGTTCTAAACTTTGGTATAACCCATATGTTAGTGCTGCCATGAAGTAGTCCAGGAAAAAGGAAAATTTAATTAAAAAACAAGAGTAATTTATATTCCTGGAGTAATTCATAGCAAAAAAAAGCTTGATGTTATTCGTATTTAGATGTTTTGCCAATTGTATTCATGATACTGAACATTATTTTTACTATGTATCCTTGTCCTCTTGTACATAGTTGCTATGGAAGAAGTTTGATGTTAAAGAGTAGAAGTGAAATTATAGACATTATTTTGCTATAAAAGAAGAACATGTACCTTTTAATAAGAAGTCCAAGGGATGTATTGATTTTTTCTGAAAGACCAGTGTGCACTTGCTCTCCATTTAGTTCATTGAACTTTATAATGCGCATAATCTCAGAGTACATAGTAAAAAGGATTTCCAACCTGCAAAAAAAAAACAGTTTGAATAAAATAAACAGATACAGTGCCTTGCAAAAGTATTCACCCCCTTTGACTTTTTACCTTATTTTGTTACATTACAGCCTTAAGTTCAATGTTTTGAATTTTATGTGATGGATCAGAACACAATAGTCTATAAGTTGGTGAAGTGAAATGAGAAAAATATATACATTAAACTATTTTTTAGAAATAGAAAACAGAAAGTTGGCATGTGCGTATGTATTCACCCCCTTTGTTATGAAGCCCATAAAAAGCTCTGGTGCAACCAATTACCTTCAAAAGTCACATAATTAGTGAAATGATGTCCACCTGTGTGCAGTCTAAATGTCACATGATCTGTCATTACATATACACACCTTTTTTGAAAGCCTCCAGAGGCTGCAACACCTAAGCAAGAGGCACCACTAACCAAACACTGCCATGAAGACCAAGGAACTCTCCAAACAAGTAAGGGACAATGTTGTTGAGAAGTACAAGTCAGGGTTAGGTTATAAAAAAATATCCAAATCTTTGATGAATCTTTAATCTTTAATCTTTTGATTAAATCTATCATAACTAAATGGAAAGAACATGGCACAACAGCAAACCTGCCAAGAGACGGCCGCCCACCAAAACTCACGGACTGTGCATTAATCAGAGAGGTAGCACAGAGACCTAAGGTAACCCTGGAGGAGCTGCAGAGTTCCACAGCAGAGACTGGAGTATCTGTACATAGGACGACAATAAGCCGTACACTCCATAGAGTTGGGCTTTATGGCAGTGTGGCCAGAAAAAAGCCATTACTTTCAACAAAAAACTAAATGGCACGTTTGGAGTTTGCGAAAAGGCATGTGGGAGACTCCCAAAATGTATGGAAGAAGGTGCTCTGGTCTGATGAGACTAAAATTGATCTTTTTGGCCTCCAAAGAAAACGCTATGTCTGGCACAAACCCAACACATCACATCACCCAAAGAACACCATCACATGTTTTTCAGCAGCCGGGACTGGGAAACTGGTCAGAGTTGAGGGAAAGATGGATGGTGCTAAATACAGGGATATTCTTGAGCAAAACCTGTACTACTCTGTGCGTGATTTGAGGCTAGGACGGAGGTTCGCCTTCCAGCAGGACAATGACCGAAAACACACTGCTAAAGCAACACTTGAGTGGTTTAAGGGGAAACATTGAAATGTGTTGGAATGGCCTAGTCAA
Source organism: Discoglossus pictus (assembly GCA_027410445.1). Lineage (NCBI taxonomy): Eukaryota > Metazoa > Chordata > Amphibia > Anura > Alytidae > Discoglossus > Discoglossus pictus. Next base: position 378,814,734 of record CM050164.1, read on the forward strand.
AGCCCAGACCTCAATCCAATAGAAAATCTGTGGTCAGACTTAAAGATTGCTGTTCACAAGCGCAAACCATTCAACTTGATGGAGCTGAAGCTGTTTTGCAAGGAGGAATGGGCAAAAATAAGATGTGGCAAGCTCATAGAGACTTATCCAAAGCGACTTGGTGGCTCTACAAAGTATTGACTTTAGGGGGGTGAATAGTTATGCACATTCACTTTTTCTTTATTTTGTCCTATTTGTTGTTTGCTTCATAATTTAAAAAAAACATATTCAAAGTTGTGGGCATGTTCTGCAAATTAAATTATGCAAATCCTCAAACAATCCATGTTAATTCCAGGTTGTGAGGCAACAAAACACAAAAAATGCCAAGGGGGGTGAATACTTTTGCAAGGCACTGTATCCAATTGCATAATATTACTAAAGTAACCATAGATCTATATGAAGATCTCCTTCAGTATAATTTTTATTGTATTCTCTCACATGGTCATGATTCTCACTTACCCTGCCTCCAACCCAAAATAAAGGCATGCCGTCTTTCGCGCAATCGCTAAATGTGCCCTAACGTCAGTGCGCCAACATATTTGCACACCATAAATGCGCGCAATTAGATACAGAGAGTGTAGATGGGGCAGTGTAGGGCATCAGAGGGCAGGAGGCAGCATCGGGGCCTAGATGGGGGCAGTGTAGGGCATCAGGGAGCATCGGGGCCTAGATGGGGGCAGTGTAGGGCAGGAGGGTGCATCAGGGGCCTAGATGGGGGCAGTGTAGGGCATCTCAGGGCAGGAGGGGGTAGCGGGGTCTAGATGGGGGCAGTGTAGGGCATCATAGGGCAGGACATTTTTGTGACTTTCTATCTCTCTTTCTCTTCCCACATCTCTCTCTTCTCCACTCTCTGTCTCTCTTCCCTGTATCTAATTGCGCGCGTGCTAAATTGTGCGCCGACCGAGTCGCAATATTGGCTGGATGCGCCTTTTAAATTTAGGGCGCATTTGTGGTGTGCACATATGTCAGCGCACTGACATCGGGCGCATTTAGCGCTCGCGCGAAAGACGTGCTACCCAAAATAAATGTATTTCAAACTTCATTCTCATTACTGCGGCATGATCTACCAAATCCCAAGGCCGATCCCTCCAAGGTTAATTGACAGACAACCAGTTTCTCACACTGTATAAGATTAAAGTAATGTATCTATAATATGCCCATTTGAAGAGCTACACTTGAAAACAGACAAAATGGGTTTGCATTGTAAAAACAAATAATACACCTTCAGTGTATAATTATATGCAATTATGCTACAGTAAAACTTGATATTTTAGTTTCCAGAAGTCTGCTCCCTGTTCTAGGAGGAGACTTGGAATGCACTTGGAATCTTTGATCTGGAAAGTGGAAATGTGTCAGCTAAAATTATCATTGCTTTCATTAGGACTAATGGAAAGTGTGTTGTTTACAAGGACACACCCTACTTATACAGAAGTTGCAAGAGCAGCTTTTCAAGAAAAGAATATCTGTAATTAAAAATAAAAAATATAAATGCTGTGTTTATTTTCTAAACCCTTTAAAACTATTTCCCATATTTCAATTATTCAAAGAACATATAGAAAAAATGGAACTGCACTGGTCCTTTTTCTAGTTTCCTCCACATGTTCAGCTGATCTTCACTTACCCTGCCCACACTCGCCCAACTACCTACCTATAATTTGTGGTACTTTATAGTGCAGGATTCTGCACTAAGACATCTATCTTTCATAGCTGCACCCACAGGCCACACACACAGACCCCAATGTAACCCAACCCATCTACGGGACTCCATAAGGATCCCTATCGCCTCCATCACTAAATATTACAACAACAACAAAAAAACATTACAAAAAATACTGAAAATTGAATACAAAAAAATAAAGAATAACAATACCTATCTTCTGCCCTAGATAAGTGGGCCATCCATGCTGACTGAAGAATCTGTCCTCTTATTTCCTGAATGAAGCCAATGACCCTCATCTTCTGTCTTTTGTAATGGGCCTAAAAAACCTGCTGCTCTAAAAAAAAATAACAAAACTACTACTAATGGTGCTCCTCATAGGAGAAGCTCCAGTGGTAACTCATGGCTTTTGGTGCTCTTTCTGGCCTTAAATCCGTGGGCTTTGATGGTTAGAAATTGTACCATGGAAATATTGAGCAGGGTGACATCAAATGCATCAAATACAATCACTTACTGATGGATATATATTTCAGCCCAATCAGAATACTCAAAATATCTATTTAAGGCAGGAAAGTGCGACAAAAGTCAGTAGTCGTCCCTTATGAGGAGCTCTTTTTTTTTGTAGAGTGCCTGTTTTTTTTAGGTTGCAGCCCATTTAAAAGGGCCAAAGGTGAGGATCATTGGATTTTATCAAGAAGGAAGAGGACAGATTCTTTAATCAAGATTGATGGCCTTCTTGAACCAAGGATTCCCCCCTTACAAGTACAGTTTTTTTTTATATTCATGTTGTAGTGTTTAGTGATAGTGACAATGGAGAGGTTGGGATACATGGCGGTACAATATGAATCTCTGAGGTGTTAGGAAGGATGTCAGGACTCCCATGGCACAAAGGTCCATGCTAGGTGGTAAGGGTATCCAAGAAGACCTCCATGGCTCAGGGGTTAACATCAGGTGCCACTGGGGTCCATGAGGTAGTACTGAAATTCTTCCTTTCTAACTGTACTAAATGTTTATTGTAACCATAAAGAAGGCTATTTGCATAAAGTACATTAACAACTCATTACTCCAACTGAGTACCATGTTATTCCTAAAGGGGAGTATGTGTTTATAGAATAAACATTGAGAAATTTAAATACACATGTAAAATTTACAGAATCCATCTTTATATAAAAAGTTTTATGTTAAAAGAGCATAGTATCAGGCTGCTAAAAAATAGTCAGTCACTGGCTTCCCATAGCCTCCAGAATAAAATTTTAAATCATGACCCTAACCTACAAAGCCCTCAGCAATAATGCACCCTCTTATATATTTTCTCTCATCGCTAAGTACACCCCCAACCGTCCTCTTCATTCTGCTAATGACCATCTACTTTCCTCCTCTCTTATCACCTCCTCTCACTCCTGTCTTCAGAGCTTTTCTTGTGCTGCCCCTATTCTTTGGAACTCCTTGTCTTACTCCACTCGACTATCCCCCTGCCTCAAATCCTTCCCTCACTAAAAACTCACCTGTTTAAAGAAGCTTATCACCTTCAGCCTTAATATACACATTGTCATGGCTCACTTGGCAGTCATCTGGGACTTGGACAGATGTCTGTCACAGACTGTTAACAAGAGACGATACCTGGGGGTTTGGGGCTCCCAGACACCCTGTTATACTGTTATAAGGTTATATTGTTATTTTGTGGTCTAGGGGATAAAGTATTATAAGTTTACCCCTTAGCATATCCCCATCCCTTCCATGTTTAGGCTCATTGTAATGGATGTCATGTGAGGGAGCTGGTGGGATGTGTTGGTTGTATGTGTGTGAAACATTGTGTGTTGTATCTGTAAATATATTGTATTGGAATGTTGGAGCCATGTTGTGTGCATCATCCATATTGACTGCATATGTAACCTGAGTTGATCACCCATCTGCCTTCCAGCTATCACCTAAAGTAAACACTTGAAGTGATAGCAAGGCCAGAACAAAGGGGTCTATACAGACATAGAGGCACCATAACCCCAGGGGGTCTACAGGTATTCTCACTCAGAGAGTCAGGGCAAAGTCCAGAGGACAGTGAGATGTTTCTCCCTTGAGAGCCAGGCAGCAAATGACTCTGTTAGCCACACCTAGTGGGCGGCCCAGGGGAGGGGTCTGGAAGTTCCCAGAGCTTACCTCTAGTCCATTGGCTAGAGGTAATAAAGTTACTGTGGAGATTACCCCATTGGCCAAGAGGAAGATAAGGGTTGGACAAAGGGGTAGCCACTCCCTGTACTGTTGTTGTGAGTTGTTTAAATACTTGTGTAAAAATAAAGAAGTTGTTCATAATTTTCATCAAGACTTTGTGTGCAGGTGTATTATTGACCCAAGGGCATATGCTGGCAGAGGAGATCGTTTCTGACTCCATGCCAGGTTTTTCCCAGGCACACTACCAAAAGCTGGGACTTATGCTCTTGCATCCACAAGGAAGGTCCATTGGTCTGAGTCACTCAAATCTTAGGTCTAAAATCTACAGGAGAAAAGAGGACTAGGATCCTCTATACTCCATCATCATTGTAGGTTGTGACAATTGGTGGCAGTGGTGGGATACTCTACAGAAAGACCAAGAATGGAGCAGCAATATGAGGAAGATATTGCCAAAGAAGCAACAAGACGGTTTAAAGCAGCCAGGCACTTATACCCCAGTAAGATGACCGCACAAGAGGTGTCCGACGTACTAGACCAGCATTACCAGAGAATCTGGCAGGAGCGCACTGGGGAGCGGGATCAAGCTCAGCAAAGGCTTGGTTGCCGCACAGAGGAATTGCCAGCACGAGTTAAGATGGCATACCAGAACTTTAAGAAGTTCCAGGATGGTATGGACAATATGGACGAATTCCTTCAGGAGTTTGAGCAGCAATGTGGGGTCCAAGATATTCCCTATGGAGAATGGGCCAAATTGCTGCTGAACAAGTTAACAGGAAGGGCCAGTGCGGCATGTGGAGCCCTTCCACGAGAACAAGCCCAGGATTATAAATATTTGTGCACTGTGTTGCTGAGCAGATATACTGTGACGCCTGAGACATTTTTGGATAGATTCAGGGGCACCACCAAAGGACCAGCAGACACTCATGTGGAGGTTATGTGCAGGTTAAGGCGAGCTTGTACACAGTGGTGGTCTACACAAGGAGCCATCACAGCCGAACAGATATTGGAAGTGGTACTGATGGAACAATTCCTAAACATTTGCTCCTCAGAAGTAGGTGAATGGTTGCAAGATCAAAAACCGACCACTGCAGACCAAGCAGCTGCGCTGGCAGATCGGTTTATCAGCACCAGGGCCAAAAGAGTGTCCCAAGGAACAAAACCGAGCCTAAATACGGGTAGGGGCCCCAGAGAGGTGGTGCCAGCACGATCAGCTCCTGAGATGCGTAATGCGCCCTGGGCACGGCCAGTAAAAACATCTGACCACAGGGGTACCAAGTCCCAGCCTGCTCCCAGGACACAATGGGGGACCAAACCAATGAGCTCAGAAGGCTACAACTGCAACCAACGAGGTCACTTTGCTAAGGATTGTCCTCAGGCACCCAAAAACTCTAGAGGACCTCCCCACCGCCATGTACATTATTTGGGGGAGTGGACTGAGGGGCCGGCGAGCTCCAACGCAGCTCTTTGGGAGCCAGAAGCAGAGGGAGGATATTCAGGGGTCTATACTGTTAGGAACCCGCAGAAGCTGTCTGGAGAACAACATAGGCAAGCCGTGTGGTTACAAGGACGCCAAGCTACTGGCTACCGTGACTCTGGATCAGCAGTCACAGTAGTCCTACCCAAATGGGTACGCCCTACAGATTCTATCCGAAAGGAAATGTGGGTGATGGTAGCAGGAGGAGAACAGTTAACCATCCCCATGGCTCGCGTTAATTTGGACTGGGGCATGGGGAACCAAAGCAAGGAAGTAGGAGTCATGGATGGGCTCCCCGCGGATGTTTTACTGGGCAATGATTTGGGCCACATGACGAGCCAATATGTACAGCCCATTACCAGAGCTCAAGCCAAGAGCACCCACCCTGGAGAGGCATACCAGGAGCAGAGGGGATACCCATGGAAGAACCCTTCCAGAGGGTAGCTGTGGACATCATTGGGCCCCTAGCTAGAGCCAGTAGAACGGGGAAGCAGTATATCCTTACCCTGGTAGATTATGCCACTAGGTACCCTGAGGCAGTAGCCTTGTCCAGTATAACCGCTCCAAAGGTAGCAGACGCCTTGGTGACTATATTCACCAGAACAGGGTTTCCCCATGAGATTTTGTCCGATCAAGGCCCACAATTTATGGCCAAAGTCACGGAACAGCTATGGGCCACGTGTGGCGTTAAGCATATTACCTCTTCCCCCTACCATCCCCAGACTAATGGTCTATGCGAGCGGTTCAATGGGACTCTTAAACATATGATACGCACTTTTACAGACCAGGAACCAGACTGGGAACGGTTGTTGCCATGTTTGCTGTTCGCCTATAGAGAGGTACCCCAGGAGTCTACAGTGCACTCCCCCTTTGAACTCCTGTATGGGAGACATGTGAGAGGACCCTTAAGCATAATTAGGGAAACATGGGAAGGGGAGTATAGGCAGCAACCCATACCAGTGGCCACCTATGTACTAGCCTTCAGAGAGAACATGTCCAGACTAACTGGAATAGTCAGCCAAAACATGAGGAAAGCCCAGCAGAGGGATCAGAAATACTACAAGGCAGGGACCAGTGATAGAATTCTGGAAGAGGGAACGAAGGTGCTTATGCTGGAACTTCACCCCCAGAATAAATTACAGTCCCAGTGGGTAGGGCCTTACACAATCAGCCAGAAAGTGGGGAACAAGGCCTATGTAGTAATGATAGACCCGGATAGGGCCATCACCAGAGTTGCCCATATAAACAGACTTAAGGTGTACGTTCAGAGAGCAGCTCACCTATTAGCTATTTGTAGGGCCACAGAGGACGAACCAGAAGAGGGACAGATCCCAGATATGCTAAACAAAGCAGACCAGGATACAGTAGGAGAAAGTATTCAGCAGACCCTGGAATTAGACGCAGAGCAGAAAGAGCAGCTGTCCAACGGCTTAAAACCCTTCCACTCCCTGTTCACCACCAAGCCAGGGTGTACCCCCTTAGCTGTACACCCAGTAGTAACCGGGGAATGTGCCCCCTTAAAGCAACACCCCTACAAGGTACCAGAGGCAGTTAGGGTCAATATTCAGGCAGAATTACGCACTATGCTAAATTTGGGAGTGATAGAAGAATCCAGTAGTCCCTGGGCATCTCCAGTGGTATTGGTGCCCAAAAAAGATGGAACCACTCGTTTTTGCGTGGATTACCGTAGACTGAACGATAAAACCAAAACAGATGCCTACCCTGTTCCACGCATGGACGAGTTGTTGGACCGGCTAGGTACTGCCAAATATTTAACCACTTTAGATCTCTCTAAAGGATATTGGCAGATCCCTTTAGAAGAGACTGCAAAGGAGAAGTCTGCCTTTATCACCCCCTTTGGACTCTTCCAGTTTAAAGTAATGCCATTTGGGATGAAAAATGCTCCTTCTACCTTCCAGAGACTAGTGGACACATTGTTGCAAGGGCACCAAGAGTATGCCCAGGCCTACCTGGATGATATAGCCATTTTTAGCCAGACTTGGGAGGACCATATAAGGCACATTAGCCAAATTATGCAGGCAATTCACCAAGCTAAGTTGACCATAAGACCTGACAAATGTCAATGGGCTAGAGCAGAAGTGCAATACCTAGGTCATTGGGTGGGGAATGGGAAGTTAAGACCCGAACCAGCCAAGGTAGAGGGAATAGCAGCTTGGCCCACCCCTAAAACTAAGAAGCAGGTGATGGCTTTCCTAGGTACTACTGGGTATTACCGAAAATGTATTCCGGATTTCAGCAGCACAGCCAAACCCCTGACGGATCTCACCAAGAAGAAGCTACCCCGGGAAGTGAATTGGACTTCTGCATGCCAGTTGGCTTTCCAAACACTGAAGGATGCTCTGACCTGCTCCCCAGTCCTGGCTGCCCCAGACTATAACCGCCCTTTCGTGGTACAGACTGATGCCTCCATGTATGGCATAGGGGCAGTATTGAGTCAGCCAGACAACCAGGGAGTTGAGCACCCAGTGGCCTACATTAGTAGGAAACTACTGCAACGAGAAACAGCCTATGCAACTATAGAAAAGGAATGTTTAGCAGTAGTCTGGGCTCTACGCAAACTACAGCACTACCTGTACGGAAGACAGTTCACAGTCACCACAGACCATAACCCTCTTTGTTGGTTATCTAAAGTGGCTGGAGAGAATGGCCGACTACTGAGGTGGAGTTTAGCCCTACAAACTTTTAATTTTACGGTGCAACACCGCAAAGGGAAATTCCACCAGAACGCAGATGGATTGTCGCGGCAACTAGAGCCCTGACTGTCAGTCCAGATAGGCATCCTGGAGTACAGGATACCTACATCTGTACTTGGGGGGGTAATTGTCATGGCTCACTTGGCAGTCATCTGGGACTTGGACAGATGTCTGTCACAGACTGTTAACAAGAGACGATACCTGGGGGTTTGGGGCTCCCAGACACCCTGTTATACTGTTATAAGGTTATATTGTTATTTTGTGGTCTAGGGGATAAAGTATTATAAGTTTACCCCTTAGCATATCCCCATCCCTTCCATGTTTAGGCTCATTGTAATGGATGTCATGTGAGGGAGCTGGTGGGATGTGTTGGTTGTATGTGTGTGAAACATTGTGTGTTGTATCTGTAAATATATTGTATTGGAATGTTGGAGCCATGTTGTGTGCATCATCCATATTGACTGCATATGTAACCTGAGTTGATCACCCATCTGCCTTCCAGCTATCACCTAAAGTAAACACTTGAAGTGATAGCAAGGCCAGAACAAAGGGGTCTATACAGACATAGAGGCACCATAACCCCAGGGGGTCTACAGGTATTCTCACTCAGAGAGTCAGGGCAAAGTCCAGAGGACAGTGAGATGTTTCTCCCTTGAGAGCCAGGCAGCAAATGACTCTGTTAGCCACACCTAGTGGGCGGCCCAGGGGAGGGGTCTGGAAGTTCCCAGAGCTTACCTCTAGTCCATTGGCTAGAGGTAATAAAGTTACTGTGGAGATTACCCCATTGGCCAAGAGGAAGATAAGGGTTGGACAAAGGGGTAGCCACTCCCTGTACTGTTGTTGTGAGTTGTTTAAATACTTGTGTAAAAATAAAGAAGTTGTTCATAATTTTCATCAAGACTTTGTGTGCAGGTGTATTATTGACCCAAGGGCATATGCTGGCAGAGGAGATCGTTTCTGACTCCATGCCAGGTTTTTCCCAGGCACACTACCAAAAGCTGGGACTTATGGTCTTGCATCCACAAGGAAGGTCCATTGGTCTGAGTCACTCAAATCTTAGGTCTAAAATCTACAGGAGAAAAGAGGACTAGGATTCTCTATACTCCATCATCATTGTAGGTTGTGACACACATCACATCTATTATCCTTCTATACCTCTCCCATACCCCTTAGATTCTAAGGCCCTCATTCAATTGCGATTTGGCCAATTGTATAGGGCTCTAAATAAGCACAGAGCATATTTTTTTAAAGAAGTTTTTAGTTAGTGAAAACCTTGCTTTTGGATAGATGCTTACTAACTAAAAACTTCTTTAAAAAAATATATTATGTGCTTATTTAGAGCCCTATTCAATTGGCGAAATTGCAATTGAATGAGGGCCTAAGTCTGCAAGCTTTCATGCTATGTGCTTTAGTGAAAGCTCTGTGTACATTTGATTTTAAGCTCAAAGACAGCACTCTCCATTCTTTTTTCTTCATTGTGGTAAATAGTTAAATAGCAATTAAGGTTGAAAAAAATACTTTTAGTCCATCAAGTTCAACCTTTTTATATCTCCTCTGATCTGCAATAAGCGGATTAATTGTTAATTGATCCAGAGGAAGGCAAACAGAAAAATAATATTGTTAGTACTGTTGTGACTTCAACTTATATAGCGCTATGGAATATGTTGGCGCATTACAAATATAGCCAATAATACTAATAATCTCACCCCATCTATTTACATCTCAGCTGTAGCCTGATAGGCTCTTGATCTTTTGAGACAATCTGATTTACAGGCTCAGTACTGCTATATGCCTAAGGCACAAACAACAAAGGAACATTTCAAACATAAGTGGATAAAAGGTAAAATAGATATGTTCCATACATTTTACATAATTTGTTTTCTTTTTCTGAGTGCTCTGGTAGCTGGTATGCCATTTATGCTCTAATAACTTCTCTGCCTTATTCATTCCTCATAGACAACTTTTTTTTAGCTCCTCTTATTGACATTTTGTTCTTCTATTATATTAAATTCCAGAACATATTTCTCCCAGTTTCTGAATATTATACCTTGATCATGTTCTCCTCTAGATTCTAACTCTTTCTTACATTTAGTTATTTAGTCTATGAATTTAGAGCCTGATTCAATTGCAACTCTGCATCTCACAGGATCCTGGCCGTATGTCTGTGGGCGTGATGTGGGCTCCTGTTCATCTCTGATTTCGGTGCTATTCAATTGAAGGAGCCCGCAAGTTACAGGTAGAAAGCCGACGCAGTAAACCATGCACTCATCCGTAGCATTTCAAATCGGGAACATGATCAGTTAAGCAAGACCATATCCTCCCAATTCGAAACAGCCAATAGACAATGAGACTGGCATCATTACGTCAGTAAAACATGGAGGTTACATGTCAATTAATTAGGTTCGGGGGTCCGATATGCGATGGGACTCACAAACCCTCAAAATACGAAATTATAAAAATGAATACCAATACTGTTCTAGTCAATATGGGTGCCCTGATATGTATTAACTAATTTATTCTTAAGATCAATATAACCCCAAAATGATACATAAAAATACATTTATTTTACTACTGATTTGGGAGCTTGAGACTGTTGTGCAATTCATTCTAATGTCTTTCATTGCTTGTTTTTTTTATTTGCATTTACAGTGCTGCGGACAGGGGTCCTCTCTAGCACTCGTTTTCTCCTACATTTGCTGTTTATGGGTGTTCAATTCATATGCGGCCTTGGGGAGTTGGAGCAATTGAATATCGATTTGCGATTTTAGCGATCGTAACTCTTGCAGAAGTGAAAGCTCAAAGGCTTCGGAAGGCTGTAGGTTCCAGGTTTAACCATCTCAAAGTTTTCAAGCCCGTAACCCGTAAACCATCCCGAGCCTGCAAAAAGACGCCAATTAAATAGCAAATTAACTTATGGCCTCACTTACGGCTCCAGTAACTTACAATTGCTCAATTGAATCGGGCTCCAAGTGTCCAATTCCAGTCTTATTTGTAAACATAGGTCTAATGAAGGAACCATCACATTCTGGAAGTTCTCTCTAGTTTTCTCATCGGTTAGGCGTTAAAAGTATTAACTTTACACTGCTTTTGTTATTTTATTTTTATTACAAGTATACATATACTCTTATCTTACACTTAGTTAATTCTAATTTAAGACCACATGTTAACAACCTTCAGTGTTGTTAGTTATTGGAACTCTGTTATAAGGTAAATAAATGCTAGGCTCCATTGTTGCCTATGAAGTAATTAAACTTCAGTACAAAGTGCAGTAAATATACTTTATTACTGTATAAATCTCTATATTATCTGCTAAGTGTTTTAACTAAATGATTGTACAGAAGCAGTTGCAGCGTCATTCTCACTCTCTGGATTCCAACTACAACACCCACTGATTAATAACAAGTTATTTAACAAGTCTATGGACTTTGTTATTCTGGATTAGGTCTTACTGCTTGCTGCTTCTTTCTATTGCCTTAAAGCCTATGTGACTTATACAGCCTGTGTAAAATAGAGATCTTTATCATCAATGGATCCAGCCTTATAAGAAGAACAATTTGCTCACTCCCCAGTCCAGTTTCACAACTGAACCCACCTTTCCTGCAGAGGAAGCAAATTTTCATTAAATGAACCTCCATTTCCTGCCAATTGCTGTTGTCTTTTCCAGATGTTAAGTCTCTGATTTGCTTTCATCCGAGCATTGTCCAGCAATTGGTATGACTCTTTAGTTAAAATGTCCCATTGCTACAACAGAAAAGAAAGTGAGGTATGTGAGAGCCCTGTACAGACAATATCACATTAGTGCAAGCTTTAAAATTAGCATATCACGCTTACAGACTAATCTAAAATAATACAGTGAATACTTTGTATAAATTATTCCCAAAAAGGAGATATTGTAAACAGATGTTTTTGTTATTAGCAAAATTATTATTTTCTTATTAGCAAAATGCAAAATCTGCTTATTTTTCTATATCCTTTAATCTTTTTTTGTATTTCTTACTCTCTAATGTATATTTGTATATTCTTAGACAGAAATCAAATTATAAATTATATCACAGCTTTACATATTCAGTAAAGGAAGGAAATTACACTAAAGGAAAGGAAAGTGTCTGAGGTCATGTGACTTCCCACAGTAGGGCAGACTTTAGGTGCTAACTGAGCATGTCTGTACAATCCCCAGGACAAAAAAGAAACATTGTATAAGATATGCTAATTATCCCTGGGAATTTCTGGGGGTGTCAACATTGAGAGGAAACTCAGCAAAAGCAAAAAAATCAGCAAAATTCAGGCTAACGTTTTAACTGTTTACTTTGGTATTTGTTTCAGACACTATAAATTCTCCTCTATCAGATGCATTAATAACCCAGCTCATTTACATATACCTTTAAGCAAGTTAAGATATGTTTCCACTAATAATTGTTTCATGAAATAAATACATATTGGAATGTTCAAAGCATGCTCTTTTACATGAATTATATATTTTTTGACAGCAAACCTTTCATACAATTAAAACACCAGTGTCTGGTTACAGTACTGTATATAAACATGTATCAAAGGTTGACTGGTCTGTGGTGTTTAATTAAAACCATTTAATAAACTTACAAAAGTTCAATTGTGTTTGTGTTTCATCAGTTTTAACATAATTACACAAACTTTGACATTGCTTTACTATCCAGGCTGTTATATTCCATTATTTTAACCTAAACATGATAAAGTGCTCATATGGCATTACCCCTTGCAGACTTGCAACCTCCTGATAGTGGTGAGTTTCTTTTGCACGCCTCAGTTGCTCTTGGATCATTGCAGCCTGTTTTATTTTATGTTGCAGCTTTGAAACAAGAACATTGAATTTCATTTCCTCCTGTTTTTGGTTAAAGCTCATTGCTAAGCGTGGGTACTAGAGCAGAAGGAAGAGAGGATTTAGAGGGACAAAATTAGTATTAAAGACATAAAAATCCACTAGAAGTCATCATCCAAGTGTCTTTATCAATAAAAATGAATTGGTTTGAACTGCAAGTGCTCAAAAGAATAAAATGTCTATATGATATTTGTTAAATCACCAGGAAAGCATCACCTTTAAATGTTATGGTTACATTATAAATTATTGCAATCAGAGAGTTTTCTCAGCCTATACACTAACAGCCTCATTTAATTCTCAATCGCAAGTAGCGGATTTCCTGCGATCGAGTTGCGGGCACCAATTCAATTTAATTGCCCGGGCCCGCAAGTTAGGCGCAGGTCGCGAGGATCAGAAACCATGCTCTCTGCAGTAGCATTTGCGGGCTTGAACATGATTGCGGACTCAAGGCAGTAACTCGTGGTTGACATTATAATTTAAAGCACAAATTCTCATTGCCAAAATAAAATACTTTATTTCATGTTTATTTTCCATCGAAAGTCCTACAGGCTTGAATGACCTCCAAGACCGTAACTCGTTATTCAAGCCCAGAGGACTTTGAAAACAATGGAGGTTGGATTCCAAAGTCCTACAGGCTTGAGGTTGAAGCCCGTAGGACTTTGGATGGAAAATAAACATGAAATAAAGTATTATATTTTGGCGATGTGCGAACTTGTGAATGTTGTGCTTTTAATTATAATGTCACCCATTGTGTTCCCCATCATTTACAGTGCTGGATTGATTTTATATTTGCTTTTAAAGTGCTCCGATTTGTAAATAAGCCCTTTGCGAGATCTCCCAGTAACCTGTGGATCAATTTTTGCCATTTGCGGGCTTGACGGTGGGGAAATCGGAGCAATGGAATAGCAATTTGTGATTTTAGCGGCCGCAACTCTTGCGGCCGTGGAAAGATCAAAGTCTTGGGGCGAAGTAACTTGCGATGTTAAGAATCGAAATGGATCGCAGCTCGCAGCAAGTAACCCAATCAGAGCCCGCAAACGGAAGGCAATTGAATAGCAAAGTAGCTTGCGACCTCCATTTGCGAGCCCGGATCTCAAAATCTCAGCAATTGAATGAGGCTGTAAGAATATGTGACAAATAGCCTGCTATTTTTTACTAGGTCCCCACATACTACATATGTTATTATTACCTTTTGCTCTTAACGGGACCAAGCTTTCTAATGAGTTGATTTGTTTACATGTTCTTTTTAATATGAAGTTGGAAATCTTGGCTAATGTAAATAGCTCATCAGGCATTTTGACGTGACTAATTACATTGAGGCACATATTTTTAGAATGGGAGTCATTTATGCATACTGAAAAAAAGACACAGTTACAGCAAAAATATGGAGTTGGGCTAATAAAAAGACTCAACACTAAAATACACCAGAATCATACATTTAGTGTGAGATGTGACAAATAAATGTATTCTATCATGGATTTGATAAATGCTATGTGACAATGGATGTATACAAGGCTAGTTCACCCTCTTGGATGATGATTGCCATTGTGTTCAACAGTAACATTTATCACTGCATCCATTAAAGTACTATGGCCCATCTTTGGTGCCGATTTCATCACCCCTGAAGAAAAGGAAATTAATTATGTTTATCTATGTCCCTATATTCTACTAGGTACATCTTTTCCTACTTTATTTTGTATTTTTATTTTTCTTACTCCTCCATCTCTTCTCATTTGAAGTATAGATAACTGTTTCACATTTTGTTTCACTTTGTATTTGGGATGCTCTCTACATCCAAAAGGACTTTTCATGTTAAACCATTTAAAATGTATTTACTTTAAAAAAAAAACTCCACCCTCTTGTTAGCAGGTGAGTGGCAAGGATGGAATTTACCACATGGGATTACATTACTTGAACCTATATTTCTACAATTAAGGGGGAACGGTCTTGGTAAACACCGTTCCAGTATTTCTTCTATATGCTAATGGCTTACATATTTACAGGGTGAGTAATCCCAGCTACCAATAGACAACACAGTGCCCAGAGTAAAATATGATTTGAATGAATGAAAACAATCTTGTCATCTGCATCCCATCTAACATAGAGCATAGATTTGGTAAATTACTACAGGTCTTTACAGTACACGTCATACAAATTTACACACTTCTGAAGTAGCGTCATCTCTTGAGTACAATTTCTATATATAGGCAGAAAATTCTTACCTGCTCCACGACCAACGACCTTTCACCTTCCACAATATTTTTGAATAAAGTGACCAACTTCATTGGGTCCAGCTGGGACATTCCCTACATTCACAAACACAGATATGTTTTAAGCAAATATATCTACACAAAAAAATATATTTTTAGATCTGATCATTTGTTTGTATACACTGTCAAAGGTCAATCAAAGATTGTGTTGTGGGTAATGTAACACCATAGCCAAAACTATAAAGGTGATATATACAGATTCTTATAGGACAATCAAACTTAGAAAACATGGAAATCAGGCTTATCTATGAATACACAGTATTTTATTGCAATCCTCAAGCAATCAACGTACATTTAGCCATAAATGAATTAAAAACCAATTAAAGTGATATGAACCGGCTCTGTAGTAAACCTACAGAGATCTGATGTTTGGTAAGTCATTCCAATATCAAAATCTACTTTTCTGCCTCACACTTAAATTACAATGCATATTCTTCTGGTTCTTCTGGTACGAAAAGAAAAAGAGGCACAATCTAATACAAGTTGATAACGTTCTTAGAAGGCATACACAAAAATATTGTCTACTTGTCTAATGTAAGGGCCATTGACCAGCATTTTTCCTTTTATTATCTTATTTTCATGGCTCTCTTGCAGTGTTATCTGGAGATAAAAGTTGTTACTTCCGGTGTGTTCATACCGTAATTGCTGCTTCTTGGAATATGAGGGACAATGATGGATATAACTAGGTAGAAGCCAAAACAGGCTGAGAGCCACTTGGAATCAAGCTGGTTCCACACCCTTGAAAGGCGTCACCTAATACACCCCAAATATTTTCCATATAAATACATTTTGACGTCATAATTGCATATTATAAATATTTATGTATATTAACCCCTAGAGTGCAGATCATATTAAATGAATTCGCTGTATGTGACTGTATGTGTGAGTGTGTGTGACTGTATGTATGTGTGTGACTGCCTGTTTTTATGTGTGTACATCACTGCCTGTGTGTGACTGCCAGTGTTTGTGTGAGAGAGACAGCTTGTGCGTGTGTGAGGTATGACTGTCTGTGCGTATGTCACTGCCTGGGTTTCTGACTGCCTTCATGTGTGTATATGAGTGCCTCTATGTGTGATTACCTGTGTGCATGCATGATTGACTGCCTGTATGTGTTTATGTTTGCGTAATTGCCTGTGTTTGATTTCCTGTGCATGTGTGTATGGTGTGATTTCCTATGTCTATGTGTGTATATATATATATATATATATATATATTTATATATACATACATATATATATATATATATATATATATATATATATATATATATATATATATATATATATATATATATAGGCAGCCACACACACATGAAAGTGACATACACACAGTGGATCCTCTATATTCGTCATTAATCCGTTCCTAAGGGAAGGACGGATAGTGGATTGGAAGAATGTAGAATCAACTAAAATTGGAATAATCCATTCCCAGCCCCAAACCTGATACATAAATAAATAAAAATATATATAAACCCAAACTTTACCTTTACTAATGAGTGATGATATCATAAGCTGAAGAGGAGCAAAGGAATTATTGTTTAGGAGTCACCCTCCATTATAACATCAGATAACTACAGTTCTGGTGATTAATGTCTTTTATTTTGTCTCTTCCCGACAATTCACTAACAGTAGAAGAACTTTTTTTTTACTAATATTGGATTTTTTGATAAATATAGGAACATTAGTTTGCCTAAAAATGTGACTAATATTGTAATTAACAAATATGGGGGCTGAACAATATAGAGGTTCCATTGCACAAGCGGAGATCACGCTCCATGCTGATAATAGCCAGCCTGGGCTTTGCATTAAAGCTGTGTAATACAGCAGGCATAAGCTTAAAGGAAGCCATGTTTGAAAATGGCTATGGATGGAAGAGCGAGGCATTTGTGGGCACATTTGCATGTACCAGGTCAACTTCCCAGAATGCAGTGTAATAACTGTTTTTCTCAGAATTCTGAGCTGGAACAAGGTTTTTTTTTTTGCTTTAGACATTCAAATGTGAACACAGATGTACTATTTATTTATTATATATAGTAAATAAATAGTACATCCGTGTTCACATCTAAATGTCTAAAACAAGTTACACTGCATTCTGGGAAGCTGAGCTGGGACATGCAAATATATATATACCGTATTTACACAAATCTAGTGCGCCATCGAATCTAATGCGCATTTCAAATTTGGAAACTATGAATCAAAAAAGTGTTTTTGCTGGCGAATGTAAAGCGCATTTGTCATTTGTACAAGTACCGAATAGTGAGTTTATGTTACCAACTTATGGTAGTTTTATTATAAATGACACTACTGTACAACAATATGATCATATTGCATCATACCTATAGTGTTACAACATACAAGTAATTAACAGTAATAACGGCGGCACCCCAATTTCAGTGCGCCTGAGTAATGCGCAGCGACGCATGCACGTGCACGCATACGCTCCAAACAAAAGCAAGCCCTGATAACTGCGCGCATCCCTCCCACTCAGTGCCAGACAAAATAAATAGGGAGACAGGGGGAGAGATGTATATACCTTGACACATTGACGTCAGGTGAGTATTCTACAAAGGCAGTCACCTCTAGGACACCTTGCATCCCTCCTCACATTCAGCACTAGATATGACAAAATAATACCAGTCCTAGAGGTGACTGGCTGTGCAGGATACTCACCTGACGCACTGAAGTTGTGCCACCAATAACGACATACCAGCAATTACAACATACCAGCAATTAACATTTTGGTAATTAACAATATCAGCACTATTTGTCTTCTTCGTTACTACCGTCATGATACAGTACCGGTAATGCAACGTTATTGATGGCGCACTAAATTCGATGTTTTAACCCTGAAAAAGGGGTTAAAACATTGAATCTAGTGCACCATTGTTTCTAATGCGCGGTCCAAATTTTGGACCTGATTTTTCACGCATTAGATTTGAGTAAATACGGTTTATGTATACTGATGTCACTTTCACTATATAGTGGTTTTTAACTAAACATGGCAGTGGGCAAAATATTATTAGAAAGCAAAATAAATATATAAATGAAGGCAACCTTTACATTTAGCAACTTGTATATGCAATTCTTCTTTGCTTCCAGATTTCAAATTGTTTTCTAGTCTGCTGCTGACTTTTACTTCCTGAGGTGGGTGTGTTACTACCACTTTCCCACTGTGCAGATACAAACTTCCTGTGTATTTAGTCTCCTTCCACCTCAAAAACTCATCTGATCAAACCAAATGGCAGATTCCACAATATGCATATAAAAAGTAATATTAGAGTGTGTATTATTTTTTTACATTAACAAAACAAATGCGTGAGACAGTATTTAGATGAGTTATTGCATTTTGTCCCCATCATCACATATAATAGTTGTCTTAATTGCGAGTTTGTCAGTAACGCTATGTTAAAAGTTACGTGCCTGCGCATGCACAATGAGAGCCGAAGGCACCCATCGCGAGGCCCGAAAGTTACGGGTTTGCGAGGCCCGAAAAGTAGAGGAGGGGGAAGAGGCTTGCAATGAGCGCTGAAGGTGCTCACCGCAAGGCCCGCAACTTAGATGGGGGAAAGAGACTTGAATTGCGAGGTTCGCAAGTTAGGGGGGGGGGGGGGAGCCTCCCATTGTGTGGCAAACAGCATTGCCAGGCTTCAAATTTTATTGCTGTCATTTTTGACGGGCAAGTTGCTAGTTTATGATAACAAGCTGCACTCTATTTGTATATCTGTAAACAGTATTATTGAAGAGATACAGCAGGTATTCTAAATATGGTATAATTTAAAACTGCACTTAATAACATATGTTATTAGCTGTATGCTAATTTGAAAAAAATGCATTTACCTACAGTAATATAATAATATTGACATTTTTTACGTTTTGTGCTGTCAGTTAGTCTTCTAATCCACCCACAAAACAAGAATCTTATCTTAATCTTTTATCTAAGAAATTGTTCTTGGTGCAGTCAGCTGCACAAACAGAGTCTAGGCCTGACCTAAGCAACTGCTAAAAAAAAAAGCTGTTAAGGTGCTTATCAATAATTAAATGCAATGATCTCTCATTAATATACATTTTTAACCCCTTCGTGTGGGAGATCATAAATAGAGACACTTATAGTTTAAAACTATACAATCTTTGAAACATCAACTGTATAGGTTTAATAATTGTTAGAAACTATGGGAACCTTGATAAACTTCTATTAATATAACCAAAATGAGTGACTCATAAATAATTTCCTGCTATTAGTAACTCTTCCAATACAAATATTTGGGTAAAAATGAAACAAATATTTGATTGCAAGAAAATGTTGGCCTATTCTTATCTCCTTATAAAATACAGGCTTAAAATGACGCCATAAGATAGTTGGTGGGGAAATATGGGGAAAAAGTTTTTTTAACATTGTTTGAAATCGATCAAGATCTGACTCAGATATTATCATGTTTAGTTATTGCTGTCTCTGACTTCTTTCTGAAATAAACTTCATAGATAATAAGGTTTGGGCTGTGACTCTCATACTGGTTATATTTTAGCTTAAATGATTTCCATAGATGCTGTTTCTTAAATAGAGATATGTGTAGTGGGTAAAAGCATCTGCTTTAGAGCTGTAGGATATGAGTTTGAACCTCTTACTTTGCTTTTTTCGTTATCACATTAATATTTTTCATTTAGTATAATTAATAAATATTTTACAAATGTAACTGTGTAGGTCTCATATAGTGTTATCAAAATACAAAATACTATGTAAAAATGCAATAAGGGAAGGTGAACCCAGGCTGACCACTTCATAGCTTCTTAACACTGGGCTGTGTCTCTAAACGATTTTCAATAACTGAACAATATATCTAATATAGAGGGAAAATAGGAAATGTAACACTTCATCATTCAGACTGCACAATCGGTTATAATTAGTGGCAGCATATTATGTATTCTGCTGATACAGGGGAAGCTTAGATGCAGCATAAAACCACTAATTTCAAAAGCTCAATTAATTTAGCAGCAATTGTAACAAGGAACGTACATTTTCCATTTGGGGAATACGCCATAAAGAGGTTTCCTACTTGACATTTGTCATCACCTTTAAATCCAACTACACTGACAGAAATATGTTTTGTTTAAAGTGTATGTGAATATGGCAGTTTTCTCGGACATATACAGGTTCTTGGATGTAAACTATGCAAAGAAAAATGCAAATACAACAGCTGAGGAAGTATATCACATTTAACAGATATTGCATAGTTGTGTATGTCCTTTTGTATACAAGGAACATGCATGTCCTGCTACATTCTTAGTTGAAGGGGTGTGTGGAGTCCAAACATGTTCACCAAGGAGCTATATTGAGGTATTTTATGAATTCCATAACACTTAGGAATTACTTTTGAACAGGAAATGTTCTTGTCCCACATCCATCAACACACTCGACACATTACACGCACCATTTAAATACCAGGATATAACTATGTTAAATTCATACAACAATGAATCATGATGTTGGGAAGCAATCAAGGCACCAATGAGTAATATTGCACAAGAGTCATCTGTTTCCATGAGGTCAAAGCACTACAGACTATGAAAAAGAAATAGAAATCACAACCTTTGTTTTTTTGTGAATGGAATACCTGTATTTTGTAAAACAAGCTTACTCAATAATTATTACATCTGACTTTGGATTTCATACCATGATCTAAAAATCAAAAACGCTTTAAAGGGACTTTGTTTTTTTTAGGTTATTCTTAAAGAGCATGAAAAACTGGCTATATGTTGTGTTATCCATTTTTTTCTAAAGTGATTCAGTCCTGGGAAATGAAATTAAATGTTGCAGTTGCTCTATGTGTATGTAAATGAGCAGATCATGCATATTAATTCCATGCTTTAATGTGCAATAAATAAAGAACACCAATGTTATCTGGCAGTTAGACTCCTCTCACGACCTTATCAAGCACTCTGAATCGCTCATTAGCATACAGGAGACCCAAAAGCAATTCTAAATATTTCTGAAATGATTTACTGTAAATCAACTTGGGGTGACAGAGTTCCTTTAAAGGAAAAGTTACATTATAAATATTTTCTTTAGAAAACAGCCACTATGCTTCACTGCAGAACAGATTACTTAGCAAGTAGCACTGAACAATGGTGAAGTAATGTGTGCACTCCAGAGTGTGACACCAATGCTTTTCTGCTAAAGTTGCACTGGTTGCGTAAAGAAAATGCAGTGATTCTTTTAAAAGAACAGAAAAATCTATCAGTGTTGCATTAAAGAGAAGTATATCTAACATATACTCTTCCTTATACATGCATGACTCTATATGCTTTATTAAAATCTTCAGATTACAATGTTTCCAAACATGTATTATCTCAGGTTGGTGTACTGTATTCTTTTTCATATAACTGTGATTAGTTGCTTTAGTTGTTCATAGTTCAGTGTATTCACTGAGCAAGATATATTCTGCCTGATAGGAAGATTGTAGGTAGACAGTACTATAAATAAGTTATGAATATCTTTGATAACAGATTAAAATTTCAGATATCATCTGATTAATATAAAAATGCTAATAATTATTATTTATATAGGCAGTCCCTGGGTTTACGGATATCTCGTATTTGTATGTAACTTAGATCTCTGATGAATAATAACAATACTAGAATGGCTCATATTTGGTAATAAAGTAGACTTTCAGTTAGCCGGCACCCATGGGGATTGGTAGATGCTGGATAAATGTAGTTCTGGTTGCTTGAGAGTTACATATAAAAGAGGCCTAGATTAGCTGCACATAGGATGCTCTGCTAAATATATTTGACAGTGAGGGCTGTTCTAGCAGCAGCAGCTTTCACTCCTCACTTACACACAGGTACGTTTGGCTGCAGGATGCGGTGCTGACCCCGGGAATATAACGCTGACACTGCCCTGGCTCAGTCACTCATGTCTGTCTGCTTCCAGGTAACACTGAGAGACGTACAATGGATGATATCTAGGTGCCTGTAAGCATTATGTGGCGTGACAGCCTGGCATTTGTGGAGCCCTGTAAAATTATTTTTTTATTAAAAGTACAGTAATCATTTCTTTCTGGTTGCTTAAGAGTTCTGGTTAACTGAGAGTCTACTGTAATAATGCAGTGTAATACTGCAATAATAATAATAACCCTGTACTCATGGCCGGATTACCCATAAGACAACATAGGCACACGCCTACAGGTCTTCCTCAGTGAGGGGCGCCTCATCTTGAGTTAAACACAAATATCTGTTCTGGAAAAAAGTTTGTATTTTTATTAAACATATTTCTTTAAATGTTGCTGCCCCATCGTGACTGTCTTGAGGCAGTTACAGCTTCTCCCTGCCTCTGACACTGCAGACACAGGGCCTCATTCAATTGCGATTTGGCCAATTGAATAGGGCTCTAAATAAGCACATAGCATATATTTTTTAAAGAAGTTTTTAGGTAGTGAAAAACTTGCTTTTGAATAGATGTTTACTAACTAAAAACTTCTTTAAAAAAAATATGCTATGTGCTTATTTAGAGCCCTATTCAATTGGCCAAATCGCAATTGAATGAGGCCCACAGTGTAGCTTCCTGACACTGATCTACGTAAGCCTCATTAGGTCAAACAGCACAGCAAGGTGGTAATGCCAAGCTTCATGCACTCTATTTATATTATGAGATCTAGAATATTATTAGTTGTTCCTATCTCTGTGTGATTGTATGATGATGGTTGTATGTGCACGTTTGTGTACTTTATAAATCAATATAACATGTTAAGTATTAGCTAAGCCCCTAACCTGCTAACCCTAAGCCTCTAACCCCCTAACCCTAAGCCCCTAACCCTCTTACCCTTAGCCCCTAACCCTCTAACCCTAACCCTCTAACCATAAGCCCCTAAGCCCCTAACCCTCTTACCCTAAGCCCCTAACCTTCTTACCCTAACACCTTACTTTAAAATTGAGTAACATTTTCGATGAACTTCAGTAACATCTGTAAAGTCTGGCCAACATCAGCAGTTAGTCTGGGCAGCGCCATCTAGCGGCTGCTGCTGCCAGCAGTGGTAGCGGCCACTCAACAGGAAAGGTCCTGGATATGTATGATTATGTGAGTGTATATGAACATTGTCTTTTTTTTGTTGTGAAAAATAAAGTATTTAAAGCCACACACACTAATTTAAAGATGCACAAACACACACAAAAAAGCATATATTCATGTACACACACAAATTCTATATATATCATTTGCATATGTGTAAATAAATATTTCTATTTTATATTATTTTACATATATGTGCATGCGTTTTTAATGTGTTGTTTCTGTGTGTTTATTATTTATATGTATGTGCAGGTATTTTTTTTACGTTTTTAAACATTTTATTTTAATGTTCATGTCAAGTGGCTGCCAGCGTGGTCTACACAATACTATGCTCTGTAAAAAGTTTTGTTGATTTAATTATAACATATATGAATATGTATGTTACACTATTTTTAATATGTGTGAGATATTGATATCATATGTATCTTTCTGAAGAGCTTCCTTCCCCGCTCCTAAAATCAGCCGGTCTGGCCCCTGTGTTTATATCATTTCGGATTACGAAATTGTATCCTGTAAATGTTAATGTAACCTGACACTCCATTTGGAGAGTGCCTTCTTTGACAATATTTACTCCTTAAAAGAGCAACTGTAGAACTCAAAAAATATAATTTAATTTATTTAGTAACTGATTAGCAAAAACATCAATATTGGTATAAAATAAATTCAGTGCATCTTTTAAAATGTAAGTATTGCAGGGTTTAGCAGATCTTCCCCCTACTCTCCATTTTTGCACAACTGTCTTGGAAAATCCTCTACTTTAACTGAAAACTTAAAAATCAGTAGTAGCTCTACTACTTCCTGCAACAATAAAGTTCAAATGTAAGTTTTAAAATCTACATTGAAATGTTTTAAGTCAATTACTGATTATCGGTTCATAAATAAACAAATTAAACTATAATATATGACCATTACAGTGGCACTTTAACCCGCACTCACAGAGAATGTGTTGCTCAGAAACGTGTGCACAAGGACTTGCTGGTGGCCAATGCAGACAGGAGACATCAATGGTGTTGGCACCATCCTACTACGGCTTGGAATTTTCTGCCTAGGTGCTCCAGAGAAGTTAATCCAGCCCTATATATATATGTGCTCAAAAGTTTGCATACCCTTGGCGAATTGGTAATATATGTACCATTTTTAAAGAAATCATGAATGAGCAGGCAAAACACATTTCTTTTTTTTCTTATGGGATTCATATTCAACTGTAGGTTATAACAGAATGGCACAATCATGAAACAAAACACGGCAACAAAGACAAAAATGAAATGACCCTGTTCAAAAGTTTACCCTTAGTTCTTAATACTGTGTATTGCCCCCTTTAGCATCAATGACAGCGTGCAGTCTTTTGTAATAGTTGTCTATGAGGCCCCTAATTCTTGCAGGTGGTATAGCTGCCCATTCGTCTTGGCAAAATGCCTCCAGATCATGCAAAGTCTTTGGTTGTCTTGCATGAACCGCACGTTTGAGATCTCCCCTGAGTGCCTTGATGATAATAAGGTCAGGAGACTGTGATGCCCACTCCACCATCTTCAACTTTTTCTGGAAAGTTCAAGAGCGTCCCATTTGCAGCCTTCCTGCAGAACAATGCAAATTGTCTGCCAGTATTTTCTGATAACATACTGCATTAATCTTGCCATCAATTGTCACAAGTTTCCCTGTACTTTTAGAGCTCCCCCCCAAACATCAGTGAGCCACCACCATGCTTCACAGTGGTTGTGACTACAGTATAAAGCTCTATTTTGGTCTTGTCCCTCCAAATTACTGTGTGTAGAAGCTGTGAGTCATGTCAAGGTGTTGTCGGATATATTGTAACCAGGCTTTTTTGTGGCATTGGCGCAGTAAAGGCTTCTTTCTGGCAACTCGACCATGCAGCTCATTTTTGTTCAAATATCGTCGTATTGTGCTCCTTGAAAAAAACACATTGTCTTTTTCCAGAGCAGCCTGTATTTCTCCTGAGGTTACCTGTGGGTTTTTCTTTGTATTCCAAACAATTTTTCTGGCAGTTGTGGCTGAAATCTTTCTTGGTCTACCTGACCTTGGCTTGGTATCAAGAGATCCACAAATTTTCCACTTCTTAAGTGATTGCTCAGTTATGACTGGTATTTTGAAGGTGTTGGGTATATTTGTATATCCTTTTCAATCTTTATGAAGTTATATTACCTTGTTATGCAGGTCATTTGACAGTTCTTTTCTGCTTCCCATGGCTCAGTATCTAGCCTGCTCAGTGCATCCACGTGAGAGCTAACAAACTCATTGACTATTTATACACAGACACTAATTGCAATTCAAAAAGCCACAGGTGTGGAAAATGAACCTTTAATTGCCATTTCAACCTATATATGTCATGGATTTCACCAGGGCCAAGCAGAGGCATTAGCATTTATTGTTTCTTATTATTCTGTATGGCTTTTTATCCTAATTACTTAGGCTCTTAGTCAGACAATTTCTGTTTTCATTGTGCAGTGGCCCTTTAAGTCTCATAAATACTAATTTTTTATGTGTGATTTGAGTGCTCATGATATGTGTTTGTGTAACATGCGCTTGCTGCCCTCCCTTAGAATAAAT
Source organism: Discoglossus pictus (assembly GCA_027410445.1). NCBI lineage: Eukaryota > Metazoa > Chordata > Amphibia > Anura > Alytidae > Discoglossus > Discoglossus pictus. Next base: position 378,840,535 of record CM050164.1, read on the forward strand.
AATGTGGCCCACCATCAAATGCATGTAATAAACAAGTAATAGCTCACTGTGTGTATAAGTAGTTATGTTGTAACAATGGCTGTTATGGGGAAATGTCTGTGATTTGCTCACACAGCAAGCAAGCGATATACAGAAAATGGAAAAATTGGTCCGTGCAGACCTTGTGTACGCACTTACACAGGGGCGCTTCCACTTTAATATGCTACAGAAACTATTGTGCTTTTTCTTTTAATTCAAACAAACAGAACATAAAAAGAAACTCATACAAAAATCCTTGGGAGCCTGTTCTTAAGTACATGCCATCTGTAAGTCGGGTCGTCTGTAACCCGGGGACCGCCTGTAATTTTATAATCATAATAGAATTTTATTTGAATCATATATGCATAAATAAAATATTTTAATGAACAATAAAAGTTGAAGATATTCTTCTGCATAACCTTCAAGCTCCAAATTTGAGAGAAAGTAACTTGAAAAATACTATAAAGTTAAGTGTGATTTCCCCCTATATCAGTTTACATCCATTCTATACATACTGTAAATGTTTTGAAATAATCAGTTTTTGACAATATTATGTCCAATGCTCCTAGTAGAATGCTTAAGCGTGCATCTTCTAAAGCTAGGTGTTGGAGAACTCTTTAAAAACCTATACTGCATGTCCTAAAATCTCCCAAAATCTTACTTTTTAGGACTGACCTTTGTAAAAATTCCACATCACAAAAGCAATATTATTTACACGGTTGCATGCAGACATCCTACCTTCACCTCCTCCGCACATCGGAGAACCAAAGGTGCTTCACTCGAATATATCCTGGCAATCTTCTCAAATTCCTCCACCAGTTTCTGTATTAATGAGTTTGCCATTTCAATGCAAAATGGATCATTGACATTGATATACTCCCTGTAATGAAATCAAAATAAGTATATCAAAAATACATAAATTAAACTGCAATACAATATATTGTAAAAATCATGGTAAGAAAATTATTCTATTACATCATCTCTTGAGTTGTGCTTTGTCTAATGCTATTGATATTTTGCATGCTTTTAACAGGACGCTTGAAGCTCAATCTATCCAACTCTGCATTTATTTGTATTTTTATATATGTATATATATATATATATATATATATATATATATATATATATACAGTATCTCAGAAAAGTGAGTACATCCCTCAAATTTTTGTAAATATTTCATTATATCTTTTCATGTGACAACACTGAAGAAATGACACTCTGCTACAATGTAAAGTAGTAAGTGTACAGCCTGTATAACAGTGTATATTTGCTGTCACCTCAAAATAACTCAACACACTAATGTCTAAACCGTTGGCAACAAAAGTGAGTACACCACTAAGTGGAATTGTCCAAACTGGCCATTTTCCCTCTCAGGTGTCATGTGACACGTTAGTGTTACAAGGTCTCAGGTGTGAATGGGGAGCAGGTGTGTTGAATTTGGTGTTATCACTCTCATACTAGTCACTGGAAGTTCAACATGGCACCTCATGGTAGAGAACTCTCTGAGGATCTGAAAAAAATAATTGTTGCTTTACATAAAGATGGCCTAGGCTATAAGAAGATTGCCAAGACTCTGAAACTGTGCTGCAGCACGGTGGGCAAGACCATACAGCGGTTTCACAGGACAGGTTCCACTCAGAATGGTCGACCAAAGAAGTTGAGTGCACATGCTCAGCGTCATATCCAGAGGTTGTCTTTGGGAAATAGACGTATGAGTGCTGCCAGCATTGTTGCAGAGGTTGAAGGGGTGGGGGGTTAGCCTGTCAGTGCACAGACCATATGGCGCACACTGCATCAAATTGGTCTGCATGGCTGTCGTCCCAGAAGGAAGCCTTTTCTAAAGATGATGCACAAGAAAGCCTGTAAACAGTTTGCTGAAGACAAGCAGACTAAGGACACGGATTACTGAAACCATGTCCTGTGGTCCGATGAGACTAAGATAAACTTATTTGGTTCAAACGGTGTCAAGTGTGTGTGGCGGCAACCAGGTGAGGAGTACAAAGACAAGTGTGTCTTGCCTACAGTCAAGCATGGTGGTGGGAGTGTCATGTTCTGGGCCTGCATGAGTGCTGCTGGCACTGGGGAGCTACAGTTCATTGAGGGAACCATGAATGCCAACATGTCCTGTGACATACTGAAGCAGAGCATGATCCTCTCCCTTTAGAGACTTGGCCGCAGAGTAGTATTCCAACATGATAACTACCCCAAACACACCTCCAAGACGACCACTGCTTTGCTAAAGAAGCTGAACATAAAGGTGATGGACTGGCCAAGCATGTCTCCAGACCTAAACCCTATTGAGCATCTGTGGGGCATCCTCATATGGAAGGTGGGGGAGTGCAAGGTCTCTAACATCCACCAGCTCCATGATGTCATCATGGAGGAGTAGATGAGGAATCCAGTGGCAACCTGTGAAGCTCTGGTGAACTCCATGTCCATGAGGGTTAAGACAGTGCTGGAAAATAATGGTGGCCACACAAAATATTGACACATTGGGCCCAATTTGGACATTTCTACTTAGGGGTGTACTCACTTTTGTTGCCAACGGTTTAGACATCAATGGCTGTGTGTTGTGTTATTTTGAAGGGATAGCAAATGTACACTGTTATACATGCTGTACACTTACTACTTTACATTGTAGCAGTGTCATTTATTCAGTGTTGTCACATGGAAAGATATATGTACAAAATTGTGAGAAGTGTACTCACTTTTGTGAGATATATATATATATATATATATATATATATATATATATATTTATATATTGATGCTCATATGTTGCTGTCGTTTTACATCACGATTGCTCCATGTTTACTTCTGTACATCCCTGGCTTCCATGTCACATACAACTATGTTCTTAGCCAAATATCTTCTGAAACCAGATTGGGATTTGTACACTGTAGATAATGCTACTTGAAAAATGATTACAAAGAGATTTGCTAACCCACATGAAATAAAGGTTTTGTGAATTTACGTCACTCGTTTGAGGTTCTGTGATTTTGTTCCATGTATAAAAACATTCTGTAAAGGAAATAGGTTTTGTGATTCATTTTATTAAATAAATAACTTGCAAAAAGAATACTGTGACCAAATGTGACTATTTGTGGCCAGAATTTGTAATTGGTTCGCTGGTATCTTGCGTACAACTCTATATGAAGGGATGAAAAGTTAAATTAAGGGAAAAAAATTAAATAGTGGTCAGCATCCAAGTTAATTAATTTTTTACCCAATGTGTTATCTATGTTTTTAGTGAAAATAAAATGTTGACATACAGCACATCATAACACATGGATGAGGAACATCTAAAGCCTTTATCAAAAGACTTGATGACATTGGCATAGGTTAGAGAAGAGGTGAGCAAGTACTGTACACAGGCCAGGATTTGAGCATATCGCTGCTGTTTACAGGCAAGACTATTGTTTCTTCAGTCATCTTGTCTGGAACGAAAGGAAGTCCTCAAATCAAGGACTTTGTGTGTCCCCTGCCAGGACTGAACTTGCCCACCCTTGGGTTAGAGAAAATGATAGAAAACCTCAAGTACATGAAATAATTAAAGTAATATAAAGTTCCGGAGAGGGATATCATTCAGAAAAAATGAGCAATACAAGAACAAGAGCTCATGATTTGAAAATGGAGAGTGGAGTGTATAGGGATGATGTACCAAAGTACTACCTTACATAGGGCCTCATTCAAATGTGATTTGGCCAATTGAATAGGGCTCTAAATAAGAACATAGCATATTTTTTTCAAATTCGTTTTTAGTTAGTGAATACCTTGTTTTTGGATAGATGCTTACTAACTAAAAACTTCTGTAGAAAAATATGCTATGTGCTTATTTAGAGCCCTATTCAATTGGCCAAATTGCAATTGAATGGGGCCCTAAGTGGAGAAGCCTTATACTGTAAGTGCTGTGAAGTAATCCAAGCACTAGTGAGTTTCACTGCATTGCAGAGAGGCTTTGGAAATCATTGTGCTTCCACAAGCTTGTGTTTGTTATCATCCTTTTGAATCTAAAACTAGGAAAACAAACGCAGAAATGCGATTATAGGAAGATTACACTTTCACACAAATGTGTCCCAGTACACTAATGCAAATGCCTTTAGAAATGACTGACTGTGAATTTGTGTATCTTTGCTAAATATATACTTTCAATTTCTACAAGACCTTTTTACAGGTTAATTACGTTAATGAATGATTCAATTTGTTTTGTTTGTGTTTTGCATTGGCGACTTTATTGTATGTTGACATCTTTACTGATCAATAAAACTGATTGAAAAAAAAAGAAAAAAGAAATAACTTACTGTATTGTTCTCTGGTGCCTAAAAACATTAACAATTTGATCTTTACCAGATGTTCCCCTTGATGTAACCTCAATATCCAGTACATCTAGTTGTTATTCTAATTCAACAATAGCACTGCTAAATTAAACTATAATCCCATGTTGTGTATCCTGCTTCTGACATAATATGTTTTAATTATTAGAAATGGTTACTTTCAATATAAAACAGGATTGTTAGAATTGTAGAAAAAAATATGTTAAAGGACACACTGTAGTTTGGAATAAAAAGTAATGATTTCTCATAATTGAATATTACACCTGTGCTCAGTATAAAGCTACCTCAGAATAGGAATAAATGAATACATACAGAAACACCCCAATAAATAATTATGTTAATTAACTGAATCTTGTACATGGTCATTCTTATTAATGTCAAGTGGATTTAGACTGAAAACAATGTCCCCAGAGGGTAACTAGCAATTAGGAGCAATTACTACACTGATAACAGCACAATGTTGGTAAGTGGATCAGAATAGCTGATTGAAAGATTGCAAACATACTTTAATTAAATGCATTGTTAATGCCATGCAATTTATATATTATTCTTTACTAGCGACTTGCCCGTCAAAAATGACGAGGAAATAAAATTGTAAGGCAGGTAATGCTGTTTGCCACAGACAGTAACAGCCTTATTAAATTGCGATTTGGCCAATTGAATAGGGCTCTATATAAACACATAGCATATTTTTTTTACAGAAGTTTTTAGTTAGTGAACTTCTATCCAAAAGCAAGGTCTTCACTAACTAAAAACTTCTGTAAAAAATATATGCTCTGTGCTTATATAGAGCACTTTTCAATTGGCCGAATCGCAATTAATTAAAGCTGTAAGTGTTTTGGTCGTTTGAGCTCCTTCGGCGCTCATTGCGAGCCTGGCGCTGTGAGCCTTTGGCGCTCATCGTGTGGCTGGCAATAAACGCCTTTTGCGATTGTGTATTGTGGTGTTTTTTCAAGTGTTGTATATGTGTATGTTTTAATGATAATTAATTACTAAATAAATTAAATGATACCATACCTATTTGTAATTAATATATGCAGCAAGCATTCGTCTGAAGAGCTAACATTCTGTTTTGATGTTCCTGCAGCATCCATTGTAGATTTGCAGTGTTGTTGAGCTGAGGTGTAAGTGTCAGGAATGTGTGCAGTGTGTAGTGTAAATAGGCTGCGTTTGCGAGGGGAAAGCATTAGTGTAGCTGTGTACTTCCGCATTCTGTAAGGTAGTGTTGTAAAATGGCAGCGAATGTGTATGTGGTACGCGGTTTTGGATGATTTAGCGTCCTTGCTTATGGTGTATATTGTAGGTCGTACGGGTTTTAGTAAAAGTTGTATGTGCCTGGCGGTGTTTTGCGGCTTTAGGGGTCGTGTAGCCTCGTTTTAGTTTTTTTCTGCTGCCATTTTTTCTCTCGCATAGGGGATTTTGGAGTGTCTAAACTTTTTTAATTCTACTGAAATCGATGTGTAACCTGTCTTGCAGACGTCTTGGGTGAGCAGCCCCCCCTCCCGGTGTGGGTATTATTATTATTTTTTGTTATTTGTGTGTACTAAGTGTATTTTTTATGTTTTCGGCAGTGCGCAGGTTATCCGTTAAGGTTGTATTTTTGCAAGTCCGTAATGTAATTTTTCTAAGTCCAGCAGCTCGTAATTTTTTTTCTGTAAGTCCGCCTTTTTTTTTTGTCAGTCCCGCGGCTCGTATTTTTTGTGTAAGTCTGTAATTAGTCTTTGGGTGTTTTGTCGGCATTTGCGGTGTGCAATGAGTGTTGGGCCTTCGGCGCTCCTTGCCTGGCCGCAGTGAGGATCGCATCGTTAGCAACAGGTTTTGCCAAGCCCGCCTACTGACAACTATATATGTGATTATGTGTAGTTTTAAATTATATCATTTTTTTTTCACATTACTGTCAAAACATTGTAGCTTATACCATGAGTCTTATGTCGTAAATCAAAAATAGTAGGCCACATATCATATATTGTTTCAAATCCTACCTACAGCATCCAGTGGCAAGGTACATAATATTTTAATTGTTCCCTTGTTCCTCAAGTTGTGATTGTTAATTTGTTTTGTTATTTTATACTCTTTTAGAGATCATCTCTGAGTGCAAAGAAGATCAGCCTAAGTTGAAACTCCAGAGCATTCTACTGGATGTCAAAATGCAGGCGTTGGACCACCTGGAGGAAGAGGAGCGTCAAGTAGATATTCGATCAGATTTGAAATTGACATCCACCATAAATACCATCCTAAAGAATAAAGAGAAGATAAAGTCTTTAGCGATCACCAGCACTACATTTTCTGCAAAGAAGATTACCTGCTCAAGTTGCTACACCCTGGAGGTGATGGAGAAGAGGCTGTTCATCTCGATAGAAGATGAACTGGAGTGTTACATAGCTCTCAGCCAGGCCATCATAATGGAGAAGGTGAGAAGCATTTACAGCTATATCCAGACGCAAACGCTACATGAGACAGAGAACTTCACAGCCAGCAGAGATTGGTTTGACCACTTCAAAAAGTGGAACAACCTCTACAACATAAAAATCACCGGAGAAGTGGCAAGTGCTGACATGGAAGCTGCTGCGGACTCTTTTGCCACTTTGACTAACATTGTTAAAAGAGGCAACTAGAAGCGAATGCCAAACCTCACATTTATATCAAGGGAGCAGAAGAGAACCCTGGCTTCAAAGGGCCAAAATCAGCTAACCCTTCTTCTGGGTGGGAATGCCAGCTGTGACTTCAAAATCAAGCCATTGCTGATCTACCACTCAAAGACACCCAGAGCCATGAAGGGTATCACTAAATGCAGTTTGAAAGTAATCTGGCAATTTAACAGGAAGGCCTGTAGAAACATGGACATTTTAAGGAATGGTTCAGCAACAATTTCTGTCCTTCCATGCAGCCCTATTGTGCTAAGTGGGATGTTCCTTTAGTATAATATATATATAATACTCTGATGAGACACTTTTCTGCTCCATCAACTGGAAAGATGTTGGCGTATCAACCCTCTGAAACCATTGTTGGAAGAACACAAGATGGTGGCACCAGCATTATGGTCTGGTGGATAGTTTCCTGGCATTATCTGGGTCTACTCCTACCTCTGGAAGGCACTTTCAAATGATTTGGTTATCTATCCATCCTTGCAGATAAAGTACACCCTTACATGCTGACTGTCTTCCCAGGAGCGAATGGAAGATCTTCCGATAGGGCAATGCAACATGTCATATGGCCAGAATTGTCCAGGTGTGGTTGGAGAAGCATGACAAAGACTTCCAAGTACTTCCCTGGCCTTCAAATTGCCTGGACTTGAACCCCATAGAGCACCTGTGGGACCACCTTGAACTCCATATTCGCTGTATGGATCCTCCACCATGCACTCTTCAGCAGCTTTTGGATACACTGCAGTCTGCATGACTCCAGATACCCTTGTCTGCCTTTCAGCGTCTTATTGACTACCACACCCTTTAGCTGCTGTCCGTGTTGCACATGGCTGTTATTCGGGAAATTAGCTGGTGGTCATAATAATGTGACTGGACTATGTATATGTATATATGAATAAAATATATATGTGGTATCACTGTTGATCTTACTGTTATTATATAACAAGCCTTGATTTATGAGGCAATCTTTTAGCATATTACTAAAAAAAATTGAGCTCACATGAAATACAATGGACACCATTATTTTAAGAGGACAAATCTGACACAATGATGAAGATCAGGCTATGACACAATGCTTTAGCCATTATAACTGTATAATGTACTAATGTATTCATTTGGGTTTGGATTCTGGTTTTGTTTTAAAAAATAATGGAACAGACTTACTTAAAGGGATATGATAGTGTCATGGATTAATACATTTCTGCACTTTATAGTCAAAAAGCATCCTATATGTATGCAGCACATCTCATAAAACATTTAATTTTTATTAATATCTAAAAATCCCTCTAATGACACCGCCAGGGGATGCCTACACGGGCATCTGACCCCCCCCCCCCCCCCATCAGCATGCAGCATCAGGGGAGCAATATTAACCAACTATTTACCTGTTGTTGCTTGCTCAGCCAGTCTCCTTGCAGCTTCCTGTATATGTCTATGTCATTAGCAATACATAGCATATATCAGAGATACACTACATATGCCAGGCTGCTTTGCACCACAAACATAAACCCAGAGTAAATTCAAAAGATTCAGCTAACCTGATTGACCAAAACAAATTATTTTAAATGTGATGCTAATTTAGCCTGAGTTTGGAGGGTGTTAACCCTGGTTTCCAACTGTCAGAAATGAGGTACAGAAAAAACTTAGGCACATTTACTCAATGTGCATGATCTCTGCTGAACTAGATGCTAACTACAAAAAATGGGCTTCATGTTGGGACATGCGGGAACTTTGATTTGGTTGGTAGTATAGAACAATGGTAAAATACAGTCTGCAGAGACAATATAATGCAATGCTTCACCCCTCCCTCTCCCCCCTTCCCTTTTTTTTCCTTCACTTTTCTATTCTTTTTTTTTTTCTTATTTTTTGTTCACTCAATGGTATAATCAAAACTGGCATAATATAATATTTTCATAGTGTATAAAATAAGTATACTTATTCTACAGAAAAACAACAAATATTTGGGAAAAGTACAAACAAGTTTTTTCTTCTTTATTGTCATTTGTTTATTGTCATTTATTGTCATTTGTATATAATGCATGTTGGGGACGTGTATTGTTTTGTTAATCTAATAATGTTATGTCTCTCATTCCCTTCAATAAAAACGATTTAAAAAAAAAGAAATTACAAGAGATTTTGCTGACTTCAATCTAAGGCCCTCATTCAATTGCAATTTGGCCAATTGAAAAGGGGTCTAAATAAGCACATAACATATTTTTTTAAAGAAGTTTTTAGTTAGTAAACATCTATCCAAAAGCAAGTTTTTCACTAACTAAAAACTTATTTAAAAAAAATATGTTATGTGCTTATTTAGACCCCTATTCAATTGGCCAAATCACAATTGAATGAGGGCCTAAGGGCCTCATTCTATTAGCGGCCGCAGCCGTTGCGGGGCCACAAGGACCAGCCGCAAGCTATTCTGCTATTCTATTCCCTTACGGCCGGGGATTCCGGCAGGCTTGCGGCCGGAGCCTTGCTATCTCTTGCGGCCGCTCGCGCCAGAGGAAAGCCTTTGATCTAAAACGGCCGCAAGAGATTTGCAATTCAATTGCTCCGGGAAACCTCTCTGCAAGGCTAAAAACGAGCCGCAGCTTACTTGCAGGAAAGAGGTCTCGCTAGCACCAATTAAGCACATAAAATAGCTCAAATAAAGCCATCCTGCACTTTGAGAAGACTATAAAGGGATTTTAGGTGTTAGAAAAAATAGCACATAATTATCCTGTACTCAAATCCGTAAAATATTTTATTTTTAATATCCGTAAAATATCCATGTAAAAAGTCCAGAGTGCTTGGAGCACCTCAGACACGCCCACGCCGCAGCCGGAAAATAAACAGTTAATTTGAACTCGGGTTTGGGCAGATGTGCAAGCTTGAGAGTGGGTTTCTTTTAATCCTCATGTCCCCCAATATGATCCCTAGCATTTACAGAGCTGTACAGTGCAGGCTTGAATTTATTTTTGCGTTTTTATATTTCTGAGATTACGGCCGGTTCCAAGATATGCGGCCGGCCGTAAAAGGAGATCCTTGCGGGGCCGTATAATAGAATCGCGAGTTAACTGAACCCCCGCAAGGAATCGCAGCCTTACGGCCGATTTACGGCCGATAATAGAATGAGGCCCTAAGTGTTTAAATGTTTATTTGGGGATTTTTTCATGCAAAAAATATTTGCATTCATAATCCAGCAAATTTACATATGCCTTTAATAAAAAAAAATACAACGCCTTCAGCTTATTATTGTTATCTGTGCTTTGCTTACATCAGGACTTCCTAATAGAGATTTATGCTGTTCACACTTTCAGTACGTGTTTGGCATGAACAATGTAAAAGATTCCAAGAAGGTCCGAGGAACTCTGGTTAAACTCACCTTTTGATAAATACGCCTGGACGCTTTCTATGAACTTATATTTACATATACACAGTAAAAATGTGTACCTTACTTTAGTCTGCAGGAACAGACTGTTTAATATGGGAATTTATGTCTTACTACAGCAATGGAACCAATATGCCTCTTGTAGAGTAGGTTTGCAATAATTTTTTTAAACAAAATCCAGGGAAGTTTAATTCATATATGTTATTGAGGGTTGGATGGTAGAACCAGGGTTACTCTAAATCTCAAACTATCTATTTTTTTGTGTGCAATCAAACACAGGATTAAAAATTCCATTGTGAAAATGCTAATAATATAAAATATTAAATAACATCTGTTTTTAAACAATTCTTGTGAAACACAGTATGTGTCTGAAAAGATACAAGTTAAAATGATTTGAACTGTCAATAAGATATGTACTTGAACAGGTAAATAATGTACCAGAAGTAAACATGTAACTTAATTAAATTATACCCCCATGCTATAATATTCAAGAAATAGAACTCTTGTTTTAAAGGGATATGTAAGTGAGTTGGATTATAAAAAAACATCTGATAGAGGAGAAATAGTAGTGTATAGAAAAAAAAAATCATATTGTAGATTCCAAACAGAACCTTGAAAAATAAATCTATTGCAACACTTATTTAATAAATGATAAGGTGTCTACAATTTCGGACCAGGGTAAAATCCACATTACAAAGTTTATTATAAGAACATTGTGTGTGTGTTTAATAAAGCTCATACCACCTTCTGTTAAAGTTCTGGCCCTAGACATTTCCCCCATCAGCTCTCCCTTGCACTTAGTTCTCCGAGTATCCACGTGGCTCTCACCCACTTGGCTCTCTGGTAAGAACTTGAAGATGGTATTTAGAATTAGCAAGGGAAGTCTTATGGAAGTGTGAGAACTAATATTTATTTTACAAGGTTTATTATTGAAGAAAGAAGTTATTTAAACTTACCATAGCTTTCCTCCCCAGAAAAAAATGTCTTTAAATTTCATGGCTGCATTCACCATATGCATAGATCTTGGATCCCAGGAAAATAGAATCCCAGGAAAACAAACACTTTCATGGCATTAATTTGTAGGATTTTGAATAGTTTTGCTGGAATTACATCAACTCTTATAGCCTTGTTATCAGCAAGACTTCCTAAGGTCCATCTCACTTCGCTCTCCAAGATATCTGGCACCAGCTCATTGGACAAATTATTTAGGTCATCACTGCTGTTAATATCCTTCTTGTATAGATCATCTGTATATTCCTACCATCTCTACTTCATTGATCTCCTTCATTGATCTCCTAAGACCCAACCATTTTCGTCTTTTATAGCGCCCACTTTGGCATGAAAGGTTCCCTAACTTTCTTAAAGGGATATCTTGACTTTCCCATTATGTTATCCTCTTCTATCTCTTTACATCACTCATTAGGATGTCTCCTTGTCACTTCTTGCTATCCTCTAGAATTCTGCATTGAGTTAGACAAATCTTTTCTTACTTCCACTTTCGCTTACCTTCTTTCCCGGGCTCCCTTCAAAGCCAGTTTGCCTTCTTAGTTTTGTTTTCTCTTGGAGATAACAGCCACTTGTTGTGGTGGGGGATGCTGGCTCTGATTGCCACTTGTTGTGGTGTTTTTTTTTATAGGGCTGCATTGCTACAGATGGTTACAAGACATGTTTGCTCATTTCAGTGATATACAGTATCTCACAAAAGTGAGTACACCCTCACATTTTTGTAAATATTTTATTATATCTTTTTACGTGACAACACTGAAGAAATGACACTCTGTCTAACAGTGTAAATTTGCTGTCCCCTCAAAATAACTCAACACACAGCCATTAATGTCTAAACCGTATGCAATAAAAGTGAGTACACCCCAGTGGAAATGTCCACATTTTGTGTGGCCACCATTATTTTCCAGCACTGCTTTAACCCTTATGGGCATGGAGTTCACCAGAGCTTCACAGGTTGCCACTGGTGTCCTCTTCCACTCCTCCATAATGATATCACAGAGCTGGTGGATGTTAGAGACTTTGCCCTCCCCACCTTCTGTTTGAAGATGCCCCACAGATGCTCAATAGGGATTAGGTCTGGAGACATGCTTGGCCAGTTCATCACCTTGGTCGTCTTGGAGGTGTGTTTGGGGTCATTATAATGTTGGAATACTGCCCTGGGGCCCAGTCTCCGAAGGTAGTATGTCACAGTACATGTTGGCATTCATGGTTCCCTCAAACTGTAGTTCCCCAGTGCATGGCAGCACTGGGCCTTTTATAAAATTATATTTACTACCCCCATAACTGTCAATGGGTGCAGTGGGTAGATGTTCAGGGGTACCATAACTGATGTAAAATTTTGCACAGAATTTGTGCTTTAGATCAACTGAGCACCAAATATAAAGGCATGGCAGAAAACATTTTAACATAATAAAAATACTCATATTCTAACTTTGATTTACAGATTACCTTTGCTTTTCTTTCCTTATGTAATTGATACATAGAGTAGCATATTTCTGCTTTCTTCTGATTATTGTATTTCTGCATTGTGTGACTTGGTTAAAAATAAAACTTGAACTTGGCTTAAACTATACACAAGTGCAATATTGAAGGCCTCACCCAAAGCACCGGGGGTTGATTACATGACTCCCATATTAACTCCTGCAGCTACATTTTAGATTTGCTATATACAAATTGGGAAAATTATATAACAAAAATAATACATTTTTAATCTTGGGAGTTTAGCAATCCTATGTTTCAATTTCTAATACATTTTAGATTTGCAGAATGTAAAGGTCCTTTTACCTCACAGTAGGTGCTCTTCATGGTGTGAAATAGCACAAGATTGTATGTTAAAATTATCTTTTTTTTAATTACAGCTAAAAATCTAGAGTTTTAGAAACACACCCTAGCTTGCCTACTAACTTTTCCATGATTAATAACAGATGACGACACTGTGCGGTGAAGGCATGGTGAACACAAATATTTATAGCAACTTTCCCTTGAACTCAGGAATGCAGTGAGCAGTAAATCCATAACTGTCCTATTTAGTTGATTCCAGCATTACATTCTCTGCACAGATGATTTGGGGAAGGGTTAACTCTGTTTGTCCTTTTACTCACTGCACGGAGATGTAGTGGAGATGGGGGCTTGCCCGTGACTCATATAAACACAAATTTAATTCATTCATTTCTCAGTGAAAAATGCACATATTTAAAAAAAAGAAAAGCTATTTTAACATGCTTTTAGGAGATCTTAACTGTTATGTGATCCAAATTGTGCTGAATTAAGTGGCCCTTGAAGTGGCTATTACATGGCTCTCGCAGGATGGCACACAACTTCTAAAAGTATTTTGGATCCTTCCGGGGGCCATTAGCAACCAATTTTAATTAATTTGGGGTATTTAACACTTTTTTGTGTTCATCATAAATTATCCACTGACATTTAGTTTTGGAGACATTGGAGATCACTCACATATAGTATTCCACAAAAAATATACTGTACATGAACAATGATCTACATAATATATACAACAAAAAAGACATATTACTGGCTTGTGTCTTTATCTTGGACTTAAAAAATAAACAAAACCAGGAATCAGAAACAGAGAGTGTGACTAAGCAAAAATCTAGAAAAATGGCTTTGTCCTTAAAAGGGCCACTGCAATGGTCAAACAATAAGGTTTAATTTGCTTAGTTAATAACTGTTTAGCAAGATAAACAGTATTCAAATAAACTGAATTAAATATAGCTTTTAAAACTTACATTTGAATTTGGGCTTTTAGTTTCCAGCAGACCTCAATGCACCCTGATATTTTTCCCAGGGGTAAAAATAAGAATCTGTCCAGAAGACTGTTCTAATTTTTTATCTGACTGGTGCAGGGAAGCAGGCAGATAAAGACTACCATCAGGATAAAAGATAAAGACTGCTATTACGGCAGAGTCCATAACATTAAGCTTCAAAAATAAGTTTTAAAAGCTATATTGAATGTTCCTGCTTCAAAAAATGTAATTAAATAAACATATGGAACCCTATTGTATAAACGCTAAAAGGGTCCATGAATTGTTGGACTGTCATTCAAATAAGATATTTTGGGAGGCTGGAAGGTAAAAATTATTTTTTCCTTAAATGAAGAACTGTCACTCCCAAAAGATTTAAGCTGATATAATATCTGGATATAGTTTTATATTGCATTTTATATATTAATTTGATATTAATACACAACATTATTGAAGCCAATATTCTTAAGCAATAATGAACATTAAAGAGGGAAATCAGCTATAGCTTCACTTACCACGGCTGGTTCTCCAACCAATCTCCCAACAGGTTCCGCACAGTTTGGGGAAAATTACAATACAATTGTTCAAACTGTTCAGAAGGCATTTTGGACACATAACTCCATACCGAGACTTTGGCCATATTCATCAAAACTGGTTTCTGAAAAAGAGAACAGACTAATTGTTACTAAAGTCATGCATTGTTCTCTTCTTTCCAAACAGCAATTTCCACAGAAAATGTTAATTATTCCTGCAAAGTTAACATATTTTCCACCATTGATACTGACTAAAACAGTTTTCGTTTATAAGACGGTAATTTTACCAATTTTGTTAAGTCTAAATTAGGGGGGTCGTCTTATACACGGAATGTTGCAACTAGATACCCTGGTCTGGTACTGTAATGCTGCATCTGGCCACTAGATTAAAAGGGATATCTAAATGTGCTGGATTAATACATGTGTGCACTCTATAGGCAAAAATCAGCAACACATCTCATAAAACATTTTATTTTTATTAATATCTAAAAATCCCTCTAATGATTATGTTGACACCCCCAGGGGGTGTCTACAAAACCTCCTGATCCCTGCCCAATCAGCATGCAGCATCCGGGGAGCAATATTAACCCACTATTTACCTGCTCTTGCTTGCTCAGCCAATAGTAGAGCAGTGTTGGCAGCTTCCCAGTCACTGCTGGCATATGACTCATCCCTGCTTTCTGCTGTGTGGTGTTGCCATAGCAACTAACATAGTGCTATGTCTCAAATCTTTCATCTAACCGGATTTGCCAAAACATATTGGAGGGGGTGTTAAAACTGTCAGAAATTACAATACATTTTGCTAACTTCAATGTAAACAAAAAAAAAAAAAAACTCTGACTTTATTTTGTATATGCAAATTACCCTTGGGGTTTTGTCTCACTAAGGATGATAGGGGACTCCAGATGTGGACCCCTTGCTCACTGTGCCTTAGGGAGTTCAGCTGCACCTCACTGATGAGGCCCATAAAGGCTGAAACATGTCTGGGGTTTGCTGTTTCAAGGTAGAATCGCCTGGTATTTGAGTGAGACCAGACTGATATACTTCAGGATATTTCTCCCTGTGAAGGGCACATGTGAGCTAAAAGAGGTGTTCCCAGAGTGGATTATCATGTCCATAGAACTAACCTATTAAGGTTAGTTCGTTCTCTGATGAGCACCTCTAACTTAGTTATTTTGTAACTTCAAGGTAAGTGTTTAAATGTTTATTTTGTTATATTTTCATGCAAAAATGTTTTTTTTCATATTCTTTTAATTCTCCTCTATCAGATGCGTTAATAATCCCAGGAAACTTACATATCCCTTTAAGGCAGGAGAAATGATACACATTTGGAAATGCATTGGTCCGAATTAGATTGCATTACACTGCAAATGTGCATAGAAATTTGTATTTTATAAGTTTTTATTGTGTTACACATGTATTTAAGGGCACTTTCAGTCATGATTTTCACTGATTTCCATTCCAGCTCAATATCCTTGTGATCACATCACTTATTACTCCATGTCGCGATGTGCAATTGCATTGTTCCGGTTTACACAGGTTCACAAAGATATTGAGCTGGAATGGAAATCAGTGAAAATCATGACAGAAAGTGCCCTTAAATATATGTGTAACACAATAAAAAAAGTATAAAATACATATTTATATGCACACTTGCAGTGTAATGCAATCTAAGTGCAACCATTGCATTTCCACTCCTTGTGTCTTTTCTCCTGCCTTAAAACAGCGTCATCTGCAGCATTACAGTGTGATCCCTGTGTTAAACTTACACTTTGCGAAGTAGCTGTACAGCTTGTATGTGGAATATGTGTGCTGCCTGTGTGCATATAAATGTGCATATATATGTGTAACACAATAAAAACCTACAAAATACACATTTGCATATTTATTTATTTCTGAATTTTGGCCTCCGAAAATAGGGGTCATCTTATACATGGGGGTGTCTTATAGACGAAAAATACGGTACCACTTTATACATGTGTATTACTATGGGACTAGGAGCCCAAAAAATCTTTGGGGGTTTAATTAAACTGTACCGGGCCCTCCTCTAGGGGCATATACAGTTGCAAGCAAAAGTATGTGAACCCTTTGGAATGATATGGATTTCTGCACAAATTGGTCAAAAAATGTGATCTGACCTTCATCTAAGTCACAACAATAGACAATCACAATCTGCTTAAACAAATAACACACAAAGTATTAAATGTTGCCATGTTTTTATTCAACACACTGGTATATGGTACTTTGGACAAGCATAGTATTTGAAATGTTGTACTCATACCTGGAACACTCTTTCAGGGGAGGATGTTATTTGACCTTGAATATTGCTATTTTTACCCTAATTGATCTGTGGTGGAATATCTCAGAATATTTCAGAGTTGTTCTAGGTACACCAATACTTCTATAATAAATGCAATGCAAAATATATTGGGTATGGCTCTTAAAGCCTCACACACTATAAGAATGGACTAAGCTCGAAATTCTGGAAATATGACTGAAATAGGAACAAAATGAACCAAAACTATCAGTGGCTTGGTCAAAATCCTAAATCTTATTTTTTTCTGTAAAAAATAGTGCTTGAAGAGGTGCATAAACAATTTGGTGAATGCTGTTTACAAGAAATAAACTTGAACAAACAAAGATTTATAAGAGCTAATATGATGATTGGGAATTTTATGGACTCAAGTTACTACTGAAAACAAAAAGGCGAAACACTGGAAATGTAGCCAAAAGGTTTGTAATGATTCTTTGTTAACTGAAAAGGAAATACGGAAATATCATCTTCCATGTTACTTTACTAGGCATTCCAGTGACTAATGCCCCTCTTTTGCATTTAAAGTTGAATTAACCACATGGTCACAGAAAATGAAAACAGCATAGAACAAGATCTACCAGTATGTTTTCAACTTACAGCTTGGTATGACTCCAATGATAACAGAAGAGGACAAATGTGGCCTAAACACCAAATGACAAGTTGTGAATGAGACAGTGAATCAATCAGGGCAAAAGTAATTTATGGGGAAACCTAGTACTGTATATAATATGTTTTAACTTTTCTTCTACCCAAAGTTTAATACCACAAGGTGACCATTCAAACGTTTAAGAGCAGAAGCCTACAATGTAAGTAATGTGAAGATGGGGACATGTGAGAACTGAATTGTGCTAGCATCCTCACATATGTACACACACCCCTCTGATTTGATTATTTCAAGATTGTACAGTTGATTTGTTTATTACATTCTAAGGTTGTCTAGTGTATGAGGAAATAAAATATATATTAGCTGTTTAATATTTGTGCAGCGTATATCTTTTGAATGTATCAATGTGTAATCAAATCTTCTTTGAACATGTTTTTGTTTAGTTCATCCTGCTTCTTAAATGTTGCAAAAAAGCAGCAGAGAATATTTCTGTTATCACATATAAGAGTTGTCAAACTGCTAGTTGTTGTCACCCTTGCATGCCTTGCAAAGCGAGGTGAGCCGTTGAGGCACAAGCTCTCAAAAAATATGACTTTAAGGGCCCAACCACCGAACTAGAAAAGACGACGACAAGGTGAAAACTAGGCTCTGCCAGGCCGGGCATGCAGAACTTAGAAAATAAACTACGCAAAAGATATGAACACTTACACCAACAACGCTAGGCACGCGGGACTTACGCAGGCATGCAGGACTTAGAAAATACACGACGGCAAAGACAGTAACACTTACACCAATGACGCCAGGCACGCAGGACTTTAAAAATAAAACCAACGGCAGTCAGCGTGCGCCACACAAAGATTCAGCAGAGACACAGAGGAGAAAGACACAGGGAACTGACAGGGGTGAGATGGTAGAAAGAGACACATCGCAAGTTGCAAGTTGTTTTTGTAAGTGTTAGTGTGTTCGGTGTGGTGTATTTTCTAAGTCTTGCGTGCCTTCCCTTTTTCGTGCAAGTGTTACTGTCTTCAGCGTTGTGTATTTGGTAAGTTTTGCATGCCTGGCATTGCTGAGTCTCGTTTTCTTGCTGTTTCTGAAATTTTTGCATTTTTCGTCTGCCATTTTTTTCCTCGCTTAGGCGATTTTCGAGTGACGAAAAATGCTGAATAAGGGTGTAATTTGCTTGCAACATTACACCCTGGCTTCCTGTGTCTCCCCCTGTGCTGTGTGTGTTATAATTTTTTGTACATGTTTCTTTTTGTTTTGGTGGGTTATTAGAGTTATGTGCTTGAACAGTGCTGCGCCGCCCTCAGCGCTCATTGCCGCCTAAGTACTGCGAGGCTCGCATGTGTGACGGCACCGTTGGCTCACCTCGCAGTTGCGCCCTCACTGATAACTATATACAGACTAGCGAATTGCCCGTCAAAAAATGACGGCAATGAAATTGTAAGGTAGCTAATGCTGTTTGGTGTATAATAATGAAATATGTAATACATTACTAAATGAATATACTTTACCTATTTTTAAGCATTGTGTTGAAGAGCTGGCAATCTCTTTTGATGTTGCTGGAGCATTAGTGGTGTGGAGCTGCTGTGTAAGCATGCTGAATGTGTGCACTGTGTGGTATGAATATCCGTAGGTCGTTTGTGGCGTTTTGCGAGATTCTTGTGGTGTTTTGCGAGTTTAGAGTGCTGTAGCCTCGTTTTCGTTTTGTTCGGCGGCCATTTTTTCTCTCGCTTACAGTTTTTTTTAGTCTCTAAACTCTTTTATTACTAGTAAAATGAAGGTCTAAGTTGCATTTTTGAGGTCCTGGGTGCTCCCTCTTGGTGTAGGTAAGGTTTTTATGTATGTGCTGTGTGTATGTATTGTGTTTTACATTTTGTAATGTTCGTGAGTTGCGTCCGAGTGTTGCGAGGCCGTAATGTGTGTGAACGTGTGTCGTATGTTGTTTGCGAGTGTCGTAATGTGTGTGTCGTGCTCTTTGGGTTGCGACGTGAACTTTGCGAGGGTCGCAGTTGCTGGCATGGAGCGCCTTCGGCGCTCCATGCCAGCAACTGAGACCCTCGCCCAGTGCCCTCGCTTTGCGAGGGCCTTGGCTCGTTGCGCGAGCCGCGGCCCTTGCTACGCGAGGGCCTTGGCTCGCTACGCGAGCCCGCAGCGTTAGCAACAACTCAACTATATATGTGATTGTGATGCTTTAAACTATGTCAATTGATCCTCTGACTTGTCCTCCCCTATCAATTCCTTTTTCTTACCTCTAAACTTGTGGACGACTTGTCAATCAAACACAGAATATCACAGATGACATCCTGGGATGTGATTGTCACATTTAGACCCATTGATCACTTTATGTAGGGAAATCAGCAACTCTCACTGATGAAAGCAGACACTTAATGGTACCTCTTGTGTCTTTGTAATGACATCATGAAGCTAATACTTGAGGATGACTGGACTTAGACAGTGTACACTACTTAGCACTGTCTGTTTCAGGTGTGCATGTTTCATCTTGCATTTGCTGCATATCTAACCAGCTTGTACAACACAATCATTCCTCTGTAAGCATGTTGGCATCCATTTTTAAGTGTGCAGCTGTGAATTGTCCAAAGCAAAAACCCCATGTAAAACAAACCAGCAGCCTGTATACAGATGAGTCACCTCACTTTAAAATGCTATTTGACGAGGAAGCTGATGATGACACAATGCAATTTATTAAAGTAACTTTAAACTTGTTTTGACACTTGTTTATCCTAGTCACATTCTAGTTACAAGGTCTAAATACAATATAGAAAGTATAAAGAAAAGAAAAGAAATACCTTAGTAACTAACAATACACTGCATTATAAATGGAAAACTGAAAAAGATGTTGAAGGAATCACAATGTTATTTATGCTTTAGACTAGGCCAAAGAAATTAACGTTTCACTCAGTAGATTGTACTGTTTTGACCTGCAAGTCATACTTTATTACTTAACTGAAATGTAATTGACATTGATGATAATAAAAACGATTGAAACAAAAAACAAACAAACTTGTTTTGCAATCATTATACATGCAAAAAGTCCTTATGCACATTAGTATGTATTTTGAGTAGCGCTATAAAAATATTGGGTAGAGTTCTTAGTATTATTGCTGTCTGTTTTGCAGTGATAATAATAATTACTGTTTAACAAATGTTATTTTCGAGTTATTCAAGTTATTGAAAATAGCTTGATGTGTTGCTATACATAGATACAGTCTCTACAGTCAACATATTTCAACTGGATGACTCATGTGATCCTCCAAGCCATAAAACGGCTGCAACACAGACATCCCCTTTTAGCTGAATAGATAACATAAGTGATACAATTCACTGTGGGAGATAAAGAACTAGACAGAGAAGAGCAATATTTATCAAGGGGAGTGTTGAGTGAGATCATTTGTTGTTCACTCGTGTGAACCCTATGGACCACAGCACGTCAGATACATCTGTCAGTCACCGGCTTGCACATCTGATAGTTCCTGGTTCATATATTGTTGGAGCCTATCTTAAGCATTTCCTTGCTGGCATGTGAAATGGGTGCAATTGTTTGATAATTGGAGCACTCTTTGGCACTGTCTTTTTTTGGGATTGGGATGTAGACTGACCTTTTCCAATCTATTGGCCACTGTTGAGTTTTCCAAATTTGTTGGCATAAGGCAAGCAGCGCTTTCATAGCATCTTCTTAAATTTTTTAATAGTTCAATTGGGATTCCATCAACTCCTGCAGCATTGTTAATAGCAAGACGTCCTAGGGCCCATCTCACTTCACTCTCCAAGATGTCTGGCTCCAGCTCATTGGACAAACTATTGAGGTCATCACTGCTGTAAAGATCCTTCCTGTATATATCTTCAGTGTAGTCCTGCCACCTATTATTTTTTTTTTTGATCTGCTACTGTAAAGTCCCTACCATTTTGGTCTTTTATCACACCCACTTCGGCATGAAAGGTTCCTTTGAGATGCCCAATTTTCTTGAAGAGATCTCTCGACTTTCCCATTCTGTTATCTTCTTTAATCTCGTTACATCGCTCCTTGTAAAATGTCTCATTGTCTCTTCTTCCTCTGGAATTCTGCATTGAGTTGGACACATCTGTTCCTATCACCACTACCTTTCACTTTCCTTCTTTCATGGGCTACTTCCAAAGCCTCACCAGTTTTCTTCTTACTTTTCTTTCTTTTAGGGATATGCTTTGTTGCTGTTTCCTGAATAATGTTGCAAACTCCGTTCCAGAGTTCTTTAGGCGTTCTATGTTCCATGGCCCTCATTCAATTGCAATTTGGCCAATTGAATAAGGCTCTAAATAAGCACATAACATATTTTTTTAAAGAAGTTTTTAGCTAGTAAACATCTAACCAAAAGCAAGGTTTTCACTAACTAAAATCTTCTTTAAGAAAAATATGTTATGTGCTTATTTGGAGCCCTATTCAATTGGCCAAATCGAAAGAATGCCAAAGAAGCGCATGGTCTTAGTCAGCTCCATGTCTTTTTTTTTTTGCTGACTGTATAGAGCTCCTCCATCTTTTATAGTAAATCCAAATTCTATATTGTCAATCTGATTTCTATATGAGATAATTCCAAAGCAATATTTGCAAAGGAGGGGTGGAAAAAAGACTGCGATGTGTAAAAGGTATTTACTTTCATACTCTAGGGAACAGGATAGGGCTGCTGAAGAAACCTCCTAGGACTGAATGTGGCACAGGGATTCAGTAGAGAAAACAGTATGATATTTTGATCTTCATTAACAATTCATACAGTCATACAGGAAACAAAAATGAATCAATCCTAAATTTGCTAAAAAATGTGCACCTATGTAGTTCCTGTTATGATGAATAAACTTCCCTAAACATAGTACAAACTGCTAATTATGAGCACTGGAGTGTAAAAACTACTTGTATTCATATAACGTGTGCAGTAAATACATTTTGTTGAGCACAAATGAAACTTCTGATTCAATAATCATCTCTAAAATTGTCCCAAATTGGCTAAAATTATCCTCTGCTATCACCAAGGACTTACATCTAGAAAGAAGAAACCAAAGTAATACAGCATATCAGTTGTTTAACTATGATTTTGCACATGTTTTGTATAAACCTTTATGTGACTATCATTAAGGGTTAAACTTTAAATTCAAAATCTCAAATGTTATACAATTGGGTTCCAAATGGAATTTCAGTGATTCTCCCTGTCACTGTTTCTACACATGCATCTTAATTTACAGCTTTAGTTAGGACCCTGCCCTTTCCTATTATTGGTATTTTTGCTTTCTTTTTTAATTACTGGAGCTAATTTATTCTACCTGTGTTGACCCAGATCTTTTAATGAGGAGGATGGTGACTTTTTATATACAGTATCTGCAATCTAGCTGTAGTAGTTGCTGGACCACACGACTTAAGCCTCATACCTACGAATCGCGGGACTACAGATCAACACAACGCTCAATTACACCATTCACAGTGCGAGACCCGTAGCACTTTGTAAAGGAAACTCGCACTTAGAACAAAAAAATACGACACGCGGCACTTTGAAAAAAAAAAACACGACCTACAAAAAATATGAAGTTAACGGCCGAACCGCGGACATCCAAAAACACACAAAAAAACATCACACACAGCACAGGGGGACAGCCAGGACGTGTTGAAGTGAGGTTGCACGTGAATTTAAGTATAATTTGACATTCGAAAATCGCCTAAGCGACAAAAAAAATGTCTGCCGAAAAAAAAAAAAACGATGCTACACGACCCCATACCACGCAAAATACCGCCAGGCACATATGACTTTTAACCAGGAACGTACAAGGTACAAAATACACTATTAGGAAGGATGGAAAATTATCCTGACGCGCGTAACACATAGACAATCGCCCCCATTTTACAATACTAACTTCAAACTAATAACATTACTATTATAAAATGCAGCTTTACACAACTACAGTAATGGATTAGCCTCGCGCACGCAGCCTATTTATCCTGCACACTTGCCACATTGCTGACACTTTCTCCTCAGCTCACCAGCAGTCCAAATGTACATTGTATGCTGCACCAACATCAAAAGGGATTGTTAGCTCTTCAGGATATTGATTGCTGGATATATTAATTACAAATAGGTAAAGTACATTAAGTTATTAATTAATTATTTCATTCAATATTATTAAAAATATATATAAATAAAAAATACAAATAGCAGAGGAGAGCTTTGCAATGAGCGCTGCCGGAGGAGGTCAGCGTGGGCCTCACAATGAACGCACAGGATGCGCAGAGAACTAAAAGTACACAAGGGACAAGGCTCAAAATGAAGGAGCTCAGCGCGGGGCTTGCAATGAGCGCCAAAGGTGCTCAGACCAACAAATCTATAACAGGGGAGAGGCTCGCAATAAGCGTCAAAGGCGCTCAACGCGAGGCTTGCAATGAGCACCGAAGGAGCTCACAAGACCAAAAATACACCATGGAGAGAGGCTTGCAATGAGCTCAGAGAACAAAAAGCCTTACATTGTGTAGCAAACAGCATTCCCTGGCTTACAATTTTCTTCATCTTCATTACGTCATTTTTTGACTGGCAAGTCGCTAGTATTATGATAAGAAGGAAAAAAAATACAACCAAACAATTTTTAATGCAAAAAATCATTAGTGTGCTTCTTAAGACTAAAGTGTAAAATAATTATAAATCAAATGACTAACCCTACACTTGTGGATAAAACTGACCATGCTGATAAGTCTCGATTCCTGATAGAATACTAACTTTCTGCTATATACTGGCGTGTGACATCATGATGTTGCAAAGCCACCTAGTGACTGCCGGTCTAACGCATGCTTTTTGCCAAAACTTCAATGGAGGCCTGGATATCAGGTGTTAATAACTTTGTCATGGACTAGCAGGAAATTTCTGCGGATTGGCACCGGTCCACGGACTGACTGTTGGGAACCACTGTTATATTGTATCTGCCACTGAGAATTATTAGTGTGCTTGATGTGTTTGCCAGTCTGTGCCTTTACACACCAAAAGGTCTTATAACTGTATTTTAATTCTTCATTTATTGTGATCTTGTGCTATTTACAATATTTGAGGTTTTCTTCTATGCACCTTGTTTATCCAGTCTACATTTTAAGTTGAAGCTCACATCTGTTTACCCATAGAAGTACTATACTATCTATTGTATGCCAACATGCTATGTTGGGAGCAACCATTTTTGTTTCTGCTGGTATGCTTCTACTAGTGGGAGGAGACAATGAATGCAGAGAAGTCTGCAATTGCTACAAAGCAAATGTGTTTAATAGACAGTGTTCATCCTGGGTTCTTTTAATACAACCAATATACATCTTATACGTTTCCAGGACACATTCTGCTGAGTATGCATATATATGTTCTAATACTATGTGACATGTTGACATTGTCATGAAAGACATTTAAATACCTTTAATTATAATTACTGTTTAATATTATTCAACTAGTGACTTGCCCGTCAAAAATGACGGGGCAATCCAATTCGAAGCCATGCCAATGCTGTTTGTCACACAATGTAAAGCTTTTGCTACTCTGAGGACTTTCAGCACTCATTGCGAGCCTCTCCCCTCGTGTCCTTCAAGTTTTTTTTTATATATATATATTTTTAAATAATAATTAATTAACTAATAAATTAATATACTTTACCTATTTCTAATTAATATATGCAGAAATCAATATCCTGAAGAGTTAACAATCTCTTTTGTTTTTCCTGCAACATACAATGTACAGTTGGACTGTTGCTGCCCTAATGAGAAAGTGTCAGCAATGTGGCAATTGAGCAGTACAAATAGGCTGCGTGCACAAGGCCAAACCGTTGGTTTAGTCGGGTAAAGCGCCATTTTAGATTCGTAATGTTATTAGTTGCAAGTTAGTGTTGTAAAATGGCGGCGATTGTCTATTTGTTACACGGCTCGGGAGCATTTTCCGTCCTTTCTAATAGTGTATTTTGTACCTCGTATGTTCTTGTGTAAAAGTGGTACGTTTCTGGCGGTGTTTTGTGCGGTTCAGGGTCGTGTAGCCTTGTTTTAATTTTTTTCGAGTGCTGAAACTCAGCAAATTCGGCTTAAATTTGCGTGGAACCTCACTCCCAGACGTCCTGGCTGTCCCCCCGTGCTGTGTTTGAGGTTTTTTTTTCTCGTGTTTTTTGGTTTGCAGGGTTTGGCCGTTAACTTTGTATTTTTCCAACCGTGTATTTGTTTTTTCTAAGGTCCGCAGTTCCTCAACTGCTTGCAGCCTAAGGCAATCCCGCGTTTCCTAACTGCTTGGAGGCTCGCAGCCTTTGGCGCTCATCGGCTAAGTGCTCCGAGCTCTGAAGACTTCTGTGCCACAAACAGCTCACCTCACTACACGAGGCTCGCAAGCATGTAGGCGATTCGCAGTTTGACAACTATTATATGTGATTTATAAAGTGTCAGTTTTTTGGTAGATTTAGTCATCATAATGAAAACGGGTACTTTATCTCTCCAATCATTTTGAGAGGAAGTGTTGGTTTCGATTTTGAACATTGAAAAAAATCAAAGCTACCTAGTAAATATATGACAAGAGCATTCACATGCCAAGCCTTTTAAATGTGTCTCATTTGGAAGGGCAGCCCCACTTTGAATTCTGCTTTCCAGATGTCTGTATTTTTGCGAGAGTCCCACATGTACTGACAAATACACCTCTTCACATTTCTGTCTCTCTCTCTCTCTGATTCATTTTGCTTTATTTCAGAGCCTGGAAGAAACAGAGCCTTGAATTGTATCTGTTGTGCGGTATATATATATTGGAATAGATAACTGTTAATAATATACCATGGGCCATATTAAATTCCAAGACCGTATCGGCACTGGTATACCCGCAAAGTCTGCGTGCTTGAAATTCGACAGAGTTACAGAGCTATTACATTCAACCATGCCTCGACCAAAGGGCTGGAGACGCAAACCCGTAAACCATTTTTGCGCACGTTGCATGTGCGGCCCTGAAAATGATCAATTAGCCAAACCCGTAGTTACGGGTTTAGACAGAGCCAGTGGTAAAAGAGGTCGTTATCATTACGTTCCTGAAAAATGGAGGTTAGATTTCAATCCCTTACGGGTTTAAATTATGAGTTGAGATCGGACCCTCGTTCCAGAAATAATGCAATAGTAATAAATCAATAAATATTATATTCTAGTCCATGCGAGTTCTATTATATGTATTAAACTTGATTGCTGGGATCGATATAACACGGAAATTAAACATAACAAAATTATTTTTTATTGCATTTTTGCGAGCTTGAGAATGTTGTGCTATTCATTTTAATACCTAACATCACTTTCCCTTTAATTTTAAGTTCAGTAGTGTGTTGATATTTGCATTTACAGTGCTACGGATAGGTCTTTAACCCACTTGCAGGTCCTCTTTGGTACCCATAGGCTTTTTTGACTTAATTTGTGGGTTACGTGTTATGCGTTTGAACGCCAGTGGATTCATAGCAATTTACGAACATAACAATTACGGGATTTACAGATCAAAGGCTTTATGGCAACGGAGTTCCAATTTTTACATCCCATAGGATTTTTCCGTATGTAACTGTGGGTAGCTGTACAAGGCCAATTTAATAGCCGTAAATCTATCGTGCTCCGTTACGGGCTACGAGTTTTCACGTTGGGGGGATTTAATAGAGGGGGATTTAATTTAATAGAGCTTATAAATCACTTCTTCATAAAATACCAAGTAAAATCCAGAAACCTTCCATATCTCTTTAAGGGAACAGTCCATAATCAAAAACACACAGAGCTCTTGATATCAATAAATACATTATAAATCCAGTGCATGCTACTATAACAGGTTATAATTACATGATATGTTGATAGCAGACCAGCTAAACATGTAGAGTTTTCATCCAAGAAACCATTTTTAATTTTCAAATGTATTGAAAGAAATCCAGGGCCCAACGATATCTCAGGTTTAAACTCATACTGCTTAACCATCATGAATAATTGCATTCTGTCAGACCAAAACCACTCAAACATTCTTGATAGGCTCCCAATACCATGAAATCAATCACTATAAACGTATAACTGCTCTCTCATAGTTGCTTGTGCATATGTTTGTGTTATTGCATTACTCCATCAATTGTTAATCAATTAAAAAACAATACACTACTTTAAAAGCTTGCTAAACAAAATACTACACCTGGAAATAGATACCTTAATATAAGTAAACTATTAAAACTGGTGATAATTTTAATTAGTTTTGTCTATAACTTACCCTTAGTATATATATGACTAGCGACTTGCCCGTCAAAAATGAGGGGCAATAAAATTGTAAGGCAGGTAATGCTGTTTGCCACAGAAAGTAAGTGTTTTGGTCTTGAGTACCTTGGGTGCTCATTGCGATCCACTCTGTATTTTTTGTAGCTCATATTTGTTTTTTTGTATTTTTTGTAGCTCATACGAGCCTGTGTAAAAGTCGTATTTGCCTGGCGGTGTTTTGCGGGTTTAGGGGTCATGTAGCCTTATTTTCGGTTGTTTCGGCGGCCGTTTTTTCTCTTGTTTAGGGGATTTTCAAGTGTTTTTGCGAGCAACCTTACTGTCCCCCCTTGCTGTGTGTAATGTTTTTTTTTTCTTTGTGTTTGTATTTTGTGTGTTTTTCATGTTTTTCGCTGTGCGCGGTTCGTCCGTTAAGTTCGTATTTTTGCGACCTCGTAATTTTGCATGTTTGTACCTCGTAAGTCCTTGTCAAAAGTCGTACGTGCCTGGTGTTTTTTTGTGGGTTTTGGGTCGTGTAGCCTAGTTTTAATTTTTTCATCCGTCATGTTTTTTCTCGGTTAGCAGATTTTCAAGTTCAAAACTCCTTAATTTCGACTTTAATTGGGGGGCAACCTCACTGGCAGATGTTGTGGCTGTCCCCCCATGCTGTGTGTGTGTTTTTTTTTTCTAAGTCCTGCGGCTTGTATTTTTTTGCGTAAGTCCGTATTTAGTCATTGCGCGCTATTGTTTTTTTTTCAAAGTTTTGCTTCTCTGGGTTGTTTGTAACCGCGAGTGTGGTGCAGTAGAGCCTCTACGTCCAGAAATGCGGCCCCTCGCTTTGCGCCTCCACCTTCTGCAAATGTGGC
Source organism: Discoglossus pictus (assembly GCA_027410445.1). Lineage (NCBI taxonomy): Eukaryota > Metazoa > Chordata > Amphibia > Anura > Alytidae > Discoglossus > Discoglossus pictus. The sequence goes on from CM050164.1 coordinate 378,869,211, forward strand.
CCCTCTCTTTGCGAGGGACGCAGTTCTTGCGAGCTCGCTTCGCAAGCTCACAAAGCGTGATGACTCGCGGTTTGACAACTATTATATGTAATATATATACTACATGGGTGTGAGGCATGATATTCTTTTTTGATTTCAGTTGGATATTTAGAAATCTATCATATAAATCATGCTTTAAAAAAGTTGTTACTTTTCCTACTTTACATGTTTTTGTGTGTTGCCAGTAATTCTTGGTCATGCAGATATGTTTTATTATTTTAGTGTCAATGCCAAAATTTCTCTAAGGATACTTCTGTGTTTACATTGCAAAACATTATGAGACATTCTCAGCGTGTATTTCTGTGTGTGGCAGGTTTTCAAAGATCAAATGAATTCTTTCCACTATTACATTGCACAGATTTATTTATTGTATTACTTTCCTGCTTCAAAGAGACATGGAACTCATAGTTACATAGTAATTGAGGTTGAAAAAAGACATTTAGCCCATCAAGACCCTTTTAAGATCTCCTCTGATCTGCAATATGCAGATTAATTGTTAATTGATCCGGAGGAAGGCAAACAGAAAAAAAACCTAAGTGAAACTTTGCTAATTCTCTCAAACATTGGTGCTCTGTACTATCAGACAAGGGGTGGAAAGGAAAGCATGTATATAAAGGAAAAAGAAAACCCTGGGCGTGTAGTATGCCTGGGGACAGTATTTGCTCAGGCTAGGAACAGGTCAGTGATTGGCTGTTTCAAATTAAGGGGTGGGGGGGGTGTTAGGCTATATATATTAAGAAGTTCCCATGTTTTTGTGAGTGAGAGTTGTCTCTCCATGCTTTATTTAGATATCATGGCTGTAAATCAGCTGATATTGTTGTCTTATAGCAAGCTTCTCTAAGACGCCTTGACTATTCCAAATAAATATCTCCCTTCTTATGTCCTTCTTCTTACCAACTGCTTCTTTCCCTTCCCCCGGACCTTCCTACTCCCACCTAACATCATCCATTTCTCAGCCTCCTTCAATTTCTTCTTCTTTTTTTGCAGCTTCGTGTGTGTGGTGCTCTTCTAGTGTTTCCTTCTGCTTTAGTGGCCTCTTCCAATGGTGTCGCAGAGTAATGGTGTTACAATGTATCGTGCCACCTGATAACATGGCAAGCAAGAGGCGGCATTGGGAACAGCGATCTGGATGGCTGACATCATGGAGCAGAGTGCGGGTGCATGGAAGTATCAGGGAAGCATAAGTCAAGGCCTAACAGGTACAGGGAATCATAGGCCACAGACCCTTTGCAGGCTCAAGGGGCTTTGGAACTTCACCAGAAACTGTTACAGGCCCAAATTCTATTGTGGTCACAAAGGCAGCCTATTAGTGGGTTGTGTAAAGATAGGCAGGATTCTACAACACCAGTAGGCAATCATATATATAGTAATGTTGGGCAGATTGTTATAAAGCACAATTTGAGAGAAAGGAAGAGTTTAAAAGCAGGCTGTGTATTCTGCCATGTCCAACATATGTATCTGACCCTGAGGAAGGGACTTCCCACGGTACGTCATCACAACATTAAGGGATTCTGTACTGTCACTACATAAAAGTGGTAGCCTGTCTTCAAGAGATTGTTCTTCTTCCAGGAGTGGTTAATTCTTGTGACCATAATTTCACTAATTATTATTCCAGAATAGGGCATAAGTGCAGTTTTTAAATCCTAGGATATAATTCCACAGAGATGTCAACACCCCAGAGTTGTAGGTTGGGATCCAGATTGCAATTCCCATGATTAAGCTCCATTACACATGGTAAGAGTTCAAGGGACTCCTTGTCTCTTTAACCAAGCTATAAGCAGGGAAGAAGCCACAGTCCTTATAGCAAAAAGCAGCCTAGATTTTGCAATGAGAGTTGGGATTGGTCCTCTTTTCATTCCAGACATATTGGTTCCTGCAAGCATATTACTGAGCATTGGTCCATCACTCATGGTCCCCCAGTGGCTCATTCAAATGAAGAGGCTTATTCAAGTGATGGGCAGGAACCTTCGGTAGGCTAGTCTGAATAACAGCCCAGTTGGTTTCTTTGAGGCCTGGTTACAATCTATTAATTCATCTTAACTTTAATTTTTTTGCCGAGTTTGGATTTTTTTTTGTCTAATTTTGATAAAGAACAGAGAAAAGTTGGGTCAGTGTGGATTTGGGTTTCATCAATACCATTGCAGGAGCCATAAAAGGATGGCCAGGTGGAGGTTCAGGCAAATAGTTGGGGCTCTATATCTCAGCTGTTGGTTCAAGGATCATTTAATAATGCAGGGTGTGATGGGTCTCAATCAAATAGAATGAAAACCGAAGAGGTAAAAGAGACAAAACTTCTTCTGCTTCTCAATCAGTCCTAATGTGGACCATGTGTCATTGGAATTGAGATATTAGATATGGAAACAAGAATTTATAGAGATAATTCCTTACTTCCATTGGATGATTTACGTGAGTTAAAATATGACAATAAGAAAGACGAGGTAAAAAAGGCAGAGGAGGACAAAATATATATAGAAGAAAATCCTGAAAATATTAACTAGCTAATTACAGGGCTATGTAATAATGATTAGTATTATTGGTGAGAATAATCCAGACAATTGTTTAATAATTGCCTGTTTTTTGTATTTGGATGAGACAGGGATGGTGGAATGGTGGAAAATAGTGCTTACTACTCTAGTAAACAGTTTCAGTATATCTTCTATATCTTCCTTATCGGTTCAGACAGAGATTTGCTTTCTGTTTAATGAGAGCTCTTGTAAGTTTATAGTGTTTCAAAAACCCAGGCGCAAACCTTAGATTTATCAGATCAGAAAATATATAAAAAATGTTCCTGTTTTTAGAAAAGCACAAAAGTTATAAGATATGAACCTGACGTCAAATGCAATATCAAATGATAAAGGTCTATAAAAATATTACCAATCAATTAACAGTTATGCCAAGTGCCCCACATGCTGTAATAGTTCCGGCAGTTACAATCCACCAAAGAATAATATCTCTAAGTCCACCAACCCCATGGTAGTACAGTGTGCGATTAGTATATCTTCTGGGTATGCTTTATTGTGATTTTGTGTACACAAGGTTGGATTAATCCCAGTGATAAACAAAGCAGTCAACTAGGGCACAGGCATATTGTTATGACTTGTTAATGAAAGAATAAAATATATTACATGTAAAACAACTTAGCAATACTGTGTCACACTGATTTAATGTACTACCCATTTCAATCATTTATTTTTCAGTTTTACAAAGTTTTCTATTTTACTATCCCTTATCTCTGTATTGTAAATATAATGTAAAAAATTGTACAGAAAATTCACACAAAAAAGGAACTTCAAGGAGTTGTATGTTTCCATTGTGAAAGGACCACTGTGGTTATTGTATTGAGCTTTCAAGAGATAATGCCTCTCTTTAATTCTGAATAACTAAACTTAATAATGGGCCAAATATTTTTAGAAAGCCAAAATAAAAAAATAAAAAAACACCCTTTGAATTTTTATTTTTTACTCTGTTATTCTGTGCTGCAGGCATACATTTTATTTGCCAGGTGAATTTGTGACTTCTTTTAAAAGGGTGTGTCCATGTAAACTAATGAGCTTTTCATTACTGCCACACACCCATGGTGTAGATGGAACTTCCTTTGCAATCAGTTTCCTACTTCAGAAAGTGGATTGCCATAAGGTAATAGAGGTAATATATTAAGAGCTACATTATTTTAATTTCCATTATGAAAATAAAAGTTAATATATCTGAGGATGTATTATTTTACTTTTAATTCTAAAAACAATTTCCATATTTTTAAGTGTTGATTTTTAATAGTATAAGTATAGTATAAGTAAAGGACCTCACACATTTTCTGAACTGGAAAACAAATTATGAAATCTTAGTAGGTGTCCATCTGTGTACAGAGGTATGCAGTTCTCAATGGCAACATGCATTGACTATCTAACATTCTAACATGTGGCACTGGGGAGCTACAGTTCATTGAGGGAACCATTAATGCCAACATGTACTGTGACATACTGAAGCAGAGCATGATCTCCTCCCTTCGGATACTGGGCCGCAGGGCAGTATTACAACATGATAACGACCTCCAAGAGGACCACTGCCTTGAAGCTGAAGGTAAAGGTGATGGACTGGCCAAGCATGTCACCAGACCTTAACCCTATTGAGCATCTGTGGGGCATCCTCAAACGGAAGATGGGGGAGTGCAGGGTCTCTAACATCCACTAGCTCCATGATGTCATCATGGAGGAGTGGAAGAGGACTCCAGTGGCAACCTGTGAAGCTCTGATGAACTCCATGCCCATGAAGGTTAAGGCAGTGCTGGAAAATAATGGTGGCCACACAAAATATTGACACTGTGGGTCCAATTTGGACATTTCCACTTAGGGGTGTACTTACTTTTATTGCATACGGTTTATACATTAATGGTGTTTTAAGTCATTTTTCACAATGTCAGTCTTTTGGCCTTCTAAGCACCTTCGGCACACATCGCGAGCCCTGTGCTGAGCGCATTCAGCAAGCGAGGAAAAAAATGGGCACCGAAAAAAATTGAAAACGAGGCTACACGACCCCGGACCGTGCAAAACACTGCCAAAAGCGTAGCAGTTTACACATCAAACTACGAACTACAAAATACACTATTACAAAAGGGGGAAAACGCTCACGAGACGCGTAACACATTAATAACATTACGACTATACAATGCCGCTTTAGACAATAAACCAACAGCTTTACCTCACGCACGCAGCCTATTTATAATTCACACTTCAAACATTCATTACATTTTATAAGCAGGGCACCAACACTCACAATGTATATTCTATGCAGACGGAAAATACAAACAGATTGTTAGCTCTTCAGCCTACTGCTGGCTGCATATAGTAATTATGAATACTTAAAGTATATTAATTTATTCAATAAGTAATTCATTATTACTTAACTACATATACATAAGAATATATATCTCTCTTTATCATGACTCATGAGGGTGCTCAGAGGACCAAAAGTACGCGATAGGAGAGGCTCGCAATGAGCTCCGAAGGCGCTCATTGCAAGGCACGCGATGAGCGCCAACGGCGCTCAGCGCAAGCCTCGCAATGAGCGCTAAAGGTCCTCACAGTACAAAATGGTTTACATTGTCTGTCAAACAGCATTCCCATGGCTTAAAATGTTATTGCCCCATCATTGAATTAAATCGCTAATAAAATATAACATTAATATCTCAGCTACTTCTCAAGAGTGTCAATTGCAGTTCTTTAGTATTCTGGCCCAGAAAGGGTACTTGAAACTAATTTCCATTTTTTAAAGCTAATTACATAAATCCCATCTGAATTTTGGATTTCTGACCGTCTAGAAAGTCGCTGCCCCTGGTCATTTTACAAAAAATTGTATTCTGGCCCGGAACGGGTGCTTGAAATTAATTTATGAAGCTAATTACATGTATCTCATCTAGTCATGTGTGTCTAGTGAAATATGGATTTCTGACTCCCTGGAAAGTTGCTATTCCGGATCATTTTACAAAATAATGTATTTTGGCCCTGGAACGGCTACTTGAAATTAGTTTCTGGGTAATTTATGAACGTAATTACATAAACCCAGTCTAGTCATTTGTGTCTGGTGAATTTTCAATTTCTGGCTCTTTTTATGAAAAATCGTATTCTGGCTTGTTAAAGGGTAAATAATAAATGGATGTTGGCTCTTAAATATAGTTTTCATTTTATACATAACACATCCCAATGATTTTAGCATGAATTCCTTTTATAAAGACTGTGACGAGACCAATCTCGCTACTGTACATTGGAGGAGCCTGGTTGCCCGCCTGGTGCCTTGTGACTATGGACCGGCATTTAAATACTTTATTTTCCTATGCAGGAAGACTTTGGTTCCATGGCCATTGAACTGTATGTATGTGATCTGAGCGCCATTCAGTAATAATGTGTGCTCAGACCTAAGCTATCTGCAGATATGTTCTGGGTTATAATATGTTATGGTTATATCTGTAAAAATATTGTATTGTGTGGTCAGTCAAATGCAGTCAAATATCTTTGGTCTCATACACTTGGTCAGGAGTTGCCCATCTGCCTCTTAATACTATCTGCTAAAACACACAAGAGATAGCAGAACAAAAGGGTTTTAGCAGACAAGATGGAACCATGAACAATGGGGGTAAGGACTCTTGAATAATGAGATGGCCTGGGGTTTCCCCATACTCCCAGCAGGGGAGTAAGTGAGCCTAGGGATGTTACTCTCTCCACCGCCAGAGGTAGAATGAGCAGTTAGCCATGCCTAGTGAGTGGCTCCTGGGGGAGGGGACTCCTGGCTCCCACGCCTTAACCCTGTCTGATTGGCCAGAGGTAATTAGGGGTTGACCAAAGGTAGTCACTGCCCCTACTGTGTATGTGAAGTGTTTAAAAATGTGTGTTGTTTCAATAAAGGGAGTTCACTGCTTGACCCTCAAACACAGAGCTTATGTCTCGTTCTTGGGGGGATTCATGGTATGCTGTTACAGACTGACTGCCAGGAGTGTAAGCACCTTGGGGTGCTTTTCCTGTTCAGCTGCTAGCAGCTATTCGTGAGGTTCCAGTTCCAGGCTTCGAGCATTTTCCCCTTGGATCCAGTTTGGGGGAATGGGTGTCCTGCAGTAGCTGTCCCTATATCACTGGACGGGCAGATCAACTAAAACGGCCTTGGCAACCCCTTATATGTGTGGGGGTACCGTTACAAAGACTGCATTTCTTCCTGTTCCATCGTGTTCTGGATGATATTTTGGCTTTTAAAGGCTTTATACCGAACTATATTGAATTGTTTTAGATTCTTAAATATTGTTCTCAACCTCATTTAACACATCCCAGTTATATTGGCATTATTTTTGGGGGACTTTCTGTTTGGTTTTTACAGCGTCCTCTGATTTTCCTACTGCATGGAGTGTGCAAAAAGTATTAGAAAGAATAAAAGTAGAGAAAAGAAAAAAAAATAGCTTTTAAGGCATGCTCTGACAGTGTACACTTACAGAGCTAATCACACATTGATAGATCTCAGCAAGTCATGGGGTATTGAGAAGGGATTCTTATGTGTTTGACAATACAAAAGATATAAAGGTGAAAAATACATACACATAATTCATAAATATAAATCATTATCAATTCAAGAAACAAATACTATACATTTCATGTATATTTAAGAAAAAAAAGAGAGAGAAAAAAAAAAGAAAGAAAGAAAGAAAGAAAAAAAAACATAAGATAAAATGCATTCATACATTCATACCGAAGGCTCTATAATTTAATTAATACATTGTAATGAAATAGCATACTTTAAGGTGATTTTAACATCAATCTGTATCTATCCCATTTTGACCAATTAATAAAGCACACAAATTTCTGAGATGCTGGACAATTATAGTTGTGCATCAAGTCCCTATTTCTATTAATAACATTACATAGTTCCCTGATTGTTGGTACAACAGGTTGATTCCAATATTTCACAATCAGCCATTTAGCCACTAACAAAATATGACAGATCTGTGGAAAATGACTAATTGTGGAGAACATAAAATTTGTTTGTCCGTCACCTTGGATACTAACTGGCTGATACCTATCCACCAACTATGGATTTTTTTGCACTCCCACCATACATGGTATTTAGTTCCTCGTAAGCATTATAATTTCCTGCATAGGCCTTCCCCCTTTAGGTCGATTTTAGCCATTTTAACCGGAGTTAAATGCCATCTATGCATTACTTTAAAGAATAACTCTGTATATGCTATATTAACCAAGGATTTCTTAGCAATTTTTATAATTTTCCACCCACCTGGTGTCCTCTAGGTTTATTCCAAGGTCTGACTCCCAACCTTTAATACCTACACTTTTGGAAAAAGGGGTTGACTCATTTTATGATTCTGCTACATTTGGAGATAATATGTAACATTTCTACCTTTAGAATCAATTCTTCTATTTTTGTTGGTGTGTTCATCCCTGACATTTTATAACCCCTTCCATACAGATTTTTCCTCAGGCATTCATAATTGAGCCAAGTACATTTTTTTGGCTCTAATTTCAACTGCGACTCCTGTATGGTAATAAGATTGCCTTTATTATATAATTCAAATATATAGGTTAAGCCCTGATCTATTAATATTTTAATTGTCGGGCATAGATCTTTCGTTTTAATAGACTCTATGAGCCTCATTCAATTGCGAGTTGGCCAATTGAATAAGGCTCTAAATAAGCACATAGCATATTTTTTTTAAATAAGTTTTTAGTTAGTGAAAACCTTGCTTTTGGATAGATGCTTACTAACGAAAAACTTCTTTAAAAAAATATGTTATGTGCTTATTTAGAGCCTTATTCAATTGGCCAAATCGCAATTGAATGAGGCCCTATCTGTGCTGCCAATGAGGGGTATTTGGACAGTTTAATTTTCTCTTTGTTATTATACCAGAATTTTAAAATGGCATTGATGTTTTTTGGGAATTTGCTAAACAAAATGCTATTATATTTGTGGAACCATAGCATAGTTTAAATAGGATATTCCTTTTATCAGGGCTTCTTCCAAAATTAACCATCTTGGTTTATCTTGAATGATATTCCAACTTATTACTTGGGCTATAATGATCTTTTAATAAATTTCTTTTATACAAGGTACATTTAAGGATCCGTTATCTAATTTATTATAAGTTATACTTTCTGTTTTTTTTTCCCTCGGAGATAAATTTGGCAAGCTGATCCTGAATAAGTTTTAAATAATTAGTTGCTAATATATCCGCTATAGATCTCATGCAATAAGTGATTTTCGGAATAATACTCATATTTATTTAGGCTATTCTAGCTGACCATGATATGACTTTTGTGTGCAGCAACAGACCATTCATCATAACACAGTTGCGCATGTCCACTAATAACACACCTGTGCATTTGTGGCGCATGCTCTGCAGTGGCCGGCAATCAGCATGCGAGTAACGCCTGCTCAGAATGCATTGGTGATGACAAAATAGTGACTGTATAAGTACTAAGGGTAACAATGAAAAAAAGCACCTTAAATAGGTTAAAAACAAAGAGACATTATAAATATATTTCATTTGAAAGTTTAATAATATTTTTAATAATGCACAATTTAACTCTTTACTTGCCAGAAATAAAACTTCAATTCAGGTTTTATGGCTTTGTTGTTTACACTAGCAGAGAAGTGGGGTAATTAAGATATAAACACCTTATTATTGGTGGTCTGAGAAGCCACCACTATCCCTTTATGAACATGTGATGAAAGGTAGGGTGTGCTCTGCCAAAAAAAAAAGAAAAAAAAAAAAAGAAGAATAAAGATACAAACAAAATGGAAAAAACACTAATAAAACAGCAGTCAAGAGTCTGCAAGAATAGACAAAACAAAATTCTCAAATGTATACCAAAGTTGCAATATTGTGGGTTATCTTAATAAGTTCTTTAGATTCTAAATCAACAAGCCAAAAAGAGGTATTAAATGTAGCTTGATAGAACATAAAGCCACAATACAGAAAAACTACATCAAATATTACACGTGTAGAAAAAAGGGGAATAAACAAATGTATCTAACACTCACTCTCTAATACACATGGTCCACGGGTTACAGACAACCTGTACTTAAGAACGGGCTCCCAAGGCTTTTTACATGAGTTTGTTTTTATGTTCCGTTTGCTTGAATTAATAATTTCTGTGACTTAATATTACCGTACAGAGGGATTATTATTATTACAGTACTAGCAATATGCCCGTCAAAAATGACGGGAATAAAATTTAAGGCTGCGAATGCTGTACCTTCGGACTCATTCCGAGTCTCTCACTCTGTCTACTGGCTTTGCTGCTCCTTGCAGGCCTTGGCAAGCCACAACATTTGTGCTTTGCAATGATTACCTTCGGCGCTCATTGCGAGCCTCTGTATTTTAGGGGCCTCGCAATGAATGTTACTGCCTTGGGTTAAGTGTTACTGCCTAGGGTTAATTGTTACTGCTTTGAGTTAGGTGTTACTGGCTTGCGTTAAATGTTACTGGCTTCGGGCTCTTTTTTACTGCCTTCTGCCTCTTTTTCATCCTGTTACGTTTTTTCGGCGGCCAAATATGCCTCAAATTCACTTGCAACCTCAATCACAGGCCCCCTGGCACTCCCCTTGTGCTGTGTGTGCGTAAGTTAATTTGAGGCATATTTGTGTTTTTTTCGTTGTCTTTCCAGTTTCCTTGTTCGTCCGTAAAATTCGTAATTTTGCGAGGGCTCAGTTGTATGTACAGGCTTCAGTCCTAAGTCCTACAGGCCTCGCGATTCCAGTTGGGTGGTTCGGCTTTTTTATGTGCTTTGGTCCTATGTCCCACGGAGCTCGCGATGAGCACCTAAGTCCCGTGGGGCTTGCATTTGTGGCCCGCAACGGCTCGCCACGCTTCGCAAGGCCCGCAATATTTAACATTGCGTGACCAAAGGCCCGTATATACACTATTATATGTGATTACACTATATTATTATTACCACATATGAGCAGTTATTCTATTGGTATCATTATTTTTATTCATCAGGGATCCAAGTTACATACAAATACGGTTTAAAGAAGTTCTCAGGAACGGATCTCGTCCTTAATCGGGGGACCATCTGTACTTGGAACAATGACAGATTTCTGTGCAGTAGGATGTGTCATGGGACTTTTGCTAAACAACAACCTTCTACTTTGTATGAACAACTTTTTGGAGTTTCTGGCTCTTTTAGGGCTTTGTGGCTATGGGATTGTTAATGCTTGCCATAAATGCTTGCTCTACTGCACATGGCTGCTCCTCATGTATAGCCTGTAAATGTTACTAGCTCACAGTGGTGTGCCACATGGAGAATCTCAAATCAGTGACAGTACACAGATGAAGGTGTGTAACTGGCTACAGAGTACATTAATGTCAGGGGATTCTAGTAATTGTATTATTTTGAATACTCTTAATATCATTGCTATCAAAACAAGATTATAACTCCTAAAATTCTATGTAGATGGAAGTACATAAATGCACAATGAGCTCAGCCAATAAGAGCTAACGTTTCTAACCAAAAACTACTTAAGAATTCCTGGTTGGTTACTTATTTTTAAGTGCTGGCACATGATGATCTCAGGTAGGTTTGCTAAAGGTAAATGTGGTCCAGTTCCATGTTTGGTTAGATATCATTCCTAATTTAGTATGACAACAGACCCAAATAATTAATTATACCGAGCCACATATCTCCCCAGGACCACAGGCTGCACACCACTGTTCTATCTGATAAATATTTTTAACAGACAAAACTACAGCCACTTTTTCCATTGTATCTACCAAAAAAGCCATTGTTTTATAGATCTTCATGTTAGCCTTATGCTTACTTTATTTCCTTTACATCTCCACTACGAAGTTCAAACTATTACTTATTGCTGATTGTTTACTATATAGCATTAATATATTTCCTATAATATTTCTGACATTGCTTACTTTTCTTAGCACTCAGAGAAAAACAGCTTTCCCAAAAACTATATGTTTCCATCTGCAGATTTTTCCTGACATGCCTCTTCAATCTTGGAATGATGCTAACTGGACAGATGTTCTCATGTCATTTCCAGTACTGGCTACAGAATGTATTGTCTTCATGCTCAACCTCTGGGAATCCAATAACAGTATGCAAGAGTAACGAGAAGTAACGGAAGAAGTGGATTTTGTAATATGACACAGCTGTGGATTAAAGAGATTATAACCGGCAGTCAATATTTGCGTGTGGGTCACTTGCTCTCTGTGGCTATGGAGCTCAGTAGCATCTCACTGACAAAACCTAGTAATAGTGAACTTCTTGGGGGTTCCCAGCTATCCAGTGCATAGACGACTTGCCTGCATTTTGGGTGTTGACTGTACTTAGTCTTATATGCTACATGAAATTCTCATTTGTAGTGGCACACATGACCAAAAACACACCAACCAACCCATAGGGCATAATATTATGAATGATAAATTATCAGGTTTGTTTTATACCCTATTGTTTCTGTTTTGTAAAATATGCTGTTCCATAACTTTCATTAATCTTTATGTACTATAAATTATGGTAAGTGTGCTTTCTCACAAATATATGGAACTCTTTCTCATGTCATGCAAGGAAATCATTAAGTTGCTTGGTTGGCAGGACTTAGCAGAAGCTGTTGCTGAAGCACTGACATCAAACATACAGACTCAGCTATCAGATTGGTATCCCAAGGTCTATATACAATATCCGACACTGCTTTATTATTATTATTATTATTATTATTATTATTATTATTTATATAGACAAATGAATGGATTACTACTTATTATGGTATTTTATTATAGGAGAGCATTAAGAACCAAAATAAATCAGTTGTTATCCTTGAATGTCCAATATTTAACTGCCAAAATTAAACTCACTCTGATATTTGCTAAATCTCTTGAGTTTGCAAGCAGCAGCTTTTATGAGTTAACCCCTGACACTCCCTGCTAAAATAAGCAAAACAGGCTGCTAATACATTTTAATACAAGGTAAAAATAAGTGATGGCAGTTTGTGCAGGAAGGAATCATGGGATGTGTATTCCCCCTGTAGAATGAAACAAGAAGAGTCAGACACTGATCTGTTGATCTCTGCATTGAGCTGCTGCAGGCTTGAAGGTTAGTAAAGAGTTCAAATCCATATTTGAATGCAGTGTTTCTATTGGTAGGTATCAGGTGCCTATGTAAGCAGCTCTGGGTGTGGAAAACAAGATTTATTTTTAAATAAAATAAATCTGTTTGTGTATAGAATGAATAAGTGCAATGTATGTTTGATACATTCGGTGTGTGTTAGATTCGAAAAAAGCAAAAACAGGTAAACTTATAGATATAGAAAAACACAAAAGGGAATTGGATAAAACTAATTCAGGCATTGACAGAATATACAAAAGCAACAGTAATATCTATGTCTAACGTGACACTCTACAAAGGCAGGAAACAGAGAGGATAGGAAAACGGAATAAACACACGTGATAAAGTAACCACATTATTAAAAGACTACTTTGTCTGATTACGAGTACTGTAAGAAGTAAAGGACAGGAAGCCCCTCTGTGGATTTTGAGTAGAGAAATCTGCAGGGCTCATATTGAAAAATCTTGTAAAAGGTCACACATCCTGTGGACATGCCATAAGACCTGATATTTCTGTGTACATAATTCATTATTTACATATAAGGGTCAGAATATTTTTTCCTGGATGGTGTTTTAAAGAACTGATAGTGAGAAAAAAGTTTTTAAAAGGTTATATTATTCCATTGCTGAAAATATTGTCTAATTCTCATACAAATTCACCACCATACGTCACTAAAGCTGCACACTTTCAGTTAATGACACAGTAAAAAGAGATATAGAAATCGCAAACGTTTGCCACTTCAGTCACTGTCAGCTAGATTAAACCTTATTTTGATAATAGAAAAACTAAAATCCACACAAAATTGGTGGAACTTGCACTGCATGAAGAAGAAAAAACACTTTCCTTCTCAAAAGTGCTGGTAAAATAACAGAGTTTTGACTGTTTGAAGTGAAGTGGTTTTCCGCTGCGTCTAAGCTGCCTTTGTATCTTTTGAATATATAATGAGCAGCACCGGCCGGTGGAACTACTTAAAATCAACTGTGCTGGGGAAGGAACAAGTTTTCAAATATTCAGCTACTAAAAGTGTTGTGTCATGATCTGCTTCTTCAAGGGGGCTTGATATGAACCTAGTTCAAACCTACCCCAGCAGAATCATGTAGTTCTTGTTTTCTGTGGCACAGAAGATGGCTTCTGAAGAGGACAATGCCTAAAGATACAGGCAGAGAATACTGCATACAGGTTACTAGTGGCCCATGGCAAGACCACTCCCCAAGTCAGGATACAACACACAGAAATAGTCTCACACTGTGGATATGTGAAAACTATCTCACAACCTTTATTGAATGATCAGAACAACATATTTATACTCTCCAATACCACATCCTTGTGTACATTTGTGTATGTGTGATGTCAGCCCATCTGGCTTGCAACCTTGGGCTATCAAAGCTCTTGAGATCAAATTAACCAGATATCTATAGCTGGCTCGTGAACAAACCTTTATGTTAAACTCAAGTGTTTGCTTAGGACTACTTGAAGTACATACATCTGTCTTCACTCAAGGTCTGTATGTGTAAGTGTGCAATGATCTGCAGCTAACTTCTATGCAGAGCATTTTTACCAATTCCACATATGTTCTATAAAACATTTTCACTCTTGTAATATATTATAACTAGTATACATACTAACCATGTACAGGCAACATATAACCACACAATAACACATAATCCCAATGCAACAATGTCATGCTCCCTTGGCCATATTCATAAATTACTGGCAATATGAGTCCATCAACAATTAAATCATGACAGGTTGTACATACTGTATGTAAAGATAACAGTTTAAGTAGCACTACTAACCCAATATTTGGCAAAAATCACCCCCTTAAAGTTATGGTACTTTTTTTGTTGATTTAATTTTGAAGATCATTAGAAACTGGTTATACATTGTACTAGCAGTTTTACTTAACAATATATAATTTCTGAAATATTTAGAAATGATTTTGCTTCTGTATGCTAATGTGTTTCTGAGAGCTTGACAAGGCTGGGTCAGGGGTCTAACTGCCAGATAAAATTGCAGGTCTTTATTTTGGCCACTATAGACTGTAATCCTAATTATGGTAACACATGAATGCAGCTAACTAATATGGGTCTCATTCAATTGGCCAATTGAATAGAGCTTTATATAAGCACGTAGCATATTTTTTTGACAGAAGTTTTTAGTTAGTGAACGTCTATTCAAAAGCAAGGTCTTCACTAACTAAAAACTTCTGTCAAAAAAATACGTTCTGTGCTTATATAGAGCCCTATTCAATTGGCCAATTGAATGAGGCCCTATGTGAGCACTGCTCATTTGCATAAAAAAACAACCACAATAACATGGATTTTCACAGGATTTATTAATTTTATTTAAAAAAATGGATCACAAATCATATAGCCAGTTTCTTGCTCTTTAAGAATATCTTTAAAAAAAACCTTATCTTCCATTTAATATATGCTTGCTATTTTATATTGGGACCAAAGTTTAAATTACACAGGTCTACATAATCACAGCCCAGCATCTTAACCACTAGGTATTTCTTCACTTGTATTAAAAGTGGTGAAAGAGAATATACTTTAAAAATCATTCCTTCACCTGCAGAGCAAATTCTAATTATTGCCACTGGCTTGTGCAGCTCATGATGTATTCACAGATTTCAAAAGCAGTGGTGGCAAAAGGTGGCAAAAAAACATTATTATTCTTTATTTGTAATGCCCCAACATATTCCGTAGAGCTATACAAGGTTTACGTACAAATACAAATTACAATATCAACACATGGCAAAGCTGAAAGGCCATGTCTTTGAGCTTACAACCTTGTTTCCCACTACAGAAAAAAAAAAGAAGTAATCTAGCAAAAGCAATAAAAAGGATTACGAGATCTGGAATATTGCTCTCTATCATCACTATAAGAAACAAGTGCATAGGGCAGAAAGGGACTTGAATGCCCCACTGTTAAATAGCAGCTACTTCTACATTACCAGGAAGAACCAAACTAGAAAATAGGTTGGATGATACAGTAATATGGTAGAAAAGTCACTGCGGTCAGGTGTAAGTAAACCCAAGATTGCTTGAGTCTTTTTAACTGAAATTGCAATTACAATATTCTATTACATTAGTTTGTACTAGTAAATATTATAACTGAACACTAATGCACACTTTCACCCACTTTATGGTATGTCAGTTTCAAAAGCTACAACAGGAAACAGATTTTACAAGAGTTTGTTGTTGTAAAAAAGGACAGATTAGTTCTGCAAAGGAAAAAATGCCATACAAAGAGTAATGCTCACAGGTTAATAGTAGGAGACTTAAATATGGTATTATCATTATATTTTATGTCAGAGAGTCCAGAATGTCCGCATTTGCTCCCAAACAAGGGATCTCTTAAATAGGGACTGTTATGATGAAACAATGTGTTTAATTTGTATATTTAGTAAGTTATTAGAAATGATTGAAGAAAATAAATTCAATGTAGCATTTAACAAATACATTTAAACGTAACATTGTTGCTTCCAGTAGATCTTCTTTTATCAAGTTGTCCAGGGGTAAAAGAGGATCTGCCCAGAAGGCTGCGATAAATGTGTTTTCTGCCTGGAGTAGGTTTGCCTACAATTGACTACACAAGAAAAAAAAATAAGGCTGCTCCTGATTCAAAGAGACTTCAGTCTATACGTCTGAATTTGCCCACCAGACAGGCCGGGGTTTAGGTCAAACACCCTTGTGAACAAAGATCAGGCAACTAGTATTTAACAGGCTGTAGAGCCTCAAATTGCTTCACCTGTGTATTCATGCAGTGTTTGACCTAAAACATGGCCTGTCTGGTGGGTCTTGAGGATGGCGTTTGGGAACCACTGTAGTAGAGTAACTACACTGTCACCCCAAACATGTTACATGCTTTTTAAAGAACATGGCTATACATTGTAACATTGTTTATAAACTAGGAAATTCTTTATATATATATATATATATATATATATATATATATATATATATATATATATATATAATTTTGCGTAATGTTAAAGGTCCACTGTACTCCTATATTTTAGATATACTCAGTTTAAGATCTTCTCAAGTCAACAAGTCATTAGAATGGTAAAAATATAATATGCCATTTAATTTACTACAATTTACTACCTTTTTCATAGATTGCAAGGAATCGCAGCCTTACGGCCGATTTACAGCCAATAATAAATTACTATACTATCCCATAACTTCACATGTAAATTGACACCTGATTAATTATTTTGATTGACATATCTGGGAAATACTGAAATTTGGACTTGCACATGGGCTTTATGGGACCTATTTCTTAGCCCTGAATAAGGTGATAGGTATTGAAATCTTTTACTCGGCTGTAATAATCGTTAGAAAACTTTGTTTCTGCGTGTTGATGAAAAATACTAAAATCTCATAATCATTACAGATAACAAAATATTAATGAATCATGAAACCTTCGGTACACTGACAATGCAAATTTGTTATCATGATTTTTACAAAATCTTTAGTTTGCAAAATAACCAAATAGTTCAGTATGCCAAACAATATTTATTATGTACTCAATCAAAATATATTTATAAAAACAATTGTATCAGCAAAACACACATAAAAATGGTTTCTACATGTTTCATCCAACTGTGACTTCTTCATAAAAAAAGTCAGGACCAACTCCTATTTTTTATCTGAATTACCTTCAGAAGGAGTAGTTGCTTTTCCCATAGGCTCTACAACTTGACTGATGCACTGCTCAGACACAGGCTCATTTAATTAGTAAGAAGGTTATCCTGACAGTTTCCCCAAATTGTTTGCTGCTTTCATTTTTCATGATGTTTACAACCAGCTCTTTTAAATAAGTGATGGCAAATTTATGATTTCAATACCCCTTCAAGCTAGGGAATATTAGATTTTTTTTGTGTAATGGATTGCCATTACCACTATTTCCCAACCTCCCACCTGTAATCATCGCCATTAGACAATACCTGAGAACACTTAACCACAAAACCACTCCCCTCCCTTAACATACAAAATCAAATAATAAGTCAAACAGCAAACTCTATTGACAGTTTCCCACCTGCAAACTGATGTTCCTGTAACTTACAAATTTACATCACATTCTTTAAAAAACAATGATAATTTAAACATTTTTTATATTATATGCTGTTTTATTATATGTAATTATAGGCTCTGGCACAAGTAACAAACAGAAAAAAATATCAAGTGTCTGCTCAAACATGGAGCAGTAAAGCAGAGACACAGTAGAGTTTTATAGCTTTTATATACATATGTTAGTGTGCTTTTTCACATAGACAAAACATATTTAGAAGGTCAAGTACATGATTACAGCCTTGCTACTCTGGTGCTTTGCTAAGTAAACCGTGTGGGTGAAACACAGTGAGAGTGGAATGTTTTAAGTTGTACAAATGCCATAGATGACTAATTGCTGAAGCATCTTCAACCGTAAGTATAAGAAAATCTAAGTATATAATCTTTCTTTGTTGGCCAAACTAGAAATTATCATCGACTGGAATTTCAGCTATTTGTACATTCTTAACCCTATAATAACCTTCAGGCCAACAGCAGCACAATGCAGGGATCCAAACAGCAAAGTCTGCGCTCCCTTGTGCAGGGAAGGAGTAGCTCAGAAGGAGGAGCTGCATAGACTAACTTCCCAGTCATTATACAATGTTATAGCTGCCTGTGATTGGCCAAAACAAATTAGCTAAAGTTCTCAAGGGGCATGTCTTCTCGACATCGAGTGGCAGAAAACTGAAGAAATTTGCAGTGTAAGTTGGTTAATGTTTATTTGGGGATTTTTTTACATGCAAATTTTTTTTTTCATACACTACTGATTCTCCTCTATCAGATGCATTCATAATTCATTAGACTTTAATAACTTTGGGAAACACCACGGAAACAAATAACTAAAGACATCAAGGCAGCTAAATAGTATTTAGTAGTGGTTCATTTGTATAATACTGCAGCATCAGTGTTTAGTTATCAGACAAAACACTGATGTCATAATTTATAATATTTTTATGGACTCATTGGAAATGTGCTGGTCAGACGAATGTGGGCCTACCAGTGTTAATGACAAGTTGCTGTCACCTAGCTATGAATAGCGACTGTTAGACATGTGTACATATAAACCGAGCCTGTGAAACTTACAGAAATAGATCCCTCCACAGCAAAAATGCATTTTGAAGTGATTAAAGCACTATTGTAGTCAAATATGGCATCCTGAATATGTGCAGTGTGCATTTAAAAAAACAATGAAATATATGCACAGCATTTACATTTAGCTAATTGTTTAAATGTAACTGCAACATTTCCATTGAGCAGAATGTACTTGTGTATTCAAAGTCTTCTCCCACCTAAGTAAGTTGATCTGTTGAAACCAAAATCATAGATTTCATAGCAGCATAGTTGCATATAAAAGATAATAAATTAAAGGCTGTGCTTGCATATATTAATTGTCCTTCTTTAAAATCTTTCAATCCATTTAAATACAATTTAATTGATTATAACATATAGTTTTAAAATTATTTAATATTTAGAACCTCTGCTATGTCGCTAACTTAGAAACAAGTTTAAATCCATGAATTCCAATATAATGCACAGTGACAACTGACCTAATGCTGTGACATCCTACAAACATCTGTTGGCCAAATGAAAAAGACGCAAGCTTTGGAGAACCTATAAGAAAAAGCCAATGCCAGATATACTTTTTGGAGCCCCTAGGAAGTGGAGTGGAGGAGCCCCTAAGGGTGCATGCACAAGGAATGCAGGCACCGATTTTTCCCTTTTTTGTGTATGTATATCACTTGTTTATTAAATGCATTTGATGGTGGGCCATATTATCTATATGTTTCTATGGATGGGCAATGAGCATATTATGATCACTTATATTGCAAATAAAAACTGAGTAATTATGAGAGTTCAAGGGCCACTGGACAATGAAAACAGAATTATTTAAAAAAAAAAGCAAAAATAATCAGGAAAAAAGTCATCCATGATACCTATGGGTGTGTATATATATATATATATATATATATATATATATATATATATATGTGTATGTATATATATATATATATATCATCGATTTCACTCGGGCCCAGCAGAGACATCACAATTAATAAAAAAATAGCTGTATGACTTTTTTTCATGAATACTTATGTTTTAGTTAGACTAAAGTCTCGTTCAAAAGTATACCGCCCTCGCCGTTTAACATTTCACCAGCCGCCACTGGGTTCCCTACATATAACTGTAATTGTATTCAGACAGGATCACTTTTATTCATACAATATAAACATATTAGACCAGGATCTCTTAATATTATATCAGCATTCACAAAGAGTCCACTATAATTATAATATAAATAAGCAGCTAGGGTCTCCATTGAAATAATTATACACATATCCAGCCATAGTCCTGTGCAATCAAATACATATGTACTTATTTCCATGTTTAGGTCCCCTCTAATACTATATAGGTACACATATTCAGCAAGGGTCTCCTAAAATCATATTAATGTATAATTATTCAGAGAGGGTCACTTGGAATCATCATAGTAATACCATATATAAATATTTAGTCAGTGTCTCATACAAACAAACACATATTCAGCCAAGGTCTCCTATAGACATATACAGGACATACGTCAGAGACAATTATAATATAAATATTCAACCTCAATTGTCAATTATTATATTAATTTATTATTATAGTTAATTTATAATGGGCCGACATATTCCGTAGAGCTGTACATAAGTTCAGTTCAGACAAAGATAAATACAAGTTAACATATAGCAAATCAAGGAGGGCCCTGCTTTGAGCTAGGAATTAAATGTCCAAGGTGCATTCCCAAACCATAGAAACTTGCAGACTTACAATCTAAGGTATAGTGAGTGGTAAAAGAGGGAGAGAGGTGATAAGCGTGTTAGGGAGGCAGGTGATAGGCTTCTTTAAAGAGATGCGTTTTAAGTGAGGTTTCAAATACTTTGAGGCAAGAGCATAATCTGGTGGAGCGAGGCAAGGAGTTCCAGAGAATAGGAGCAGCATGTGAAAAATCCTGGAGGCGGGAGTGAGAGGAGGTGACAAGAGTGGTAGAAAGAAGAAGGTCATTAGCAGAATGAAGAGGGCGGGTGGGGGAGTATTTGGAGATGAGAGCAGAGATGTATGGGGGGGGGGGCGTCATTGTTGAGGGCTTTGTAAGTTAGGGTCATGATTTTAAATTTTATTTTTGAGGCTAAGGGAAGCCAGTGGAGTGATTGACAGAGAGGTGATGCCGACACAGAGGCATTCATAATGGATTGAAGTGGAGATAGTTGGGTGGTGGGTAGGCCAACAAGAAGCAAGTTGCAGTAGTCTAGTCAAGAGATGATGAGTGTATTAGGATTTTAGCTGTGTCTTGTGTAAGATAGTGACAAATTCTGGAGATGTTTTTTTTTAGATGGAGAAGACAAGATTTAGTTAGTGATTGCATGTGAGGGATGAAAAGCAGAGCGGGGTCCAGTACAACTCCAAGACAACAGGCTTGGGAGGTGGGGGTGATGATGTTGTTGTTGACAGTGAGAGGAGGATTTTACGCTGTGGGAGAGGGAGGGAAGATTAGGAGTTCAGTTTTAGACATGTTGAGTTTGAGATGGTGGGTGGATATCCAGAGGATATACTAGAGAGGCAGTTGGAGACATGAGTTAGAAGAGAGGGGGATAGATCTGGTGCTCAGAGGTAGATTAATACATATTCATTAAGGTTCACCTATAATCATATGAATGTATACATATTCAGCCATGTTCACTTATAACTATAAACACATACATATTTAATGAGGGTCATCTATAATAATAATACCTCCAAGGTCCCCTATTTTTATTTTCTAAATATATACTCAGCCAGGGCTCCCTAGAATCATATACATTTACATATATTAACCAAGGGTCCACCGTAATTATAAAAAACATATATATTTTAACCAGCTTCACATATAGGCATACAAATGTATTCATATTTAGCTAGGGTCATCAATAATTACAATACAAATTCACAAATATTTAACCAGGTTCAACTATAATTAAACCAATGTACACATATTCAGTACACATATTCTATAATTATATATAAATACATAAATAAATATTAACCTATATCATACAGTATTAATAGCCATGCAGACAAAAAAAACTATCAGCAAGTAGCTTACCTACCTCCAAGAATAAATACTGTTGAGGAGCTACTTTCTACTAATATTTCCTTACAAAAAATTTTTTTTGTGAAAAATGAATACTGTATAAATTGAGAAGTGAGAACTCTATACTCATGTTATAATCATTAAGCCCCCAAAAAATATTTTAGTGGTTTTAAACTAAAAAAACGGGCACCCTCCACAGGGAAGAGCCCCTAGGCTTGCCTAATGGGTAATCCGGCCATGAGGAAAGCTGCTTTGTAGGCTAGAAAAGGTTCTTCAAAAGTTTTTAAGTTTCATTTTAGTACTTCTGACCTTCCTTTGATATAAACATGTAACTATTATTTTAATAATTATTGTTACCACAAATTATTTATAATGCACAGACATTTTATGCACAGCTACAGTTTCAGTGAGGGGTGAGCCAAAAAGGTGTTGGCTGCTTAAGAGGGAAGCAAGGTCTTAAGTGATGGGGCATTGGTTAAGTTAGTGACTGGACCTCAGTGTGTAAGGAAGGAAGGAAAGGAAGATACAAGATGCACACACTGATTTAATGGGAATTTGAGGTCAATCTAGTGGTGGGATGCAAGGGAAGAGATCCTCATATAAAGAACATTCTCACATCACAATTGTATAGCAAGTTTAAAAGGTATATTTTAGAGCCACTGTAATGTTTTGTAGTGTTTGTTTATTCAATAATTGATTCACAATATATATATATATATATATATATATATATATATATATATAGCTTGTACTAATTACAAATGAAATTTAGGATTGCAACCTTCAGCAAACCTGATTCTATCCACACACTATTAGGTGTCCAGAGATCTGAGCTGCCTAACAAAGTCCTAACGACCGAACTGTGGGTACTAAAAGGGAAAGAGGTAGATATAAACTGCTATTTGAATGGACACCTGGACAGATATTTTCCTGCAACCTTTATACTTGACAGAGAAAGAGAAGGATATCTGCATAAGGTTCCAACACTAAACTTCAATAATGTTTCTTCAAAAAAGATTTTATTGTTAATAAGTTATTCAATAAACAAACTAAACCTCACTGTAAGTGCTCTTCATGGTGTGAAACAGCTAAACACCTTATGTTTTAAATCATTGTTTACATACAATCTATTCTACCCATTGTCTGTTGCATGAGTACCGCATATACTCGAGTATAAGCCGACCCGAGTATAAACCAAGGCACCCATTTTACCACAAAATACTGGGTAAAATGAGTGACTCAAATATAAGCCGAGGGTGGGAAATGTGCTGCCCCCTCTCCCTTCCCTGTGTCTCTTCTCCCCTCTCCCTTCCCTGTGTCTCTTCCAACCTCTCCCTTCCCTGTGTCTCTTCCCCCTCCCTTATCACCTTCCTCAACCCCACTCCTTAACCTCCATCCTCATCCTTAACCTCCCTCCTCAACCTCCCTCCTCATCCTCAACCTCCCTCCTCATCCTCAACCTCCCTCCTCAACCTCCCTCCTCATCCTCAACTTCCCTCCTCATCCTCAACTCCCTCCTCAACCTCCCTCCTCAACCTCCCTCCTCATCCTCAACTTCCCTCCTCATCCTCAACTCCCTCCACAACCTCCCTCCTCATCCTCAACCCCCTCCTCAACCTCCCTCCTCCTCCCTCCTCAACCTCCTCTCCTTAACCCCCGTCCTCATCCTCTCTCCTCAACCCCCCATCCTCAACCCCCCTCCTCAACCTCAACCCCCATCCTCAACCCCTCCCCCTCATCCTCAACCTCCCTCCTCAACCCCCCCATCCTCAACCCCTTCCTCAACCTCCCTTCTCAACCCCCCATCCTCAACCCCCTCCTCAAGCCCCCCATCCTCAACCTCAACCCTCCTCAACCTCAACCCTCCTCAACCTCAACCCCCCTCCTCAACCCCAACCCACCTTCTCAACCTCAACCCCCCTCAACCTCCCCCCTCAATCCCCCTCAACCCCAACCCCCTTCCTCAACCCCCCTCCTCAACCTAAACCCCCCTCAACCCACCTCCTCCACCTAAACCCCCCTAAATACCTCACCCCTCTCCCCTCACTTACCTGCTTGTGCTCCGGCCTCCGCTCCTTGACCCTGCGCCGGCGCGCATGTGACGTCACATGCGCACAGCGTCATTAGCATATACTGGGTGCATATACCGGGTACTGGCACCCTGTATATGCTAATGACGCGGTGCGCATGTGACGTCACATGCGCGCCAGCGCCGGGTGAAGGAGCGGAGGCTGGAGCACAAGCAGGTAAGTGAAGGGAGAGGGGGGAGGTATTTAGGGGGGTTTAGGTGGAGGAGGGGGGTTGAGGGGGGTTTAAGTTAAGGAGGGGGGAGGGAAAGAGACACGGCGGGGGGTAGAGAGACACATGGGGGGTTAGAGACACACTGGGGGTTAGAGACACACGGGGGGGTTAGAGAGACACGGGGGGTTAGAGAGACACAGGGGGTTAGAGAGACACGGGGGCGGTGGACGGAGTGACTCGAGTATAAGCCGAGGGGGGCCTTTTTTGCCTTAGCACAGTGCTAATGCCATCGTGTGCTATGTGAGGCTTTATGGGGGAAGGCTATGATTGATAGCACAACATACCATTGATTCAGTTTACATTGTACTGATCAGTTAACCAATAGCTTTACTGCTTTAGGTGAGTACCAGTATTCCAAGCATGCACAGATAGATTTGGTAAGGGTTGAATTTTTGCTTGTTGGGATCCCAGCACAGAGGAATAACCACCCCAGTAATGGTTAGAGTAATTAAGCAGACATGGAGCCGGCTATGGGCAGTCTGTTACACATGTAAACACACATTTTTTTTAATTTTATCTCTCAGTAAAGAATGCATGTATTTCAAAAATTCAAAAAGTATTTCACCATGCTTTTAGGAGATCTTCACAGTGATGTGGTCCAAACAAATCTTCTGTCATACATATTTTAAACAGTACATTTTTTGCATGGAAAACAAGCAAGTTGAAATCTGAAAATTATTTTCTAAAAAAAGGCAGATTGATGCCATTGTATATTATATGTTCTTTGGTTCTAGTACTCTGAGACAACAGCACCCTTTAGACTAAGGCTGTTATCCCAGTGTCAAAAGGTCTTAGATGCGCACCTCCTGATTGGCTGTGTATGGGGATGTTTTTTTATTTATTTTTTCAAGCAATAGTGGGCAATTCAGTAAAGAAGAGTGCTGGAGTAGATGTGTTGCCCTTCATGCTTCATCTATAAGGATCCCTTACCAATGTTTTACGCCAGGGGTCTATACTATCTTATATCCTTAAAGGTGTATGCAAGTGAGGCGGGTTATGAATGCATCTGATAGAGGGGGATTAGTTGTGTATGATTACATTTATTAGCATGCACTATGTTTTTTTAGCTTTGTATTAAAAATAAAAAAACTGTTGCAGGTGATGTTTACACCCCCAGGATTAAGCTAGGCTCCTGAGAGGGTTCATTTTTGTAAAAATGTACCATGTCTATCTGAGCATGCTCAGCTTTGCAGCCAATCAGCAAAGCTGTATGCAGCCAGCTAAATGAGGCTGCTACACCGGGTCCTTAAAGGCCCATAAATCAACATTCAAGTAAAAATGCTTGAGTGGTTACACAGTTGTTCTTTAGACATACACCCTCTCCTTGATATATTCTGATAAATTATAATTGTACTGAAACCAAACATTTCAGCTTCTTCTTCCTATTCTAATCGGTATTTTAGGCAAACTAGCATTTATGCTTGATTTATGGTCCTGCAATGACCTTTAAAGCTTTCTGTGCATGTGTCTCTGTGTGAGTGCATGTGTCTCTGTGTGAGTGAGTCCATGCAATTCACTAGGGCTGGGAGAGATCACAGGGGCAATTCACCAGGGCAGGGAAGGTAATTGGGTACAGGGGAAAATCACTGGGGCTGGGGGAAGTTTCACCTGGGATGTAGATAAAACTATCAGTGATTTGAGGAACACAGACCTTGTTCTGGGTATTACAGAATTCTAAAGGAAAGCTGTCTGCACAATCTCCAGGCCAAAAAGATGCAATGTATTAGTTATGGTAATTTTCCCTGTGAATTTCAGGGGGTGTCAACATTGATAGAAAACAGTTTGCAGATGCAAGAGATTCAGCAAACTTTAGGGTAACTGTTTAAATGTTGATTTTGGTATTTTTTTCATGCAAAATGCTCCTCTCTCAGATGCATTCATAATCCAGCTCACTTGCATATACCTTTAAGTATTAGCGTCTGCTGATGACTCCAGCTGCTGGTATAATGGTGAAATCCTGGTGGCGGTTCACAAATTTGAGTGCTCCAGTGTTTGTCTATTTATTTTTAATTCGGTCACACTCTTGAAACTGTTCTATTTTTATCTTTTAACTACTAGTAGAGAAACTTGATAGTGTAGTAAAGGTGAACAGAAAATAAGATTTCATAATAACTGAGACAGAAATTTGTCAATAGTTACATTCAGGCCATCCACCTACTTGTCTGTAGATACTATTTTCGATCACATTGAAATGTATATTCATTTAAATATATATGTTTTAGATAAATTATTGCATTTATAGAATGTTTGATGTTTTAGAATAGAACATTTCAGAGAAAAGCAACCCCCCCCCCTCCCCCCTTCAATAAATTAAACAATAACTACTCTTAGGAGAGCATGAAGAAGCTATACAAGGCTTTCACAACACTTACAGCTTTGTCCTGCACATGCCGAAACAGGCCATTTATAAAATAAATCAATAACAATATTACTGGGATGTGTTATATATTATTGAGAACAATGTTTATTTAGAACCAAAATCATTTCAAAATACTTTTTTAACCCTTTAAAAACCAAAATATCACCCGGAACAGGCAAAAACAGGCCGGAACACACTCTTTATAAAGGGAATTCATGCTAAAATCATTGGGATGTGTTAAACATAACTGAAAACTATATTTAAGACCCAAAACCCATCTTTTATTTACCCTTTAACAAAACAAAATACCATTTTTTATTAAATAAGCCGGAATGGCGACTTTACAAAGGGTTAAAAATACCAAAACCATCAAATACACATAACTACGTGGGATTCATGTAATAACCTACATAAATTCTAGAGAAACTAATTTCCAGTACCTGTTACGGGCCAAAATACAATATTTCGCAAAAAGACCCTTAACGGCGACTTTTCAGGGGTTCAAAGATACCAAATTCACCAGATAAAAAAATCTTTATTTTATTTTAATTTATATTTTTCTTTCTCTTTTTTCTCTATTACTCTCCTTGTTTCTTTTCCCCTACTGGGAGGATGTATTTCACTTGTATATTACAATGAGTTAGATATTTTGCACTCATAGCTCTCTTAGTATTATACTCTGATTTATTGCTTTTATCACATATATAGTTGTGAGCGTACGAGTTGTTGCTAATGCTGCGGGCTCGCGCAGCGAGCCAAGGCCCTCGCGAAGCGAGGGCACTGGGCGAGGGTCTCAGTTGCTGGCATGGAGCGCCGTAGGCCAGCAACTGCGACCCTCGCAAAGTTCACGTCGCAACCCAAAGAGCACGACACACACATTACGACACTCGCAAACAACATACGACACACGTTCACACACATTACGGCCTCGCAACACTCGGACGCAACTCGCGAACATTACAAAATGTAAAACACAATTCATACACACAGCACATACATAAAAACCTTACCTACACCAAGAGGGAGCACCCAGGACTTCAAAAATGCAACTTAGACCTTCATTTTACTCGAAATAAAAGAGTTTAGAGACTAAAAAAAACTGTAAGCGAGAGAAAAAATGGCCGCCGAACAAAACGAAAACGAGGCTACAGCACTATAAACTCGCAAAACACCACAAGAAACTCGCAAAACGCCACAAACGACCTACGGATATTCATACCACACAGTGCACACATTCAGCATGCTTACACAGCAGCTCCACACCACTAATGCTCCAGCAACATCAAAACAGATTGCCAGCTCTTCAACACAATGCTTAAAAATAGGTAAAGTATATTCATTTAGTAATGTATTACATATTTCATTATTATACACCAAACAGAATTAGCTACCTTACAATTTCATTGCCGTCATTTTTTGACAGGCAATTCGCTAGTCACATATATAGTTGTGAGCATGCGAGTTGTTGCTAACGCTTGCGGGTCTCGTGCAGCGAGGGTCGCAGTTGCTGGCAAGGAGCGCCGAAGGCGGTCATTGCGAGGCCCGCAGGAGTTAGGCTGCAATGAGCGCCGCGGCACGCAGGACTTGCGGGGCAAGCGATGAGCGCCTTGGTACAGTAGACGGAGGGGGAGGCTCGCAATGATTATTGCAAAGTACGAAAGTTGTGGGTTGACAAGGCCTGCAATGAGCGCCGAAGCCGATTATTGCGGGGCTCGCGATGAGCGCCTTGGTACAGTAGACGGGGGGAGGCTCGCAATGAGCGCCGAAGGTGAACATTGCAAAGCACAAAAGTTGTGAGTTGACAAAGCCTGCAATGAGCAGCAAAGCTGCTCATTGCTGGCCTCCCGATGAGCGCCAAAGGAGCTCATCGCAACGCCCGCAAAGTAGACGGAGGGAGAGGCTCACAATGAGCGCCAAAGGCGCTCAGCGCAGGGCTTGCGATGAGCGCAGAAGGTACAGCATTCTCAGCCTTAAAATTTGATTCTTGTAATTTTTGACGGGCAAGTAGCTAGTTATATATAGTTTTCAGTGATATTTAACACATCCCAATGATTTTAGCATGAACTCCCTTTATAAAGAATGCGTGCCGGTCTGTTTTGGCCTGTTCTGGGTGATATTTTGTTTTTTGAAGGGTTAAAAAAGTATTATAGTGAATTGGTTTGATTCCCCTCTCTGTAATTTGTACAGCTTTAAAATCTGCCTAAAACAAACAAAACAGAATAGTCAACCAGTGTACTGCCCTAGAATAAGTAACCTCATCTCACCTTTTGACACATAAGATCAGTGCTTTCTGGTTCATGGGCAAGGACATCAAATCTTTGTTTTGTAATATTTGTTTTAATTTGATTTTGTATCTTTTTATTGGATATAGCTTTGTGGATTATATTGGCACTAAACAAATTAATAATAATACATACTAATACACTGAAGATCTGATTAGTCTTTTAAACATGATATTATACTACATATTTTACTTTGAGCAGAAAATGATTTCTTATTTAGACTTTTGCGCTTATTGGACTGCAAGCCTCGCAAAGCGCCGACCTGCTAGACTTAGGGTGCAATGAGCGCCAAAGGCACTCATTGCACTGCGAGCCTCGCAAAGTGAGGCGAGCAGTTAAGGCATGCAGTGATCGCCGTTGGCGGCCCATAGGGCCGCAACTGTGAGCCTTGCGCAGGGAGTCGAGCCGTTGCCTCACAAAGGTGAGGGACACGCGGGACTTAGGGTGCAATGGGCACTCCCATTGCGTGACAAACAGCATTTTAACACTTTTTTTATTGCCCCGTCATTTTTGACGGGCAAGTCGCTAGTAATTTATATTTTATAGAAAGGTTTGAGAATTCACCTTTTATTGTATATATATATATGACGTATTGATCGGACTGAACACCTGTTTGTGTAAAATGTTTTACTCACAGTGGCTTGATCAATAGAGTCAGAAGTTGTTAATTTTTATAAACTAAATTGTTTCCAAAGGATTAATTAATGGGGGGGGGGGGGGGGGGGGAGAAGCTATTTTTGTTGCCTATTTAAAGGCATATCCAAGTTTCATGGATTAATACATTTCTGCAATCCTAAGGCAAAAATCAGCCTATGTGTATGCAGCACATCTCATAAAATATTTTATTTTCATTAATATCTAAAAATCCCTCTAATGATTATGCTGACACTTCCAGGGGGTGTCTACACAGGAATCTGATCCCCCGCCATCAGCATGCAGCATCATGGGAGCAATATTAACCCACTATTTATCTTCTGTTGCTTGCTCAACCAATCTTCTGCAGCTTCCTGTCTGTAAGTCAGCGGCAATACATAGCACATATCAGTGATACACTACATATCCCAGGCTGCTTCACAGCACAAAGAGGAACCCAGAGTTAATTCAAAAGTTTCAACTAACCTGATAGGCCAAAACAAATCATTTCAAATTTGATGCTTATTTAGCCTGGGTTTGGAGGGTGTTAACCCTAATGTTCGACTGTCAGAAATTACAAGAGTTTTTGCTGACTTCAATGTAAGGGTTTAAATGTTTACTTTGGGATCTTTTCCTGCTAAAACATGTTTGCATACACTACTGATTATCCTCTATCAGATGCATTTATAATCCAGCAAAGTTACATATCCCTTTAAAAGTACATTTGTAAAAAAATGTCTATTTTTTAATGGTTAGGTTTTTAGAAGAGCTACAACTATGAGATGAATCCGAGAAAGCAGCATTCTTACTGAGCTGAATAAGCAGATCCCTTACACTAAATATTATTTGGGTCTTTTTTACTAATTAAGAAATGATTGTATTTTGTATATGCCTCCTTCATTCACAGCAACCAAGTGAACATAATAAGATTAAGAAATCAATAGAAGCCACTTTCCCATCTTTCTATTTTTGACCTTTGCAATACAAAATAAGTTTAAGACTAAATATTTGCAAAGCGAGGACAAGAATAATAGAACAACTTATGAAACTCACTCATTGCATGAAGTTATTTAGAGCTATTGTGTTTGAATGATGGATTATACTCATGTCATTGTTATTATGAACAGGTCAGTGGCAGCAAATAATGGCTACGCCTTAACACATTTAAAAGAGCAAATAGATATTATAGAGCAGTATTCTTTTTTAAATAAAGAGCCAAACTACATAAAACCTTAGAAGTGGTGTGCCTATTTATTTACTCAAACTTAAAATATCAAGTACTGGTAATACATTTTAATTGTATAATATGCTTTTCCTTACCAATGGTTTCCAATGCACAGCACATATTGGTGTTCTTTGTTCTTTACTCAGCTTCAGGGGGGCATAGGGGCAAATGGGCAGACGCCTCCAAAAAATTATCAATCACTTTAATATTGTATTTTAAATGTATATAGATAGTACAATGTAATTATATCTGTATACCGCTGTCATGTCTTCTTTCATATGTTTTTGTTAAAAATATGCATCTATTACTCTAAATGAACCCTTTGTGTGCCACCCCCATTGCCTGGTGTCTCTCTCTCTGATTAGGGCTGCACTGCTATATCATATTACTGTGTGAGTGTCAGGCTGTAATGCTCCAAGCTGAGTTAATTTTAATTGACTCTGCTACAATTGTATCAATCAGTGCTGTAGGCTGTATGGTTGCTTTGAACCTCCCCTCTGACTGTTGCCTCTGAACACCCCCAAGTCTATAGGCTTCATATAAAGCCAATTATCTTAAACACTCCCCCACTCTGTTCCTGCTCTTTTTACTGAATGGATTCTCCCCTGCTGATCTCATCAAACAAGTAAGTTTTCACAGGCAGTGATACTGGAGTGGGTTGTCAGTTCCTTCTCCAGTGGAAATTACTTGGATTAGAACCCAGGTCAATAGCTGTGGAAGCACAGAGCTCTAACCCACTACACCACCACACCTCCACCAAACTAAATGGTATTCCTATAGACACAGAGGAGGGAGAAGGGGGGGGGGGGAGAACACAGAGGGGAGGGAGATGGGGGAGAGACACGGGGGGGGGGTAGAGATACAGGGGAGGGAGATGGGAGGAGAGACACAGAGGGGGGAAGAGACACAGGGGAGAGATATGGAGGGAGAGACACAGAGGGGGGAAGAGACACAGGGGAGGGAGATGGGGGAGAGACATGGGGGGATGAGACACAGAGGAGGGGGAGAGGGGGGGAGAGACGCGGGGATGAGACACAGAGGAGGGGGGACGAGACACAGAGGAAGGGGGGAGAGGCTCGCAATGAGCGAGGCGCGTGATGAGTCAAAGGTGCTCATCGCAAGACCAGTATAGTAGAGGGGGGGAGAGGCTGTCAATGGTCCCGCTTGGTGTAATGTGGGTTTTTAAGGTCCGGTTTGGGCCTATAAGGTCCCGATTGGTGTAATGTGGGTTTTAAAGGTCCGTTTGGGGCCTATATGGTCCTGATTGGTGTAATGTAGGTTTTAAAGTTCCGGTTGGGGCCTATATAGTTCCGCTTGGTGTAATGTGGGTTTTTAAGCTCTGGTTTGGGCCTATATGGTCCCATTTGGTGTTATGTGGGTTTTTAAGGTCCGGTTGGGGCCGATATGGTTCCAATTGGTGTAATGTGGGCTTTAAAGGTCCGGTTGGGGCCTATATAGTCCCGTTTGGTGTAATGGTGTTTTTTAAGGTCCGGTTGGGGCCTATATAGTCCCGCTTGGTATTTTAAGGTTTTAAAGGTCTGATTGGGGCCTATATGGTCCTGCTTGGTGTAATGTGGGCTTTTAAGGTCCGGTTGGGGCCTATATATGGTCCCGTTTGGGATTTTAAGGTTTTAAAGGTCCGGTTGGGGCCTATATAGTCCTTTTTGGCGTAATGTGGGTTTTTAAGGTCCGGTTAGGGCCTATATAGTCTTGAAAGGTATTTTAAGGTTTTAGATGTCCGGTTCGGGCCTATATGGTCCCGCTTTAGTTTAAAATGGGTGGGGTCTGTGTAAGGGGAGGAGCCAAGTCTTGCTCTGGTGCCCCTCTAACTTGAAAGTTCATTAGCCGTCACTGCTCAGATTATTGATTCTATATATTAAAAAAAACGCTTGGCTTTATAAATGTATAACTTCATGCATCTACCAGGCATTCTTGAATTTCCTTTCTGTATTCAAGTCCAGATTTTACTGGCTTGGGAACTACTTCTATAATAGTCATGGTGACAAGATTTACCACAATCAGCTCTTTAACAACTGTCTCTCACAGTCAAGTTCCACCATGTTGTACAACATGTGTACTTCCCTTTTCTCTCTCACACCAACACTAAGACCTCTGAAGCCATGGAGATAAATGCATACGTACATTCAGAAAGACTTTATGCTATGAAAGTTCTAAGAGGTGGCAACCCAACTGTGATTTAGTGTGGTACTAGAGGCAGTATTAGTAAATTGAACTCTCAAATGAAAGATGGAGTCTCGTATTGTTAAAACATAACCTTTATTGTGAAAACAAATCACATATATAGTTGTATAGTATAGTATAAGAGCGGGTTGTTGCTAACGCTTGCTGGCTCGCGTTGTGAGCCCGCCTTTTGCGGGCTTGCAAAACGAGCCAGCCACAACTGCGGCCCTTGCAAAGCCAAAAGGCGCTTCTTGCGCTGGTGGAGATGAGTGCCATACGACTTTCCGACCGCAAATGCGGCTTCCACGTCGGCTGCAATGAGCCGCAGGCTTATTGCAGGACGAAATATGGACCCTCGCAAAGGGAGGGGCCACATTTGCGGAGGTGGAGGCTATACGGCGCCTCACAATCGGTTAAAAACGACCATAGATCGAAACTTGGAAAAAAAAACATAAACACGCAATGACTAACTACGGACTTACACAAAAAATACCAGCCACGGAACATAGAAATAATCCATTATGGACTCGCAAAAATACGACCTTAACAGACAACCCGCGCACAGTGGCAAACATTAAAAAAGACAGCCTATATAATACACACAAAAATAAAATAAAAACATTACCCTCTCCAAGGGGGGACACCCAGGACCTTTGCAACACTGCTTAAACCTCGAATGTGGCAAATTTACAATGTTTACACACTCGGAAATCCCCTAAGCGAGAGAAAAAAATGTAAACGAGGCTACATGACCCCTAAAGCCGATAAATTCCACAAAGCAATTACGGCTTTTGAAAAACCTGTACACCTACAACATACACCATTAGCAAGGACGCTTCATCATAAACAAACCCGCCTACCACATACACATTCGTCACCATTTTACAACACTACCTTACAGAATGCGGAAGTACGCATCTACACTAATGGTTACCCCTCGCGCACACAGCCTATTTACACTACACACTGCACACATTGCTGACACTTACACCTCACCTCCACAACAGTGCAAACCTACATTGTATGCTGCAGGAACATCAAAACAGATTGTCAGCTTTTCAGCACAATGCTTCCTACATGTATTACTTACAAATAGGTAAAGTATATTAATTTATTAATGTATTGCTTATTTAATTAGCATCACAAAATACATATACACAAACAATTTTAAATAAAAACACTATAGCAAGAAACGCAAAAGCAATTCACTGCGCGCCTCACAACAAGTGCCAATGCTGCTCATAGCACACAAACTACACGATGGGACAGCCTTGCAATAAGCGTAAAAAACAGATCAGCGCCGACCTTACAATGACAGCAAAGGGCGCCTCTGATAATAAAAAAATACAACAACCAAGAGGCTCACAATGATCGCCGAAGGCGCTCATTGTGAGCCACGCGATGAGCACCGAAGGCGTTCAGCGCGAGGCTTGCAATCACCGCCGATATCTCAGACCACCATTTCTTGACTTATAATTCTATTGCCGTCATTTTTTGACGAGCAATTTGCTAGTTTAATATAAT
The DNA here is from genome assembly GCA_027410445.1 of Discoglossus pictus. Lineage (NCBI taxonomy): Eukaryota > Metazoa > Chordata > Amphibia > Anura > Alytidae > Discoglossus > Discoglossus pictus. Next base: position 378,903,525 of record CM050164.1, read on the forward strand.
AATCAACACCTAAAACAGAGGTGTGAAATAAAATATTGATAATAAAATCTGCAGGTGAAGGAAGGATAGCGCGGATTAGAGTGAGCATTATTATACTGTAAATTAAGACATTTGTTGCTGCAGTACCAGGATAAGGAGCTTTCAAACTAGGTTCTATGGCTGTAGACCCTTAGAGAACAAAAGAGACAGCGCTATATGCTTGGACAAAGTGTATAAACATGCAACTAGATGTTGATGCTAATAGAATGTTTGTTGCAACATTCGATAACAATAATGTGATACATGAAGTTCTCCTCACTAAGATAAGATGCCAAATGATTATATGAATGAATGTGGCTATGTGTCTTTAGTGCACCAATTGACACAGAGTAAAGTAGGTATGGTAGTCTGTATGTTTAGACACGTCCTGGTGGCAATCGTATGAAAAGAATACTATAATCGGGGCAGATGTCTAATTTGCAGATCAGAAAAGGATCCTAATATGCATAGCCAGACAGTATCATAATGATTATACAGAAAATCTATAACCATCCAACCTGGTAAATGTTGTGGTAGGCTAATGTGGGTCCTGATACTAAGTGATCACATATGCAAGGAAATAGTAATTGCTAGAAAATGCTAGAAATCAGGAATTGCAGTATAAATCAATGAAGGACCAGAAAGTTCCACGAACATGTTCCTAGAACAGAGTTAAAATGAAATACCATGCAGTATAATATTGCTTTCAGAGTTTGCTTTAAAAAGTTTACATATCTCTCTAATATACAGGAACATCTGTTAAATATATACAGTATCAAGCAGAAAGTAATTAATCTCCATCATTCACTGTATTTCCTACTATAATACAATCTGCATTTCCAAAAAGACGATACAAATACTACCTATACGTGATACTCTACTATGAGACTGTTTACTCTCAAGGATCTGCTAGATATACACAATATTCAGATACATTTATGATAAACTTTCCAGAAATAGACTGTAACAACCCACTCGATGCACTGCTAGATAAGATTTGTGAGAAAGTAAATTTATGTAGTATGTGAATTGTTGGTATATAATGATCACATATAATAGTTGTCAGTGTTGGGAACGTTTGCGATGTTGGTCACGCTTTTGCGTCCCTCGCGAATGAGGGACACCTGCAAGCCTCGCAAAGCGACGCAAGCTGCTGATGCACGCGGGACTACGGCTGCAAGGATTGCCGAAGGCGCTCATTGCACTGCGAGCCCAGAGAAGCGAGGCAAGCACTTGAGGCACGCAGTTGGTTCAAACCCGTAACTCAAAAACACAGAAAAACAACCAAATAATGAAAAAAATAATAACACACTCACACACAGTACAGGGGGAGAGCCAGGAAGCCTGGGAGTGAAGTTGCAAACTAATTGGAGCCATATTTTGTGATTTTCGTTGAACGAAAATCAGCTAAGCGAGGGAAAAAACGGCAGCCGAAAAGGTAAAAATTCTGAAAAAGGATAAAACGAGGCTCAGCAACGCCAGGCATGCAGAACTTAGAAAATACACAACGCTGAAGACAGTAACACATCTGAACAATGTAAAATGAAAATGCACGACAGCGAAAACAGTAATACTTACACTAACAACTCCAGACATGCAGGACAATTTCCTAGTAATTAATAAGAGTTATCTTCATGCTGATAATGAGTACATTTTATGTTATGCTGAACGGCCTCCCCAACTTCAATTTTGAGATATTCACTGTAATTCTGTAATCAAAAAATGCTGTTGAATCAGTTCTATGGCCTCCATTCAATTGCAAGCCCACAACTCGATCGCTGTAGGCCGTATGTCTGCGAGTGTGTTGCAGGCTCCCGTTTTTCTCCGATTACGGTGCTATTCAATTGCTCAAGCCCGCAAGTTACTGTCCCAAAGCTGAAACCGTAAACCATGCACTGGTTCATAGCAGTTCGGGGCGGGAGCATGATCAATTAAGCAAGACCATAACCTTCCATTTCAAATCAGCCAATCGAAAATGAGACAGTAAAACATGGAGGTTATATGTCAATCAATTAGGTTCGGGGGTCTGATATGCGATCAGACTCGCAAACCCTCAAAATGCAGAGTTATGAAAAAGAATGCCAATACTGTTCTAGTTCATGTGAGTGGTCTGATATGTATTAACTCATTGATACCCGAGATCGATTTAGTCACAAAATGAAACGTAAAAATAAAGGCTGTAAGCTACGGGTTTAACCACTGCAATTTTTCCAAGCTTGTAACTCATAACCTGTTTGGAGCCCGCAAAAAAACGCCAATTGAATAGCAAATTAACTTGCGACCTCACATACTGGCTACCGGATCGCCCAAAACCTCAATTGAATGAGGCCCTATATCAGGATCAGGAGTTAAAGGAATGTGCTTATTTAATAAAAAAGTTTCTATCCTGCTTATATTCAAAAACGTTTCTATCCAAATGATAATTTGTATCCATGTATGGCCTCCTAAATGACAAATTTCTATATTTATCGCAAATGACGTAAAAATAGCTGTGGTTATGGTCTATATAATGAAGAGTTTGTGATGAAATAAATAAGACACTTTGATTCTGCTCTAAGTGGTTGTAATCATTTGTCTTCCAGGTACCTGTGATCTGAAAGAGAGACTGTGGCATGGAAGAGCGAGTGAATAAAGCCCCCGGAGGTGCACCTAACCCTAATAGGGTAATTCCAAGCCCTAACATGAATTATACTAGACAAACACACAAACGCTAGCCAAGTACTGTGAAATCGTTTTACTTAAAGGATAACAGAAGTCCCATTAGGTGCTCTACACCATTAGATAGATTGTAAAAAAGCAGGTGGAAAAAGTTATTTTGTTAAATTTTTAAAATTGATGCTGAATTCATGAATCAATAGATCAATATGATCAATAGAAGTCAAGTTATGTCAGTGTGTTGCCTCTCCCTGAATGAGTAATGAACTACTTCATTATATTCCAACAGTTAGTATAGTTATTATATAGCTTAGTCTGTAATGCTGCAGTCTGTGGTGCTATTTTTCTTTACTATTTAAAAAATCAAAAATATGTTCTTTAGGTTAAATAATAAAGCATATGTCAATATGAGGTAATTGTCCTGTTTTTTTGTTTATAATAAAAAAAGCTAGCTGAATAATTATCTGAAGTACCGGTACTTATTTAAAAAAATGTATGCATATAATATTATATAACGTTTTAAATAACTCATTCACATAATTATTACTGTACTAGAATATTGCCCGTCAAAAAATGACTGCAATGAAATTGTAAGTGAGCTAAGGGTGTTTGTTGTATATAATGTGGCTGATGTAGTGTCGTTTGTTTTCTATGTCGTGCGAGTTTTTCGGAATATCCGTAGCTGTTTTGTGTGTTTATGGTAGTGCTTTGCGTGTTTAGGGACCTTGAGCCTCGTTTTCGTTTTGTTCGGCGGCCATTTTTTCTCTCGCTTAGAGAATTTTTTAGTGTCTAAACTGCTTTCATTTCATGTAAATTGAGGTGTAACTTTAGTTTTCGAGGTCCTGGATGCTCCCTCTTGCTGTAGGTAAGTTTTTTATGTATTTGTTGGATTTTTATGTTTTCATGTGCGCGTGTTGCGGACGTAATGTGTCGTAAGTTATGTTTTCCATTTCCTTTAAGTCAATGTGATATCAAAATAAGAGAAATTCTTACTGTTGGTTGAACAACAAAGCACAAATAAAACAAGCTATAATATAAGGGCAATGAAACAGGTATGTCAACAAATCGTCCACCCCCATAAAACATGAAGGAAAAATGTAATAAAATACACACTGGTAAACTTAAGTATATTCACTGTTATAATATTCCTCTTTTTGACTTTTAAAGAATGGACGATGGATATGTAGAACAGTTTTCTAGAACAAGCATTAGGGACAAATACAATAAATAAATCAAACATCAGTGTATATGCATAAGGCAATAGTAAGGATTTATAAAGCCACACTTCTAGGTAGCACTAGCAGAGTCGATTGGCCTACTGTTTTTTCTCTCCGCAGTCAAATCTATATTTCTATGTATTTATACAGTCTACTGATTTCCTTTCTGATAGTAAACCTGCGTGAGAAAGTACTGCTCACAATGTTTATCTTGCTAGATATTATCTGTAAATAACATTCAATGGTTTCCTCAGGCAGTGAATTAATTTGTACATAGAAAAATCCTTACAGAATAATGAGAGAAAGGGACCCCATATTTACATATGTGTTTGGCGTATCAGATAGAGGGTGGGAAACCATGTTAGATTTCCTTTTTAAAAATTCTACAAAAATAACTGACTTATGAGTGTTCGAAGTTAGTGATTTGAAACATGCCATCCCTTTAGATTGTAAGTCTGCGAGTTTCAATCCTGCGCGGTGCTTTAGGGAAAGCGCTATGGATACCAGATTCCAAGCTCAAAGACA